>OU342668.1:6625000-7250000 GCA_910589605.1 Chrysoteuchia culmella | reverse complement strand
TATGGCTTAACAATAATAATAACAATAAGTTATGATAACAAAGAATAAAAATAGAACAAGAAAAGAAAAGTAGACCAACCACGCACGCGTACTTTTGCATTTTTTTACTAGTCACAAGCACAACACGTCATCACTTGACCTGGAAAGGTGCCGCAACGTCAGGAATATATGTTATGCAAGGCTGGAAAGTTGGTTATTTAGCGGCGAGTTACCTCTATTGGAAGCTGAGCTAGTGAAGCATTCTAGGATTGGTTGATGATTCAAAGATTGAATCCTGAGCGAAGCGAGGTTTTCAAAGGTACAAGACGCTAAAAACTTTTCTGCCGAGCGCAACACACAAATTTTCACATCACAACAGCGAGGAACATTTTATGGTTGTTTCCGCGGTCAACTTCCGGTAAAAAAATATTTAAACATAAAGTTTAATCTAAATATACCTTATTCTCGTTGTTTTAATGATATAAAAAACTAAAATAATAAAAGAGGGTATTATAGTTAATTCAAAGTTATTTAAAGTAGGAATATATTGTTACTTATAAATAACAATAAAAACGATTCCGTAAATGTTGACACTGACATGAGGTACAAGACAAAGACAATTTAAAAATAAAGATTTATGTCACGTTCCAAAATCCAATCATAGGTTGTGAAATCTCACCCAGCCTAATATAAAATTGTTATAACAAATAGTTTAATCTTATTGTTATTGTTTTTACGATTCAATGAACTAAAATAATATAATAAAACCAAAACGGAGTATAATTATTAATTCAAAGCTATTTAAAATAAGAATAGAATGTAACAAAAAAGTCAATAGTGCGATTCGGAACGCATTGACATATTTTTAAAAATTAAATTAAAAAAGTACTTTACCGCGCTAGGCCTAAAAAAGCGATTTTCTACGCAGAAACTGATCGACAAAACCTCTTTTTCAGAGCGTGTGAGGTGAAAAGTAATTTTTGGATTTATATTTCTCGAGTGTTATCTTTTTGTTTAGCACAACCCTAGCGGTAGGGTTGGGCGTTCCGTAAATAAATGATACGTGATGTTTGAATACAACTTTTATGGTCCACCCCTATTATATATGCTTCCAATGATAATATAAAAGTACTAAATTATAATTTTATCATATTCCTTTTTAACATTGTAAATGTATTTTTACAGCCAAAGTGCGGCATTGCCCTGGTCTCGTTAGTTTTGGGGCTTTGTGAATGGTCCAGGCAACAAAGGCTACAATATGGTGAAATAAATTTTGTTATAAAAAAAATCGAGATTTCGACAATTTGTAAGAAAAAAAAGCGAGATTCGCTAAAATCTAGAAAAATGTCGCATTATTCGGTATCTTTTCGCACTAAATCGACAATTTATCGTAAACGAAAAGCGATATCGAAAAATTATAAAATCTACTCGGGTATTGAGTTACATTTAAAAAAACCGGACCTCTCTATCTCTTGCAGTCTAGGCTGTGACTTTTCCCGTATTTAGCCCGTGATAGATAGGCGCGCGTGTAGGAGTACTTTATGTATTTATTTCCTTAAGTATAATAGTTTTGATTCGATTCACATTGAGTTATTTTATTTACGTATTTAAAAAAAATATATATGTTTCAAGTGGCGTATTCACCCGCCACGCAGTTCGAGCGGTTGAAGTAGAACGTATGTTGACTCAGTCGATAAGTGTCACAACTAATTTATCATATAAATTAAATTAATCAAAAAATGTAAAGACGTGCAATTGTTTTTTTTTTAACAATAGTTCAAGAAGCAATAAAGACTCACAAATAACATGATTTTGTCCTCCAAAGGATAGACCTACCTAATTTGCTAATATTATTTATGATCATGATAAATAAGAGACGAATGATACGTTTTTTTAGATCTGTGCGTTTAAAACGCGTGGCAGGTAGGATTGACACTGTTTAGTAGTAGTTTTCTGTTTTCTTAATAATAAAGAATTAACATAACAATTAAATCAAAACTTCAAATCAATAATAATTTGTGCCATAGTAAATGTCTACCCGTATCCGAACGAAAATAAATTAACTTTTCGAGGGTAGACTTATAAGTAGCCAGTCATCCCGTGACCACGGCAGCTGTAAAGGTGCCGAATCGTAGGGAAAATCAAAAAGCTCCTAAAAACCTAAAAATACGGACAATTACAACTTAGTTCGTGGAAATATATAGTTGTTTTATTTTAATTAACAGTACGCGCCAAAACATAAGATGTAAGTACGTATAACAATAAATTTATATTTCTTATGCTATGTAGTGTAACAAAAACCAGTAGGGTTTATTCGTATGCTATCATCATCACTACATTTGACTTTTGCCAATAAAACTGGCTTTCTTTTCATCAGTGTTTTTACCATAAACGATTTTGTAGTATCTACATATTGAAAGAACTACCCAGCAACAGCAAATAAATGTAACTCATTGCACATCACACCGTCTGTACAGTCAAAGCGTCTGTAGTAGCAATCATTATGCCACCGACAACTGCAAGGTCATTGACCCCTCACGGGTCACCACCAACAATGGCATGTCAAAAAATGAAAACAAAAAAAACAAAAGGCGAACAATCTTTTTGTCAAAGGCCAGGAACGCACTGAAATAAGTCTCATTCGGTATCGGGTGGGGGGTATCGAATAAGAGTGGGGGGGGGGCATATTATCACGTAACAAATTGGTTTCTGCTACCTTTGTTCGGCTACAGGCCCTTTGCTGAGACGAACGAGGTACGGTCAGCAAATAAAGCGAGTGCACATTGGGTAAGGACGGTTATTTTTAACATAGGTCACTTTTAGATATTTTAGTTCAAGCTTTAACTAGCTTTGTTAATACTTAATACGACATTTTTTTGGTTAAAAAATACCTTAGCAATATCCTTCTTATGCAAGTAATTAGCGGCACGACAGTTTCATTGTTCATACCTGTAACAAAAAAAGTCAGAAATTAGTATGACGCCAGAAGAAATAACAAAAAAAGACATTTGTTTTGCTGACGGTAACGAGCTAAAAACCCGCCTATTTAACATGGAACAGAAAAAGAATCTTTTGTGACGCACAATTCGAGAATAAAACCTATTGAGTTGGGACTTGGGTATATTATACACATTTTTTTGAACACCGTACTTATTAGAAGTCGGTGAGGCGTCCGTTGATTTTGAAGAGATCGCATTGTGAATCTACGAAAATTGTGCAGGTGATCAAATGAACGGAAAGTAAGTATAAAGGCAATGTTTATTTAAGATTATTTTATTCTGTATTAAATTTACACTTTTTTTGTATCAAAGTTCTTCTTTTTAGCCTAGATAGGTCAAAAGCAAAATTCAGGAACCACCATAACTATAAATCAAGTAACTGCTTTTGCCCTTGTGGCCACTGTTCCACTACTTAATGGCTGCCGTAAACTTTCAACGCTATGTTTATAAAGATTGGCCACAGCCAGTGTTTTACTAGCGGCTGCCTACTACTTCGTCCGCGTGGACATAAAGTCACAGACTCGCAGCCCATAACATCGTCATGGTCACGTCAATAATTGGGCTAACATTTCATAAATATGTGTTCATATCCAATGGTAGTACAACCGCATTCGTCACCTTCCTCAATATAGAATTGACTAGATCATTAGACAATGAAAAACTTTCAATTACAAAGTTCATTGACGACCTGTTTGGCGCAGGGGTACTAAGCCTGCCTTCTGCGCCAGAGGTCCCGGGTTCGATCCCCGGACAAGACAAATATTTGTGTGCATAAACATGTCTATTTGTCTTGGTCTGGGTGTTTAATATGTATATTATGTATGTATTTACAAAAAAAAAGTATATAAGTATGTTAATCCGTTATCTAGTAACCATAACACAAGTTCTTAATGAAACTTTACGTGGGCTAGATAATTGGTGTGTTTGTATGCAATTATTTATTTATTTCTATCAAAACAACTGTAATTTATTTTCAAGAAACAATCATACAACAACGTTTGATCGTAAAAACAAAACGCTAAGACCGCATTACATATTCTCTTTAAGCTAATTATACACAACATTGCCCTAACCGCACGTCCACTACGCGGTGAACGAATGAATGAACGAATGAGCAAATAAGCGAGTGAGCGACTGATTTATTTGTTCGAGCCTTCGAGCCGATCCCTGCGGACGGTTCAGCCAATCGGAGAACAAAGCGTTGGACGAATACTTATTTAGAATGCTTAAATAGACGTAAAGTAACGATTCGAGTGGGGAATTTCGATGCTTCGACCTTGCGATTTTTAGTAGTAGGTACCACAGATTTGGAGATCTATTCGTATAGCTATATGCCGATTTTGCTTTCAACTAAAACGTTATCATTATCATCATAAATCATTTTATTGATCCACAGCACAGGTTATTGTTACGGATGGAAAACGTAAATTGGCTGTGGCTTACGCGGTCCCATTGCGGAATAGAATGCAGCCTCTCTATATCATCTCTATATCTTTTTTAGGGAATTGAATAACGTAGAAGAAACATGAGATATTTGTAAAAATACAGAATTGATCTTTGAGATCAATAATAAAATTCAGCGAATAAATAAAATATTAACACAGCTACTTCCAACAACCAGAGATGTTTAACGAATACGAGTAACACAGCTTTGCCGGTTCCCAAAATGTATACTGAATTTTGTTAATTACATATTACTACAACTGACCAACCTCATAAGCTAACAAATCGTTAGGTATGTACTTAATCAATGGTAGGTTTTAAAATAAGTAAAAGATTAATAAATCTAATTACAACTTTTTTAATTTTGCATTTAACAATGCTATTTTTATGTGATAAATATTAAACAAGAAAATATACTAGAAAAAAGCAACTAGTCTCATGTCGCCCTGACGGGATTCGAACCCGCATCCTTGGGAGTTGGGAGTTGGGACATAAATAAATCTTTCGAGAACTAACAACCAAAGCTGATAGACGAATAGGTAAAAGAAATATTACAAAATGCCCGCTTTTTAGATATCATTACTTTATATCCAATTCAATGAATTGTAGACGTTGCAAAAATGTTTGTCTTCGTATTTTTCAATTGATTTGTTCTATTTCTACTTACTCGAGATGTGAGAGTTATATCGCGCTATTCACGAATAATTTAAATTTCGCGCCTTGAGATCTTAGAGAAAAGTAGATACCAATGCCAAAAATCACCAACATTGGATTATATGGTTATGTCTAAAAATGTGACAGGCTGACATAGTTTTCAAACTTTCGTATTCAAGATATTGTATGGATATTATACATTTTTATTGGCTAATATTTTAATCATAATCATTTGATAGAATCAGGCGTTACTTGGCGGAAATCCATAGCTTAGTAGAAAACGAAAAATATATCGCGTAATTCCGCAAGAAAAAATGCAGATGCAGCCCAGTGACACACCTTGCACCTTCACCGACTACTCTACACGTGTTTCGCCCACACACGGAGCATCCTCAGGAGTTGTTAGACCGTGCCAATCTCAGTCACTCACTCGGTGCTGAGATTGGCACGGTCTAACAACTCCTGAGGATGCTCCGTGTGTGGGCGAAACACGTGTAGAGTAGTCGTTGAAGGTGCAAGGTGTGTCACTGGGCTGCATCTGCATTTTTTCTTGCGGAATTACGCGATATATTTTTCGTTTTCTATTAATCATAATCATCATCATCAGCCTGTGGACGTCCACTGCTGGACATAGGCCTCTCCTAGTTCACGCCTATTGTGGCGTTCATAGGAGGTTATTAGCCTACTGCTACCACGCTGGCCAGACGGGTGGGTAGAGTGTTTGTATCAAGTTTTCCTTCTCTCGCATAGGTGTTCAATGCGTCGAGCTTCTTAGTCGACTCTTACGACATCTGATACTTCTACTCTTAGGCCGTCACCACACGGCACAATTAATACAGTATTTTTATATTAGTGTATATTTCTTTCTCCGTAAAAGCCTCGCGTACCTACAGGTGAATTTTTGCAGAATTATGTATTGACTCTTGGAGCCAATACATAATTCTGCAAAAATTCATGTCATGAGCGCGAATCAAATTTCTAAGAACTGCCAAGAATTTCACTAAGGATAACTTCGTCTCATTTAGTCAACCCAAATCCGAGACCCAGAGATTAACAAAACTTCATTTCGTACAAAGCACAATTATTTCCATCTTCAAAGACACCATTTTCATTTACATCCGAGCTTTTTATTACCTAGAAGTACATATTTGTTTGAATATTCGATTCTGAATCTTATAACCTTAGAGTACGGTTCAACGCACAAAGTGACTATCTTTAATGCGATCCTCACGCTATGTTTAACTAGGTAAGGGCCGCACTTAGTCCGGTCAGCGGCAGTGAGCTGGAATCATTCACCGGTCACTCCCTCACAGCTCACTCACTCACTCGCTTGACTCACTCTTTCACTTTGATGTCCTGGCGCTCCACGCACTTTCCGCTAGGTGAACATTGTCCATTATAAAATTAACTTAAATGGAACGCTGAAGTTTATGTAGTTTTTGACCGTGAAATGATAGTAAGCTTGTTTGTGTTACAATTTATTTGGATAATTATTATAATTACACCACATTGTGGTATGGGACAAATATGTAGCTCGACTTTATTAAAGTACCTGTATTACGAGGAATAGTAAACAATTGAGAGGCAATCGCTTCTCCTGGTATCTCTTATCTCTCTCCGGCTCCTTATTGCTTTTTATATAAATAGCGAAAACATTAATCAAGTTGAATGCCCTTCACGCACATTAATCTGTTTTCGAAATAAGTACTTATAGTACTTGTGTTGCGCATATCAGAACCAACGGAGGTGTTACAAATATCTATGTTACGGTAAATGTTCATAATTTTCAATTATTAATAATAACCACGATTGAGAGTAAAAGTGATTAATTATTTAGACCGCACATTATTAGAAATTGCAACAGATTATAATTTTTGTATTTAGCATTTTTCAATGCTATTTTTATGTGGTAAAATATACTAGAAAAAAGCAGCCGGTTTGCTGCGACACTGAATGTCGCATGCCAGCCATCAGAGCGACCACTTCTACATACCAAATTTCATCCAAACCTGATCAACCGTTTAGGCGTGAAACAGGAACAAACAAACAAACTGACATACACGTACATCTTATGTTTTGGCGCGCACTGTTCATTGAAATAAAACAACTTTTATGGATATCAAACATGCTATATTTCACGAACCAAGTTGTAATTGTCCGTATTTGGAAAAGGTGCCGAAACGCCGGAAAAATAAAAATAAAAAATACGGACAATTACAACTTAGTTCGTGAAATACAGTGCGTTTGATATCCGTAAAAGTTGTTTTATTTGAAACTGACATACTAGCATTTATAATATTAGTAGGATTGTACATCTACGCCATAGGGCCGTCTATACTATCGTATTACGTCACCCACGTGTATGTTTCATCCATTTTATGTTACACAGGTGCTTTTCAAAGCAGTTTTTTATATGACCTAGTGGAACAAAGATAATGCAAGTATTTTTAGACAACAAGTCACCGTATTTATTTATAGTGTTAGTCGGGGTAATCACGTGAAACGAGGGGTACAAACAACGAGCTCAAAGCGAGTCAATAATATTTTTTCTGTATCAGAAATATTGTGTTATTCATTTTCATGGAAGTTTCAAACAACATGCTTATTTCATTAACTTAAAATATTTTAACGCTTCCATCCCGCTTTATTATTTTTGTTTTAACAACATCAGTTTAAAAATCTAAATAAGATAAAAAAGATAAATATTTTTTCGTTTAGGTATTTTTCGTGATTAAGGCGATACTCGAAAAAAATATGCTGAAGCGAGATAGCAATGAGAAAACGACGCGCACGGGAGCGAGACCGATTTTGCAGATTAGGCAAAAAAACACAAAATCACTTGTATTAAAAAAAATGCTTCTATACGATCCTAAATATTATTGTTATCCACTTATTAAACCAATTTCCAATAGTGTTAGTAACCCCATTTCAGAATAATCTTGAATTTTCGTATTTTTAGAGGTCTTTTCGAAAAGAAAAAGTGTCGAGGCAAAATCATAAAATCGTGTTTTTGAAACTATACGAATCTAGATAAAGGTATGAAGAAATATATATGTTATTACCAGATTTCTAACAACTGTAACCGTGCTATAGTTTTATATCAAAAAGTCCATACTTTTTCCGAGTAGCGCCTTAATCACCTTTTTTATTTTACTTTGGTAGTTTTTGTTGGATTTTACCCCTAGCTGCTGTTGACTGTACATGTGAGATATTCTGCTAGGGATTATTTGCGAGTATTTATAAGGTTGATGATTTTATTTTTTCATACTATTCTAACCCCATTGTTACCTTCTTAAGGAGATCGACTCAAACTCTCTGTCCCAGTAAATAGATACTGATGTATTAGTCAGATTTCATTATTATATTATGAAACAAAATACCTATTCATTCTCTCAAACTTTTTTCAAAAATGAAAATAGACTAAGAAGGAACTGCATGTATTGTTGTACTACTACTACTTTCCACGAGAGCTACTGCCGACAAACTGTTGTACAGTTTGGCAGACGTTGTATAATTTGTAAGCACTGTATTCTTGAGAGATCAATAAATTAAAAAAAAGTATCTTATGTAATCTTAAGAAGGATCGGGGTACTCCTAACACAGGTTTATACCTAAAAGGAGACCCCAGCCACTGTTAAAACTTTGTCAAGAAGATACTGAATAAATATTTTTTCATTCATTTTTCATTTTCATTTTCAATACCTTCGGAGCTACTACAACGTGTTTTTTCTTTATATTCCAAGACTTTGGGGTGTTGATCAGACCGTGTAAATGGTTCAAATGGCATATTTCAGTGCTTTGCTATCAAGTAAAGGTATCACTGAGTTTCTGCCTCTTTCTATCGATGCGGCACACAGATTGAGATAATATAATCTTATTTGGTTCTTAATTTTTGTATTTTATTCTTGTTTGCATGAATGTGTGTGCTGTATATGATGGAAATAAACATTTATCTTATCTTATCTTATATTTTGTCCAAATCATGTTTTTTTTTTACTTTTCCATACAAATCGATCCGGCAAAACTACGTTTTAGTACGGAAAAGTAAAAAAACGAGTTGTGTTCACCACGTATTTTTATTATTGCGTTGTTTTAGGACCTAATCGCTATACGCTTATGACTTGACACACAAGTTTCAGATATAGAGCTGATGAAGTCAGAGGAAATTTAATTTAATGTCTTCTTGCTTCGCGTCACTGGTGAACAATGTTTTCTTGCCATTGAATTTCGGGGAATTAAGAATTTGTGTATGAAACTGAAGAAAATTAGACAGGCGAAAGAAACGTTGAATAATTCAGATGCAGAAATTATAATAGGTAATGTAATTTTTCTATTTATAAAAAAGGGAAGAGAATTATCAAATGTTTGTGTGAAATTCGCGCCTGTTCCTTATGGACTGTGGGGGTTGGGCGGCGGGACGGGGAATCCCGTCGTCCAGCTAGGACCCTCGTGGTGGATGGGCGCGCCAGGTGTTCCCGCGCGCCCAGTAGTGGTAGTCTGGGTCACTCCACCGACCCAGAGAAGAAGGCCCAAGAGGGCAGACGCGGGGCGGAAACCCGGTAGACTGCTACCCTTGCCCCGGTAGTCTCCGTCCATACGCGAGGAGGGAACACCCAGGGGCTTTTAGTGGGTTCGAGTCCCACATAACCTCTCTGTCTGGGGTATGCGCGGGCATTTCCCCCTGGAAAAAAAGGGGCCCATTAGCTGCGGGTCGGGTTGGGCCGGATGCACAAATGCGTTGCGTTGCGGCCCGTTCCGCCCCGATTCGTCCATCGCTAGTGGACGATATTTCATAGAAAACATAGACAGGCGTATTTTTGCGTTGCGTTGTAGGACGGTACGGTACCCGTCTATTTTAAGACTTTTCTTCAGTATTTTTTTATAAAGTACCTATTCACAATTAATATCAAGTCAATTAGTTTCTCGGTCATTAACTATGGCGATAATAAAATAAAAAAAAACAGTTTATTACAATTGCACACTGTGCCAGTTTATTGGTGTATAAAGTCGTTAATAACTATTATTGTGCCAAATATAAAATAAGGTTGAACCGTTAATAACAATTATAGTGCCAAATCTAAAAAAAAATACAAGTATTTTATGGCGTGTGCTTGGATTGCGTGGCGAACACCTCAAACATAGGTTCCCATTGAAATTAATGTATATTTTGACGTAACTTTTTATAAATGATCTTACACCCCATATGCCATTACTGTAGGGGTTCCAAAATTCTTGGCACATTGGGACAGTTGGGGATTATAGAACCAGGGCTCAAGTAACAATTTAGCCAAAGTAACAATTCAAAAACGATAACAAAGTTCGTGAAGAATTAAATGTATGGGATTGGCGGATTGGCATAGGCCGCGCTAAATCAAATGGTCTTACCGCAAGTTAAGTGGCGAATATAGACAATAACGAATCGAATTATCGGTTCGCTACATAACGATGTTACTTTGTCTACGGGCCCAGGTAAGACCTGCGGCAGGAAAAAACATTGACGATTCTAAAGTACTAAAAAGTGTTTGACTTTGACTATTGACTAAATCAACTAACTACGAAATTTTTAAAAACTTATTTTTCAAAGTACCTACCTTCATTATAGATTATTACAACAAATGTAGAAAAAAAAAACAGTCCTTGACGAGTTATTTGTTGGTTTTTCTCGTTACAAGCTGAGTTTTGTAGACCGACAGCGTAGCTGCTTTGTTATTCACAAGTGCTCTAGACTAAATAAACACTCTTGATTTTTTATTTCCTTTGTCATCAAATCCATTCATACTTATTTTCATGTTCCAAAAGTCTCAAAGAAACACATTTTCATGGGTAACTTTCAACTGCACCCTAATATATGTTACTTAAGTAATTACATAGTATTAAAGCCCTTTACTTCAGCGGACACGAAGGAAAAGATTTCCAGAAAAGATAATTTATAGAGCATATCTATACTAATATTAAAAAGAGGATAGATTTGATTGTTTTTTTGCATTGAATAGGCTCCGAAAGCTTAGGGATGTCATACATTTCTATATGCGCGATTTAGGTACAATGTCTTGGCAACAAGACTCTATCAGGGGCCCAATTCTCACGCCTTCGACATCTTGAATTCGACATTTTTTGGAGTCAAAAATCTGTATTAAAAGCTCACTTAAAGTAATCTTCGATATTATAGGATTATCGAAGATAATTGAAACTAAAGGATTTTGACAGTAATAAATATTTTACTTCCATTTTTAATAAAGAAATTAAGGATATAAAAATGTCGAATTCAAGATAATAAATGCATTACATGCTCCTTCTATCTTTTCTGTTGTGTTATGTGGTGAGTGTTAATAAATTATTAGTTTCATTAATATAAATCAAGATTTTGTTAACAAAATCAGAAATAATGAAAAATATTTACACGTATAGGTATAGTTCTAAGTTTCGCAACGTTCTTACTTCGTTCTCAACCTGTCTCAACCAATTTCAGATATATGACCTGCCAATTCTAAGGTAATTACTTCGATAAACACAATTTCTTCATCCCGTTGCTATTACAATAGGCAATAACAATAAACACTAAATTTATAACCGCCTACGAAAGTGTTGTCCGAATTGTAGCCATGCAACAATGCTTTTATCATTACCAATAATAAATCTATTGGAAAAGTCGTTTTGAGCCGCGAGCTATCTTATAATTGAACTAAACGACAAGACTGAGATGCTGTAGATAAAAATCGTAAAGTGTAAATCATCAAATTGGTTGAGTTTTAAATGCAAAAGTAACAAAAGACAATGCAATCAAATTGTTGGTTATGTCGTGGAGATCTCAGGATTTACGGATGTCAAACGCACTATATTTCACGAACTAAATTGTAATTGTACTTTTTAGGTATTTTTAGAGGTTTTTTGATTTTTCCTGCGGTTTCAGCACCTTTTCAGCTGCCGTGGTCACGGGATGACAGATTTAGTATACCTAAATATAAACCCGGCGAAGGTTGTGGAAAGTTAGTAGCTGCAAGTCACACAAAGCTGCTGTTTTAAGAAACCTATATCCAGCAGTGGACTTTTAAGGGTTACTGATAATAATCCTAATCCTAACTAATCGTAATCCTAACTTCTTAATCTTAACTAATATTATAAATGCAAAAGTGTGTTTGTCTCTCCTCCCTTTACGCCCAAACTAAGCAACCAGTCGACTTGATTTTTGGCACAGAGTTAGTAGAACGGCCGGAGAGTAACTTTGTTTATTTTTGTTTCTTCTGTTCTCGCATCTATAAAAAATTAATGAGAGGACACTGAGGAGCCCGTGGCGCAGTGATTCGCACGCTCAGCCTGCGATTGTTGAGGTTAAGCAACTTTCGCAATGGTCGGTCACGGGATGGGTGACCAAAAAATTGCTATCTGGAGCTCCTCCGTGCTTCGGAAGGCACGTTAAGCCGTTGGTCCCGGCTGCATTTGCAGTCGTTAAAACCCACCAATCCGCATTGGGCCCGCGTGGTGGGTCATGGCCCGTTCTTCTTATCCATCCATAAGGAAGGCCAGTGCCCCAGCAGTGGGGACATTAAAAATGGCTGATGACGGGAGGACACTGGTATTCGTCTATAAACTTGCCTAAAAGGTTGCACCAACTATGATTACTATGGATAAAAAAATCCCTAGGTCGGGCATAGAAGAAAGGCTTACTAGAAGGCGTTAATACATTTCATAGTGTAAAGGAACAAATATCATAGTTTTAACTAGAAATTATCATTTTCCGTAGACGTAGTCTCAGGCACCAGCTAGCATTAAAATATTTACATGAATGACGAATCACCGACTGTCGTGAAGTGATAAAATTGTCATCATAACGCCAATAAATAAATTACTTCGCAATGCAATTACGTCTACTGCACAGTGCTATAAATCTAAAATGTTGCGGACATAATTATCAGATAAATAAATTATACAATTATTTCAAGAACACGGTTCTAGCTTGCGGAGACCACGGGAGCCCCATAACAAAGTTACACAATAGTCTATAAATATTTTACGTATAATTACGATGAAAAATTGCCTCTGCCCAAACACTTAATGTTTCCGGATAAGGCAATGATTATAAATTAAATTGCTGGCGGGTTTAGAATCAATTTGTAATTGATGGTAAATAGGTTTTATTGGTGTCTGATTCGGAGTAACGTCATTTTATAAATATTTTTGGTCGTGTTGTGGTGATGTGTGGCGAATTCCATCGATATTGTGGATGTGGATTTTAATTGGCTTATCAATGTCAAAGTCAAAAGAAGCTTTAATCATATTGATAAACAATTTTTGGTTCGTCCAATGTTTTCTGAACAGTTTAACAGATTAGAAGAAGGGGCGCAATAAACTTATAAGCTTTAAAAGTAACGGTATTTGCAAATAGATATGTCATTACCACACGTAATTACATAACCAATCTTATAAGCACAATCCCAACTTATTACAATTTACTGGCACATAGGCAGGGTTTAATTCGTCAATTGCTAGCAGGACACCGGTGTGCAGAGAACAATATACTGTCTATTGTGTCTCATAAATAGGGGCCTGAAAGGTTAAATTCAATTGAGTGTAATGGAGAAACTTCCTTAAAATAAGGTTTTGGCTTTACATCGACGTAGAATTTATCGACAATGTCAATCACTAAACTGTGGAATTAATGTCTTATTTTGTGAACAATAGGACATTAAAGATATGGTTGAATCAACATTAATTTTATGCTAATTTGTGAGTGATTATATCAATTATGTCAAAAGCACTCAAGTGGAAAAATATTATTCACGTTTATCATATTAGACACATCATGCAGCTCGTGAAAAAGCTGAGCATACAATAAAACGGTATTAAATTATTTAAAGTGTCTCTTAAAAATGCTTGGTTGAGTTCTCAAGAAAATTATCATATTTTTATTGGGTTCTACCAAGATTTTTAATAAGCAAAATATTCAAGTTCGTGGTTTGGGACCCGGTGAAGAATTCGAGTACACTGTATCACTATCATTTGACACCTAATATTTGATCTGTTTTATGATGATACTATCGCCGTCAAACTTATAACAAACATTTTCATCTACTTCAGCCATTTTAATTTTCCCACTGGAGGGGCTTTGGTCTTCCTTAAGGATGGATAAGGAGCATGGGCCATGACCCACCACGCGGGCCTAATGCTTGGGCAGTTTGGGGGGGTTTTAACATAAAGTTAGGACCAAAGGCTTAATGAGGTACATCTAAAGCATAGAGGAAAGGTCAAAATAACTAATAGTGACAATCATGAGTTTCATTAATTCGATTTATTATGAAATAAAAACGTTCAGATGTTTAATCACGCAAATACCGCAGAACGGCTCTGGTTCAAAGGCACACAGATTTTGACTGCACCACCGAGCATCTCGTCCTTCAAAACCTTCACAACTTTCTATTATTCAAATGAACGATAAAGACATTCCACTAGCAAGGGTTACTCGTGTTGATTGGAGCAGTTTGTGTGATTCACAGGCTAATTGCCGACAATTGGTATACGATTGATGGCCAGATACGGGCGTTAACATGCTACAATTGGCGCTGGTGACAAAACGTCTACAGTTGGTGACATTATACAAAGATGGCTGACTTCATTTGGATCTCAAAACAATAACTTAAGTATAGTAGTAGTGTAGAAGTAGTATGTCCCCACTGCTAGGGCTCTAGCCTTCCTTATGGGTGGATAACTATGGATTGGTGGGTTTAACGACTCCAAATGCAGCCGGGACCAATGGTTTAACGTGCCTTCCGAAGTACGGAGGAGCTCGAGATAGTAAATTTTTGGTCACCCATCCCGTGACCAACCATTGCAAAAGTTGCTTAACCTCAAAAATCGCGCGCGAACCTCTGCGCTATGGGCTCTTCACGGGTAGTTCCTTGGTGTAACCTAATTAAATAAGGTAACTAATTAAACTCGGTAAAGTTGTTGTGATTAGAACGGGAGGTGTAGATTTGATTGGGTTGTACACTTTTTCTTACTACTAGGAATTGGGTCGTTATGTCTATGGAAATGGCGATATCACTTCTTATTCTGATTACTCCACCAGTGCTCTTTTGGATTTGGTAGTATACAGTGACGCGGTATCTCTTATAAGAATTCAAAGGATTTGATTCTCATTTGCACGTACTGCACGTTACATTTGTAAGTACCGTAAAGGAGTCTATGCTTTAATATTTTTCAATTTACCTATATGTTCTGCATGCTGCGCTTTGCTGCTGCTGCTGCTTTGTATATGTATAGTGTCTGTACATGTGCCTGATGTCACCACTGTGCTCAGCAGTATATCAGTGCAGCAAAGCGCGCGCGCTTGCTGCTTATACTGAGCTGGGCACAGTTTTGGCATCACATGACTTTCTCACGAATTCATTGTTTCGTGTAGTTATTGTAATGTTTTATTGTTTGTCTGTGTTATGTCATGTGATTCCAAAATAAATGTTTCTTTCTTTCTTTCTTTCTTTGATTTATATTTTGAGGGTTAGAGGGAATTGCATGCACCATAGACAACACAACAAATACCAGACGTTGGTCTTGTGCAGCCAACCGCTCCACTCATCCAATTGGTTTAAATAATTGTCAGTTTTAATGCCTCAACATATGAGTAGACCTCTCCCCAAAAAGTCTAGGATTTTTTTTAGCTTTGACAATTCTATAATTTGAAGTTATTTGTTGTGGATTACAGTAGTAGAGAGAATTTCCTTTTCTTTTACAGGAGTAGAGAAGAGAAACACATTAAATATTAAAACTGAATTAAACTTGAGTGGAATTTCATAGGAACTTCATAACTCTTACAAGTATATATTTTTTAATATTGAAGCGAATTTTGTAGTGCAACAGTAAAGTAAATGTGCCTCCAACGGTAATAAGTAAAAAAATCGCAACGAATCGCAAAAGTCATCCTTTTTGGAAGACTTGAAATGTGATATAAATAACTTATCCGAACAATCGAGCGCTGATGGTTACGGGGAAGGCAAGCCGATCGGTCACGCCAATGTATAGGTATACACAACAGCACACCAAAGCTTACAGTTGATCTTAAAAGCGTCGTTATGTCACTCGAAATAGCGGCTATTTTCATCGTGCAAGTAAAGGCGTGACGTACTGATGTACCGTATACTACCGATTATCCACACTTTCGGGACGCATGCCAATTCATAACATGACCATGACATCACTGCGCTTTTCGTTTGGTCGGATTTTACTCATAATTCTGTGTTGTAGATGATCAAATTGATAACTCCGATAATTTATCAATTTATTTATTTGTGCTATAAATACACACAGAACATAATTTACGTTAATAACTATTAGTCTAGGACTGTGTCGCAGTTATTAGTGCCCACCTCGAACCTTATCTAACACTAACAAATAACACAAATTTACAAACCAATTTTAAAAAGTTATAGGTATAACTAACAAAAGGTATGTGATAATTAATTATTATAAATAGTAAGTTAGAATTAACATGCAATGCTATGTTTATGCTATGTATCGATTTTTTGTTTCTTTTACCTATAATCTTAGTGCAAGTGTACCACAATAATCATCTATTTATAGTGAAGACATTTATATCGACATGTATACGAGTTTTTCTACCGTCAGGGATGATGTATTCCTCATTCAACCCAGGATGAGATGGAATGACTTCTTTACATTGTTTACTTTACTAAGATCCTTAGTAAAGTAAATAATAATTGTAAATTTAAATGCAAACAAATATCTTTTATTGAAATAAAACAACTTTTACGGATATCAAACGCGCTATATTTCTACGAACTAAGTTATAATTGTCCGTATTTTTTGGTTTTTTAGGGGTTTTTTGATTTTCGAAACGTCGGGTAAATCAAAAAACACCTAAACAACCAAAAAATACGGACAATTACAACTTAGTTCGTGGAAATATAGCGCGTTTGATATCCGTAAAAGTTGTTTTATTTCAATGAACAGTGCGCGCCAAAACATATGATGTAAATATCTTTTACTTCCTGTATTCTTATCACATTCCTCTAATATCTTCTTTCTTCCTCTTCTTTCGTCTGGCATACTTCTTTTATCGCAAAAAATTGGGCATCACGATACTATCCAATGAGGAAGTACTTTAATATATTCTTCAAAACTATAATCTTACCTTAAAAACAAGATAACTAAACTCCTAAATAACTAAGTACGCCCCTCATTATCAAACGAAATGATCTCAGCCATATTTCAATCATAATTACTTATTGTAATAACTTTTTTAATGGTCTGCAATAAATCTGGAGTGATCACAAGATTACATAACGCATAGTACATTTGTAATTAATGTAAATTTTAATCCAGTTCTTAAGAAGCGTATCGTGTTCGAAACGTATGCATAATATGCATTCTTGATCTTAAGTGTCATGTTCTATTATACGGTTAAAGAACAGTTGAGAAACTTTGTAAATTAATAACAAATATAATGGTCCCCTTACATACAATTTATCTTCTGCACAGCTCTTACAGTGGAAGAACTATTTTACAACGGCTTCATCATAATTTAGTTTTATATTGTTCTAACGGTCGCCCGCAATTTCACCCGCGTGGTTCCTTTTCCCGTGGGAATATCGGGATAAAAAGTTACCTATATTACTCTCAGTGCTTTCGACTAACTCTATGCTAAAAATCAAGTCCAAAGGTTGCTTAGTTAGGGCGTGAAAGGACAAACAAACAAACACACTTTCACATGTATAATATTACTTAGGATTATGATAACGCTGAAGTTGGAATCGCGCTTCTTCGGGAATTCTCGTCTACTCAGGAACTGACTATCTTCTATTGCCAGAACACAACAATGCTGAAAATATAACGCTTGTATAAGATGGTGGTAGTGATCAACCACTAACTAACAGGATACTTATGTCACCCCACTGATGGGAGTAGAGCAAAGGACCTCTGAATCTGAGACAGAAGTGGTTTAAACTTCCATATGAACCGAAAAATCTCGATGAGTCACAGCTATTTATTCTCTCAACTTCAAAAATGCACTTTTAGCAATGCTTTCAAGTTAGATAATCGTTAAAGTCAAGGTGTGATGAAAAAGCAACATTTGGCTTGCACTTTTTTCATTGTTACTCATAAACTTTACAATAGATAAAATAACCAAATTCAAAAACAAAAAAAAGTGTTAAAAACCCTCATACATGAAACTGCAAATAAATCTTCACAGCCGCGTTTAATCTGTACATAAACTTGCGACCTTCAAGTGTCACATCACTAGCAACAAGCCCTCTCAGGAATCTCGAATAGCGAGTTCTCCAACGCTCTAAAGTCCCATTTTAACGAGAACAGAAAAAAATACCATTCTTAGTACTTACATACGCTCACGTTTACATCCAACGACTTGGATCTTGCTGAAACCTCCTACTTGTGTTAATTAAAAGTCTTGAAGAGTCTCGCTGAGTTTTTAAAGAATTATTAAACGTTTTGAGCGGTCCTGTTACCTCCATTGTAGATGAACTTTTACCGCAGATGCCTTTTACATCGTCTTAGAAGTGCTGAAACTGAGCATCTTGTGGGCGAAAATAAATTTTAACGTTTCCTGTGTTAAAGTTTAAGGGGCTTTGCAAACGAGTGTTAGAGAATTCAGTACCTATTATGATGCTCTAATTCATCAACTCATTGTCGGCACATCCTTATCCTTTTAACAACTTAGCTGCGTCTAAAAACATTTGGAGATAATTATGTAAATTGTTTTTATTTTAATTACCCAAAATTTCTGTAATTCATAAAAAATCTAAAATAAAGGCAAATTCACAAGCCCCAAACGTATGGTAATTTAGTTGTTAAAACAGACTAACAAAAGCAATTTACAAAACAACGTAACATTCACGCCTATTTATACTCATTCTATGCATTAAGAACGTTTTATCTCTAAATCCCATCTGTAACGAAGCGTTTGACCCTAACCAAAAATATATACATACCACATGACATCACAAGGCCTTTTACCGATCGCATTCAGTCACGTATGCCGTAAAAGTCTTACTCTGACAAACGCTTCAGTTTCGCTAATTAAGCCTGTAATTGCGCTATTACCCTTTTATGCTTAAATTTTATGACCGACCGGGTTGCGTTAAGCCCACTGTGCGTACTCTCGCGGTGGAATATCTAAAAATGCATAACTCTTTATGGGCCATTCAGCAAGTTGATTAAAAATGAAACGTCTCGAATAGAACGAACTTTTTGAAATGCTTTTCAGAGGAATTTATTCTTCTTTTTTCATATTAATTGCGTGTAGCTGTTATTAAAATTGACGTTTTAATACTCCAATGTGCAGGCATAAAGAAGTTGGATTGTTTAAAGTTTTTATTGGAATAAATAAAATAAATATTTAAGAAAAAAATAGTAATTTTATTGAAAAATCAATTGTAGGTTAGTTTTAAAAATAGGACATAATTTTGTTGTCATATGATAAAACAATAATAAAAGATGAGTCGTTTACAATCTTGACCACGTTGGGTACAGCACGTAAAGTTGACAAAATATGTCTTAAAAACAAATTACATACGCACATAGAAGGGTATTTGAAAGGAGCAATTGAAAATTGAAAGGCTTTAAAGTCAAAGTAAATGAAAAGTTAAATGACTGCCTATTGTTTGCTAAAACATCGCAAATGCAAGACGGTGTAAAGATTTAAGCCCACGATAGACAGCTGTCAGCTATTTCATCTTTTTGCTCGCATGATTGTGGTGGAAGCAAGCATGCGTCTTAAAACCTCCACATTATTTTACTTCAGACGCTAAAAGGAGTTGTAATATCATTTTATTATCGTGAGCGAGCTCTCATTAAATTCTTTTGTGTTAATAACCGACAGACGACGAGCAATCAAGAACAAAAAAAAACTTTGTCCTGTAAGCTGCCTCGATTATTTCTGCACTTCATTCCGGTTTTTAAGTTAATTTGTGTTAAGCTGAGTAACCGTCGAGTATCGGCGTCGAAAATGGTCGTTAAAAAGTAAAATTGTAAATTCTCACGTTTGAAAATATTGTGTAGGTAATTCTTATTGCATGTTTAGTCGCCAGTCAGACCACTGTGCGACCTATTACGGATACGGTTGTTTCGAACAATTCGTTTATTTCTCAGGTGTCAAGTTACACGAGTTTTTAAAAATTGATGGCGTGTAATAAATGTTTTCGGCTGCACCGATCTTGTCTTGCGACCCACTGTGGCTATAAAGTATCATGAGAATAATACACCCGTCTCTATCCCTCGCTGTGTAGCAGACAGGTCAGAGCGAGATAGAGCTACGCAGATTTGTGATTGTTTCATACAGTTTTAATACCCATGTCGATTTGTATTTTATTACGTTTAATAAAACAGTTGAGTAATAAAATATACGCGAATACGCTGTGTTACCATTTTTTTGCGGTTACTTCTGTACAAATGTATTTTATTTCTATAGATTACTTTTTTGCAATAAAATACGAGATTTGCAACACTTTTGATTTTGTAGTAACTACATCATGAAACTTTTGAATTGCTTTTATTAACCCTAGATAGCTAACGTTGCTGAACTACTCTGATAAGCTAACATTTTTTGACGATTTTGATTTTTAAATGTTTATTTTTTGATGTTTTTCTTACTTTTATTATGTTAATAGAAAATAGGGAATATGAATTAAAGGAACTCAATTTTTTTGTTTTCATACATTTTTTTTTGAGATGAGACCACCACTCTATGTGGTCAACTGGGTTCTGAGTTGGCACGAAACCGCGGGTGTGTTACTAACACAATAAAAGAGAAATTAGGCAATGTATATCGGATGCTCGTCATTTTGACGAACGTTAGCTATCTAGGGTTAATATTGCTAAAACTTTGTTTGAGAATCTCCATGGTAGGTATGTGTAACGGTTCTCAAGGTGTAGCCTACTCAGAGGGTACTGTATTGGCATCGTAATGCGAACCCATTGCTGCATCTAACACTTTCGTTGGAAAAGAAGGGTGTTAATTTATCAAGTGCCGTTCGAGCAGGGGCTGCTCAGGTGAACGATATATATAACACAATTTATGCAAAAAAATGATTTTATTTAAGTAATTTTAAAATTTATTTTACCTTTAATATTTTAAGCATTAGATACTATTGAATATTCAGCATAAGCAAAACCAAACGTAAAACCAAATTTGTTTTCAGTAAGTAACCAAGGAAATGGGTGATTTAGCTATTTGAGTCGGCGGTTGAAATCAAAAAATTTAATAAAAAAAAAAACAAAAAAAAAAATTTTTTTGCCAAGATTGTTTCTATATCGTAGACCTGAGCAGCCCCTGCTTGATCGGCACTTGATAAATTAACACCCTATATAGAAAACTATATACCTATAACTCAACAGTCAACCGGGAAGTTCCCCGACTGTACCTAGGACATAATGTTAGGGGCATTATGTTTCAGTTTGTATCATCATACATACGAGCATTCGTACGTACCTACCTTGTTGTCCGTACCTACCGCGTAGTCATGGCTGTTTTAGGTATTATATTTCTACAGGATGCCTAAACGGGATTGAACACACAGCCTTTAGAGGTCCAACGCTCTTCAAATTGTCTCTGTAAAACTTGGTACTAAATATAAAAAAGAAAATATACTAGAAAAAATACCATTGGTCTCGTGTCAACCGTCTTAGCGACATAAGACCAGTTTTAAATAGATTTTGTTGTTTATATTTACTACAAAAAAATCTAATTTTAGAGATACAAAATTAAAAAAGTTCCTGAACTTGGTAACTCAATTGAAAGTGGTTACGTGTTTGGATCCCGTTTGGCCACCATGTGATTTTTTTAGTAAAAATTTAATGGTATGTACTTACTAGTGTTGTCAGTAAATGTTAACAAAATACTTTACAGCAACCCATAAAGCTAGGACATACATTTAAAAGCATTCTGCGTACGCAATAAAAACAAAGTAAGCACCTACTTTTCTGATTGAGAATTCAATACCCCTTGGCTAGTAAACTCAACAAAAATCTTTGAAACTTATAAATAACAATAAGTTTCGAATACAATGCTGCGTAGCGATTTCTCGGCAATTCCTATACACGGTCGCGAGGAACAATGGATAATAAACAGAGCAATATTGTCGGGAATTGCTGACGACTAGTAATAAAAGATTCGGAGAAAGGTTACTATAAAATTGATATGAAACACAGTAACCCTTTTTATTACTACAAATCGAACCAACTTACAATAAAAACATGAATGTTGAGTTACAATTGACGTCTACTGTTATTTGTATAAAAAAAAGGAAGTTAACTTTAGAGGCATAAAAATAGCCTAAGGAATCGGTTTTGTATGCAAAGTTTAAACTTTGTTAACTTTTATATTAATTATCCTTTTAACGTCTAAAATAAACTCTTTTTTCCTCTTTTGAATAAACTTTTGTTTGTGAGATTCTACGTCACGTACTAAAAATACTGTCAAAATTAAAATAAGAGACATGACCCTATTTTAGGAATTACCGCAATTCATTATTTTTGCCTTGTGTTGTAATGTAAGTTATTATCACTAACTACTCATAATTTATGATTTTGTATTTTTTGCATTTTTTCAATGCTATTTTTATACTTATAGTAAATTTTAAATTTAAAAATATTGGAAAAAGTTAACTCGGCCACAAGTGAATTATCAGACGGGAATCGAACCCGCGACCTTTGGAAATCCGGTCCAATGCTCTAACCGCTGAGCTACCGAGACTTGCGAACCACCGTCGAAATTCTCCAATACTTTTATATTTTTAATACGCTGTAGGCCAGCGTTGTTACATCAATGCTAGTAATATCCTTGCATTCGAAAGAAACATCTTTTCAGGTGTTTAACGATCGATTAAGATGCAACTGCCAATAATTTATGATTTTGTATTTTTTGCATTTTTTCAATGCTATTTTTATACTTATAGTAAATTTTAAATTGAAAAATATTGGAAAAAGTTAACTCGGCCACAAGTGAATTCTCAGACGGGAATCGAATAATTTATTTACTCAATAATACAATAATTTATACTCAATAATTTATTTGTTTTGCTTAACATGTAACACTGATCGAAGAACATATATTATATTAGTGGCCGCGCGCGGTTTCACTCTCGTGGTTCCCGTTTTCGTGGGAGTATCGGGATAAAATGTACTCTGTTTTAATCCAGGCTATCACTATGTGTGCCAAATTTTATTTAAATCCATTTGGTAGTTTTTGAGTTCATTTGTTTCAAACAGAAATCTTCCCTCTACCTATTATAACAACTAGTTTAGATCAGGAACTGCAAAGGAAGTCAATTGTCTCCCAAAATACTTTTTACGCTTAAAACATTATCTGTTCTTACAAAAACACATTTGCATTGAAATAAAATTAAATCAAATGCGAGCTACACACCAAGCGCTGCGATTAAAAACAGTCAGTTAAAATTTGAGATGCACAGTGGTATGAGACGTCTAAATTTATAATATAACGTTGGACATAATATCGCTTCTCATGAATTTTAAACAAACAACAATGGTTTCCGCGTCACAACGTGTGTTGGATTTAAATACCGTACAATAGGATTTGGTTTTAAATAGACGGTTTGTGTGGGTGAAAAAAAAATCGTACCATGTAGATACTACTATTACAACAAGAGATATAGTTAGTTATTTAATTTATCGTTTGAGAAATAATCTTAAAGGCATATCGAATATAAAAAAATTCTCACTCTATGACTTCAAAAATTGTAAATTATAACTTCTAATTTCAGGGTTACTTCCATTCAAAAAGTTGTTTGTAAGGATGAGTTCTACAAAATGATTTATTATTTTAAGTAAACATAAAATAACGTTCAATACTACTAACACAACAAATATTTGTATTATGCGCAACATTAGCAAAAATACTTTGCACGGTCTTCGAAGTAATGAACAAACTATTTACTTGTTACACTTTTTTAATTAAAGTGCAATATTGTAGTGACTACCTCAAAAAGCATTAGTCCTCCAGATTAACTTGCTTTTTGCATACCTCCAAACACAAAATAATAGATCTGTATAAATTGACACAGATCAAATAGAAGGAAAAACGAAAAACAGTTAAGTAAGTGGATTTAATTCTTAGCGGACTTAATTTTACGCTGTCCGGACACTGTCTACGTAACTAATTATATAATTAAATTTGTTGTCGTCTATCACGGATACTGTTTGTGATTGAGACCAATCCGGATTTAAAGTGGTAATTCTTTGAGACTTTTATGCATCATCAAACTTACGTCTAAACTAAACTGTTGCTGTTGCTCGCGAGGCCGCGACTCCGTACGCAATTTAAGAATTCATACAGTACAGTATAGTCAGATAATAATATGTATGTTTTCAAATGTACAGGTTCATGGCTTTATTTCGGCCTTCAACACTTGTATTTTACATTGCGATATTTGAAAAAGCTATGTACTAGTTCTTTAAGCAAGTATCTACGCTGTTACAGACGAAATAGTCCTACCAAACATCATAAATTTAGTATATGAAAAATGTCCTTCCACGCGATGTTTAACAATTCGCAGTTTTTTTTATATGAACAACGGGTAGACTCTTGTCGGTTACGTAATTCTTAAAAGCGTTGGTACTTTATTAATCCATACTTCGCTCTTTTGAAATTGAAAGTTTAGTATACTCATTTCACTCAATTAATTTATTGGCCATACAACACGACATAGGCTTTCTACAACTTCGTCCACCACGACATTTAAAACTGGTAACCTCTCTAAACATTCCTGCGCATTCAAACACCATATATTTCGGTGGCATCTCGAAGCCTTCGCACGTACTTTACAAGCCAATATGTTACACCGAGTTTTCCTACCTTATCTGACAGAGCAGCATCCTACAGAACTGTACTGCAACTCTGCACTTTGCATTTTGATCGCCCCATTCTGACTCGAGAACATTGCAACTTACTGTTACTGCTAGCATCCTCGGGAATACGTACAGGGTAAGCTCCTTAGCAAGAATTATTACTAGTATTCAATTGTGTTTTCGTATTCAAAGTTATAATATAGCCTTCCATAAATATAAGAACAGTTTACGGAATCTACAAACTTTTTGGAGAATCTTTAACATTGTGTTCTGAGTAGCTGTCCTTTGTATACATCATTTCGCTAAGCAAATTAAAATGTATGTTGTTAATTTCCGATAACAAAAACTTATTCAAGATAATTTGAAGAAACTATTTTGCTAAATGTGTAACCTCATTTTAGTTCGTATATTTTGCATCGTACAATGCATAAGTAAAAATTTGGACTTGAAAAACCAATAGTATCCAACTTCCTGTTTGAATAAGTTAGAGAGGAGATTCCGCCGTTTTTTTTTCTAATATAAAATTGGACCTATTTATAATTTTTTCCATCCATGCTAATAACCTAAATAAATAACTAAACGAAGAGTTGGTTTTAGATTGTCAATTTAGACAACGTTAGTGATAGAATGTACGATGATATCGTAAATACACAATGAGATGTAGCCAGTTCAGCACCTGTGAATGGGCAGGAGGGATCGCCACAAAACACACTAATAGTTAAAAGGACGGCGACTGATGTCATTACTCTGCTAATGTGATTACAGTAAATTGTATTACGACACGAGGAAGTCGGAATAACAGGATGCCGACTATTATGACGTGCCGTGCGGGCCTTAGACTTGCTCGTACTCGTTATTAGATGGTGTTTCGTCCTCTTTTATAGACTAGCTAATGTCATTTATGTTGCTACCGTATTCTGTTATGATGTCAGTGATGTCTGGAGTTTCGTACGCTTTGAGACTGTTCATAATAGCGATAATACTGGCCTCACAAATATTAGCAACTTCTCTCCAACTAGAAGAAAGAAAATATTGATGAGCATAATTATTTCGCATACAATATCTCGGCCATGATCAAAAGATGCAAAATACAGGCAACACAATAAGTAAAACTGCAACACAGTACGAAATCCGGTTACAAGGTGTAAATAATGAACAGCCGGCTACAACAAATTCCATGCAATTTAAAATCAACGAGATTACATTTTGCGCTTAATAACACAAATTATTTCAACAAAACTGGACCTTTTACGGAAAGGGATACCGTCGGTTACAGTCAAATTAAACAAATCGTTCATTTAATCCTCTCCTAATTTAATTCTCCGAAGTGAACGTTACGAAATTCTTAAAACAAATTTAGTGAAAAAAGGTATGACCAAATAAAACGAAGAAACGAATGCAGTGGATGCGACGTATCTCCTTTTTGGGGCAGCAAAAAAAACCGCTGGCGACAAGCATTAATGGATTTAACGACACGCCGATTCGGATAACGTTATTAAATAAAACCGATTGTCGAAAATCGCTCGCATGCACCGAGATTTTTTAACGGCGCACCGAAATAACACAAGTTTCGAGCAGTTCACACGACAGTCTTCAAAAAAGAGCAAAACTACGCCTTGCCTTTTAACCTTTTTTCTTTAGCAATCTATTTATCCGGCTAGGATGCTAAATGCGCGTTGAAGATCATAAATCGAGCGATCTTATGAAACTAAACAGGACCAACTGCAGTACATCTAGTTTCCAAGTCGGATGCCACACAAATCACAATAACCGCTCTTCATTATCCGCATTTCACTCTGCTTCGGCCGTATCTATCGGAATGCGCCTACAAAGGAGTACCCATACCGACTTACTAAGTCGCTACACTTTGTTCAACCGGCTTGGAGTCAAACCAGTCTGCCCTGGCCGGTCCCTCGTGCCAACTTCCAAAAGGTCCCAACCGCCAGTTGACTGACACTTAAATGCCACTTAAGAGTTGTTCTCTCAAATTTTTATTGGTTATAAGTAGCCTGTTGATGCTTTGTACGTTACTGGTAGACCTAGTCTCTGTTGACCTTTGAAAGAGTGTAAAGATAAAGGTGTGCGTTAAATATTGCTAAGCTTTCAACGCTCGATTTGTGGCCAGTCATTTATTTATGAGTTAAGATAAAATAAACCACTATAGTCGACGTGCATAGTTTTAAACAGCGCATGCGTTGAGGTCATACAGTATATAATCGCACACCTCTAGCTGGTTTTTACGATGCAGATGCGGGGACGAAATTCCAAGCAATACGCTTGGATATTTTAACTCGTATGCGCCGTACAATAATTACAGAGGTGCCATCGAGGTAAATATCCTATCTTGCATCTCGCTCGCACGTACGCCTGCTCGTTCGCCCTTTTCGAGAACACTTTAGTGTCGTAAATATCGTGTGGATTGGCGGGAACAGAGATCTTTCTACATGATTATGCGGTAGTCAATGACTTTAAAGATCTATGCTAATCGTATATACCTAGCAATTTGTGTAATGGCGCTTGATGGCTGATATATCATCTACAGAATCACCTATTCTTGAGTGTTACTCACTTTATGTCTTTATCATTTAAATCAAGCTTTTTTTACGTCTCTGAGTTATATAGTAGCATGCTAATGATGTTAAAAGTTTATAGTCGGGATATTTGTCAAGCAAATCTTTATTACACCTTAATTAGGCCGTAAACGTCTGAGGTAAAAAATTACGAAATTTAATTTCACTTAGGGAAAATGAAAAGATTTCAAATAAAGCTTTTTGCCCTATATGCCGAAGATATGAAAGATGGTTCAACAAAGAGGCGGGCGCGCTCCGCGTATATTCCATTTTTCTGAAAAATACACCTCCTGAAAAGGCGCCCGTAGGAAATAGTAATTACAACTTCTCCTTTCTAGTGTCGTGTGCCATTGTGAGCGGTTCACAATACGGAGGAATCTTTTTGTCCACGCTATCGGCTGTTTGCACCCACTGTGCAGGCATATATTTAGATGTACATCCTGGGCCCAGTCCGAGAGCAGTGTTGATCAAAAATAACCCTTACGCGGTCGACGGAAGCGTTTTAAGTAGCAACTATTTTTCGAAGTTGTGAGCTTTCGGTTTTTAGCTCCAAATTCAAAATGTCTGGTTGTGACGAGATAATATTCGCGGTCGGAGCTCTTTGAAGAGAAGCCTTGTGGGAAATGTGGGGCATTTCAATCAAATCTATATTTAAGGAGAGAATTTTATATAGGGACGCTGGTGACACTATTGCATAAAGTCACGTTTAGTACTTAGTGGATTGTACTGGTAAATATCATTGTGTGCTAAAAAAGCGACCCGTATATGAGTTCTCCAGACGGGATATGTCGAGGTATTCCTCGAAGCACACCTATAGGGAAGAAAAAAGCAAGAACGAAACGTCATAATATATTATAGTATCGACAGAAGTTTTAATACTCTAATTGCTATTTAGAGGGGCGTTAGGAATACTTATTAAATTGAAATATTTTTGTACCAAGGTCGCATAAATAACCAGGGGTTATTTTAGATGTTTTGAGAAGTACTGATTTTATATATAGCCCTTTTTTATTTTATTTCAATAAAGGCAGCAGCTTTTAAGTAAGTATAATAACTCCTGGTTGGTTATGCTGCCCAAGTACTTATTGTTTAATATTATAATATTTTAATGATATTTTATGATTTTAAAATTGCTTTAATAGTGGTAATAGTATTATTTTCAGTTAGTTCCCATCACTACTTATTAATTTTTTGACGGGGGTTTTGTATGAAGTGTGTCAAAATATGACAACTTTAATTCGATCGTTGGCAGGAACAGTGAATAAAGACGTACATGGATCTGAGATAGTTGTTTAAAGAAACTTACATTATTCAAATATATCATGAGTATTTAGTTGTCGATATTTTTCTTGCGAATGTTTAGGAGCTGCCTAGTCAAGTCCGTCATTACAAAGTACCATCAAGTGCAGTAGGCACGTTCTTTTTTGTAATATTTCATCTCCATAGATATATCTCAATGGTTGTGTCATTGGGCAGGAATGAAAAAACACCTTTATGAAGTTCGCGGTACGAATTTAAACATGACACACGAAATGATGGTCTCTAAAAAATGGCGGTAGGCCCCCGGTAGGTGGTTTAAGAGACAATTATATAGGTATTCCACTGTTCTCTTGAAATCGGTGCCCGGTGATGATGAAGATCAACCTGGTATACTGGATGTAGCGTCGATTGTACACAAGGCACTCTAGTTAATTTACTTCAGCTTGGTTCTAAATTTATTTACCAACTTCCACATGTTACTCGTTGAATGATTAAACGCCGAAGTTTCGAATAAAACTGCTTGTAACGAATTGTTCGGAGTTCCGGAACTCCGTGGAATGTCAGGTTTCGAACAAGAGCGTAGTGGCGTGTTGTGTTCCGGAATCCAAGATGTGCTCGGAGTAATCAGTGATGATTGGAAAGGGAACTCTATTTTGATACATTTTGTATCACGATTAAGTAATTAAAAAAAAACTTATTTGGGCTTATAAAAACCTTATAAAAATTTGTTTATTACTTATTTTCCACTCTTCAGGGATTACTTCAAAGTAACAAAAAATAACTTCTCTTACAGCATACTAATCTTATAAATGCGAACGTATGTCAGTTTGTTTGTTCCTCTTTGACGCAAAAACTTTCAACCGCTTCTGTGGTCTAGTGGTAACAACCACTGGTATCAGACTCAGGGGTCCAGGGTTCGATTCCCAGCGGGGGTACATATTGTATTCGGTTTGGTTGGTGGTAGGACTTGTTGTAAGTCCGCCTGGCTAGCTACCACCATCTTATCTAAGTCTGACGCCATAACAACAATGTTTTCAGCATTGATGTGTTCCGGGAGTTAGAGATAAGATAGCCAGTCCCTCAGTGGTTGAGGGTTCCGGGAGAGGCTCGCTTCCATCTTCAGCCTTATCAATACTTAACATCAGGTATGATGAAGGCTAAGAGTGTAAAGACTACTCAACGGATTTTGATGAAAATTGGTATGTATGGACTTCAATGTGGACTAGCAAATAGGTTACTTTTTTTCGATATTACCACGGGAACGGGAACCCACCGCGGGCGTCCGCTAGTCCGATCTATTCCTATGCCACAGTTCATAAAATTTGTTTTGGTAAGTAGTTCAAATGTGAAAGGAGAAAGACAGGATCTTTCGCATCTATACTACGAGTATAAGTACCGGAGTTTTTTTTACTGAACAACAGGGAGCCTTTTAGCCTTCATCATATCTGGGGGCCGATTCTCACGGCTTCGACATTTTCATATCCTTAATTTGGTAAGTAAAAATGTAGGTAAAATCTCTACTACTGTCAAAATCCTTTAGCTTCAATCTTTGATATTGATCTTTGATAATCCTATAATGTCGAAGATTTTTGACTTTTGACTCCAAAAATGTCGAATTCGTGATGTTGAAGGCGTGAGAATTGGGATAAGTATTGATAAGGTTGAAGATTGAAGCGAACCTTTCCCGGAATCCTCATCAATGAGTTACGTGTATATTCCAGACTAAAACTATCTATGTGTCGAGTTTCATCCAAGTACATTCAGCTGTTTTAACATGATTGAGTAACAAACATCTGTCCAGACTTCCACAATGATGTGTAAATAGTACCTATAGTAATGTATAATTATAAAATTATAAAGCTGAAGAGTTTGTTTGTTTGAACGCGCTAATCTCAGGAACTACTGGACCGATTTAAAAAATTCTTAGACCATTAGAAAGCTTTGTATCTTCAGAGTGACATAGGCTATATTTTCGTATAGAAGCATTTTTTTTAAAATCGCTGAAGTTTTTTAATACGAAGTGTTTTTTTTTGCCTAATCTGCAAAATCGGTCTTGCTCCCGTGCGCGTCGTTTTCTCATTGCTATCTCGCTACAGCAAATTTTTTTTTTGAGTATCGCCTTTACACTCATAATTACTCATACTCGTAATTGGATAAAATGCTTCTGTCAAGAACAGTTTATATTTATTTATTAATTTGGACAATGCCGGCTTACAGAGTAACCCAACTCGCCGGCACGTCATACAAAAGACATTATTACATAAAATTAATTATTAAAAACAGTTGACGAATGCAACCCAAAAGTTACACTGAAATAAACTTTCAAAGTTCAAACGTAACTAACTATCTAATACAATTTGCTCGAATTAAAATAATTATACACCTCATGTGTTCAGTTTGTATTTCAAAGTAAAACTTGAGGGTAGTTTTGTATTTCAACAAAGTCTTTAGCGGTTTACTCAGTTTCAGTGTGATGGTAACTAAGCTTTGAGTCCTCTACACATGGGGCAGAGGTATAAATTTTACCTGCTGCACCAGTGGTCATAGGTTTGGTCCCCAAATGGGGCAAATATTTATGTTTCAACCGCCTCTGTGGTCTAGTGGTAACAACCACTGGTACCACACCCAGGGGTCCCGGGTTCGATTCCCAGTGGGGGTACATCTTGTATTCGGTTTGGTTGGTGGTAAGACTTGTTGTCAGTACGTCTGGCTAGCTACCACCATCTTATCTATGCCTGACGCCATAGCAACAATGTTTTCAGCATTGTTGTGCTCCGGTAGTTAGAGATAAGATAGCCGTTCCTCAGTGATGAGGATTCCGGGAGAGGCTCGCTTCATTCTTCGGCCTTATCAATACTTAACATCAGGTATAATGAAGGCTAAGAGTCTTCCCGTTGTTCATAAAAAAAAAATGTGATGAATATTTGTGTATGTTCTGTCTTTTATAATTCTATATAAAGTGTTTGCAAATTTGTCCAGTCTCTTATTTTTTATTCCCGCTATGATCTGTCATTGAAACTCTTTCTGATTACTGGAGCCTGGTCCGGAAAGCAATAAAATAATTGTCATCTCAGCCACATAACACCCACTGCTGGGTATAGGCCTTCCCCAAAAGGGGGGTTTGCCATAATCGCCACGCTTGGCAGGCGGGTTTGAGATCGCAGTATGACCAAGTTTGTAGGAGACGCTGCTGCCCGTCTCCTGAAGGCTGAGTCCCTTAGTCGCCTTTTACGACACCCACGGGATGAGAGGGGGTAGTACTATTCTAAGCCGACCCTACACAGCTAAAATAATTGTAATTACGTGTATTTATTTTATCTCCCAAAACGGTTCCTTAAGTAGTGTTGAAACTATTACAAAGTAATCTTTTTATATCCATGTCATTGTGAGCGACAGGTGCCTTAAGTAAGTTTATTAAAAAATCTGACAGACGGGTCACCAGGCCCTCCAGTCCTCCACCAGGTCACAATTAATTAATAAAAAGATGAATAGCTGAAATAGTCGCGGCCAATTTCAACTGACTACCGAGACTCATCACAAACAAACTAAGCTTTTGTATTAAATACAAATATTACACCAGCTCTTATTACAAAGGGATAAACACAACAGATGCTTTTAATGTGATGCCAATTGTACACATCGATATTGGAATAAGGATATTGCCTATGCCTTATCTAGGGTCACGAATGAATGGTAGACTATTGTGTCGATATCGGGTATCTATTCTCTCCATACTGGAACGAGGTGATATGAGAACAAACGACAGCTATCTAATAGATACGCATACCGAAGCAGCTAAGATAGCTAATGCCAAGACTAGCGTTGCCGATTATCTAAAGTCCTAGATACAATAGGAGCGAAGAGGTCCATTTCAATCTATAATTAAATGAACTACGTATGAACTACGAAATTTAGAGTATGCGGTAAGAATCCAAGTAGAAAGTATGTGGGACAAATGTTGTATCTTCTATCATGGTCAAATCTATCTCGTTATAAAATTAATTTTGTGGTTCAATCGTGAAAAGATAACAGACATATAGATAAATAACATGACTTAATGTTCCAAACAACTACGTAATATTTCAGCAAAGTCAACACAATTTTGGTACTTACAACCTATCCAAACTACCCTTGTACTCGAAAATCTCCCCAAAATTAAGTTACTTTCCCCAAAAACAAGGTTATGAAGCAACTAACATCGGGGACGTGGCTGTATTGTGCATGACTTAGCCTCCTTGATCGAACGACGCAAGAACGGTTATCGCTCAAAACTTGAAATAAGCCACAGAGGAGCGATGCGTCAAATATAATCAGACAAAATCAGAGTCTGAGATGAGTAGATTTGGCACTTTTGTTGGCTGGCATATAATATCACAAACGGAGCCAACATTTATATGTATTATCAAGTACTTGAATGTAATTATTCTTAATTACCTTTAATTACCTTCGTGGAGCAAATGCAGCTATAGATTTAAGAGCTTTTATGAGACAAGATTCGCTACCTAATTCTAGGCGTATTGTAATAATCATGCAAATATTTTGTTTTCTAATGAATTTATTTCGGATCCGCGATACTATTTTAAAAACAATAAACAAACAGTTCCTGAAGTACTTCAACTAGACATTAACGCGATTCAAATCCATCCACCGAAGTAAGACACTGAATAAATTATAGGTCCCACAGTTGACAGTCCAAAGTAGACATCTAGATAAACAGTCTCAAAGACAATAAAATTCCGAATACTTTCGATCGACAAAACAATTTATATTTCCGTCGCATCTCTGTGGCAGCTTCGTCCGTCTTACCGTTGAAACATTAATTTCGTTCAGGGGCAGACTCACTAAATTCGTTTAAACACCCCCTCCATGTAATTTACATCTCCTTATCTATGCTCTGCAAGAGGGTAGATTTTTTTCTCACCTCTGCGATATTTGACAGATTTCAAGGTGCACCCGGCACTTCAGATCGTCTGTGGTTAATATCCCCCATATTTTAGTCATTCAATTTTGAGAATGCTTAAGTCTCGTACTTAAAATGAGTTTTAAAAATGGCTTAAAGATTCAGATTATCATTTGCATAGCGAAGAGGAATAAATGCTTAGAGACTTTGTTTTGTAATTTTTAAAGTCACTACCTATTTCGTTATTTAATACTGTTTTATTGTCGATTAATTTCCAAAGCTTTTGCAAAGGCTTAAAATTAACAATATAAATTTCACGGCATTTAATTATTTTTAAATTAAAATGGTAAGGTAGGTTAGATACTTACAGTCCATCGTCAATTTCTTCAATAAAGACATCGAGCTTGTAAATCTCTTTTCTACTTACAGTATTACTTTCAGAAAAGCCTTTGTTACAGAAATTAATAATATGTAGAAGCTTTGTAGCTCGGCCTACGGGTACCTCAGAAATTGCTGCGTCATTCAATGCCAAATTTAGAAAGGTCGTTGACATCTAGCGACCTTGCAATTAGTTACGCGCAGGGTTGTGAATGTTTAAAAAAAAGTTAAACCGGTATTTTGTTTTTCAAATTATTAGTTTCGTTATTAATACTGCGAAGTTTATTTAAGTAAACTTGTAACAGAATACCACATTAAGAAGGTAAGTAAGTGCATTTTATTTATTTGACATAATTTTGGTTTTGTAAAATCAATGTGGAAAATACATACTTACATTTTTTTAAATTTTTTTCTCATCTGTTTTTGTTGACAACATTGTTCAAGTGGTTTTTCTCTCATTAACAGTCCCTTTCATTTCAAACTATTTCGTTTTTTTTTAAATACCTATACAAAATGTTTCGGTGTTTATTTTTTTAGTATTTAATAAGTAGTATTTGTTTATACTAAATTTCTATTTAAGCAGACTATTACATCTGATGTCATATAACATCGTCTATATATAAGATTCAATATAATTAAGCATACCAATATTTTAAAACCCCCGGGGCTGTATGAATAATTAAGATATCATTTATTGCAACAGGTTATTTTAACTATGGTTCCGAAATTGGACATCATACAGTTTATATGATTTTAATTAAATTTTACTATTTATGTAAAAAGATTGAACAAGCTGTTTTACTTACTTAAAACAGAGATATAAAAATAAGACCACATAACCCGAACTTACGCTTAAAAAAATATGTTAAATAAATTATGTATATTTAGAATTGTGCTTTAATTTGCGTAACATCAAGTTGGTATAAACTTGATGTTTACTACTAGTACTAGAATATATTTCAGTCTAGAAATAAACTAAACTTAAATAGGTTTTGATTATTAAAAGGTACTTAAGTATTTTAATGTAGGTATGTTATAATAAAACGTTATTGTAGTCATTATGAAAAACTTTTATGTTATTGAAATAAAAAAAACCTTTACGGATCACTAGCGCAAAGATTATATACACATTTATCAAATTAGATCAACTCTTGTAAATAAAGTGTGCGCTAATAAGCCGTTATGAAAAAGTATGTACTTTTCGATATAGCTAAAGGACGGATAGAGATGGTACAAATCTGGTAATAAGATATACGTTTCTTCCCACTTTTATTTAGATTTGTAGTCTACCTGTAGGCCTAGCATGAGCGGTTTTTATCGACTCGATAACGTGTCACCCACCGCTCACATCGTAACTGAATAAGCAAGACAGCATGATGCGCTATATCATATCTCGTGATATAGCGGTGTTCATGCTAGGGGCAGAAATACAATTTTATGATTGTGCCTCGACACTTTTTCTTTTTGAAATGACCTCTTAAAAATACGAAAATTGAAGATTATTTGAAGAACTTTAGGTTATATTTATCGATGTTAAAAAAAAGTTATCTCTAGTTTTTACTTAACTATCTAGGCTGAGATTATTATAATGCAAAGTCACGAATCCCGCCGTGTAGCAGCTTACGACCATCTCATTTGCGTATGTATTTACATCTTTTAAATCCAGCCGCCATTTATATCTCTTTTATTGTCTATGGACATAAAAAAAACATTAATGATAAATTTTCTTGTCTTTGCTTTTGAAAACACGTGTCGTTTTATTGGTAGGACCAGAATGACAGATTATATGCGGCCAATAAAAATTTCGCTTGTATGGAGTTTCGTTTTTATGATCTTACTAAATGTGTCTAAATATTTTAATGGATGACAGAATTTTGTATGGTTTGGTAATTATTTTGAAGGTTTTGATTTATTATGCTTTTTTAACAGCTACTTCATTTTATTAAAATAATTCTGTTTATAATGATTGAAAATTATCTTCATGTTTTAATGATCTACTTATCTTTTTTATTTATGATACGTAGTAGGTAGTTGAGGAAAAAAGTTTAACACAGATAAGTTCTGATTAACTGATATGGCAGATAATTTGACAGTTGTACGAGTAATATGACAAAATATGGGAATCGTCTGCATCAATCCAACAATCCTTATCAATCAGATCCCACCTGGAACAAACATTTGCGTTTGTTTCCTTTCTTGGTGTTATTGACAATACTGCCGTCATTAGAAGATAAGACGTATCTAAAAAAAAATCAAAATTGAGTTACATACATATGCGTATCAGTAAAAAAGGACGCATTTACTAGTTTTTTTTTCAATTCATAATTGTGACCGCAACTCAAAAATTCTCGTTGATAACACTATGCTTAGGAAGTCGAAAAGTAAGGAACGCACAATACATAGAAAAGACGTATCTGAGTAGATGCGTCATATTAATTCAAGAAATATTGGTCTGGTCATAAAATGAAAAGACGTATCTGCACTGGTCATAGAAAAAAGGACGCTTCTGCGTAGATGCGTGTTTACTTTCCTGTATTATAAACAATTTGCCAGGCGAAAGTGGCAGTAGCGTCTTTTCTACTTCGTATTCTTGGTGCGGGGTAAAAGAAGGAGTCGCGGTGGAAATCTCATCGCAGATTAGCTCACTAAAATAATCAATAAAAACTAAAATAACTGTATTTCGCTGGTTTTTATAAAACGTTTTATATCATACATAAACATGATCTTAACTTAGTGAAAAATAACATCATCACAAATAAATTGTGTTCCTAGTAATTAATATTAATCGCTATTTTAATCAAAATAATAATTCCGAAAATAATATAAAATTATTCTTTAAAATAAAAAAATACATTTGAATGATTGCCGACTTACGCTTTTGTGTAATAAATACCCCTGCATGATTTATTTGGTTTTTGGACATGGAACCCCAGATTTAAGAGAGAGAGAGTTTTCTAATTATTATTTTTATTAAAATAGTGGTAATGCTGATATTTTTTTGATCAAGAAGTCAAGATCAAGTTTATGTTTGATAAAAAACATTTCTAAGAAACCAGTGATATACGGTTATTTTAGTTTTATTTATTATTATCTTGTGCTTGTATCTGCGATAATAGCATTTAATAAAATAAAATCAAAGTGCTATTTAATTACTAAGGCTGCTAATAATTCTAATATTAAGTACAAATTAATGTATCCAAAGAGGTTTTTGGAGTAAGTGTTACAGAAAGGGTTTTGTTAGTTATTTTTGATATGATGAAACAATTTAAAGGCTGTTTCTCATATTTTGTGTTTTTGCATGCCTATTACAACAAAAATGTAAAAAGAATGTCTCAGTTACGACAAAACAAAAATACTGATCATAGAAAGAAAGGACGTTTCTGCGTAGATAGGTCTTTTCATCGTAGTGTCATGAATTTACTCGAAATTTTTACTTAGGAAAATTACAGTTACATAGTTATATTATTTAAAATTTCTACAATATTGCATACTAAAATTCAAAACTTTTCCTTTACTTTGGCCCAGCGAATTAAAAAAAAAGTTTTTTTTTGGTTGTAAAGTAAAGGTAGATACGTCTTTTTTCCTTCATTGCTTCCGACATCCATAACGGGCATCCAATGGCTAAAGCTACTTAACATTGTATGTAATATTACGTACATGCATTTCAAAGTTATTTTACATACCAAACCTCTAGAACAGAACTCATAAAAATAGATCAACCGGTAAGATTATATATTAGTTCGACTACAGTTATATGTCTACCCAATCGAGGCTCCAACCAGATATGGCTGCGAACTTCCAAATTAGACTATTAAAACTTGGGCTAAGACATATGGGAGATAATCAAAATTGTCTGTAATAGGCTTTAGGTATCATTTTAAGAGATCTTCATTAGAAACGGCGCGTTGGTGATGTTTTCGTTTAAAATAAGAGTTTAAAGGAACAAAGACCAAATTGGCAAAATATACATTTTTTTTATTTATTTATTTTACAATTATCTGGGCAGGCATTTGACCATCATCGTGCTTAGTAAACAGGATGTGGTCTAAGGTGCAACATGCTTGCCCAGGAAATGCCTATTCACTCTCGCCTTGAAGAGGCCAAGGTTGTAGGAATCGGGGAACACATGAGAAGGCAGCGCATTCCATTCTTTAGCGGTTCGCATTAGGAATGTGTCAGCAAAGCGCTTGGTACGGATCGCTGGAATGTCAACGACGTACGGGTGATAAGCTAACCTGCGTCTGGTACCCCGATGGTGGAAAGGGGCTGGAGGAACAAGGTCATGCAGTTCTCTCGCACACTCTCCAAAGTGTATCCCATAAAAGACCGATAAACATGCAACTTTGCGGCGGTGACTGAGGCGCTGAAGTTCCGCCGTGGCCAATGCTGAGTTTTCAATGAGTTTCCTGGCACGGTTTTCAATCGAATATTGTATAAAGTATAAATATTGTATAAAGCCCTTTTAATACCTACTTTATTTAATCTTAATATTTTGTTTTACTAGACAAACTATTTCATCTAAACTCTCTTTTTTTTGTTATAAATTAATAAGATGAATAAGAATTAAATATAAATAAGAAAATATTCTAGAAAAAACAAAACCACTGGTCTCATGTCGCTCAGGCGACAGTAGTCGAACTCGCACCCTTGGGAATCCGGCCCAATGCAATGCTTTTTAGTATATTTTCCTATTTATATTTATTACATAAAAATAGCATTGTTAAATGCAAAATATAAAAGTTCTAAATGAATAAGAAGTATTAATTCTTAAGAAAGTGTCTGGACTTTCCTGTGAATGTATATTTAAAAGTTATGATTTCTTAACCTAAATGGAAACAAAAAAATAATCTATTTCATCTTTGACCAAGACCAAGACTTCCTGACCAAGTGCCCTGAATGATAAAGTTAAAAACTTTATAACGCCATAAAAATATTAAAACATGTCATACTTGAGCAATCACGTGGTTAAAATATTTATATGATCAGATTTAACTAGGTACGTCAAAATATTTTTTTAATAAAAATAACACACTTTGCGGTATCATCTTTAGTGTTTTTAACCGATTTAAAAAAGGAGGAGGTTTTCAATTCGACGGAATCTTTTTTTTCTTTTTTTTTATGTATGTTACTCGATTACTCGAAGACGGCTGGACCGATTTGAGTCTATGTGGTCCTATTATCATCAAGTCAGGATCTGATGATGGGATCCTGGAGAAATCCAGGGAACTCTTCAAATATTATAGGCACTCCTTTAGCGATTTCGGTGTTTTCTATAGTAACTTATGCATATTCTTCCGAAATGCACCATTTGGTGAAGTGGAACTGATGATGAAGACCACAAATAGTCATCGGGACTATTAAATACTTAGCATTTCACGGCAGCTATACGATTACTTTAATGTAGTTCATAAGCAATTTATGCTCGAATCAATGCATGACATGAAGTGCAGCTGATGATGAAGTATCGGGAGAACTCTTCGATAAGTAACGTCCCTGCACCTGGAAAAGCAGCATTTTGTAAAAGGCGATGACGAGTTGTCATAAGGTTATCAGCGTAGGCACAGGACCTCTACTACCTTTAAAAATTGTGAAATAAAAACTTTTTATAAAAAAATAAAACGGCATTCTACTTTGCGGTGCTACTTTTTTATTTTTCTTGCGTTGGCTGGCACCGACTCCAAAAGGTTTATTTTTTGCTTTTTAGCTTAAAACCGACTTCAAAAGTCGGTTTTCATTTTTATATAAAAAGTTTTTAGGAATTAAATTTCAAAGAAGTCTTTATATAGTTTTTACATAAAAGGTTTATTATACCTAAGTAACGAAATCTTTAAGAAAATCATAAGTAGCTTCCAAATTTTTCAGAAATGCGGTTGGATCCCCTTGAACACTTATTTTAAGAACTCCTTTCGATAATATATCCCTTGCTCTATAACTTATCTAAGTATTAACTGTGATTATGTTCAGTAGTCCAACAAGAAAAGGTGACAGATATACAACGTTATTTCCGCATTTATCATATCAGAATAGATCAAAGTAACATCACACAATGTGGACTAAATAATGAAAACATCCATTACCACTAAACCATAACAAATTGCTTAATGTAATAACTGAATTTGACAAGCTATTTCATCCGTGTATATTTTTTCTAGTGTTCTTAATGTCCTTGGTAATGCTTTATTTAAGTAATAGGGTTATTTCCAACAACCATTTAGCCGGAAAATGCATTGGTAATCACAAAATTATCTCATCACAATGCTTCCTATAAGCTAAGAAATATTAATTTCAATGGAGGGTTGACCGTTTTCCAAAGCTGAACCTAAGGTAGGAAGAACCCTTCCAAATCTTATGTTAAAATTGATTCGGTATTGGTATCATTTTGGTATGATTCCAGTTTCTTAGGTTTTGTAAAGTCTGATAGGATATAGGCTTGGCTGCACTTCAATGATTACGAAACAAACCAAAAATTTCTGAGGTTTAATAAGTCACGAGATTCGATGGGAACATTTAATATATTCCCATGCAATCCCAATGAATGACTTGTTGGAAATAACCCGAATAAATAATTAGTGGAACGATCTAGTTTTTCTTTTGTTTCATTTAGAAAGTGACTTGTCATAAAAAGGCGTCACAATTAAAATATAGCTGCAATGCTTATTGCATTGCATTGAGCGTCATACTTACTCGATTTTTTATTGTAGGTAAAGACATCATAATTACTATGAACCTAACTGAATTATATGATGAATATTATAATAAACAATTGCGTTAAGGTTATCCGAAACAACGAAAGTACCACAAGTAAAAAAACTTCAATAGATACAGAACAAGCACACTATGTTAGTCACATGACATATTATATAGAATTGACGACCCTTGGAGTAGTAGGCACTTTGAAATACGCCACCGAACCAGTGAATATTAATAAAGAGACATCTTTAAAAACAAAATAACGTTTGACACCTGTCAAATTTTGGCGCTAAACGAAACAAAACAAAGAAGCTCGTCAACTGTTTATTGAATATCGAGTAAATGTGTTGCCTAAAGGCATTACCGTTAGAAGTATTCAATAAATAGTTCGAATAAGTCAAACCCAACGAACTCTGGCTCAGGTGACAGACAAGGTCAGTGGTAATCCGAAACATTTGACGCTTTAGATAAGCGTTATGGAACCGTGGTTTAGGGGCCGTACACACTGGTATTTGAAAGCGAATTTTCGGTGACAATTTCATTTACTTTTTAAATATTTATTGACGACTATTTCTCGTTTTTGCTGCTTATCACGTTTAAAAATAGTGTAATTTACTAAAAATAAACTTGAGCATCTAAAGTTTAAGAAAGAAATGGAAAAACTTGCCAATGGTTATTTATGATTTAATACACACATAAGAAATTTTAGACATTTCACACAGATAATGGTGAAGTGCCGCCTGCAATAATTAATACACGGACACACTGAAATCGATTGTAATGCAACACAATAAAAAAGCCGGTTTTTTTTTCTTTGGGGAACTTACAGCATCATTTACAAATTACTTAATTAAGTAAATAATCAAGCACTTAAAAGTTAATTACAAGCTTCCAAGCTATCAAAACAATTTCACAAAGCTCTCAGTTCTTACGACGAAAGCTTGTTACCTCATGATTCGGATCCATATGCTGGTATGTAAGCTCCCTTACTCTCACCATTCAATCGTTCCAAATTCTCAACCATAACGGTCGAATACAAAAATAACGGAAATAATGTTAGTCACGTTTTTATCTCATTAATGGTTTGGGGCTATTTATCTCAGCGTGTTGTCGTCTTACCACCATTAATACGTGTCAAAAGTAACCCCTCCCCCCTCTCCCCTGTCTCCGTCTTAGGATTTCTGTTTAGCAACTTTATGATTATGCTTTTGTTTCATGGAATTGTTTTGACTTGGACAAAATGTCGTAATTTATTTATTTTATTAATAGGTGGTATTCCACTCATCCAATATATTGGTCCAATGTGCATATGACCAAAGAAATTGGATGACTTCATCTAATACGCTAGTAGCACTGCTATTTGATCCAAGTTTATTTGACATTTAACTGTCAAATGAATTATGTCTACGTCAAAATGTTGCAGCTTCTATATAAATTAGGTAATATAAAATTCACCCGACTAAAATATTTTACATCTAGGTATAACTTACGAAACCGGATATAGTTGATTGTTGAAAATATGAACCTGTAACAAAAAGAGTACTTAAATTAATTACTTATAAAAAAAACTTAAGCAAGTTTTTTAGATGACCATTATTTCCACGTACGTTTTTAACTTCTAGATAACTTAATTTTAAATAGAGATATTGTCTATTTCTTGAAAATTATAGTAATACCCTACAGCGCATTTCAAAGGAGAAAGTATTGTACTCCCATCGCAACGTCTATCACAAGGTCGTGCTAAGAAAACCCAACGTTCGTGACAAAGAACGCATCGTTTAAGTCGAAATAAACCGCGATCACGACTTCAGCTTCTTACTATCATTACGGCCAAGAAAAAACCAGAAGATTGCTTTTTGTCGACCATTGAACGAACGAATCGAGGCAATTTTTTTCCACACTCTTGACATCATCCCGCCACGGATCGCTAACAAAACGTTATGCAAAGTAAAAGTTATAGCTACCAGATGACTTGAACACATGCCACAAAATAGCCTAATTGGGGAAACACTCGAAAGTATTTGAGTTGCACTTAACCACGAAAAAAAATATGGCGACTTCGCGCCAAAACCGCCCGTTTGAAAATACAGGCGAAGAGCTAAAACAAACAGCCGATGCGCGCAAATATGTAAACACTTCCTAACAACCGCTCCACTACTCGTTTCCTGCCTGCAAGCCAAAAAAAGGTTAAAACAAAAAAGATCCTATATCAACAAATTCAAACTCTACGGATTATGTTGAGCGAAATGGCACCGCATTGATAATACACAATAGGATCGAAATTCAAATTTACAATTTTGACAGTTCATCCTATTTTTAAATATTTTAATAATGTCACAGCCCAAATACGAAAGGAGAGTGTAATTTAAAGGAAACATGTGGTGTGTGTGGTAGCCAGTTTAAAAAAAAAACCTAAGGATGTTCCGTTCTTTACAAAATTAAAACCGAATTACAGAAAATGGGTTTGGTTAACCGCAAATGTGTTTTATGAGCGTTTGGATTCGTTTCGTTTCATGCAATGATGAGGCCAATTGCAGCCTTGGAACTTACAAATTGCTTCATTGTTTTAGTAAATAGATATTTTAACACAGACCGTTTGAGATGTTTCAATTGAAATATCTCGTAAAGAAAGACAAAAGCGTCTCAAAGAGAATTGAAAAGGAGCGATTGTGCAATGGTGAATAGTCTTCTATTTAAAAAGATTCATTAAAAGTTTGCGAAAATTTTCTCATTATGGCTACCTTTCAGAATGGAGGTAATATTTTGAAACGTGATTAATTAACTAGTTGAATAAAAAATCGATGAAAGAAAGTACTTAACTGAAAACGGAACTATTATATAAGACGTTAAGTAAAAAGAAATTTAGGAAAAGCTGTAAGTTCAACTTCATTTGCCTGTTATTTACAACTATTATCAACTTTTACGGCTTTGGCCGTAGCCTTTTCGCCTCCAAGCGTTTCTAACGGCAAAGGAACAAATCGCATAATTCCTTTCCGCCGCGTATATCACCATAATCGTGTTAGCTCTTCGCGTATTAACAGCGCGTATATTATGTTTTTCTGCGCTGGCAACTCTCCAGAATATGGTGCCAGGGATGGAGTGCTCAGTCCAAGCAAGTTACGTAGGTATACAAATTTATTATTGTATTTTTTACTTTAATTTTTGTTTTTGAAAACGATATCGTTGAATCTGTATAACAGAAATAAATTAGTGCATGACGTTGTTTGAGATTTGTGATTCACTTCTACTTTTTAGTAGTACCATTCAGTGTAAAGCTGGATGTGCAACGTTTTATCTTAATACTAGTACTTAATACTGATGTAGTCCTTTCAGGCCCTGGATTATGACACAATAGGCTTTTCCATTGTTCTCTAGACACCAGTGTCCGTTTCGGGTTTGTTGGATTAAAGCAATTTATTTTCTTCCAAAAAAATAGTGTTAGTAACAAGCCGGTTCAAACAAGATAAGTAAACGTAACTCCAATCAGATTTCCTAACTTTTCGACACATTTCAGATTAATCGATTCCAGACAGCGATTATTCGATTAAAACCGAAGTAACCCTAGTTGGGAGGCGTAGTGGTAAATCACTTGCGTAATTACATCGAATACGAACAGCGAATAATTAAATTACAACACTCGAAACTTGAAGAGACCCTCAACGTGCGGGAGATGGGAACGTCCTCTTAACATCAAATGGGAGAAGGTATAAAATAAATAGCGATAAAATTATTGGGAATTTTGTAGGTATTCAAAACTGTGGTGACGCTAACTAATGCAAACGAAGAGGCTAACCTCAACGATTCCACATTTGGCATTAGTTGGGTCTAAGATGTGATAAAATGTTGACAACAATGACTAGTAGTTTACCTATGAGATGAATAAAAATATTTGTTAACTAGCGGCCGCTCGCGGTTCCCGTTCCCGTGGGAATATCGGGATAAAAAGTATTCTATGTTCATAACCAGGCTATCTACTATCTGTGTACCAAATTTCATCCAAATCCGTTCAGTAATTTTGGAGCAAATTTAATGCAAACAAACAATCAAACATTTTTATAATATAACTAATATTATTATTAAATAATAAAATTACAACACTCGAAACTTGAAGAGACCCCTGAACGTGTGGGAGATAGGAACTCGCCCTCTTAACATCAAATGGTTAAAAGGTACGAGCGATAAAATTATTGGGAATTGTGAAATCAAAACTGCGGTGACGTTAACTACTTACTGCTCACGAAGAGGCTGACCTAAGTTTGCCAAAATGTTTGCGAGAAAATAAAGGTATTGAGATGGATTAGTAGATAGTGAAGAAAGACGAATTCTACATAGTCTATTATTCTATCTCAATGTCAAAATTCTTCGAAATTGCAGATTTTTAGATAAATTGATAGGGATGCTTTATATAAAAATAAACCTCCTTTACATGTCAATACCTTCTTCAAAATCCAATATTTACAAACACCTTTAATAAATCGTAACAATTACATAAAAGTAGCTACTTTCGCATTTGAAACATTAGTTAGAATGTTAAATAATAAAATTAAGTAACCTACGGCATCATAGTTTTTGGTAAGTTGTACAACCGTTACCCCTTATGTTTTTTCCCGACGTAATAATTCATTTGAATCTCGATAATAACTAAGTTACGACATAAAAGTCAAGGCTTATAATATTTTAGATCCAACTTCTTTCATGCTTTATTAACCTTTTTATGCCGCCTCAGTATTTATGCAGAAAACTAAAAATAGGCGAAAGAAGTAAAAACAGAAAGCCAGCACAAAGGTAAGGAGATTATATAAATCCTATTAGCAGAGCTTACACGGAATATCAGGGTTAGCTATGTAAATAGGTAGTAAACATACTCTAGTCATTTATAACTTAGCACACGCGAGGGTTGAAACTTGAAGCAAAAATAAATTTATGGATGGATGTAAACATTTACAAATAATCTACTTATACAATATTAAAACTGATAATAGACAATCGCAATAATTTACTTTGCGGTCATGAAAATCAAGTCATGACCGTTTCAGTTGTAACAGATTGCCATAATGTTACAATAAAAATGACAAATCGAACATAAATTATTGCGATTGCTACTTCTTTCTTGATTGACTCTTTTGAGGAATTTTGTCATGAGAATTATAAGCGCAATTCAAAATCAATCAACGAATTTAAATTAGCTACAGCGATCTAACGCTATTACAATTGTTACATTGAAACTTATGTAATAAGTTATTCATTAACTCTGAAAATTAAATTACTCGTCTGTCCCGAAATAAGTTCATTGAAATTCTTAAAAGTTAGTGTATTTTCAACCTTTTTCTGACTCCCAATAAAATTTGCAATTATGAAGCTTATGGGCACTATAATGTGAAAAGTTTTCACACGAACAAAGGTTCAGCTTGAGAAAAAGGTGCAGTCTTTAATATTCTAAAATACAATAAAGTTGTTAAACTTTAAAAAGCAGTCTTACATGAACGTGAAGACGAAAATACGAAAGAACCAAACGGTGCAGCCAGTAACGAGAGTTTAATGTTGCTTAACTTACCAATGTAGGTATTCAACTTGAAGTTTGTGAAGCGGAATAGATTAGGAAGGGTCTGTCATTGGTGAATGTCATGTTCTAAATTAGTTTAGTTGTAAAACCAAACGTTAAACAAAAGAAAATCGGTCTCCATTCTGAGATAGTGGCTAACGAATTCTACGAAAGCGTGAGAACTGCTAACACAATGATTCAGAGATTAGTTTCTGTTTTTGCATCAACTGTTTCTCGAGTTGGCTAAAACGATGTATTAATGGATACTTCCAAACCAATAGCCCTTGTCCGAACAAAAACTAGTCTTGGGTCCGAATTTCAAATATGTCTAGCGTTAGTCTCTACGCAATGGCTGCCAAATACGAGAGAATACTATTTATCATAACAATCGGTAACAATAGCCTCAATAGAGCTCTATATTTCACAGTATTTCTATTGTATACTAGAGTAGATATATCATTTCTTTCTCACATCAGCCCATCGAAGCATTTATTCATTAGTGAAATAATATTTATTCAGTTCCCGTTTCAACAGATAACTTTGATTATAAAAGGGTTGAAGGCTCCAAGAAAAATATTCGGAAACTTTTCCACTTTTCAGGAGGCAAAGAATAGTTCGGGCCTAAACAACAAGCGGGCTAATAACGTTGGAAAAGTTTTTGGCAAACTTTCTGTTGTGCATGATAAAAAGGGCTTTAGTACCTAGGAAATAAGGAGGTTTCGTATTGAAAGACGTTGGTTTTGCTTAGTTAATTCCCACGGGCGTCTTTCGTTAGGTTCGTATTTTCGTTTACTGTTTGCCGCCAATCCATTATTTTGGAAACGGCGCGGTCAAGGATGATTCGGAAAACACAGGAAAAGAAAGGATCAATAGACGTACAGATAGAAATACAAATAGACAATTGCCAATGAATCTGTTTTTAGATTTTTACGTAGCAATTTGCACATTTGAAGATTTTAGTATCATGTTCCATCCTTTTGTTTTTTTCCAAAGTTACGGCTACATTTGCAACCTTTTAAAATCGATTTTTTTTGTCGATACAATTACAAAACATTCTCCGACAAAATCTCCGAAAGTGTCACGTTTCCAAGTTATAAGCTGTCAAAGTTGTATCAATGGCGCTTTTGACCTTATTTTGACGGCTTTAACTGCTTATAGCTTTGAAACTTGACACTTTAGGATATTTTGTTTAATAACATTTTGTGTTTGTATTATTGATATAAACAATCAATTTGCAAAGGTTGCAAAAGTGGCCGCGAGTTTGAAAAAAAAAAACAAAATGGCGAAACAGTAGTTAGGTATAACAGACTCCATACAAAAATCTTCAAACCAATTTTTAAAGTACGAGTAGTTCGATAATATGACAACTGAATTTCACGCGGACGAAGTCGCCGGTTTTTAACCGACTTCAAAAAGGAGGAGGTTCCCGATTTGTCGGAATCTTTTTTAGATATATAATAAGAGTATTTGTAGAAATCTCAACCGTTAAAGTTCATCCGTCAGGTTACTTAAATTTACACTTGGAGCATAATGAGTGATTCCGCGTTCTTTGTTGGGGAGAACTAAAATTCTCCAACTAATTGTACCAACTTTCCAGGAGTAGTTTCAATGTTAACGAGACTTCAAAATCGTGAACTATTGGTATATCAATTAATGCAAAGCGTGAACCATTATGTGTTTAAATTAGTATGTAATCCATTGCATTACAGTGGAATCCAAAAGGGCGAAGGTACACTTCAAGCATAGGTACTTATTACTTTTTTTGTTGCATCAAGCATCACCTGGCAGAAATCACTGCGGTACTTCGGTGGTTGCTATTTGTTTGGTATTGAACGGTGTAACAATTCCTGGGGACTACTGTTATCTTTTAGAATCCATCATGTCATAATAACGATTTGTTTGCGTTTTGTTCTCAATACTATTCAAATTCGTACCATGATTCTCCAAAGTAAATTTTTGTCTGTTAAATGTTTGTAAAATTTTAACGATTCTCGGGCTTTATAACAATATGAGTAATGTGTAGAAGCCTCAACCACTAAAGTTCTTCCAGAACATTCGTCAGGTTACTTAAACTAACAGTTGGAGCTTAATGAGTGATTCCGCGTTCTGTGTTGGGAGAACTAAAATTCTCCAACTAATCGTACCAACTTTCCAGGCGTAGTTTCAACTGTTAACGAGACTTCAAAATCGTGAAGCAACTTTAACTATTGGTATATCGATTGATGCAAAGCGATTCTGGTGAACTATAAGTATGTGTACCTAATCCATTGGATTACAGTGGAATCCAAAAAGGCGAATACTTATAACTTTTTCTATAAAATCAGAGGGCTGATTATCTAAATAAAGATTGGTTCAGTCATAATCAACCTACAGGCATCACTTCGCAGAAATCCTTATCTAATGGGTCCTACACACGAAACAGTATACATGATGATGTGTATGTACCGGTGTCGAAGACTTGGCCAGTATACCAGCTGTCCGTAGTTGTGAGTGCAAGTGTTATTTTTTTATTATTTTCACACATACGCTCAGTTATACTGTATAGGCCATATCCATAATTTAGTGTGCGCTTAGTATTTTAAGCCTTTGGATGCCATCCTAATATTTTGCTTGTAGATCATATCCTTTTTTAAAAGATGGGCTAACGAAATCCTAATCATCATCAACATCTATACAAATATTATAAAGATCAAAATAAATTGATTGTTTGTTTGCATTGACTAGGCTCCGAAACTTCAAAACCGATTTGGATCAAATTTGGTACACAGATAGTAGATAGCCTGGTTATGAACATACGATACTTTTTATCCCGATATTCCCACGGGAGTGTGTATCACGCTGGTGAAACTGCGAGCGACCGCTAGTAACATATGAATGCGAAAGTGTCTTTGTTTGTCCTTTCGTTACGCCCAAACTAAGCAACCGATATACTTGATTTCTGGCATAGAGTTAGTTGAAAGGTAGGAGATTAACATAGGCTACTTTTTATCCCGATATTCCCACGGGAACGGGAACCACGCGGGTGAAACTGCGGGCGGAAGCTAGTAATGTATAAAAAAAATCAACATACACGCCAACGCTGTTAGCTAGCAGGACAATTATTAACACAATTTTAAAAGGATCAGTAACCTGTTAGTATTGCTGAAGGCAGAAAGAACACATTTAACTTGAGTTAATATGCCACGAACAATTTTTCAAATAAGGCAGCAACTTCAGTTATTACAAATAATAATAAATGACATTTAAGTGTGTTCCTCACTTATGCCACAATTTCGTGTCACAAGAGACCGCGTATTATCTTGATTGTATTTACAACCTTTTAAGACTACTTTAGATGTCTTACATCAAAAACAACATGTTCTGGGTGGTTCCTTCGCAGTTTGTTAAACATTGTGATTGAAAAATCGGCTTACTAATTTGCATTATTAACTTCTAATGGCATCGCTATCAATGTGCAATATTTGTGCAACCGTCACTGACTCGTTAAAGAGTAGTCACCTTAAATGATGTGCAGTAATAGATGTATGTTATATGTTGTTAGATGTCATGATGAAAACAACAACAAAAAGGCTGAATGTTGTTAATTATTAAGAACAAACAAATAATTTGTTCTTCAGTGAGATAAAATACTCAAACACAAAGAAAAGAGAAAAAAAGAAGCATGTTATGTACTTAATTTTAAATGTCTTTACTTTTTACGACACACTAGCAACCGCTCGCGGTTTCAGCCGCGTGGTTCCCGTTCCCTTGGGAATCCATCATCAGCCTGATGGACGTCCACTGCTGGACATAGCCTCTCCTAGCTCACGCCTATTGTGGCGTTCATAGGAGGCAATTAGCCTACTGCTACCACGCTGGCCAGACGGGTTGGTAGAGGGTTTGTTTCAAGTTTTCCTTCTCTCGCACAGGTGTTCGATGCGTCGAGCCTCTTAGTCGACTCTTACGACATCCCAGACATGTAAGGGAGTGGTGACACTTGTATTCTTAGGCCGTCACCACACGGCACACTTGGGAATATCGAGATAAAAAATATACTTTATTTTAATCCAGACTATCTACTATCCGTTTTCCAAATTTGATTTAAATCCGTTCAGTAGTTTTTGAGTGAAAGAGTACCAAACTTTCACATTTTTAATATTAGGATAGGATAAAGTAGGATATTAATATGATAACATCGGAGAGTTTAATTAGTAAGTTAAATATCATCTTTCTAATACAATAATTTGTTACCAATTTGTTACCTAACCGTCCAATGCAACAACATTATCGAGTTTATTAATTTCTGCGTCATGCCCGACGCCATTGGCTAAAAACTGGTGTTTTTACTCCTTTAAACAAATTGTGTGTGTCGAAAAGTGAACCCAAATGAAATTGGTCTCCATCGACGCGACCAGGCTACCCATTTTTTTATTCGGTAACCGCAGAACACGTTATTGTAATTACGAATTCGGCATTTCGGACATTTCGGCGTTCAATAAGTTGACAAGCAACCCCAATACTGCACAGAGTAGGTATATAAGTAGTTATGTATGGTTACTGATACCAGTGAACAGAAGAGAGTCGTCACCCTGCAGTCTATACTATACATGTCTCTTTGTACAATCGATTATTCAAACAACCAAATTATTTGTGCGCTCGTGACGGCGCTTCGGCCTGGTGTCGGATGGGTGACCGTAAAGTGGCATTACAACTGAGCTCTTCCGTGCTCCGGAGGGCATGTTGAGCCGCCGGTCCCGGCTGTTGTCATCTGATAACAGCCGTTATGCCAAGTCAGAGGCCTTATAGGCCGGCTTGATAAACTTTGACACTTAACGTCATACAATAAGAGAGAGAGAATTGTTTTCATTCTTCGAATCAATCGCTTCTGTGGTCTTGTGGTCCCAGGGCTCCCGGGTTGATTTCTCACGGGGGTACAATTGTATTCGGTTTGGTTGGTGGTAGGACTTGTTGTAAGTCCGCCTGGCTAGCTACCACCATCTTATCTAAGTCTGACGCCAAAACAACAATGTTTTCAGCATTGTTGTGTTCTGGCAGTTAAAGATAAGATTGCCACTTCCTCAGTGATTAGGGATTCCGGGAGAGGCTCGCTTCCATCTTCAGCCTTATCAATAATTCACATCAGGTATGATGAAGGCGAAGAGTCTCTCCATACTTCATAAAAGAAAAACAACTTTTCTTACAGTGGGTACTGAATTTGTAACGTGCTATTTCAAGTAATTTTCTAGTGATATGTGATGTGATTGATACATTTAAAATTTAGTTTGGAAAATTATTACAAGAAGTCGCTATCTCAAACTTTAAAAGTAGAACTTCCATATAGCACTAAGGGTTTCAATAGAATATAAGCCATAACTTTGAAAGAATAAAGCACAATACTACGAAGCCAAAAAAAAAGTAATTAACCGGCAAAAGAACTGAAATCGGTACGGAACGACATGTCGATTGTTATCAGTAATGAAAATTAATTTTCCACGAACATTTTATACAACGGACAGATTTCCCAAGAGGTGATCGCTTTTAACTTCGATTTGTTACGTCACAAATCCGATTTATAATTCATATTGGAATAAATGAATAGCGGGGAATTATAATTGTTCCGTTCGGGAAGCGATCTTCGTTCGTTTGAATGCGTACTCGATGAAAAACTTTTTTTTTAGCTGGAACAAGAAACCATTTGCTGGCTTTGCAGCCTATTCTAAAGATGTTCAATATGAAAAATACCTGTTGGTGGTACTTTTACGGTTAATACACTCGGGTGCAAAGAAACCGCACAGAAGCGTTATTTCATACAAACATGCTCACTTTAAAATCTCATCATACAAAAAGTTTCAACAGTTGTGTAAAAAATTATATGTCGAATATTTCACTTACGAATAAAAGTCCCAAAAGTTTTAAACCTTAAGTTTTGTGCAAAATAAAAATAACAAATTCACTAACTTCGCTCTCATACAACTTTATATAAAAGCTAAATTAAACATTCGTTTGACTGATTGTTTAGGAAATGAAGAAATCTTTTCAGTTGTTTAAAATGCTAAATTGCTTTGTAGGTTCGAAAGCGGTAAAGAGAGATTATAGCCACCAAAACATTATATATGTGAATCGTCACTAGTGATGTGCCGTTCCCGGGAATATTGGAAACATTGGGAATATTCCCAGAAGCGTTCCCGGCAATATTCCCAAAAGCGGAAATTTAGGGGAAAATTGCTTATGTATTGTATTAAAGTATTTTTTTGTTGTATGCTAACCATTCTATTGGCAATATTACAAGGCTTAATGAATATGCCAAAGGTTAATTATCACTTATGGCGAAAATTTCCAATTTTCCTGGGAATATTCCCAGTAAATTTCCAATGTTTCCGGGAATATTTCCAATACCCATATAGTTAATTATAAAAAAACTGTAAGCGATCCAATTCTGTACATTGAAAAGAATTAATAGAAAAAAATACCTCTAGGGGTCTTCTTAAACGAAACAGATACCAGAAATATATATTTTGAATTTTTTGTCTGTCTGTCTGCCTGTTTGTTGTCAGCGTTTCACGCAAAAAATACCGAATGGATTTTAATGAAACTTTTTTTGTTATACAGCTATTGGTCCTCGCCAACATATAGGCTATAATTTATTTTGAAGATCGCAATATCTGATGTGGAACCATAGCAGTCCAGTCAAACTATGAGAGATATATAAATACGGTCTTAAGGAAAATTGTTTAGCGTGATGAGCATTTTCTATTGACATACAAAGTTTGAAGATCTGGTATACATGATGTGGAACCCTAGCAGCCAAGTTAAACTATATGAGATACAAATATAGCGTCTTAAGAAAAGTTGTTTAACGTAATGAACATTTTCTATTGACGGAAAAATATCGAAGGTCTGGTACACCTGATGTGGAACCCTAGCAGCCCAGCTAAATTATACTTACTTACTTCGCTGGCTCAACGACCCGAAGTGGATCTGGCCTCCGACATCAAAATGCGCCATGCGTTCCTGTTATGTACCAAGCCTGACCAGTCGGTTACTTCCAGTTCCTTTAGGTCTTTGGCAACTTCGTCTTTCCAGCGGTATCTAGGGCGACCAACCGGACGTCGTCCGGCTGGTAGTCCAAGATACGCTCTTTTGGCAGCTCGATCCTCTCCCATTCTCTCCACGTGCCCTTGCCAGCGAAGTCGGGCAGATTTTATTTCCCCGATGATATTCGGCTCTGACACCAGTTGTGTTATTTCTTGGTTGAAACTTTGCCTCCACAACCCGTCCTCTCCTCTTGTTGGTCCCAGTATCTTTCGCAGGATTTTTCGTTCGGCAACTAAGAGTTTCCTTTCCTCCTTCAGGGTTATCGTCCAAGTTTCACACCCATACATTAAAATCGGCCTTATTATCGTTTTGTAGCCCTGCTTATCAACTTGGACACCAGGACTTTGTGCAAGGCTGCGGTACATCTTAGCGCGTTGACTATACGGTTAACGATTTCTTCCTCCCTTTGGTTAGTGTCAGTAAACGTGCACCCGAGATACTTAAATTTGCTGATACCTCTGAAAGTTGTTCCTTTTACCATAAGATCTTTTCTCTTGGCCCTATGATCCTCGTATCTCTTCATATGGAGGTACTCCATGTTCTCATGACTGATTCTGAGACCAAGCTGTTTCACTTCTTCTTCTAATACCTTTGCCATCTCTATCACTTCTCTCTCACACTGCTCCAGTATGGCAAGGTCATCGGCGTACCCAATAACTTTGTGCCTTTTATTTAGCTCTGCCCCCCCATCTATCAATAAGACTTTATGGATGATGTATTCGAGAGCAAGGTTAAACAGTAAAGGCGATAGGGGCGTCTCGTTGCTTTAGACCGATCACTACTTCGAACTCCTCGGTCAGTTCTCCTCCAACTCTAACTCGCATTTTGCTGGTGCTCGTGGCGACTTTAATCATTCTGACGAGTTTTGCTGGTATTTGGAAAGATGATATGATCCGATAGAGCGTTTCTCGATCGATACTATCGTATGCTTTGGTAAAATCCACAAAGAGGCAGTGTATGCTTTGGGCATACTCCCACCGTTTCCCCATAATTTGTTTTAGGAGAAACATTTGGTCCACTGTACTCCTGTTCCTGCGAAATCCGCACTGATAGTCGCCGAGTGTTTGCTCTGCGTAGGGTTCTAAGCCAGCCAGAAGAACGTTCGAGATCACTTTGTACGCAGTCGGAAGCAGCGCAATCCCTCTGTAGTTGCCACACTTCTTCTTGCACCCCTTCTTATGTATAGGACAGATAATGCCCGTATTCCACTGCGTGGGCTGTTGTTCTTCCGTCCATACTTTACGGATGATTTCATACAGTCGAGATTGTACTGCTTCTCCCCCTTACTTCCACATTTCTCCTGGATTGTTGTCAATTCCTGGAGACTTGTGGTTCTTAAGCCGCATGATGGCCTTGCGCACTTCATCAAGGGTTGGTGGTTCCTGGTGGTCAACATCTAGTCTGGTGTTCAGGTTCGCATCTATTTCGGTTGGCAGTTGAGTAGTTCTTGAAAGTACTGGAGCCACATCGATTTTTGTTTTTCAGGGTCTGAGACAAGGTTTCCGTCTTCATCTTCTAGAAGCTGAGTTACGGGCTGGTAGGCTTTCTTAGCTGATCTAACTTCTTGATAAAACTTTCGTGATTCGTTTGCTCTTATTAGTGTTTCCATGTCTCTCAACATTCTAGTCATATGATCCCTCTTTGCTCTTCTTACCAGTCTCCTGAATTCTATTCGTGCTTCTTTGTGGATGTCATCCCATTTCCTGTTCTGCTCGGCCATCATTCTAAGTTCTCTCTTTCTGTTCATCGTCTCTTCACATTTCTCAGTCCACCATTTTCTTCTCTTCTGTCGTTTCTTTTTGCCCAGTAATCGGATTCCTACGTCTTTGACTATCTGTTCTGTTCTTTCCCAAGCTTTATCCATGTCTTCAGAGTCATTCAATTCTGCGAATCTGTTACTTAACTCTAGGTTGAATGCAGCTAAGGTTTCTTTGTCTTTTAGAGCATCGGTATTCATGGAAGGTTCTCTATAACAGCTAAACTATAAGAGATACAAATATAGCATCTTAAGAGAAATTGTTCAGCGTAATGTATGTATGTATTTTCTTTTGACATACAATCTATACTAATATTATAAATGTGAAAGTGTGTTTGTTTGTATGTCCGTCTTTCACGTGAAAATGGAGCAACGGATTGACGTGTTTTGTAGTATGTGGGTAGTTTAGGAGCTAGAGAGTGACCTAGGCGAAACCGCGGGCGGTAGCCTATGTGATATAATTTTTTAATGTGGTTAATATGCATTCATAGCGCTGTACTAATATATAAATAAAAAATAAAAACAAAAAAGCTTATTAGCCTTAAAAATTAAAAATGCTGCCGAAAATCACTATTCCACGCGGACGAAGTCGCGGGCAAAAACACAAAAATATAAGAAATAATCATTTATCTAAATAATATGAATTATTACATTTCTTTAAATGAAGAGCAAATTTTGTTGCATTTTTATATTTGTATACAATTTTACAAAATGAACATATATAATTTGTTTGTTCGTTAACAGTTTGTAATAGAAAGTAATCAAAAATTTTACTTTTTGGTTTATTATGAGTAACACAGCTAGCACAGCACACTCGACAATCAAAGCGACACTTGGGTAAACATGTTTCTTTTGTTTTAAAGTAGAGGAAAGGGGAGGGGGCGGCGCGGCGGGACCCTCCCATCGCGGCTCAAGCAAGCGCATGCACACACTTGTTGTTGCGTAACCGTGGGAGTAAGAAGAAAATATAAATAGCACAGAATTTTTACCATACTTGAAAATATATTATTTTGGAAACTTTGGGAAAGTTTCCGGGAATAATGGGAATATTCCCGTAAGTTTACAACGAGTAAATTACTTGGAAATGGGAATATTCCCAGCGGCACATCGCTAATCGTCACACGCTATCCTGTGGCCACTTCGGGGTCTGGGCCAGTCGGAACCCCGATATTTTACTTAACACTAGAGCGCTCGCGCGGGCTACATGTAGCCCACAGTGAAAGATTATTAAATAACTTTTGAACGAAACGCGCCTCGGAGCTGTCCTTTCAGGTATTCCTCTAGTACGGATCGTCACACACTTTAGTAGTGTGCCATCTTCCTAGGCGCATAAATGTAAGCACAGTGCATCATAATAAAATGATTCACTTAACAAGTTAAAAGAGTTGAACGAATAAAAAATTATTGATCTGAATAGGTCCGGAATATGTAATGTTTATAATTTTTTCTAGAAGTTCATCTTCAGTTCATAAATCAAAAAACTTAAGCAATTGTTGACGTTGAAGTGAAGTCGTCACATCATAACTTCTTTACTTTAATTAAATAAGTGTGTTATGCAAAATACCTATATCATAATGGGCTACATATGTACCCCGCGCAAGCATTGCGGGAGAATTTTAGGCGCGTGTACTCTAGTGTTAAATAACCTTGTAGGGTTCGAAAACAGAGATAATTTTACTTGGAGCCCAGCGAGACCCCTCTCCATTGCTTTGTTGAACATTTGACCTCACTATCGACATACAAATCTTTACAGAAATATAAATACTTTTTTATTTATTACGCCGTGAAGTGAGCATGTTTATATGAAAATAACGCTACTGTGCGATTTCTTTGCACCCGAGTGTGTAACGTTTACCTACACGCCGTCAAATCCCATACATTTTTAAGCCGTAATTGTAACAGTGACATGGTGCCACTGCAATTGATTAGGTATAACCTTGTTTATTAATTTGCTTTGAATTTAATTTCTTATAAGTCAGATTAAAAATCAACATTGATATGTTTTGTAAATACGTAGAAGTCTACTGATAGTATCGTGAGTTATGAAAAGCACAAAAAACTAACGTAAGTATAACTGAATATGCGTCTAATGGTACCAAAATACCCGAACAACATTCAATTCAGCCTATTGTTAATGCCATCTGACCTGGTATGAGAACCCGCGACCGCCTGTCGTAACCACTTGTATAGAAATTAGGTCGCCCAAATTGCTGAGGAATCCGAGTACATTATATCTTCTTTAAATTATCGTCAAACGTAATTTTCCAGCATAGTAAATAATCGTTTCATAGAAATGCTTTAACGAGGTGGATCGATTGTTCTAACAGTTTTGAGCTTTTTTTTTTACTTTAATCCTTTCTAGCCTTTCTAGCGCATTTTTCATTCATAGTTATTTTATTAGTTTAAGTACGTTTTGTTTTGTTCTCTGTAGCTGTGCCTTCATAATAAACTAGCGGCTTCTCGCGGTTTAACCCGCGTGGTTCCCGTTCCCTTGGGAATGACAGGATAGAATGTATCGCATATTCTAATATAGATATTCTTTTATCTGTGTGGCAAATTACATCCAAATCCGTTCAGTAGCTTTTGAGTTTATACGTTACAAAAATACATAAATCTTTTCTCTATAAACTAGTAACATTATTTAGTAGGAAAAAAAAACGTCACTTATCGCTACACTTCGACCTAAGGATGAGCAATTACCTACTTAGTTTGTAACGATGCCATTTCGTTCTAGCCTGGATGGATGAAACCTCTATAATGGCTGGAAACTCCGTAGTCTCACTCTATGGTAATCAAGTTGTATTTTTATCTGTTCTGTCTAAATTCAAATTTTCTCCGTTCCACGATTCCTGTTTGGCTCATTTTGACGTAATCTTACAGAATTCTTACTTACTAATCATACTTTTATAAACCAACCATATTTTTCATATACATCAGGAACCCGATACACGGGGTAAGCATAACTACCTACTTTTTTACTCATTATTTAGATTAAGTATTTATAACTAGGACTTTTGCTATATCTTTGTATTTTCGTATTGTTACCAGTTCCTTATTTCCATTATTTATCGTTTAATAAAACAAGTCTCTGTGAACGATACTTTTTATTTCGTCCCATTTATTAAACGAGTGCGGCGGTTCCGACGTTCCAGCGACTGTGGTGCTGCCGGACTAGGAGCCCCGTCACAAAGATACAAAATAATTTAATAAAAAAACACATTTATTATCAAAGACGCAATCTATACTAATCTATATATACTGATAAAACAATACCGTGACTGACAGACAACGCACACCTCAAACGGCTGAATCAATTGCAAATGCAAAAAAAATTCATACAGTATCCTTTACGATGTAAGCGAGCACTAAGAAAGGATTTTTTGATACTCCCACGGGAACAGGAACCACACGGGTAAATCCGCAGGCGGCCGCTAGTAATGAATATTAAACCTACATAAATACATTTTAAAAAAGTGCTCATGTGCACACATTTCATAGACCAATTAATATTTAATGGATGAAATTACATTATCCCTTAGATAACTGTAGTAATATTATTAAACCAGCAAAAGAAATTTAATGATTTTGTACCTAATATACATAATTAATGTTTACGCAAACAAAATTCACAATCACATATTATTTCAGATTAATTATAAATCGTTATTCCTTATTATTACATACAAATTTTGAAAACTCTTGTTATTTCTTGAACCGTACCTAATTTAATTACATAATTTCGATATCAAATTACTAACTTTTCTCAAGCCTGAAGCTAAGAACATTAATTACATATAATATATAAGTATAATTAAACCGGGCTAAACTTAGTGACGTATTTTATAATAGCATATTAACGAATTTCACTTCAAAAATGGTCCGTGAAAATACATTTTCGGCGAAACAAAGTCGTTGTTATTGCTTTGAATTTAAGTCGAAAATCGTGTGTACAGTTTCGGGGTTCATTATCATATATATTTTAACGTATGTGAATCGATATAACCCTCGTAAATTGAAATTCAATTACCTAAAGAGCCCTTAGTATAACCTCCTCAATATCATTCCTTATTCGTTATCGAGTTATGAGCAAAAAAGTACCGATATGTTACCAGTTTTTTTAAACAGTTTATCAATCATTCTGTCAATTGTGAATTCAACATCTATTTTATACGATAATGGACTTTATTTTCAAGGCTTTAAGGGCGGTGGTCGATATTTGTATTAATAGATAATTCATCCAGTTTAAAATTAGTTACATTCTACGAATTAAAGAATTGTTTGATACTGAACAAGTGCAGAAAGGCGTCAGATACAAATGAACATTTTGATCAATTTTATTCGATCGAAGTTGAGATTATCGTCTTTCGCCTTAAAGTTTATAATCGCTTGGAGAAGTTGAAAAAACCTGGTTGTATTTTTTTAAGTGATAGAGTCGCTAAGACAAAGTATTCTACAGCCACTAATAACGTCAATCGTAGTATGACTTTTAAAGACAAGATTAATTACAACAACACAAAAAAATGAACCATTGAAAATAGTGCTTACCTTGTTAGGAATAATAAACTAAAGACATTGTCATCTGCGAATTGTCACATTGTAAGTGACAGTTGACAATCTAATGTCAGTTTTTGAAGTTTGTTCGTTACTCTCTCCTCCTGATAAGGCCGCTGTTGTGATAAGTTAAACCGAAAGTAAATCTCGTGAAATCTCAGGAAGTTGTTTCTATTTCGCCATTAACCCTTCATACCTAACATTCTTTTTAGTTTTATAAATAAAGTGGATTAAAAACATCTAATAAGTTCACAAAATAAGGTACTTTTAACAAACTGACAAAGCTGTGAATTTATTTCACGATCTTTAGCTTAAAGGTATACATACATCTACTACAGTCAGAATTATCGTAAGCATTTTCCGCTCTCACACTTACATACAATTTTCATAGGCTTATTAACACGAATTTAAAATTTTATCATTTTAAAATCCACCATAACTTAAGTGACTACAAAAAGCTTTAAATGGCCAAGAAACATTCGAGACCTTTTTATCTGTTTAAGTGCACATAATTTTCAAAGCTGAGTTGGCAACACCGCATCAAATTAAGGCGGTAGTTGTGCTGGCTCGCGTTGTTTTTCCACTTTCAGATTTATGGCAACACTTACTGCCTTCCCGTTTTACTTGTGATCACTTAAAATTTTCGCTACTTGCGTGGTATATACAGTACGAGCTAGGTTGAAGTTAACTGTAATAAGCTTTAATGAGCTTAGTATATTTTAGAATAGTTTTCTTGAAACCCAATTTGTGATCCGAAATTGACTAAACTCATAGCATTTCAGATTTTATGAAAATCGGTTATAATAAACGGTTGGTAAAATTACATTGAACAGAGAGCATCACAGAATATCTTTCCCCACCAATACCACAACAATACAGTACTTACATCAAATTTTACAGAAAACGCAATTTTTTTTTATAGTCTTCACACAAAAATCGATAATTTCACAGGTCAAAATCTACAATGAAAAAAAAAGTCATCTTTTAAACTAATAAATCTCTCGTACCTTTTTAAAATCCCAAGACAAATCATTGAAAAGAAATAAGTTATTTTTTTAATGTTTTAACATAATTCCCCTAGGGTAATGTAGAAATTACCCTAATGGTTGTTTTACAGGGTAACAATTTCATTTCTATTTCAAAATAGAAATAATGTACTCTATTCCCTTGATTACTGATTATCGATCAATATTTGACCTTGTATTATTAACGTGGTATTCAAGTGCTTACAATTAAAATAAATTAGTTTTCAATCAAATTATTTACGTCTTTAGAGGTTTGAGTTTTGTTAAAGTGAATTCTTTACTAACATACACTAATATTTTTAAGGAATTAATATTTTAATAAGGAATTGCACTGCCTTATTCCACCATCCCCATTTTTTCATCGGACAACCAGACGTACAAACAGGTTAATATACCCAAGAGTCGCACTAAGCGTTTTGACTTGACATTTATCATCCGTACCGCCAAAGAGTGTAACTCCTTGCCAGAGTCTGTGTTTCCTGACACTTACAATTTGGGGGTCTTCAAGTCACGAGTGAATAGGTATCTTCTAGGCAAGCGCGTTACATCCTAGATCGCATCTTTGTTTTCCATCAGGCAAGATAGCGGTCAAGCGCATTACCTATCCAACAATAATAAAAAAAATAAAAATTAATTAAAAAAGGTATAAGTACTTTGTGACTTTTTGTAGGCAGTACCTAATACCTGGAACCACTGAACCGATAAAAAACATCTACTATTGAAATGATCACAGCTAGGCTTTCGTTTGCCATGAAATTCAATTGTAACGCTACATTTTAGTGTAAAAATCAAAACTACTTCAAAATATCGACAAGTCTTCTAAGTTTCAGTAGATCAACCGAAAAATCAGTGGCCCGGACCGTCAAAGGCGGAGGCCTACCGCCATTTCTTAGCGCAGTATTGTTTTAATATTACCGTGCTATTTGGTACTGCGAATCTTATAAAGTGAACTTATTTTTTGACGGAAGTTTGTGAAGTCTTCGCTCAATCATCGCTTCCAAAGTGTGAAGTGTGTCAAAATGTGACAACCCTAATAAAAACAAAACGCAAACAAAACGTTCTTATGACATGGTGGTTTCTAATAGATGATGGTAGGCCTGCTGATATTAGTTAGGTTATTCTATTAAATCTCAAATCTTACAAATTTATCGCTTGCTCTGCAACACCAGCCTATAAAGTTGCATCTTTACACGCAATACCTTAGTTTAAAAGCTTGTTTTAAAAGAATGCCGTCGGGAAGTTAACAAAAAGCTTAGGTGTTTAATTAATTTAAAAGCACAAAGAAAAGGCACTCCTTCAGTAGAACAATAGGATTGTCCTTTTTGTTGAAAAATCTTAGATTACCTTTCTTTTAGAAATTCTTTAGACGATTAACTGAACTTGTTATGCATTCTTGAGTAGAAAAGGACAGGAGTTTGAGTTAACTTTTTTCGGGTCTTTAAAATTTTCAGTGTTTTAGGATTTTTTTATTGACGGCAATTTTTGAACAGTTTTAATATGAAATGTGTCTCTTTTGTTATCGAATAGCTTTTTGTATAGTTATTTTTTAAGAAAAGAGATAAAGTAAAAGTTAAAAAATATGTTGCGGCGAACTGAGAACATCCTCCTATTTTAATACTTCTGATATTTTTTTTAAAGAAAAATATTAGAAAAATCGACTTGGCCAGAAGTTCCTCCTATTTTTTTAAATAAGTTGTGTTGTATAAGTAAACTACACTTTCACTAACACATGAAGACGATATTTTACATTAAGCCTGTAAGGTAGTTGAAAAAAGGATCAAAGACAATAATTACGTCAAAAATATAAAACTGTCTACATAATACATACAAAATACATAAAAAATGTAGTCTTTGAAGCTGTGAAAGCAACCCAATTACCTACTCATCTTGCAAAGTACTGTAACTTACTTAAGTAGAAGTAACATTTTCTAACAATTGAGTTCCGATTTTGAATTTTTGCATTTTTCAATGCTTTTTTATACTTATAAACATAAACATAATTGACCTTATTAAACTTCTTTCGAACGATATGATTAATGTCTCATCCATGTGTTAATTAAATCATTCAAATTTTCAGTAATTATGCTAAAGACGTAAATGAGTTTAAAACACATTAATATAACGCACAACCAAAGTTAAAAGAGTCAAATTAACGTCTACGCCATTAATTCTAATCTTTTAGTGAATTGAGACACATAATAATTTTATAAATCAATTAAAAAATCACTTACGATAAATCTTCTACAACAAATTACAGGCAAACAAGTTTTTTTATGCCCGAATTATGTACCAAAGACATTAATTTGGAGTTATCAATCTCAAAGTAAATTAGCCTTTTTCGATTAAAGAAATCGCAACGACTTTTGCTAACATCCAGTTTAGATATCGTTTAGAGTATTAATAAGGTCAAACTAAAAAATAAAACAGTGTAATTTAACACTTAAAAGAATTTAAATTAAAAAAAAATATCTATTTATATTTGTGTTTTGTTAGGTAAGAAAAACTGTGGCAATCTTAATCTACTGATGTTTTTGCTGTTGCTAGATTTAATGCCTAAATCACAGAACAAACATTTTATGAATTTTGTTTAAAACAAATTAGACGCAGCCTACCGTTCCCGCGAAGTGGTTCCTAAGTGTTCAATAAAATTATTACTCTAAACGTATTAAAAAAACTTATGAACCTTACCTTACTATATTAATAAAATGTTTCAACTTAAACATTTTCCAGAAACACTTAAAAAGGTTATCTAAGAGGTAACACACAAAACAATGTCATTTAGTTCGCAACAAATTGTCTACTTAACATATACTTCAGCTATCATTTACTTATTCGGTTTTATGCTAATGATTTTAATCGAGAGGTTATCGCCATACAAAGTTAAGTGGTAAAAAGTAGAACTATAAATCGATTAATCTAGATAATTCTATCGATTCTATAACGATTTTTAAGAAATTATGGCCCAACTTGATTATGGCTTAGAGATAAAGCTCTATTTGGATGTTAGATTTTTAAAGTGTTAGATTTCTTTTGAGTTTATGAATTCTTTATTAACACTTGTTTTCGTCTCAAATAGTCTCAATACATTAATTGCATGATGATACATTTTATATAGGTAGTCAAAAGCAAGTTAGGCTTAACATATTGGCTTTGAGGTCGCTTGCTAATAGCGTCTTTAAGTACACGTGCACGTGTGAAACCTGTCATGCTGTTGACTGTACCTATTTCTAATTTAGTAATAATCAAGAACATTATATCGATTTAATCTTCACGATACTCTTTGAAGACACTTTTAGACTAAACTTAATATCCAGCTAATTTTAATAGTTGGTATTTTCCACCGATGATTTTAATCTCGTATTGTGCGATGTTATAGTTAGAAATATTGCGTGAAACTGCACCTACAAACCTTAGCTCATTAGTTAAAAAATTGCTTGTATATTTCTTCAGCTTTATTTTTGTCACATTTTTAAGAGTTTTAGCACTTTATCTAAGGTTTTTTTTATTTTACTAAAATTTTGATCATGATTATTATTAAGTTAGAAATAGGTATATATTTGTACAGTCAAAAGCATCTCAATTTTGTTGACTGTAAAACAAAAATATTGCAAAGATAATTCTGAACGAATATACAAGCTATTTTTTTCATAATAAGCTAAGATTTGTAGGTGCAGATTCACACAACATTTCTAACTATAGCATTACACAATACGAGATTCAAATCTTCGGCGGAAAAAACTTCAACAATTCTCACTCACCTTCTACATTTATCAGTGTCAATTTATTCAGTCACATACCAACTTTTAAAATAAGTTGGATATTACCAATCCAAAAAGCTTAGTCCAAAAGTGACTTTAAAAATGTATAGTGAAGATTAAATCGATATTAAAACAATAAAATTCGGAATATTCGTTACATAAATCGATACGATACGATCTTAACTTCACTAGAAACATTCTGTTTTTCAACATTATGCAAATTTTGTAAGATAAAGTCATATAAATTACTTGAACGGAATAATTTGAATCGATTTGAGTAACTTTACTCGCTTTTAAGTTATCATGGCTTAGGTATGTAATAACCTCGTGTGTTTATGGTATTCTTGTTTTCAAACCGCCTTTAAAGTACTATTAACTTTATGTAAAATTACTGAATGTGTTTTTATTTACTATTTAGTTTTAAAATTTAGTGGTCAACTGACGAGTTTGTAAGAATTCTGCCCACAGCCTTTACCATTACCATTTTTGTTTGATTTCTTCTAAAGGTCAACCGCTTCTGTGGTCTAGTGGTACAACCACCGGTATCAGACCCAGGTACCGGGTTCGATTCTCAGCGGGGGTACAATTTGGTTTGGTTGGTGGTAGGATTTGTTGTAAGTCCGCCTGGCTAGCTACCACCATCTTATCTAAGTCTGATGCCATAACAACAATGTTTTTAGCATTAGAGGCTCGATTCCATCATCAGCCTTATCAATACTTAACATCAGATATGATAAAGGCTAATAGTCTCCCCGTCGCACATAAAAAATAGGTAGGAAAGATACTGATAAGTACTCTAACGCCATAATTCCCTTGCGGTTGGCAATGCATCAACATTTTTTGGTTGACATTGGTTGGATCTTAGATGTTGTCCGGAAATAATAGTGACAGACCAGGGGGGAAATTCTCGCGCTGAGTTATGTCGAAATCGAAATTTTTCAAACCTTAATTTCTTTATTGACAATGTAATTTAAATCTCTACTGTCAAAATCCTTTAGTTTCAGTGATCTTTGACAATCCTATCGACTCATGGCTAATCGATCTTCGACTAATCGGTCCCCTGAGGCCGATTCTCGCGCCTTCGACATCCCGACATATTTTTGGAGTCAAAATTCAGTATTGAAAACAATCTTCGACATTAAAGGATTATTAAAGATAATTGAAACTTAAGGATTTTGACAGTATTAGCGATTTTAGAATAGCGCGAGATTCGCCCCGCAGACCATCATCGTCTATTAGTTTTCGAATATTCTCTGTCCAGGTTGGTTTCTACTATAAAATGATATATAGATATATAAATAGATAGAAAAACTGTAATAGTCCTGTAAAGGTACTATCTGAACTGGGGAGCAAGCAGCCGGCATGTTCTAGGGTTTTTCTTCACTCCCAGTCCAGCAAAGGCGAATATATAAACTATTAATGATGGAATTTTAATTCCAAAGACAATTATTTTTAGCAAAGTTCTTAAGATGGTAATGCTTTTCGAGCCGTTTTGGGGGCGCCACAGAATAACAAAGTTATCAGCACCTCAAGTGTTATAACAAGGCATAATGAGGGTAGCACGACCGATTTCAACACACATTTCACAATATACTGTAAACTACAACAGTAATCTAGAAACAGTAGGATAAGTGTGAGAAAACGACTGTAGAAACTGCTAAACCGAAGTCTGACGTCCGTCATAGATAGACTGCGTTCAACCCTCAACATCGTCCATGATCCTTTCCATCACTTAATATTTTCGCTACAAAAGTACCCTTAAGTAAACTGAAGTACCCTAAAGTCTGCCCTTTACCAATGTGTAATTGAGACACCATGATGACGCCAAAATTCTGCAAATTTGGTTAACTACTCTCGGGTGCAAAGAAATCGCACAGTGGCGTTATTTCATACAAAGATGCTCACTTCACGGCGTAATAAATAAAAAGGTATTTATATTTCTGTAAAGATTTGTGTGTCGATAGCGATTTCAAATGATCAACAAATGAAAACAACTGAAAAAGCTTACTGATTTCCTAAACTTTGAGTGAACCAAATGTTTAATTTCGATTTCATATAAAGTTGTAGAAAACCGGATTCAGTGAATTTGTGTTTTTCTTACTTTGCTCATAACTGAAGGTTTTCTTGAATTTTCGGAACTTTTATTCGTAAGTCGAGTATTCGACTCCTATATCGAGACGTATACATTTTCACATAACTGAGAATACTATTGAATAAAGAGACTGTAAAGTGAGCATGTTTGTATGAAAATAACGCCACTGTGCGTTTTTTTTGCACCTGAGTGTAATTGAGTCGTGAAAAGATAACAGACATAGCATAGATAATATTCAGTTTTACTTTACTTTTGACATTCATAAAATTTTCTTAACCGCCTCTGTGGTCTAGTGGTACAACCACCGGTATCAGACCCAGGGTTCCCGGGTTCGATTCCCAGCGGGGGCACATTTTGTATTCGGTTTGGTTGGTAGTAGGACTTGTTGTTAGTCTGCCTGGCTAGCTACCACCATCTTATCTAAGTCTGACGCCATAACAACAATGTTTTCAGCATTGTTGTGTTTTTTTAGGCTAAAGATGGAAGCGAGGAACTGGCTATCTTATCTCTAACTGCCGGGTTTGAGATAAGATAGCCAGTTCCTCGCTTCTATCTTTAGCCTTGCTATACTTAACATCAGGTATGAAGAAGGCTAAGAGACTCATAAAAAAAGACGACAATTATTATACACCTTATTTATGTACAGTCAAGAATTTAAACAGTTCTCCTGCAAAACCTTTTTCTTCTCTTAATAATGTAGGTATATGATAAGGACATTCAAGGTCAAAATAGAACTGAACGTGCTGTACATCAAAAAGTGATAAATACTCCAAAGAACCGCATTACAAGCATTGCCCATTTACGCGTAATGGTGATTTAGGTCCACATAACAGTGTCGGTTGACTGGTCGCACTGTCCATCCCTACACTGCGGAATACAGCATCAAGTAGGTCGTATAAATTCAAAGCCTTCTTCGAGGAATGGGACGTAAACGTGGAGACTAACCGGGACCTGGCTTTAGGTCGCCTGAAATTACCATGGAACTTGTAAACTGCTACGGTACGAGGTAACTTTGAATTTGGAATTATCGGATTCGAATATGATGACGAAATACTTTGAACCCTAATTTGGTTTTCCTTGTTTTCTCATAAAGGTAGAAAACTTTTTGGGGAGACTTTACTTTTAGTTTCAAACTTATCAAAGCAATGCAATATACAAGTTTGAGCCGAACACAAAAAGAAAATTGTTCACGCACAGTCTGTCTGGTGTCCGAATAGAGTATATTAACAAGGACTACCAAGTCATGATACGAGTAGGTCATGACATGTGCTGTGATGCATGAGTCAGCAAAAGGAGACCTGTTGCATGGCGACAAGGGACAAATTACAGAGACGTAATAATTCCGTCAAAAATATTATCAAGATATTTCAGGCTGACCGGAGTTATTCGATAACAAAAGCATTTTATTAAATTAAGACCAAAACAGTTGAGGTTAACGATGAAGTCAAAACTTCATAACAAAAACTAAAACCAGAAGAATGGACTCATAAATATGCACACCAGAACTAAATCCGAAGGAGATATCTCTCGAAAAATTTCTAAAACAAACCTCGATCGCTTCTTTTGAACTCAGATACGTGGATACAAAAAAGCCCAAACCAGTTTAGGTCTCCGAACAACGAACTGTTTCCGGAGTCCCGCAAGGTCCATTTCATTTCGCGCCTTATTCCATTTGAATAAGACTCTAAATCTTTTGAGCTGGTCAAAATCTTCTTGGAAACCTTTACTGCTGCTTCAATAAGGTTGAATATGCATTATTTCCATCAAAGTGGACTATATAAGCCGGTACGGGTGGCAAGGTGTTAGTGTAATACGTTTCTGATGACTTTTTAATTTGACCCTCGTGTGAAACTATGTTCGACTCCTGCGCACTAATAAACACATTATTGTGACTGTTGAATACGAACGCTTTAACAGTTTCCGTGTTAAAATGACAACGTGCGTAAATGACTACTTATGACCATTCGAATACTGTTACTGCAAAGCTTTTCACATCAATGACCTCAAATGGTTGACGTTTTGGCTGTTGTTTGATGTTTAACTTGTTACTAAATTAAGGGCCGGTTTCACCACCGACTAAGTTTTGGATTGCTTACTTGGAATATAATTTAACATATTTTTCATATTACTATTGTCAAATGATCTATCATCTAAGCTATCCAAAACAGTCAGTGGTGAAAAAGACCCTAAATATTATATAAAAAGTTAGTAAAAGTGATATTTCGTTCCAGAATATACCCACAAACCTGTATACAATGGTGATGTAATTACGATTACCGAAGACAGCATTGCTAATATTACCTTCAAAGAGAAACAAATAATCATTATTTACACAGTCCACATATTACATTAAACGTCTAATAATAGAGAAAAATATGAGAGAACGCCATATTTCATCGCAGAATGTCTTGCATGTGGCGAAGGTGCGAAAGCGTTGGATGAAATACTGTTTTCTCATAGCCAAAAACCATTTATCTTTACGAATGCTACAAGATACAATCCCCTTTGGGAGATAACATCGTATATTTTGTTTAATATATTTAAAACTTTGCATTTCAACAGTTGTATTTGAGAGAAATATTAAATAAATACTGTTTCAAATTATAAATATTTTCGTGTTACAAAAGTTAGTTCACATTTTGCATTAATATCAATGTGTAATAGAAATGGAACCAAAACTATTATAACAAAACAAACAAGTGAAGAAATACTAAGTACAGCAATTATCACTAACCATGTATAAATATAGCATCGCCCAATCAAGTAAACCCCAAACGGATTTACGCAGGTTTACGAAAAAAGGGAAACTTCAGAGAGTACCCACGGCAGGTATGATGCTTGAGAGGCGAGCAAACAAAACTGTTTACTTGGTAGATTGGGGGATTATGGCTCGTTCGGCGGGCAGCACGTTCAAAAAAATGAGCTTTGACGAAAATTCGGCGGTGATTAATATTTAAGTTTGTGTACGAAACGGTTTTTCGGTTGTTTGCGTGCCAATTTTTGGGGGCGACGTTTTTTTAACGCAATCGAGGTTAAATGTAAACATTTTATGTTTATTCTATCATCGAAGACTGCAATAGCTTTATAAACTCATATTTTATGGAGTTAGCCTTCAACTAAATCCATCTCAGATAAATCTCGAAGTATAAAAAATCATCCAATAAGTACAAAATGTCCCATATTGATATTATATTATTTTAGGGTTTGCTAAAAATTTACAACATCAAATTGGGAGCATCTCTCGACCCATATCACAGCGTCAAAAATAAATTACAGAAGATTCGACGCCACAGCCAATTGGTGGCACCATTATTTCTTAACACGAAAATTTGCTAAAAGCCATAATAAGAGTCGACGTTTTACGAGAACAGTAGCTACTAGTTTTAAGGTGTTTTGTTCTTGTCATGTTGGGTGTAAGCACTCTTCTTCACGATATTTATTATGAAAGCTCTTTTTTATACTGCCACTTAGCTCAAGCAGAATAAAACTTAGGAAGGATAATGATCACATTTCAAGGTTCATAATTTAGGTAGCCACTAAGGTTTCACATAAATGATTTGATATCTACTTTTACAATTATTAAAATGTGTTAATTTTTAGATCTGCCGAAGCATTATAAAAAAAAAAACAAATAATTTTATTGAATTGACAGATATAGAAACTAAGTATAGCAACAGCAATCAGTTGAAACAAGCCATTCAACCACCAACATCTCCTATGGGCCATAAGTCAACACGAAATACAAACAAAATAGCAAAAAAAAGCTGGGAGGCAACAGATAACGCCTATCTGCGAAGGGCCCAGTATTACTACTTTGTGAAATTACTTTGTCCTTACACAAAGACTCTTTGTGAAAGATTCGATTTTTTTCATACAATGCGAATGAGAATCGATCTCGCGGACTTGATATTTTGAAGTCTCACTTTTGATGGATTAAGGTTTTAAGCTCCAGTTTAATAGAGTGTATTAGATTATTCTAATTACCTTATGGTCTACCCTAATGAGAATTGTTTATCGCTAATATTATATTATTATTATCAAGGAATAAACAATGCTTTATTACGATTATTATGTTTTTCGCCAATGAAAAAATAGATATTATACGTTCATGTAATTAATGTTATCGATTTACAAAAATATATTTAATTATTAATTAAACGATGCAAAAATGTATATCCATAAGGATTGCAGATCCTTCTGAAAAAAAACCGTTCATTAACGTGACTGAACGACTTGAATATCTATTCACTAACAAAGACAACAAACGCGAACTCCAACAAGATCCAATAAAATAGTATCGTGAAAAGCGAAAAGAATTAAGTGAGGCATTTTCCCGTAAACACACTCCTCAAGATCGGACGTCTCAATTCATTCGAAAAAATTCGCGGGTCGATACATAAATACACCGGATGTCGACGTAAACTGTGGAACGGCACACTATAACCCATAACTTTTGCCTTAAAACAAGGAGCGGGAACACGTTGGCAACATTTTTGAACGTCCTCGACAAAGATTATGGTACACGACACGAAAATAAGATAGTACCTACCGTTTTTTTTTATCATTGTCTGTTTTTAAAGTGACTTAAGCGAAATAAAATCAAACAAAGCTAGGTAATAAGGATACATCGTTTTATATTTTTAGCTTACCTACATGTTTAATTGGTTTTTGAGGAAAAACTAGAGACACTCGAAGTGGTAATCTTAATATATATAAATCTCCTGTCACGATGTTTGTCCGCGATGGACTCCTAAACTACTTAACCGATTTTAAATAAAATTGGCATACCGTGAGCAGTCTGGTCCAACTTAAGAGATAGGATAGCTTTGATCCCAAAATTCCCACGGGAACGGGAACCACGCGGGTGAAACCGCGCCCGGCCTCTAGTCTTAATATATATAAATCTCCTGTCACGATGTTTGTCCGCGATGGACTCCTAAACTACTTAACCGATTTTAAATTAAATTGGCACACCGTGAGCAGTCTGGTCCAACTTAAGAGATAGGATAGTTTTGATCCCAAAATTCCCACGGGAACGGGAACCACGCGGGTGAAACCGCGCCCGGCCTCTAGTCTTAATATATATAAATCTCCTGTCACGATGTTTGTCCGCGATGGACTCCTAAACTACTTAACCGATTTAAAAATTAAATTGGCAAACCGTGAGCAGTCTGGTCCAACTTAAGAGATAGGATAGCTTTGATCCCAAAATTCCCACGGGATAGGGAACCACGCGGGTGAAACCGCGCCCGGCCTCTAGTTATCTTATAAATATTAACATAACTTACAAATTGTACAGTGGTTAATTCGTCCAAGGTTGTACATTATATTTCCCATGTAATGGCTGTAAACATTTTAATTGGCTAAAAATCTTTCTAAAATGCGTCGTCTCTTCAACCACCTACGAAGTGCACCAACGACACTCCTACCTAGCAGTACAGAAATGCACTGAGCATTAAGTCTGTCCGTTCCACGAACGGCATCATCGTGGTAACTGTCAGTTACGCTCTTACACGCTACCTCTTAAGTATCCTCTGCGAAAGTTTTTTACTCTTTGGCTCTCGAGCACGCGCAAGGCGACAGAAGAGGTGGGGGGGTGGGGACGAGACGTAAGCGATTTGTAGAGCCGATGAAAGCTCTTCAGATATAGACGTTAGGGTTGTCAAACGGCTAATGGAAATAACGGACCGTATTTTTACTTAAGATCCGTAAGTAGGTTACTTAAATATGGCGGCTTAGTTTGTTAAATGGCGCCTTTTCGCGCGAAGTGCGTGGGCGTTCGTGTTTGTAGCGGATCATCGGGATAATTGGGTGCCGACGCTGATTGTTTAGTGATCTTATTTGATGGAGGGGTTTAGCGGGGTTTAACATGTCTAAACACGTATTCTTGTATCGATTAATTACAATTTTGTTTGTTATACATGATGTACAAGTATTACCGTATTACTGAAATCCGCTGTCTGCTGGAAAAATATTTTTAGGGCAAATGGGAAAATATATTTTTAGGGCACTTTTTTAAAAAATTCACGGCGGGTAACTCTTAGCCTTCATTACACCTGTTGTTAAGTATTGATAAGGCTGAAGATGGAAGCGAGTCTCTCCCGGAATCCTCAACCACTGAGGAAACTTTTATAAACTATTTAGGACTGACATTAGAGGACAAGCAGGACACAACTGGATGACGAAGGCATAAAACCGGACTCAGTGGAAGAATTTGGAAGAGGCCTGTGTCCAGCAAATGGACTCAAAGATTTAGTTAATAAAAAATATAACAAACAAGGTAGGTAACCTAAAAGAAGTCAAGAACAACATGCAATACCTACAACCTTCCTTCTATTCTCCAACTTAATCAGAATACTGCCAACCAATTTTAAATCTAACTAAACAGGCAAACCAAAATCACACTTCGGCACATTTAATTCACGTATCAATTCACATGCAGCCAGCCCTAAGCTACGAGGCAAGAGGACTCAAATACTTGCCACTAGTGCGGTTGCAGAATTCACTCTTTGGGGTCAACCACCCCTCTCATTAAGCGATAACTTTGCTCACGTGTCACGCTTGAATCGCTGGATGTGCTTAAAAAGCGACGCAAGAGTGTCGCATTACAAAAAAAGAACATGTATTTACAAAAATGTGCGTTACTTTTTTGAAAAAAGTACCTCGTATACTTTGTTTAAAATATGTTCAGGTAATGTTGATAGTTGTAATGTAAAGAAATGATTTGCATTGACAAAGTGCGCGTAGAGAGGAAAATAACTAAGGGATTATTCTCTAAGCAAACATCGACGCTGTTGTCATGACTTATCACATCAGGGGCCGTATTCACTATGACTACTTAGTGATTCCTTGCTGAATCCACGCCAATGTCGTACTTGGTTGCGACAATTCGTTTTCTCTATGACACTCACAAATTATAAAGTTATTTTACTTGTAAAATAACTATTGTAATGTGTAAGTGTGATGTACAATAACTATATAATTTGTGATTGTCATAGAGAAAACGAATTGTCGCAACCAAGTACGACATTGGCGTGGTTTCAGCAAGGAATCACTAAGTGGTCATAGTGAATAAGGCCCAGCTGTGAAATAGTATTGAAAATGGAGCGATCTCCGCTGTTACTGCCGTCGATATCAACATGTTGGCTTAGCAGGACTCAGGTTACCGCGCAAGTGTCGTCGGCATAGACATCGACTTCATTTGACAGATTCATGTGACATATTGCTCTTAGTCTTTGGAAAGTTTTCATTTGTGTCAAAAAAAAGCAGCAATGTGTCATATCCGATGCAGATGCCACTTGCGCGGCACGGCACTTGATCTGCATTGAGACGATACAGGCTTATATTAATAGAATATTAAATAAGAATAAGAACAATACACACAAAAAGCTAGAGTTTTGTCTAATATTATGATGCAAAATTTAAATTTAAGTTCCGTTACTTACCGTTATGGTATTGATGTTGGAATCAGTAATGCGATTAAAGTATAATAAAATATAAAATCTTAATCCGCTAAAGACATAACCATATAATTAAACAACTATATCGCCTCAGGACTAAACGAATGGTCATTTAACAGTTACATCTGGAGGCAGTTATAGTAAAATACGAGTTAATTTTGAGGTGCCGAACTGAAGTATTAAAATATTTCAACGCTGCTTTTGAACTACTAAATCTTTTCAAGCGTAAATGTCAGCACAGGAAATATGACATAGGAAAGACAAATACAGGCGACACACAAAATTAGTGATGCGACGTTAAAAACCAGAAGTGACGTTTATGGGCTAGGGCAGTTTAAAAATGGAATCGTTTTAAAAAAGAACATCTTTTTAATTGGTCGGCCTAGTAAGGAGGTCGGAATAGAATGCCATTTAAAAAGGTTGGGTAAAATGATAGTGACATTTGGTTCTATTTAAGTTGTGAGTGACGCAAATCACGTATCGCTATCACACGTCCTCCTACGTGTTTGCTTTAGACCTATAATTTTCTTTCCTTAAATGTCAAAGTCGAGGATTTAAATATTGAATAACAGTTCTTCGTAAATCCTTATTTCGAAAAGTTGTTTCCATGAAAAAGTCATTGAAATAACAACATTCAAAAAACATTATGTCCGGCAGATTTGGATCTTTTTAATGTAAATACGTACTCGTAGCTTCAAAATTAGCTATTACGATTTCCAACAATTTTATGAACCATAAAATTGAAATGGATGACACAATTGAAATGTCAACTTCATAACAAGATTAAAACGAAACTATTACTAAAACCAATTCGATTAGTCATAGCAGCCATCATTAAACTAACCGTTTTTATAACCGAATCGCCACCCATTCGTTGTCAGCAATTATTCACAAGACTTAGCGACTAACAACACTAAAACTATTAACATGGTAGTCCAAATAGTTTGAAATAGTTTCCTTGGCCCTCCGCCAGGATCGCTGCGTCCGCTGATAGATCGCTATGCCTTGCAGTGACATGGTTGTAAACAAAAATAAATGAGACCATACGAAACACACTGTTTTCATATAAGCGGATGCCGTCCAGTTTATTCTGTCTCGGCAAGTTTTATGGATCAGAAATGTCGGTTAAAATGAGATTTTAGTGCCGGTGCAACGGATTTGTTTGTTTTGACTAAGCCTTTCAGTTAAATGTTGATAGTTAATTCGCGATGTATTGACTTTTATAAGCCTGGTGGTGATACTGACGATAAATTTCGATTTAAATACGCGGTTAATGGTGGCATTAAAGTAACGGGGGTGTTTTTTTAGGGCATTAAAGTAACTTTTGCCTAACCATTTAGTTTCTGCGCATACGTTCTTAGTTAAGAGTATTTGATGATACTTTGCCAAGTAACTATACAAACTATTTTGGTGCAATGAACTTAGGAACTGAAACGATTGTAAGTAAAATTGTTGACTCATTTATCATATTTTATTATATGTAAATGCTACAGTTAATTTAACAAAAGAGATCTAACGAAACTGATTAGGTAATTTTCCCTTACTTGTTTCTTATTTCTTATAAAAGAAGGCCTCAGCGATCTTCCTGAAGCGTTGGTAAATGGAAAATTATACTAAATATAGATAGCAGGTAGGTAGTAAGAGCTTAAACCTAGTCGCAGGATAATTAGATAAATCGTTTTTTTTAGAAAATCCTAGGGATATTGCAAAAATTCGTATAATTAGTCAATGGTGTTGTCATTTCTCAATCCTACTGAAAAAAGATAGGATTTCTGCAAAAAAACTGGTTGCCTTAGTAAGATTAGGAATGAATCCCTGGCTATTATGAAATAAGAACACTGGCTTGTCGGAACAAAACAACATCTTCTCTGATTGGTTGACGACTTGACGTTTCTAATGTCAATCTATTCTCTCACGTGTAGTAAACTTTCTATACACCAATCAGAATAATAGTTAGTAAGCAACCAAAAATTAAGCCAATCGGAGTAAAGAATATCGCCAATCGGAATAAAGCAACCAGTAATTTTGCAAAAAACTATCTTTTTCAGTAAGATTGAGAAATGTCAACACCATTGTCTAATTATCCGTGTTTTTGCAATATCTATATGATTTTTGCGAAAATTCTATTTATCAAATCCTCCTACGACACCTACCTATACTAAAAATAAATGCTTGCCGTATAAGCCTTTATCAAGCTGCCTCTTCAAAGATTTTTCGATCGCCATATCTTTTACACTAATTTGCAGGCACTCACGTACACATATCGTACATCTTTTATGTAGTACGACCGCAAAGGAAGGGTGTTCAAAAGAGTCTTAGGGGAAATAAGTTCGCAAGTACTTTACCACTTTCGAGGGTCAAGCTCGGTAATTATACCGTAAATGGCCAACATGGGGTACGGTAAAAATGTGGATGTAACAGTGACATGTTTGTGAAAAAGGTCTGTTTTGCATTTTAGGTTGAAAATTAATATTGTTTTGTTCTGTTTATTTATATTTGTATAGTATGTTTTATTTGGTTTGATGTCACAATGGCTCATTTGTTAAAAAAAACTTTATATTTTACTGTTACAAACATGTTTAAAAAGTCGTGAATACTTTTAAAGTAAAGAAAAATATAAAGCGATACTGTAGACATCTGGACAAAAGGTAGAAAGATGAAAGCAAAGATTTAATTTGAGACAATAACGAATCGAGTGTACTCGACATTTTAATTATTTCACAGAGAAGAGCACACGTCCTCTCCCACCAATATACAGTGATTAAATACAATTTCGACCGGCCGAAGCGAAGTATACCCCACCACTTCCGGGAAGCCTACCGACATCCGCTCCCCCCACCCCCGTTTTACCCCTACTTCCTTTTTTGAAGAGGTCCTCAGTTACCTTTTTTGTACAAAAATAAAGTTTTCTATGAGTCCTTCATAAATGTACAGAGTAAAGGACACAGGAAGTACGCCATACAGAAGTTGAAAACCTTTTGTGTTAAAATTATTAAGAAAGTTTTTTCGGGAAGTACGAAATTATCGTTAAATTTGTAATTTTAGAAAAACGCTTTTGTTGGTTGCATGACCTTAACATTGTCTTATTTAATAATTGCCTAGTCAAAATCACAAAACCCTCATGATATATTAAAGTAAGTGTGATGAAAAGACTTAACTATGAAACTAAAGTTAATGGGTAGAACTCGGTTAATTTTTTTTTTAAAGCCTAAACTTAAGAAGTTTATTTACTTACATAACTGTTTCTGAGTCATCATGAGACAACTACCTACAGGCCTAATAAAAAAGTCAGTTACTTGGAACTTTTAGAAAGTTTAAACACTACTGTAAACACATCATACTTACGAAGATATTTAGACATCCGTTAATTGATCAACAAAGAGAAAAATAAAACTAACATTGTACATGTAATCCCGTCAGGGCGACATGAGACAATTTGCATTTTTCTAGTATATTTTCTTGTTTAATCTATACTATAATATTATAAAGCTGAAGAGTTTGTTTGTTTGAACGCGCTAATCTCAGGAACTACTGGACCGATTTAGAAAATTCTTAGACCATTAGAAAGCTTAATTTCTCCCGAGTGACATAGGCTTTATTTTTTCCCGATATTTCCACGGGAACGGGCACCACGCGGGTAAAACCACGAGGATCCGCTAGTATTAAATGTGTTCGTTAAAAATAACAATGAAACCCATTTGCACTAAACTTAAGAATCGCATAATGCTATTCTTATATATTTTAAAAACATTAATGTAAAGAATAACTTAAGCTTTAGGCGCTCGATATTGGGCCCGTGAGTTCAGAATAGTTTTAATGGATTTTAAGAACGTCATTATGGTTAGTGTTAAGCAATTTTTTCTTAAGATTAAGAAAGATATGAGTAGCCTTAGGCAATTCTTAAGTTTAGTGCATTTTGGGGTGAAACTACTTACAATGTCCAGCTTACGTTTCCGTACGTAGGCTTCAAAAACTATTTTCCTGTTTCAAAGTCAAGGTACAACCAACTACCAGCCTAATTAAAAATAAAACATTTATTTGTATGAATTTTAAGTAAAGGCAGTTACTTGGAACTTCTAGAAAGTTTTATCATACTTAGGAAGATATTTAGACACCCGTTAATTGATCAACAAAGAGAAAAAATTAAACTAACATTGTTCACCATGTGCATCGTATCTTTCAACATTCAAACATTAACAAAACACAAACCTAAGAACCTTAACACGAACTGCTAAGACCTATAATCGCTTAACAGCACCCAAATTTAGAAGCGAAGTAAACTTCTCGGCCTATTTATCTATCAAATGACAAGCTATTTTAAACTTTACTGGGACGGGTTAAGTGTTTTATGAATTTTAAAAGGTAACAACATCTGTTAAGGAAACTAAATTCTGGGGATTGTTTATAATGAGTTTTGTTGACGTATGTTTAGAAACTGAACACAAAATGGTAGCTGTCATCTTGTGTAAATTTTAAGAGGAACAAAGCATCATGTATCATCTTTTAAGTATGTTTTAAAAATTGTATTTTTGAGGTTCACTTTTTTAAAGGTATGTCAGATGATGGTTAGTAATGAAAGAAGAGAACGTTTTTTTACATGCAACGGGGAAACACACCCATATTCTAAGACGCTGCTCCAAAACTTCCTCGATTCCACTCAACTCTCGAGGATCCTTCAGATTGCCTCAAGTTACGATTAAGAATATTGATTTCGAGATGGTGATTCTTGAGGTAGCCTCAGTTAAGTCGAGGTCGAGGCTATTTTGTAGGAATATCTTAGAAAATGAGGTGTTAGCCTTTATCTTATCTGATGTAAAGTAATGATAAGGCTATGGGTCCACGCCTCTCCTGGAATCCTTACCACTGAGGAGCTGGCTATCTTATCTCTTAACTATCGAAACACAAGAACGCTGTACAAATTGCTGCCATAGTGACAGACTTAGATGATAGTGGTAGCCAGCCAGGTTGACTTAGATGTCACTAACCGTCAAAAACACTCACCATTTTTAAAAAAACCTACAGTCGAGTCTTTGTACATAGCGACGACTATTTATTTCGTTGCAAAATATTACTGCAATTCAGCCTTACCTAGTGGACAAATTCAAAGATAGGGTCTCTATCCTATCCCATGATATGCTAATCAAGTCGAAACGTATCCAGAATATCTAACCCGAAACTACTTGAAGACGGCTTAAGAAGTCGATCAAACAGAGATTTGCAAGGCCCAACAAGACTTAGAGGGTTGAAATTGAAATTTTGTTTTTGTTTATAAAGATCTCTAGGTGAGATTTTCTCTTAAATTGGAATTTGTATAGTGTAAGTGAATAATGTAGTGGAATATGCTGGATTTGGGGAGATGGATGAGTTTTATTGTGTGTTTGAAAAGGTGGGCTTTGATTCGGTGTGAATAGGGATTGTAGTTTTACACAAGTTGAAATATTGAGTTGTCTGACTAGACTGATGGTGCAGTGGTAGGCACTGATCGTGGGGCGTGACTACAATGCCTGGGATTATAGGTTTGATTCTAAAGGGACGAAAATTAATGTGATCCTAACTAATCCTAATTAATATTAAAAATCCTCAGTGGTTGAGAGTTCCGGGAGAGGCTCGCTTCCATCTTCAACCTTATCAATACTTAACATCATTTAAAAAAAAAAAAAAATGAGAAAGTGTGTTTGTTTGTCCTTTCTTCACGCTTTAACTAAGCAACCAATAGACTTGATTTTTTGCATAGAGTTATTTGAAATGACGGAGAGTAATATACGCTACTTTTTATCCCGATATTCCCACGGGAACCACGCGGGTGAAACTGCGGGCGGAAGCTAGTTTTCCGTGAATGCGACATTGTGTATGTTTGTCCTTCATTCACGTCCTTACTAAGCAACTATTGAACTTGATTTTTGGCATAGTTAGTTGAAGGGACGGAGGGTAAAAGAGGCAACTTTTATCCTGATGTTCCCACGAGAATGGGAATTACAAGGTGAAATCACGGGCAGAAGCTATCCATCATCATCAGCCTGTGCACGTCCACTGCTGGACATAGGCCTCTCCTAGCTCACGCCTATTGTGGCGTTCATAGGAGGCTATTAGCCTTCTGCTACCACGCTGGACAGGCGGGTTGGTAGAGGGTTTGTTTCAAGTATTCCTTCTCTCGCACAGGTTTTCAATGCGTCGAGCCTCTTAGTCGACTCTTACGACTTCCCAGGCATATAAGAGAGCGGTGACACTTGTATTCTTAGGCCGTCACCACACAGCAACCACTAAGCGGTACTAAGCAACCAATAAAGCTAAGGGCAGAAGCTAGTAAACAATAAAATAATCTAGATTATAATAAAAATATGTATTATATGTAAAAAAAACCCCGTTGATCTAATACCCGTAACACTTGTATTACCTTTAAATTTTTTCATAAATACAAGAAAACCAGTTTCAACGTAAAAAGATTTACTAAAACAAATGCTGTTGTTTTTTTTATAAAATAAAAATCTCATAAAATCGCAAAGAAAAACGCTTAAAACAAATGTTACACTTTCGACGTGTTTCCTGTTGCATTTTATTTGTAATATCGTATGGTTAAGCCTATAAATCAAGTTTATCTCAACTCAGAAATATCCCACTCTTTGTGGCTATCTGGCTATCTTTCGCAACGATGGCGAACTTATAGGATTTTTCAGGATCCCGTAAATTCAGCCTGTATTACAACCTTAGCCCGAACTCTTGCCTGAAAATTTACCTAAAGCCGAAACATAAATAAATCATTCGGCTAAAACTTTCGATGCGTTTATTTCGAACTAGAATTTATTTGCTTAAGTATTCTGTGTATGTAGAATACTAAAATATTGCTCAAAGACTAGTCTAGGTATTTCTGATTTATATTCGATAAGGGATTTAGATTTGGCTTGGTGAATACTAAGTTTTGTAATAACTTATTGTGACTAGTTTGGAAGTATTTTGTACATAATCCAGTTTTCGAATGTAAATTGGTGCGATTGCAATTTGTTTTGTATTGTCGTAGGCGTTATATATATGAATAAAATATTATCTTAGACTTGGTGATAAATGAAATTGTGATAAATAATTTTATTTACTCTGTTATAGAAATAATATATTATCTTGTAAGTCATAAATGAAATTGGTCTAAGTAAATTTATTGAAAAGTAAAAATTACTGTTGATTGGTTTTTGTAAATTCAGACATAAATATCATATTAATTTAGTACACAAAATCATAAACTCGTTGTCTTAATCTATGAAAAAAGTAAATAATCACTTATCTAAAACTTTTCAGTTTTTATTTTGTCCGGTATTTACAAGAACAAGGTTATGAAAAACGGAACGCAAACTTCCTGTGTATTAAGGCACCTATATTTCTGAAACAGGAACTGCGGAAAGCGGAAAACTTTGTGCGTTTTTCTTTCACGTTTTGTGAACAATTTTAATAAATACTGAGAAAAACAAGCATTATTTTATTTATTATAGTCCACGCCTCAGGAGACCCGAGAGCTGGTGGCTATCTAGCCCAGCCCAGTGTTCTCGGAACTATGCAACGCAGCTGTGAGTTGGACGGCGTTTTTTTGTTATAGTATAATTAATTATGTATAACAGTTTATAGATTTTTTTCTACTAATTTGTAAATATTAAAATGTAAGTGACCTAGTATTGAAATCTCTAAAAAATTAATATTTGAAAAATCTGGCGACAGGGCGACATGAGACGTTGCTTTTTTCTAGTATATTTTCTTGTTGAATATTTTTCACATAAAAATAGCATGCAAAATGCAAAATTAAAAAGTTATAATAATTATTTGGTTTGACAAAACTGCACAAAATTATAGTTATTGATAACGATACAAAAATCCGAATTAGCTTTCCGAAATACGACGCAACTTCATAGTTTGAAGTGTAAAGAGAAGTTTTGAGAAGCGCAGAATTGACCCCCTTTTGCTTAGCTTCTTTCCTAATTTTATCTACTTAATATTATAAATGCGAATGTTTGTGAGGATGTTTGGATGTTTGTTACTCATTCACGCAAAAACTACTGAACGGATTTTGATGAAATTTGGCAAACAGATAGAAGTCAAAGTCAAAGTCAAAGACTTTTATTCAAATAGACTTATAGATAAGTGCTTTCGAATCGTCCAATTTTTTTTTTCCTACCAGCCATTCAGGACATCTTTTAACTGATAAGAAGAACGGCCGCAAGAAACTTATCAGCTTTAACAGAAGCAACAAGATTTACAAAGGAACATGTCGTTGCCAAGCACAAATCTACAATCTTGAAACATATTTAATATAAGAGGAAAATTTTCTTATACTCAGTTATTAGAATATTTTCCTTTTATACAATTACAATAGTCATGTTTTATGTTAGTATCACTTCCATGCATTTTGGTCTTTCAAATAATCTTCTACCTTGTAATAACCTTTGGTTAAGAGCGTTTTTTTAACATGTATTTTAAATTTATGCAAAGGCAGCTCAATCACTTGTTGTGGAACTTTATTAAAAAAGGCTATGCCTTTCCCCAAAAACGAGCGACTGCATTTTTCATAGTCGATAGTCTGATCGATAGAAGATAGTCTGGATTAAAACATAAGCTACTTTTTATCCCGATATTCCTACGGAAACAGGAACCACGCGGATGAAAACGCGAGCGGCCGCTAGTCTTCCGTAAATTAGTTACAAGTTTTGAATGTATGTTTGTTACTTAATTATATCGTAACTCAGCTGAACGGATCTGGATGATTTTTTTTCCGATATTCCCACGGAAGCGGGAACCACGCGGGTAATCACAGGCAGTTACTAGTGACAAGATAAATACATATTAAATGAAATCAAAGTAAGTGCTCCCGAGTGTTCAATAACTTCCAACTTTATGATGATTTAGGAAGTACCTCAGTGACACCAGGTATCAGGAAATCAGGAAGTCGGTAGTAAAACTTAATATGGCTGACATACCGATAACTGCGGCTCGTACGAAACGAAACGACTCATAAAACCATAGAGCTTGCGTTGCCCCTATAAAACGGAACATTCGATATACGAGGAATAAGGACATATCGTAAAACGGAACGTTTTATAATATATCTTAGACTATTGGTTGGGCTTTAGGTCAAAGTATTTCTTTTTTCAAAGAAGTAGGAATGCTCCTAGGTAAACCGATGATATGGTAAAGGTTGCAGGAAACCGATGCCTGCAAATAGCTGGCAGCCGCCAGCCAGGGGGTGGAATTCCCTGCCTACGTCTGTATTCCCGCGGGCCTATAATCCTGAACATCCTGGTACCTATATTTGAAAGGCTTTTTCTAAGCAAGCTCGGTCTTCGGCCTCTTCTTGATATAATGTTTCAAAATGATGCCAAGAATCATAAAAGTTCCGCTCTGGCGCGCTGGCTTCTCTATGTCCATTGGTAGACTTTAAATCGCTGCTGGTGGTATTTTTAAGCTCAAGGAGCTTGTTAATATAGCGGATAGCAAGCTCTGCCAGCGGTTGTGGCGGTAAAGCAACCTTCGCATTGGTCCAAAACTTACCCAAAATATTCTATCTGAAGCACTCCGTTGTTCGTCCAAGGGTACTTTAATCGTCTACTTTGTCATCAAGATCGTAACATCATTATCACAGAGGCCTTCGTCGAGGATGGAGAAGGAGAACGAGCCATAACTTACCACGAGGATAAAATATCGATTGGCTGGTGTTAACGACTTCGGTTCGCGCGCTCGGCCTGCGATTGTTGAGGGTAAGCAAGCGGTTGGTCCCGGCTGCTTAACGTGCCTACCAACGGCTTAACGTGCCTCCGAAGCACGGAGGAGCTAGTAAGATAGTAAATTTTTGGTCACCCATCCCGTCACCGACCATTGCGAAAGTTGCTTAACCACCACAAATGTGGGCTGAAACTCTTCTCAGAAACAAAATATAACATGTTTTTAAAAACCAAAACGATCACATATATTTGCAGCTTAAGTAACTTAACTTCCATAACTTTAACTTTAGTTAACAACTATGTTATGGGGCGGTTAAAAGCGTGAGCAAAATGACACCAAACGCAAGCTATTCGGATACCGTTACATAAATTAACATTCAGTGAGTGTCTATAATTCTATCAATCATTAAAAACTATTCAAGTTATTTTTAAGTACGAATAGCAAACATTTAAATTCTATTGTGCAAAAGAAATTGTAGGTAAGAATAAAAAAACAAATATTTTTTATACTCACACCTATTAACCTAACCCTAAATACTAGCGTAACTGATATGAATACATATAATTATGTGTATAATACATATATAAGTATTTATGTGTAGAAATACTATAAACGTCCATGACTCTGGTACAAATGCTCGTATTCATCATACAAACATTCGCTCGTACCGGGATTCGAACCCGCGACCTCAGAGTAGGCGACACCTTGAAACCGGTGTACGTACCACTCTACCACGGAGGTCTTCATACAGTATTTAAATGTCGACTACACTGCAACAGTAAGAATAAATTGCTAAGTATCTACTATCACCACAGAATACTTAATAGTACAAGTACTATCATGTACCTACCGATAAGCTAACTAAGACATCATAATCTTCTTTAGCATTTTTACTTAAAAATTAAAAGTAATCTTACCTTTTTATTTATTTTTCACATACTATTTTGAATGGAAAAGATGTAGGTAGACAGAAAAAAATATTGCACCGTCCTGTGAGAAAAAAGAACACAGAAAATCTGCGCACCTATACCTCATCTATTCTAACTAATATTATGAACTAGCTTCCGCCCGCGATTTCAGCCGCGAGGTTTCCGTTCCCGTGGGAAAATCGGGATAAAAAGAAACCTATTATTATGGTAAATTTTAAATAGAAAAATATTGGAAAAAATTAACTCGGCCACAAGTGAATTCTCAGACGGGAATCGATTTTCAAAAGAGAGCATTGGACATTGGTGCATTGGAGGAGAGCATTGGACCGGATTACCAAAGGTCGCGGGTTCGATTTCCGTCTGAGAATTCACTTGTGGCCGAGTTAATTTTTTCCAATATTTTTCTATTTAAAATTTACCATAAGTATAAAAATAGCATTGAAAAATGCAAAAATTACAAAATCATAAAAAGCCTATTATTACTCTCCGTACTTTTAACTAACTCCATGCCAAAAATCAAGTCGATTGGTTGCTTAATTATGGCGTAAAGGAAAGACAAACAAATTAACATACTATCGCATCCTAGCTAATATTATAAATGCGAAAGTGTGTTTGTTTGTCCTATCTTAATGCCTTAACTAAACCGCAGTCGGAAGCTAGTAATAATGTATATAAAAATTAATTGATGTGCGTTAAGCTGGCAATGGACGTCCGATTTTGCTTCCGATTGTCTGATCAGACAATCTGATCGGATTCACTCAATACACGTCCGATTTTTGCGTCTGACTTTTTTAAAATTCAGTCCATAGAGAGTAAAATAATATGCGCTAGAGAGTCAACTGGTAAATCGAAGGAGAATCGGACGTCTATTTTCTCTCTGTACAGAAGTATGCATACAGCGCCTTCAGACAATTGGATAAGACAATAAATTCGTAAACGCGGAGCGTTCTTTCCGACTCGGACGTCCGATCTGACTATCGGATCGATGTGTATTGAGTGTTTAAACAAATGTATGGCACGAGCGCCTTCCGGTTGTCTGATCAGACTATCAGAGAGAAAAATCTGACGTGTATTCCCAGCCTTACTCTCGCTTAAACTCGAGAACGGCTGGACCGATTTAGCTGATTTTGGTTTTGAAATGTTTGTCATAGTACATGGAAGGTTTAAACGGTAAGAAATTATGAAAAAAAATGCGAGGAACGTATAAAAAAACAATTTAATTTTCTCATTTAAACTGCTATTACCTACTTACTTATCAAACACAGTGTCACCGGATCGGAATATTTGATGATTGTCAAGGTGATACGCAGTTCATCGGGGTCATCTAGTTACTACTATTAAATAAAAAAGAAGAGCAAAAAATTATAATTGGAGTTGGAGAGTTATGTAAGGTAAGTTATTTAGGAACTATAACTACATCTACAACTCAATCGCTGTTAAAAAAACACTTCTAAAAATCTCACAAGTGTTACTCACAAGCAATTATTGTTGCCGTCTCACTCATTAACGCCCATTAACAAAAGCAGGGTTGCCCAACCGCGGTTAAAAGACGACCTTTAACCCTGATTCTGCGGGCGGCGCATTGTAACGCTTCGGAACCGTTCCGAGTGTCAAATTAATGACTCGAAGGAGGCGCGATGCGACCCCGTTTTGTACCGTCTCTGTTCTTATTGCTTGACCCAAGTTAAAAGGAGAAGCGGTTAAAAGATGATCATTAGGTAATAAAATTGTGCGCAAAATTTTGTAGTCATCGTATGAAATTGTCATACTACTTATTATCAAAAGTATCTACTTACAAAATTATATTTTAAAAGACTACCTTTAAACCCTGATTCTGCGGGCGGCGCATTGTAACGCTTCGGAACCGTTTTGAGTGTAAAATTAATGACTTGAAGGAGGCTCGATGCGACCCCGTTTTGTACGGTCTCTGTTCTTATTTATTGCTCCAAGTTAAAAGAAGAAGCGGTTATTAGCTGATCGCATTTTTTTTTACTTTGATTGGGTTTGCTCTCTCAGGGGCCAAGACAGGATCCACGATGGAGCGAGCTAACCCAGAAGGTTCCTATTCATCCTTGCTTTGAAGATGGTCGGGTTATGAGTACTCGGAAATACAGACGCAGGGAGGGAGTTCCACTCCTTTGCTGTGCACAATATAAAAGGTAAGTAAGTAGCGCTTGGTTTGTGGCGACATTTAGGAATATCAACCAAGAAAGGGTGGTAGCGCAATGCGTCTGGGTGTCCAATGGAAGAAGAGGGATGGTGATATGAGTTCATGCAGCTCATTTGTAAAAAACAGACAGACAGGCAACTTTGCGGCGGTGAGCTAGGGTGTGAAACTTGCTCTTCACCAGTTCTTTGTCGCCAATTAGCCTCTCAGTTCTGCGTTGGATCATGTCCGTGTTGGGCCGCACGAGCAATATTCACCTCTGGTGACATAGTTTATCAAGTTGCCATTAAGGCCAAAATTTTGAAAATTTTGATGTCATCGTATGAAATCATCTTACTACTTAGCAGTGGCTAAGTAGTAAGATGAAAATATGGCAAAGGTCCAAAACAATCTCCTAAATTTATTTTTCTTGTATGGTGGATTTGTGTGGTGTGAATTGAAAAGGGAAGCCAGTGGAAATCGTGTTGTATCGACCCTTCGCCACTGCTACTTAGGTTTTATCAAATATATCATCTACTAACAAAATTATATTTTAAAAGACGATCTCTAACCCTAATTCTGCGGGCGGCGCATTGCAACGCTTCGGAACCGTAGGAGGCGTGATGCGACCCCGTTCTACTATACTTCTGCATGCATAAACTTCGTCGGTTTATATAGACTTTGCGAGTAGAGATTAATTATTAACGATTATACTCTGTGTATCTCCCAATTACGGTAGATCCTACAAAGCTCACACATTTGGATCTAAAAATACAGTTTTACATTTTTATTATATAGTAAAAAGTTATATAGAAACGGCACTTTGAAAGAGACTCGGCAAATTCCAAGGCCATTTCTTAAAAATATCACAAAAACTTCAGGGTTTATACTTGGTCAAAACTAAAAAGTTACATTATAACTTAAAACTGCAGTAAATTAAAAGTAAAAAAAAATCATCTAAAGCTCATATCTCGCACCACACCTCAAGCATTTTGTACTATTATGCAATGATGGCGCGTCGATAATCTAATCGTTACTACAACTTGAACTTTTAGCTACAATTCATTGCGAGATGCTCATTTGTTCGCGTTTCGTTTATGAATAGTACAAAATACTGAAGTGACGTTTACGTTTCACTTGCGTTTCGTTACACAATCGTGTTATTTGAATTCGGAACACATTGTCGGTGCGTTGGCCTTTTTTTCTTAAAGAGAAATCGTGGGTTGGGACATAAATACTTTTTCGACGCTTTGACGCTAATGATGAAGTTTTTAATTCATTAATATTTTTTGCGTCTACCTCTTTTTGCCATTACTTTCACAAAGTTTTTGCGTACTTTGATTTAAACGTTCGTTTTGAAGAACGTGGTTCATTAGGCACGACTGCAATTAAAGTGATAGTCATATAAAGTTAAAAAAAAACATTTAGTCAAACAGCTAAGAATTGTTCCCCATCTGAGAATCATTTGTGGCCGAGATGATATGTTCCAATATTTTTTTCTATTTAAAATTTATTTAAAAATGCAAAACTCAAAAGTCATAAATTAATCGCTGTTGCATCTTAATCGATCGTTAAACATCTGAAAAGATATTTTTTTTCGAATGCAAGGATATTCCTAGCATTGATGTGACAACGCTGGCCTAGTATTGGAGAATTTCGACGGTGGTCCGCAAGTCTCGATAGCTCAGTGGTTTGGACCGGATTTCTAAAGGTCGTGGGTTCGTGTGCCATCTGTGAATACACTTGTGGCTGAGTTGATTTTTTCCAATATTTTTCTATTTAAAATTTATCATAAGTACAAAAATAGCAATGAAAAATGCAAAAACTAAAAATCACAAACAGCTAAAGTTTAAAAAAATTTAACAAAAGTTTCTTAAACTTATGAACTATGACTTACGAACCTCTGGATATAGTTAGAAAAATCTATAGCAGATAGGGCGGAAAGGTTCGAATGGCGACCGCGCACCGTACGACCCCTTCAAGGTGGACCGACGGTCTAGTGCGCGGTCGTGGGAAGACGCTGGATGCGGGTAGCGCAGGACCGATCGTCGTGCAGATCCTAGGGGGAGGTTTATACTCAGCAGTGGGTGTCATGTTGCTGAGATGATGATGTTGATGAAATAAATACTTAAAAAAGATTAGGCAAACTCAAAAAAGAACTTAATAAAAATTAGACACTGCTGGCACAAGTATTTCTAAGTGCAATTTCTCTTAATTGTTTATGGTAATAGGAGACGTATTTCTGAATCATTCGAATTACTACCCCTACGGAATCGCAAGATTGCTAAAAACCGTGATAAATATTAAACAATAAACTATACTAGAAAAAAGCAAATAGTCTCATGACGCCCTGACGGGATTCGAACTCACATCTTTGGGAGTCCGGCCCAATGCATTGACCAATTATGCTACAGAGACCTATGAGGGCACGTCGAATTTCCCGTCAGGGCGACCTGAGACTAGTTGCTTTTTTCTAATATATTGTCTTGTTTATTAAATATCACATAAAAATAGCATTGTAAAATGCAAAATTAAATAGTTATATAGTTATGGCTAAAAACCGTATTTTTTAAATTCCAATTCGCATTCGAATCTGCAACGAGTGGTCCCGTCCCGCCCACTCTTTTTTTATTCGAGCGAAAAGTTTGACGTTTAGCACTTTATAATTTTGAAATTGACATTGACATGAGGGATATTTTGACAATTTAAAAACGTTTCGTTTCACGTGATTCAAATCGGATTCAGTATCGGTTTTTGCAAATCTATGGAGGGAGAGTTAGTTTCAGGCTTTTAAATATTCTGCCTAAAATGAAATAATGTCAAGGGAGTTTAAGGAAACGGCAACACCATATTCGAGTGAATAAAAAATGCGACAAAATGGAAGTGAATGAAAAATTTCAAATCGAATGCAAATTGAATTTGAATTCGCTTGATAATTTTGAATGATTGATAAATAAGTCTCCGGTTCTTTCGGACTTGGCCAGTTAAGGCTATTAGTACACCTCAGTAGGCGTGAACTTTGCGTCAAACGAACAATATACATATGGATTAATTGCTATGCCTCTGAGGCGAAACTCTGATGACGTCACGCGACATTGATCGACGACTGAGTCGGAATTACCAGAACCAACCGTTTCTTTGTTACAAGGTATGTAGTGAGCATAATAAGTTTTATAAGAAGATAATTAATTATTGTTTCCGAAGATCGAACGTGGAACAATTGATTGATCATCTTTTAGGAATTGAATCATTAGTTCTTTTTTTTGCTTAAGATTTTTTGTTGCTGTATCAATGAGTAGGTACTACGGCATATTCCTACCTAACCCCTTTTCTTGCAGTCACCTAATTTTATCGGAAGGTACCTACTTAAGGCGCTATACGACTGACGTGAGACAGCAATGAGAAAACAACGCGCGCGGGAGCGAGACGGATTTCGCAGATTAGGCGTAAAACAAAGAAATCACTTCGTAGTAAATAACTATATTTAAGAGAAATGAAACTAAACGATGTATTAAATATTATTGGTTCCAAACCAATTTCCAATAGTAATATGTAATAGTAAGTAATCAATATGTAAATATGTAAATAATGTTGGATTTCCGTATTTTAAGGGGGTCATTTGAAAGAAAAAGAGAAAGAAACTTTTATTGACCATGCACACAAATAAAACACAATTAAGTTATCATACACTCATACACATATTCACACACACACACACACACACACACGCGCAACATAGCACATTAATATTATTTAATTCATAAATTATTTTGGATACATCCCTTTGTAGAAGGCATTATGTTTAGGGCGAGGCGCGCTCCAACACAAGTATTGTATTACTTTCTGGGGCTGTCTCAATACAACTACTTTGTTTGATTGGGAAATAAAAACAATTTTTATTTTATTTTATTTATTATTAAGTTATGAAAGAAAGGAGTAAAAACAAACAAAAAATAAAAAATTTAAAGGTACAAATTAAACAAAAAACAACATTGAATTGAAACACAGCTGTTTGAAAGTGAGCAGGCCAATAAATACCCCGTCTCAGCGTGATGCTACTTACTGTATCACTTCAGGTGGGCAAAGTGATCCAGAAGGAAAAACTCAGCTATATACAGGGTGGAAAAAATGTGTAGGCCCTGTAGGGGAACTAAGTACCTTAAATCCTTAAGTTAGCTCATTTTACTAAAGGAAACATTCCTTTATTATTCAAAAGAAACAAAACTGCATTGAAAGATTTAAAAAAATACGCTTCCCACACCCAGGAATCGAACCAGTTCAAAACTGTAAAAAATAACATCCTAACTTTTATGCCACCAATCGATAGGGCCAATGAAAAGGATCAACTCTCTCTAACACACATAGTAAAAGGAAACACATGAAAACTCAACTTATATCTCAACTCAAAACATCATAATTAACATAAAATCAAAACAAAAACATATATCTCAACACATTTTAACATAAGCAGACAAGAGCAGACCTATCCCACTGGCAGCACCAGTTCACGAGCATGACGCATGAACTAGCCTTCGCTTTGTTCAACCATATTTCGGAAACGTAGCGAGCGCCCCGCCTCACACGATATATTGTATAGCCTAGCCTGAAGCCTAGCTGCCAAGATATAATACTTAAAGTTTTGAATTGTTTTGTTTTCTTAAAACATGATATTAACTAATATTATAACTAAATACGAAAGTGTGTTTGTTTGTCCTTTCTTCACACTCTTACTAAACAACCATCCATCATCAGCCTGTGGACGTCCACTGCTGGACATAGGCCTCTCCTAGCTCACGCCTATTGTGGCGTTTATAGGAGGCTATTAACCTACTGCTGCCACGCTGGTCAGACGGGTTGGCAGAGGGTTTGTTTCAAGTTTTCCTTCTCTCGTACAGGTTTTCAATGCGTCGAGCTTCTTAGTCAACTCTTACGACATCCCAGGCATGTAAGGGAGTGGTGACAGTGTATTCTTAGGCCGTCACCACACGGCAACCACTAAGCAATACTAAGCAACCAATCGACTTGAATTTTACTTGAAAGGACGGAGTAACATCTTAAGCTACTTTTAACCCTAAATTCCAACAGGAACAGGAACCACGTCGGTGAAACCGCGGGCGGAAGGTAGTCGTTTAATAATTCCTTTGCAAAGGATTTTCTTCAAAATATTTTTTAGACTAGGAAAGAACAACTTTTGTCCGTCTGCTCTAATAAAAGAAAACAAGTTTCGGTCTACTATGCAGTATATAATTGGCACAGCTGTATCACCACATCATATATAAGTAATGTAGGACATATAATAAAATCTCAAACTCAAAAGTATTTATTCTGAGTCTGAGTTGAAACTTTTAAAACTCAATGTATTGACGTTTGAATTATTTTAATCGCTTCAGTGCTACAGTAATCGGTGAATCGATTAAAGACATAAAAAAAAAAATACGCGACGGATTGATAAACTACTTTTTAAAAGTTTGTTAAAAAGTGAAGACGCTTTTACCTTTCAATAATCGATTTCGAATCGTGGCCACAAATAAAGCGAGCCGAACTGATTCGCGATCATCTTTGGCTATTCCCAATATACTTGGCATAGTCTGGCCTAGTTCCGTCAAATAAGTAATGGATATAACGTTCTATTCTACTTCTTATGAGATCGCATTACGTGTGATATGTATAAATGTATTAAATGGTGTTAGTGTACACAAGACAGCAGGTAAGGTAGGTTTATTGTTTGATTTTGAAAATTCATTATGTAGTTTTTTTTTTATTATTCACGACGGGGAGACTCTTAACCTTCTTCATACCTGATGTTAAATATTAGGGTGAAGATGGAAGCGAGCCTCTCCCGAAATCCTCAACCACTGAGGAACTGGCTATCTTATCTCTAACTGCCGGATCAGAACAATGCTAAAAATATATTTGTTATGACGTTAGGCTTAGATAAGATGGTGGTAGCTAGACAGGCGGACAAGTCCTATCACCAAACAAACCGAATACAATATGTACCCCCCGCTGGGAATCGTACCCGGGACCCCTGGGTCTGATACCGGTGGTTGTTACCACTAGACCACAGAGGCGGTTGTTCGGATTGAGGCGGTTTTCATAGTGTATGTGTAAAGACTGACGTGCAGCTGACTGTACGTGTAGGGAACTGAGAGGCTAAGAAGGCACTTTTTTTATGTACGACTAGGAGACTCTTAGCTTTCATCGTACCTGATGTTAAGTATGATGAGGCTGAAGATAGACGCGAGCCTCTCCCGGAATGCTCAATCGCTGCGGAACAGGCTATCTTATCTGTCTGCCGGAACACAACAATGATGAAAACATTGTTGTTATGGCGTCAGACTTAGATGCTGGTAGCTAGCCTGGAGGACCTATAGCAAGTCTTTCCACCAACAAAACCGAACACAATATGTACCCCCCCGCTGGGAATCGTACCCGGGACTCCTGGGTCTGATGGCGTGGTTCCAGTTCCCTTTGGAATATTGGGATGAAAAGTAGCCAGAGTTATTTTAAAGTAAAAAGTTTTATTGCGTTTTTTAATTCTTTATTTGAATTTCCAGATGTCGACATCATTCTGCAAAGTACGTAAAAGATATTAATTAAAGAGCTTCACCACCTTTCGAATGCTTATGTAAGACGCATCAAAATAATTGCCAAACCGTTTTGAGTCAAAAGATCTAAATGTCAATTATATTTCATACTACCCGCAGGCAATACGAATAAAATTAGAATAGGCAACGTTTAATTTTCACTTTCTCATTGTTCCCGTAAAGAGTTTTGATTACAAAGCTAATCATCATTTAACCTATTTCGGAATTTAATTTATTTTGGTATCTCTGCCAACGGAATAAGGGTGTGAATCGGCTAATCCAATCTCCGGAATCTAAATCTTCGTGGCACTGGCCTGACCTAGTTCGTAAATATTCTGCGCGAGAGATTACAACATTACGATTAGAAGTCACGCAAGACATGACATCTGCCAAAATATTTCGATATCGTTGTAAACACAGGCCAATAAAAAGGGAATCTTTTTATTCTGTGCCTTTGTAGTCGTAAAGATGATTCGAAAAAGTTTTCCGTCTGAATCTGAAAAGGATTTTCAACTATAAGATTATAATATTGGGCCTAAATCTGTAATAGATGGTGTGATTATACTAGTGGCCGACCGCGGTTTCACCCACGTGGTTCCCGTTCCCGTGGGAATATCGGGATAAAAAGTTTCCTATGTTTTATTCAGGCCATCTACTACCTGTGTGCCAAATTTCAACCAAATCCATTCAGTAGTTTTTGCGTGAAAGAGGAACAAACACCGAAACATCCTCACAAACTTTCGCATTTATTATATTTTTAAGGAAATCTTATATTATATATAAGGAATTATATTATATAAGGAAATCACTGGAATGGAAAAACGAAACATCGGGAAGACGCAATTTTTTATTCTTTTTTATTACAATTCTTTCCAATTACTACGATACTTATCTGCATAATTCATGTAAACTCTTAACTTCTTCTCTCATTGCATCTTTTAGCCAGCGTCTGTCATATTTTATCTACTTCTATTCGTGTTATTGTAAACTTGTCATGAAAGTTAATTCGTTATCAGAAAAACGGCAAAAAATTAATGTGTAAACTTGCCACAGGCAGCATTTTAAAAATAAATTTACACATAAATTCCATAGTAGTGGCGAATTTACTTTCCATGTGTAGAACTTTTCAAAACGTGACGAGTTTACTTATGTGGCGAGTTTACAAAACCCTTTTATTCAACCAAAAAAAGTGATATTGTTATTGAGTACCTACAATTTGGTAAAATACAACTGCATACATAATTTTGTATCATTACATTACAGATAATATCGTAAAAGTATCATTGAAGAGTACTTTTATAGAATCGAATGATTCATAATTTATTCATTCGTTCGTCCTCATTATAAAGACATACAAGGTACTATCAACAACAAATCTAGATTTACAAAATGAAATAATTTTCTAACCTACTTTGAACCATAACTTTTGAGAATAAGGTTCGGTATTGAATGACAAATTTGATTTGTGACAAGATGCAGTAGCGGCTGACTGTACATCGAATACGTGACCAATCAGATCGATTCTATAGGTAAAGTACCTCTAAACGTTATTTCTTTCATTTATCGTTTAGGTAATCCCATTCAACAATAGTGTGTTATAGTACAATTTTATCATAATTAATGAATCTCAATAGTATGACGTAAACTGGTACGTATGGTGGTAAAAGACCCGATGGTGGGACGTTAGTGCCCTGGTGCTTGGGGCGTACCTTGGTATGGGATGCAACCTGTGTAGACACCTTAGGTCCTTCCCATATACGTGGTACGTCCTCAAGAGCTGGAGCCGCGGCGGAGCAAGCTCAATTTCTTAAGCGCCGCAAATATGCGTCGCTCTCAGTAAGCCTCGAGTTTGCGGCGCTTGCAGTAGAGACAATGGGCCCTTGGTCGTCTGACACAAAAAAGTTTATGAAAGAAATTTTCACAAGACTGGTCCACGCCTCAGGAGACCTGAGAGCTGGTGCCTATCTTGCCCAGCGGCTGAATCTATGTATTCAGCGGGGCAACAGCGCCAGTGTTCTCGGTACTATGCCACGCGGCTGGGAGTTGGACGGCGTTATCTTGTTATAATTAGTATAAGGTAGTGTAGTTACTTATATGTTTATTATTAATTTATTTGTTTGTACCATACATACTATTTGTATGACGTTGTATTATTATACTCTTAATATAGAATGTATGTCTATTAAAAGACGTAAATATATTTTTCAGCTCGCACGCTCGGAAAAGGATTTCGGACTGTGACAAAAACCTTTATTTTTAATTTGCATCATCAGGTTTCAATAGAGGTAACTCGCCGCGAAATCCAACTTTCCAGCCTTGCATAACAAATAACTATTTAACGTCACACGATATATAAAGATGCCGAAATAGGAAAACAAATAGAAGTTAAGTTAAGAACGAAATTGCAGGAAACTCTTGAAAATATGTGAAAGTAAAACAAACAAAAAAAAGTTATTTGCGTGCAAAATTCTAAGAAGTGATTATTTCCTGCCTGCTGACAACAGGGGTCGTAGGTTCGTTTCAAACACCATGTGTTAAATGTGACATTCATATTCTGTAAATATTTAGAAATAGTATCGAGAAAGCATTCGCATCGTCACGTCAAAAAATGTATAAGAAAATATAGTTCCGTTTACGTCCGAAAGTAGGAACGCTGCTAATAATACGCCATACATTTTGTTGACTACCTATACTTTTTCGATACTTACTCTAAAGATTTTCGTGCTAGGTCTACAGTTCCCTATTACGTGTAATACTATCGTTGATTCTGTCTAAAGATACTTCAAATGCTTAAGCTCCTTAGGATGGAAACAAATCAATGCAAAGTCAACAGCCACAGCGTTACACTTTGACCTTGAAAGCGCCCTTACGTCAGTCGAAATAACGGCTGTTTTCGTAGCGCAAAATAATAAGCAGCAGCTGGTATTCACCGTACGTCGTATTGCTTGATATCAAATCAAGGCAATAAATACATACAGTAGATAATATTGAGAAATACTTCTTATCCACAAGATAGTCCTCCGTAATATCTCACGCAAACTAGGTGTTTAGTTAACGCGAGTTTATCTTGAGATAACCACTAAAGTACGATTTCACGTAGCTATCTGTTACATGTCGACACATCTGCGCTTGAGCACGATATCAATGCGAATTTACTAACAAAAGATTTACGAGCTTCTACTAAAAGCTGTACAAGTCAGCCGTCTCGTTCTTTTGCATGTTACTGCGGGGGAAAGAAAAGGATGGTAGTTGACTTCGCTATTCAGTTAATGGATAGCTCGAAAGTTTGGATTCCTCCTTTTGGGCTGTTGAGTACCTATTTCACTATTTCTAACGAACTAAAATTATCGTTCTACATTTATACTCTCAAAGGAGTTCCTTCAATTCTTTTATACAATTATTCAGTACAAGAAAATGAATTTCTGTATTTTTCCCTGTATCTTGTTATATAACATAATATATTTTATCTAAATATCAGACGATTTTACCCGTCTCTGTCAGTGGTAACAACCACCGGTATCAGATCCAGGGGTCTCGAGTTCGATTCCCAGCAGTACATATTGTCTTCGGTTTGGTTGGTGGTAGGACTTGTTGTAAGTCCGCCTGGTTAGCTACCACCATCTTATCTAAGCCTGACGCCATAACAAAAATGTATTTAGCATTGTTGCAGTTAGAGGTAAGATAGCCAGTTCCTCAGTGATGAGGAATCCGGGAGGTGCTCGCTACCATCTTCGACCTTATCAATAGTTAACATCAGGTATGATGAAGGCTAAGAGTCCCCTTGTTATAAAAAAATCCTATGATTGATAAACTAGACAGAAGTTTAATAAAACAACTTATTTATTTTGATTCTTCGACAAAGATTAAGTTCAATCAAACAACGACTACTTATCTATTGTTTCAGTAAAGGTGTGATCACACCGAAACCCTTCGATTGTTATTTTCTAGCTGACCAACAAAATCCATTCCTGCACTGCCATTCTTCCGACAGAAATTAAATGTTTTAAAGTAACGAGCCGTCACAAAACAGAAATAAAAATACTAAAAGCACAGTGAACACAAATTTTCTATTCGAACGAATGCAGGAAAATGCTTTCAAAGATAAAATACGGCAATGTTTAAGGGTAATAGCCAATGGACGCGGTAAGTTGGCTGAATCAGCTGCGAGTCGCGAAATCGTCCATTTTGGATTTTTATTTTTTAAACGTCCCGTAGACAAACAGGTTGATCACGTTTGAAACTCATGTTTTGTTCGCGTTTTAGTCAACTGTGTGATGTTGACTTTACTTTTTGACTGCCTGTGTGGACTTCATGTAACGAAAAATAGAGGAGACAAAAACTACGGCTCGATTCTGAAAGTTGCTCAATTGTGCAAAAAATAAAAACTTACTGACGCTTTTAAAATGAATCCAAGTTGTTAAAAAGAAGTTTAAAGTTATAAATGAATAAATACCTCACATCGCGGTTCGTATATCAAAAGAATAACTCGGACAGTTGATATCAATCGGCTTTTTGTTGTCCACGTAAAATAACAGCTGCATTCGAAAAATATCGATAATAATAAATCAATGTTAATGCTCCAAACTCGATAAAGCGCGCGAAAGCAAAACGATAAATTACCAAAAATTCGCGGGCATCCAGAGAAATCACCGCGAAAATTACGCCGAGAAACTTTTTTAATAACGCGAGCGATTCAGTCTCAATCGAAAAATCCGTAACAAAAACCCTGCACAGTAAGAAAAATGTATAAACACGTCAAGGGACCGGTACAGGTACGCCATTTTTTATTGAATTGAACACCTATGCCCGAGAGAGACGCACGATTCCCTGCCTTTTCAAGCGCCAACGACCACAAGTGGGACGCCTCGATACCATACACCCGTCCTTATCGCACAGCTGCATTCAGGGGACAAAGAATAAGTAGTTATAAAGACGTGACATTCCTGCAGATTGTTGATAAAACTTAATACTTACCAGTTTCTTCGCTCCCCAGCTATTAAAAGGCTACAAATAGATACGTTGTTACACGCTCTTTAGTTCCCAGCTTCATGAAAACATTAAAGGAAATGGTTCTGTCTGGCAAGGTCATATATCGCCTTCGCCGGTGGTGCCTTCCTTTTTACTTTTACTATTGGGGCAAAATTGGAGGAAGAGAAAATGGGCAAACATTGAATGTCTCAATTTAACTTCGAAGGAGTGTTGCTCGGTATCTCCTCCGAATGGCGATACGACCCAAATAAACGAGCGCAATCATTTTGAACATGCCTAATTTTTATTACGGTCGTCGTTTGAATTCCAGTGAATGTTTCCAAATGATGAATACTTCGTGATCCATCTGTTCCGAATTCTGTTATTCCGCTGGAGCCAATTAGTGAGAGAGATATCCGATATTTCCCTCTCAGCGCAAAGGGACAAGTTCAGCCTCCAATTTTTACCTGATGTTATTACTAGCGTTGACAGTTGTATTATAAGGGGTGCAAAAGTGTTCGGCGCACTCAAAATATTGCAATTTTATTATGCTCTGTCGGTCTTAATAGGATTTTGTGAATAGCGTCATATTAAGAGGATTTACACAAGAGAATTCTCACGTCTTTACAGCTATTAAAGCAAGTGTAAACCAGCTATATCAAGACTTTAGTATCAAAAGAATCCTCTCAGCATAATAGCTAAGAATCTCATTTAAGGACGTAGCAATTTCTATTTGATGACGCAAAACTTTTAAAATTATCCCTTGGAAATAACTTCAGCACGATTCCGGAGTCATACAAAACTCGTAAAATCTTGCCAGAGAAACGGTTGATTCACCACCGCTCCCTAATCTTACAGAATGTAACGATCCTGTCGACTTTATCGGTACATTACCCCGTATCTACGCAAATCCAACCGAATTCTTGAAGGCAGACGCCAATATACAGAGAATTTTTGCTCGAGCGAAGCCAACGGACGTTTTCATTCGAGTGTTAGTAAAGGGAAGCTCGTAAAGCGGTGTTACGTAAATCGATCGTTTGTTGAGCTGATTGCTAGATTGAAAAGCTTTTCGCTTTGTTATCTACCAGTCTTAGAAGTGCAATCTACGAAATCCTCTTAGCAGAAACCTTGTTGATTGACAGTACGACCACAAATCATATAGATTGTGTATACGTGCGTAATTTCAAAACAATTGCAATCCATAATAAACTTTCAACTTGAAACCCTAACGGCATCCGAAATTATCCGAAGCCGAGCTTAGAGACAATAAAATAGCATTCTTATACCCATTTCGCCTGAGGGGTATCTCGTAATGTAGTTTCCTTACGCACTGTACTCGGCCGCGGTGCAATAAAACAACAAAATGCTGCAGAACCAAGGGATTACAGTTCTTAAGGTGAGGTTGGAACATAAAAACATCTGCCCGGATGGAGGAATCCTGCAGATAATGCAGTTAAATATAGTTTAGGAGCGTTCCCGGCGAATTCACACGTATTTGAAGTGCGAACTGATTTAATGATGAAGAATAATGATGATTGTTGCGATAATCACCCGTTAAGTTTCCGACGACTGCACTGAAGAGCCGATGATCAATAAGTTGCTTTCGAAGAAAAATGATGGATTGTACAAAAACCCGGTAATTAACCTTCCCTGATTTGGTAGAACGAAAAAATAAAAGAGAATGGTGAGACAGGCGTTTTGAGCTTTCGATTGGAAAACAAAGTTATTGTACTCTCTCGGTTTTTGAGGCAATACAGAAACGGTATGCATATTTAAGTCTCGATGTTCCCATTTTCGGAACATTTTTGCATGCCAACGAACAAATAATTCACGCTCGCAATATCATCGCTGGAAAATATTCCATACTCATATTAATATTATATTTTACGTGATCAAATTGTTGACAGATCGCCTGGTGCGAACGGGGCATATAATAATTTTCTATCATCAGAATTTTTATATTTTTTCTGAGAAAACGTCGTAGCAGTTACAAAGACATAACCATTCGGTTTACTTCATTTTCGATTTTAACTTTGGTGTGACTATGGGATTTAAACATGATTATTTCATTATTTTCTTTTAAGTAGGTCTAAGCTTTTTCATTTCAGTGAAAATGGCAGATAAAACACTTTCTTTCAGTCGAAACTGGAGGAATCAGACCCATTGATTTTCAAGTGCTAATAAAATTCAAATCATGCAAATGAATAATTTATTAGTTGGTGTAATTACTTTGGGCCCCTTCTATCTGTAAATCTATCTGTGTCTTAGAATACATTAGGTGAATAATATCGAGACCACTTTTCAAGAATTTAATAGGCTTCAGATGTTATTTTTAAGCCAAACAATGGAGAAGGCTTGCATTTTTTAACTTATATTATAATTAATGATAAAACAAACGATATTGACAAGTAATAACTACTTTACGAAAAAAAATCGATAAAACAGATGGGAACAAGTGTATTTATAGTCTAAGGCACTTTAAAAAACTCATTTATAAAGTCTAAAAGATTCCTCAGATTCTTTAGATATCTTCATAGCTTAATAAATAGGTAGAAAACCACTTAAATCCCAAAATGACAACGGTGCACTGTTTTAACAAAAATAACTTTGCTATTGGTCTAATTTAATGTACACCCAACTTCATCTACATAAGGCTTCAATTCGAAAAACATTCTGATACGTAGCTATAAGTGGTAATGTTGTGGGAACACCCATTACTAAACCTTACTTTTTGAACGGGTAATTACGAAAAACAATTTCTATTTCATTTCAACGGTGCAATAGACGTTCTTTCAACAATAGATTGTTGAAAGCATTTTATGCATGAAGCTGTCATAGAATAATATCATTATGTCTAGACTCTAAGAATATTGAGAAACGATACATTGATGAGATTATACCATTCAATAAGAACTCTTGACACTCCAAGCGGTTTAGATAAGACTTTTTGGACATCAATTTTCAAAGCAATTGTAAATTGACGCTCAACACTGTCAAATTCATTTTTATTAAAAGTGGTGCATTCGCTTCTTACATTAATATTTCTATTAGTTGCATCTAGTTCTCCACAGACAATTTCCCTAAACAGATCAAGATTTCAGATGGAATACGGAATCTCATTTCTGTTTCTGTAATCCAACAAAAACTAATTTCAAATCGGACGAGCTCCGAGCTCGCGATATTCGATCGAACCGATATTGCACTTGGGATATTTTATAACACCGATATTTCAGTATCAATAGCGGTAGTATTCGATACAGAATCGGTCCTCGATGCTACAATATGTTATCTATTTGTCTTCGATGTTTAATATTGTCATTGAAGATGTATAGCTGTAACATTTCATTTTACTTTCATTATTTCTCGATAAGTGTCATCGTTAATAAACCTTTCTGTGCGTTAAGCATTTAAACGAGTAACTTGTATACTTTTCATTTTCTTCATCTCAAATATCTAGTTAAGTTTCACGATAAGAATCATTAGCTGTAATAATTTAACTTCATCAATATCAGGAGCTTCTTATATGAAATGGTAAATTAACTGTTAAACAATCAAAAACCTTATTGTACCGACTATTAAGTTCAATTTCGGATAGTTTGAAATGCACCTCTTTATCAACGATTACAATCTCATATTTCATATTTTGTGACCGTCAAAAATCGACATTAGGCCTACCAATGTCACCAACTGTCTTACAGTCATCAGTAATGGCGTATCTTATGAGCATGCTTAACAGTAACTTCATGTCACAATGGCTTGTCAAATTTAATTAATCCCTACAAGATGAAAGCGATGAGAATATTAAACACTACCCACAAACAAAATGAACTCTATCACATACGTAATAAAGCTCAAACAAGACGGAACTTATTGTAGCTGACCGCGTAACGGTACAAGATGGTCCAGTATTTTTTTACTGTTAAATGTCGAAGTTAAATAGATGGTTTATTTAGATATGCACTAAGCTCTGTTTTAGAGTTAGTAGCTAGTTAAAGTTCGCTTTGAAGCTGTTGTTTGTTCAACCGATTTATTTGCGTAACTTGCAGTTTCCAAAACTTAATTATTTTATCTTCTTGTTTGAGATACTTTTGATGTTTGATCAATAAATGTTTATTCGTATATCTTCACTTTCAAAGCTTCAATTAATCTAAGCGTAATACCAACGGATAATATTTCAGTAGCAAATATTTTTAAAATTGCAATTGGTTTTTTGTTGCGTGATGAATGGAAAACTTTTTCCTCTTAAACGTCTTCGCTAAAAACGCACCAAAAAATAGGGACATCACAAAACGTTGAACCATCAAACTGTAATCTGAGAGATAAGCGGAAAAGTAAAAAATCTTCTGAAGTGGAGTAAATCTTGTTTTCACCAAGTTGTAGTGCCTTCTTAAAAGTTTGGAGTTGATAAGCTGGTTGTAATCTAGATCTTGTGATCTTGTGTGTCCTTGTATTTATTTGAAGTTAATCAAATTTTTAGACTTTAGCTATACATACATTTACTTTAAGTGTCCTTTTTTTCAATGGCATCAGAGTAGTTTGTTTGGATTCTAAATGTCAGTAATTTATTTTACAGTTTAATAATAATTTTGAACTTTTAGTCAACTGCTTTAAAATTGTATTTCAGCGACATATACAAGTATTTCCACTATAAATAATACAAATATATATTAATGTTTTTTTGTGTGAATAAAACAGTAAAATAGCAGTTACAAAAAGTCATCGTTAGCGTCTCATAAGAACCTATCTTTATTTCCCGAACTAATCATTTTTTGACATTAATGAGATGTAGAAACTTTTGACACCTGTCACCTCCCATCACTACAAACGTCAGAAGGAAAAATATTTATGTCATTGACCGTTATCTTTGGTAATGGAAGGTATACAAGTCGATGACATTATGACGAGTGATGTCGCGTCACAAGATTATTATTCGAACTTTGATAAAAACTGTAACAAAAACTGAGGTCACAGTTCATTAAACGTCATTATGAAGTAATTAAATGTCTAAATATTCAGGAAATTAGGAAAAGTGTAAAGACATTAATCATTGTATTTATATTTCTTTCTTTCTTTCATTGAAAATAATAATAATCCCTTAATAATTTTCTCCACAATAATTACAATGGTTACATTTACGGTTGGATTATACAATAATTACTGTTAGAATAAGTATTGTGGAGACTGGTGACCGAAAAAAGGTAATGCCTGTTTAATAAAAATATTATTATCTTTTTTTAATACATCCCAACACGTTAAGTATGTCTTAAAACGCTACTTATCCCTTAAAAGCAGCTCAGAAATTAAAAGCCCCTTCAAAAATGCAAAATGGCGTCCATAAATTTAAAAGTAAAACTATAAATCAAATTTCGAACACACCCTCAGGTTACGGAACGTTCAATTCATTTTAAGTTGTTCTCTGCGGGCATTGCGTTACCATAGAGACACGTTTTTTTAGGCAATTAAGCCACGGCATTGGCTTCAACATCACCGCGACAATCGACACATGTCGACATCTGTTCAGCTGGCAGCATGACACTCACATTTCCGGACACATTTCGATATTTTTTTAAAAGTAAATTAACTTGGATTAATTTCCCGAAAAGCCGTGATGAGACGCAGATTATATAAGCGTGAGCAAAATCGGTAATCCTATTCTCTCTACTAATATTATAAATGCGTTAGTTTGTGATGATGTTTGGGTTTGTAACACTTTCACGCAAAAACTACTGAACGGATTTGGTTGAAATTTGGCACACATTAGTAGATAGCCTGGATTAAAACGTAGAATACTTTTTATTTCGATAGTAGTTTCTGTCTATAGTTTAGTTTCTGTTTTCTGTGTAGGAAAAAAATATTGGACGATTCGAAAGCACTTATCTATAAGTCTATTTGAATAAAAATCTTTGACTTTGTCCGTGGTTTTACCTGCGTGGTTTTCGTTCCCGTGGGAATATCGGGATAAAAAGTAGCCTATGTCTCTATGCCTCTACTCTCCGCCCTTTTAACTTAGGATTCCCACGGGAACGGGAACCACGTGGGTGAAACGGCGCGCGGCCGCAAGTCTAACATAAGTAAAAGTAGGTATGTCAGTTTGTTTGTTTATCTTTCACGCAAAAAACACTGAACTGATTTGGATGAAATTTAGCAAACAGTAGATAGCAGGCTTAAAACGTAGGATAATTTTTATCTCGATATTCCCACGGGAACGTAAACCGCGCGGGTAAAATCGCGGGCGGCCGTTAGCTATGACATAGGTAATGTGTGAATTTTCCCAAGTGATCTTGGAAGATGTTTAGTTTAGGTTATCTATGGTTGAAAGCTTTATGTCTAGACATTATTGTCCTAAGTCTAATCAATATAATGTCCTCTGGTCTCATGTTACTTTAAGTTTTATTCGGTTAACAAAGGGTATCTTTTGACACATCGGAGAAAAGCTATGACCTTCTACCATCTATAGAAAAATCTATCTTAAATCGTTAGTGAAAAGGTATCACAGAGACAGTAATAAACAAATTTCAAACTACACGATATACTTACGTTGCGCTTCCGTTATCAGAACTAACAAAGCCTAGACACGGGAAAACACAAAAATTCGTTATAGATTAACTACAAAACTAACAAATAGTTACGGTATAAACTACAGATTCATTAGTTCCGTAAATAATATCAAAATACGAAATTAAAACTCTAATGGATATCATTCAAAGACCATAAAAGACAACACGAAAAATTAAAACAAACTAAATAAAATTTCTTAATCAAGCGTACGATTTGGGGTCATTAAAATTTAATTTGACAACATTAAAGTGAGTCCAGGAGATTGAAACATAAAAGATAATAGTAAATCATTTCGTGTAAATACCTTAAGTTATAGGTTCCTGTTATTTTAATACTTATTATTATTCAAAATCCACAAGTTTATCGCACACACGACCTCCATCAATATCCCTTTTACGACTGGTTTTACGACGAAATCAACGGTTTCATCTGGTAAATTGTAACCCTTAAAATGATCATAAAATTATGCGATCAGCTTCATTCATACTGGGATGTGTTTTATAACATTAAAGACGACATTTTCGATCCTGAGATAAAAGTTATAAGTCGGATGCATATACTACTGAAAAAACAAACACAAAGCCGACTTTGGGCTGATTTTTCAATTCCCGTGTAAACTATAACTTTTTAATTTTGCATTTTACAATGCTATTTTTATGTGATAAATATTAAACAAGAAAATAAATAGGACACGTCGAATTTTTCTAGTATATTCACCGTTCTGCTGTGTCCTCATAGGTATCTGTAGCATAATTGGTTAGTGCATTGGGCCGGACTCCCAAGGATGCGGGTTCGAATCCCGTCAGGGCGACATGAGACTAGTTGCTTTTTTCTAGTATATTTTCTTGTTTCATTTTTATCCCGTGTAAACGTTATTATAAAATAAATGACAATCACAGAATTTTATGAAATACGAATACCAATGTTTACAATTTCTCAGTGTAACACGATACTTTAGAAGACGAATGTTTATCTGAATATTACAAAATTGGTCATGATTGTTGATGTTTTTGAAAAAATAAAAAGGTATTCTATATTTTTTATGTGTCAGTCAGTATTTTTTGTAGGTTTTGGTTATTATTTAGGTTCGATTCGAGATTTTTAGGTAGACTTTGTTTTTTGTATATTATTAAACAGAAACAATTCAGTCCAATATCAACACTATAGGTAGGTCAGATTTTCTAGTAATAGCAATGATTTTTGTAGCACAAGTTTAAAACCTGACAAGCTGTGGCCTGTACAAACTATCATTTTATATTTCCTTATTTTTTAAGCTAAAATTTATCATTTTTTTACTAGTTCAAATGTAAAAGAAAAAAGGTAAGTAAATTATCAGCACTTAAATAAAAATTAGTTAAAAATAATCACATAACGTCATAACAGTTTACGTTTCACTACGTTCTGTTAATTATCATAAGTCGTGAAAAAATCACTCGTCAATGAAAGAAAGTTGTTATTATCATTGTTTTTTTTACATTTTATGTCAATGCGCTTAAATAGCTAAAAAAGTAATAGTTTAGGAACACAAACTTCATAACATTATCGAACTGCCCTTCGCAAAACTAAAATTTAAAAGTAGTCAACATTAGAATTTCCACGTCTTAAAACAACTTATTTGCTGTAAAATATAATTATAAGGTAACTATTAATTCAATTTCAATAAAGTATTCATTAATAACTTATCTAACTATTTAGCCATAATTTTGTTAAGTTAAAATGATGAACAGGACTTTCAAATAGTCGACAATTACTGTATTTTTTTTTAATTTTTGCCTATTAATTTAGTGTTCAGCAAATGTGATATAAAACGTATACAATAACGTGATTGACTGACAGACAACGCACAGGCCACGCGGCTGAACCGATTAAGCTGAAATTTTGCATACAAATTTTCAGCCATTTGGTCCTTTATCGATGTAGCAAGCATTAAAGAAAAGATTTTTATATTCCCACGGCAACGAAGCACGCGGGTAAAACCGCGGGCAGCCGCTAGTTTAAAATATATAACGTTTTTGTATTGATTGCTCACTAAGCTTATTAAACCTTTTCTATCAAAGTATACGAAAACCAAAAAAAAATTGTTTTTCATGAAAATTACAAGGAAAAGTTTTGTTTTGCTACTAGTAACGCCATCTATGTAGCGCGGAGGACAATTCAGAGCTTTTGATATGAATTTCTTGATATAATTTAAAATTTTCAATGTTTATGATATTATAAAAATGCATCAAAGAATTCGGATGTAAATTTTACTTGAGTGTACTCATTAATAGAAAACAAATGAAGGTTTTAAGGAAACATTGAAATTGATATTTTTTTCTGCATCAATTGTTAGATAGTTATTTTTCTAAGAATAGTTCTGTGTCAACAGTGTCTGTTATGCAAATAGGTTTGAGTAAGGTTTTTTTTTTATTTTGGAAAGCTTTTGATCAAAATATGTTAATTAACTTTAATTTCGAGTGTCGTGAGTAACCTGGGCAATTGGTTTAATAATACCGTTACATCAAAACGCCTAATTAATACAGTGACGCCCACAGCCGGCATGAGAACCCGGTCCTAGGACGAGTCCACACTGCACAATGCACGCCCCGCGCATCTACAATGCAAATCCACAATCACACTAGTCAATACCTACGCATTACATCTAAAAGCACCTTTACAAAATACCAAAAACCGAATCGGCTCTATCGATTTAACTCCACACGAGGGCAAAAAGAATTCCTTACAACAATGAACCTGTGTAACAATAAATACCTTAATGATATCCCAAGATCGGAGGAAAGGCGTCCAGGCAAGGTACCGTCCACACTTAAAAGAAATCCACTTTCAGAACACGTGCAGGCAACATCACTTGGAAAGCACAATCTCACACGACACCAAAGGAATCCACAACACTGATTTGGTTTTGGTACAAAAGATGTTTTTTCGTAACACAACGCGGCGCGGTCTGTACTGACAAAAGCGGACCGATGCGCGCGGCAGCCGGGCCAGAACTGACTAAACTGGTTTCACCGGGTGAAGGGTGGGGAGGGGGTCGGGTGCGTTTGGTTTGGTTTTATGAAAATATTTTGTGAGTAATGCACGTGCTATGTCAGAGAGCGTCGTCCTAGGCCGCCATGACTCTTTGATTGAGGTGTAATCCACGGTACGATAGGTAAAGATAATAAAAGCGCGACGCAATCATAGCCCATGGGGTATGACCAGACTTCTTTGTACTGCCCACGCTCCCATTCGATGCGAGTTCGCTACGCCACGGCTGCATTTCTATCTGAAATCAAATTTACAATGTACTGCTACCCGTTTTGTATAATACCTTCATTACAGAATCTGCAAGAAGCTTTTAAGGGTTATTACTGTGGAAGTATGTTGCCTTATTGTGTTATATTCGACTTCTTTCTGATCCATTTATACTCTTAAGTTTTATAAATAGTCAAAAACATTCGTCGGAAACTAAAGGAAACGAAAAATCTGTATTTTAGTTCGTACTATGACTAAATAGCGTGAGCATGATGATTTAAGACCACCCCCTAATTGTCCCCTAATTGTCTAATTTCAAAATCTATCACAATCCCTTTCAAAGGTATTGTGAAAGTGATTTATGGAATTGTGTAACTTATAGTCGCAATCCCTTTCGGAATGAATGATGTTTTAAATGACACTTCATTTGACACTTCTCCATACATATGAAAGATATTTTCGTGTGTCACTATGCTTAGACAGTTCAATTTCGTTTATTCAATACCTTTCAAAACGCGCCCGATCACAATCCCTATCAAATGTCAAATAGTGCCGACCTGAAGTATGTAAATATCTTTGAAATGACCAATTGAAAGGGATTGCTACAGATTTTAAAGTTAGACAATTAGCCCCCTGCTCAGGAGGGATTCTATTGAGATAAAAAGTATCGTACGTATCGTAACGAAATTGAAAAATATTAGAAAAACCCACTCGACTCACAAGTTATTCTCAGATGGGATTCAAACATGCGAGCTTTGGATTTCCAGCCCACAGCTCACCGTAATATTATAAGAAAGCATTGAAAATGCAATAAAAAAACATAAATATCTTCTAATTGAAGTCACGACCTATCTCTATGCAAAATTTTATCTAAATCCGCTAAGCCGCATACACGCAGAAATTTGTAAAAAACAAACAAACTTTCGCCCACGACTTTGTCCGTTTTGATTATTTTGAAAGTTTTTTTTAATTCTTAATGAAGAGACCGGGGTTTTTGTCTTTCAGACATGACAACGCCATCGTAACCTTATCCTATTCTGCTCAAATGATTTTGAAAGTTGTAAAACAATGTAAACATAATATCATCAAAATCCGTTTCGATGTTTATGCGTGATTTTTTTTATGAACGATCGATAAACAAACTTTCAAACTTTCACATTTATGTTATAAGTAGGATTAGTAGGATTTTAGTTTAACCATGACAACGTACAGACTTTAGCCTTCAATACAAAATCCGATACACAAATCTCGTAGCGAAATCCCTAGCATAAAAGCATTAATTTCGAAACGAAATGTTAGCAAGAGGCTAGCTAGACATTTTACGATATTAATAAACCTCAATTAGGTTCAATATGGCCGCTAATTCAAACTTATGCATCGACGTACTGAGATAACATTCTTGTTGGAATATATTAAGGACTAACGGCCGCCCGCGGTTTCACTCGCACAGTTCCCGTTCCCGTGGGAATATCGGGATAAAAAGTAGCCTGTGTTACTCTCCGTCTTTTCAACTAACAATAAGCCAAAAATCAAGTTGATTGGTTACTTAGTTTGGGCGTGAAGAAAGGACAAACACACTTCCGCATTTATAATATTATTAGTTAATTAATTAGTTATATTTTATGATTTTGTCATTTTTGCATTTTTCAATGCTATTTTTATGCTTATGCTTACTAACTTACTATATTACTCGGCCACAAGTCACACAAATCTCAGACGGGAATCGGACAAAGTCGATTCCCGTCAGAGATTTCACTTGTGGCCGAGTTAATTTTTTCCAATATTTTTCTATTTAAAATTTACCATAATTAGTTATAGTTATTTAAGTTATTTTAGTTATAGTTTTATTAGTTAGGATTAGAATTAGGATAAGATACAAAACGATACGGCGGCGTTTTGTTGGATGTATGAAGTTTATTCGTTAACTTTGTGAACGATAAAAAAATAAAGGTGATGAAAAAACTATGAGCTTTTTTTTTACACAAACTTTGAACACTAATTGCCAATAGCATACAATAATTAGCTTAATAAAGACGTCTTTAAGATACTTTAAAAGTTTTGGAGGAGAAAACGATGATTTGGTCTACTTTTCATATGTTTAAAATTTTCTTTGGTGTTTTTGTAAAAGTCGGCCACGGGGTGAATGACCAAAAATTTATTTTATTATTTATAAGTTTTTGCCTTTTCAATGCTATTTTTATACTTATGATAAATTTTAATAGATTATTGGAACATTATTGAAAAAAATTTTTTATCTCGAGCGCTTCCTTAATTCGGAATTCACGTTCAGCCGTTGGTCCCGGCTCTATTTGCAGTTGTTACCACGATCCACATTGGGCCCGCGTGATTTCTTATGGCTAAAGAGAATGTCCATTCTCTGTTTCCGTCCATAAGTGACCGCCTATCCCTAGAAGTCAATCAACCATTTCAGGCAGATGATAATGATGACACAAATAAAAAAGACAGCCGAATTTTAAGCTATTTGCAGTTTTTTTTTATGATTTTGTACTTTTTGCATTTTTCAATGCTATTTTTATACTTATGGTAAATTTTAAATAGAAAAATATTGGAAAAAATTAACTCGGCCACAAGTGAATTCTCAGACGAGAATCGAACCCGCGACCTTTGGAAATCCGGTCCAATGCTCTAACCGCTGAGCTACCGAGACTTGCGAACCACCGTCGAAATTCTCCAATACTTTTTAACCGACTTCAAAAAAGGAGGAGGTTCTCAATTCGACTGTTTTTTTTTTTTTTTTTTTATGTATGTTCTACCATAACTTCGCCAGTTGTTAACAGATTTTTATAATTCTTTTTTTATCTGAAAGAAAATGGTTTATGTGTGGTCTCATATAATTTTTACGAAGATCTGGCTAGTAGTTTTTTCATAATCTTGAAAAATATCAATCACCTTTTGGCAAGTTGTCGTTTACCTAGATGACATTGTTGTGTATGGGCTGATTTTTTGTGTAAGTAACGGCACATGATGTAACTAAAAAATCTGAAATAAAATCATTTTATAAAAAAAAATCAAACCAACTTCAAAAAGTAAAAAATTAAACTTTTGGAGTCGGTGCTAGCTAGCTAAGGCCAAAAAAATATTTAGTTAATAGAAGTGCAATGTAGAATGCCCTGGCTGGCACCGACTCCAAAAATTTTTTATTTTTTACTTTTTGAAGTTGGTTTAATTTTTTTTTATAAAATGTTTTTTATATTTTTAATACGCTGTAGGCCAGCGTTGTTACGTCAATGTTAGGAATATCCTTGCATTCGAAAGAAACTTCTTTTCAGGTGTTTAACGATCGATTAAGATGCAACTGCCAATAATTTATGATTTTGTATTTTTTGCATTTTTCAATGCTATTTTTATACTTATCGTAAATTTTAAATAGAAAAAAGGTTCGATTCCCGTCTGAGAATTCACTTGTGGCCGAGTTGATTTTTTCCAATATTTTTCTATTTAAAATTTATTTGCAGTATTGTTTCAATCTACCATGCTCTTTGCTACTTTCTGAGTAAGCTTGTTTTATGGCGGAAGATTTGTGTCGTGTTCCCTCAATCATCGCCTCCAAAGAGTGTGAAGTGACATGCAACACCTTAGACCACATCCTGTTTATTAAGCACGATGGTGGTCAAATGCCTGCTGAGTTATTATATAAACCAAAAAAAAAAGTGTGTCAAAATGTGAAAACATCATTAAAAACAAAACGCAAACAAAACGTTTTTATGACTGGTTTCTAATAGATGATGGTAGACCGGCTGGTCATTTTAAAAGCAGTGCAAAATGTGTAATGGTACTTAATACCGAGCTTTTGTACGGAATCCTTCGTCGAATGCAAACTATGCAAAAACATATATGCACTGGACAATTGCTAATGGACCCAAATTTAACGGATTTATTTTATTGATCCAGGTTATTCCTGAAATATACTTTTCCGATTGAATCTGGATTATACCCTAGTCACAATGTAAAAATATCCAAACATTTCAATTCATAAAAACGATCATACAAAAACTTTGTTTTCTATATTAATCCTTTCTAGTGCTATTCGCTTGTTGAATTTATCTACAAATAGTTTTATCGATTTTTGAAGTAGGATCGAAAATTTTGTATTATTTTTGAAACATCTCCTTTTTCAGTGCTATATGTTATATTTATAAAGAAAAAAAATTGGAAAAATCGACTTGACCCACAAGTTCAACTGAGATCAACTGGTGATGGTGAAATAAACTTAAATAATACAAGAAAAATATAAGAAAAAATCTAGTCTTCTCACAAGTCGCCCAGACGGGAATTCAGCCCACATATATTATTGACACTCTTCCGATTAAGCTACGGATATGTGTACTACGTACTTTACAGAATAGAATAGAACAGAATAGAATAGTTTTTATTTGCTAATACTGGGTTTACATGTTGATACAGTATTTGCCTTTAATATGTAGGCATGCAAATATTTATTAATAAAATAAATATATTATAAATATATATTCTGTGCTACCGAGTCGCAGTCATTACGTAAAATAGCATAATAAATGCGATATTTAAAAAAGCATATATGATAAGCGATAAAATACTGGAAAAGTTGTTATATTCAATTAACAGTAGGTACAATCGGGGAACTTCCCGATTGACCAGTAGAGTTTTTTAAATCAAATTTTCTCAGTAAGTACTAAGGTTTAAGAAATAATTTATAATTCAAATGAAATACTTCTCTGTGGTCTATTATTTATGATATAAACGTTTTCAATATATCTCTTACTGTTGTAAACAAAACTCTACTGATCAACCGGGTAACGCGCCAAAATTTGAACTTCCTCTAGATTTCGTGCGTGTAAGAAAATCTGTCAATAGTAGTACGAGAAGCCCTTCGACGTGCTTATCCTGAAACGTCCCAAAATGACCCACCTCCTGAAACAAGATAGGAAATCGGCTGAGCCTCAGAATTTCTCTCATCCGCAATTCGCTGACAAAATCTTGTCATCAAAGCGGGTATTTCTATAAAAACGCATTTTCAGAATTGCGGCTTGCCCTTTGAAGTTAATCCCAGGATTTGGGTTCACCATTTTCAAGAGATTCCTTTCTGAGTATGTTTGTATGTAAATGTTGAACAATTTGAGTGTACTACGATGCCGAAATTATCGTAGGCTACGATAAATTTGGCTTTCGTAGCATTCGGAATAATGATGGAGTGAGCCGTAGCACGGAGAAACGTCACGAATAACGCTACGTATTTATTTGTAGACTAGTGATCGCCTGCGGTGTCACCCACCGTGGGAGTATCGGGACAATGTATCCTATATTTTTCAAATAATAAAATATCTGAGTGCCAAATATCCAAATACTTTCAGATTGATTAACAAACATCCAAATATCTTAACTTTAACTTTTTTAAATTAGTAGTAGGGCCTTCTTCTTTGAACACGATGGCTTGGTTTGGCAATGGACTTGCGATTGCAGTGGCAACTTTTGTTAAGTTCAGTCCTAGGATGGGTGATCAACATTTTTTAGGTCGAGCTACCTCGTTCTTCGGAAATTTTGTTAAGCTGTTGGTTCTGACTTCATTTAACATTGGCCCGTGTAACCTTTCCTAATGTAACAAGTAAATACTTAGGTACATTATTGTCTAGATTTTAAAAATACATAAATCATACAATTTATAAACGATTCAGCCAGTTTTGTCAAAAAATCTTTAGAGATAAACCGAATATAAAATTTGCATGTTATGAACCACAAATCTAAATAAAATCTGTAAATCTAATCGCATCTGATTACTATCAATGTCATGCAGTTGCATAATATAGTACTTTTAACCCTTTTCCAGCTGAACCTCGTCTCCAGGTTAATATAAGCAGTGTATGATAACTTCAACCTGTGCGTCACAGGTCGCCTAGAACATCTGGAAGGTCGTGAGGGTTAAGATTGTGAACACTTCTGAAGCTATACGAAAGCGAAGCTATACGAATGAGATATCAGATGATTTATATAAACTTTTAACGTTTGAAACAAATCTCAGCGATTTTAAAATTGTTTTCAATTATAACTTTTTTCATAATAGACTATGCCTACATGTATGTTCATGGTGATTCTTATAATATTTGTTACGATAAATGTATTATAAAGACTTAAGCCGATACTAAAGTAGGTACAATCACAGGCGTTATAAGTTAAAAATCAATTTCTGCTAGCCTAGCATGAGCGACTTTTATCGACTCGATAGCTCGATAACGTATCACTGTCTCGCTCACATCGTAACGGGCTAAGCAAGACAGCATCATGCGTCATATCATATCGCGTGATATAGTGGTGGTCATGCTAGGGGGGCTGGTAAAAAATAAAGGGATTATGGTATACTAACCTATACCACCGTGTGGAAAATATATAAACAATAATGTACAAGGAGATACCCAGTGAGACAACCGTATTGTTTAGTTAACTTTAATAATAATGCGCTTTTAAATGCTAACACGATCATATACAGGATGGAAATTTAAAACGGGGCACGAAGAGCAAGTACCTTAACCGATGTTGATGCATGAAAACGTTCTTAGGAAACCATTCTTAATTTTTTGAGATATTTTGAACTTCACTCACCGATTTTAAAAAAATGTACAATCAGCAGAAAAAATATGAGTTTTTACAAGTTTTTTTTATGGCGTTTGATTCTGTTTCTCATGAGAATCAAAACCTCTATGACACCAAGTGAGGTATGAGCACAAGGAAAGTCAGATATCGCGTAAAACAATTTCCATACATAGATAAACTGTACTTGTACAAAAAAGAAAGACGAAGAGCACAGCGGCGATGCGGCTGCGTGTGGCGCGAGTGCGTGGCGTGCCGTGCGCAACCAGAAAACACGGCATGAGACTTTCAGGCATATCCTAACTAATGTATGAGAACAATTTTTTCGTTTTAAAAGATCCTAAAATCAATATGATATTAAAACGATAATTTTATTGATCTGGTTGTTGATACAAAGATAATAAAAAAAAAATAACTAAACGACCTTCTTTAATATGGTAACCAGCGCGCTGCGCTCCTTCGTCTTTCTTTTTGTACAAGTACAGTTTGATTATGTATGGAAATAGTTTTACGCGATTTCTGACTTTCCTATTGCTCATACCTCAGTTGGTGTCATAGAGTGTTTTGATTCTCATGAGAAACAGAATCGATCGCTATTAAAAAATAAATTAAAAACTCATCATTTTTCTGCTGACTGTATTTTTTTTCAAAATCGGTGAATGCAGTTAAAAATTTCTCAAAAAATTAAGGATGGTTCCCTAAGAATGTTTTCATGCATCTACATCGGTTAAGGTACCTGCCCTTACGGCCCCGTCTTAAATTTCCACCCTGTATCGTATTGTATATGGTTTATTAATTTTCAAAATTTTAATATTTGAACCTAAGTCTTCAATAAACTCATATGAATAAATATTTCCCATTTTATCTAAAGTTTCATTTTTAAAAAGTATTTTATCATCTTGGTTGTATGTATCGGGGTCCCTCGCACTAAGAAAACATTTGAAATTTCGCGGGGCGAGAGAGGGGAGGTAGCGAGCCCAATCAGCCATACACTCGCTTGGGACACGCCGGTCAGGAGTGACACCTTTTAGTGAAGCATTTTATCAAAATACGAATATAATATCTATTTTAAGATATGGGTCTCGAATTCATGGTTTTCAGGGGTGCCGATTACGAAAATAACATCTATTTATGGATCCAAGATGGCGGACTCGACATTTTAAATAAAGTCGATATGGGTGTCGAATTCAAGGTTTTCGGGGGTGCCGATTACGAATATAACATCTATTTAAGAATCCAAGATAGCGGACTCGACATTTTAATTAAAGTCAATATGGGTGTCGAATTCAAGGTTTTCGGGGGTGCCGATTACGAATATAACATCTATTTATGAATCCAAGATAGCGGACTCGACATTTTAATTAAAGTCAATATGGGTGTCGAATTCAAGGTTTTCGGGGGTGCCGATTACGAATATAACATCTATTTATGAATCCAAGATAGCGGACTCGACATTTTAATTAAAGTCAATATGGGTGTCGAATTCAAGGTTTTCGGGGGTGCCGATTACGAATATAACATCTATTTATGAATCCAAGATAGCGGACTCGACATTTTAATTAAAGTCAATATGGGTGTCGAATTCAAGGTTTTCGGGGGTGCTGATTACAAATATGGAGTAACTAGCTTCCGCCCACGACTTAGTCTGCGTAGACTTCAGGAATGTCATCTATAGGGTAGATTTAAAAGTTACGAAAAATATTTTCTGGGGTATGTTCTATCTGTGTACGAAATTTCATTCAAATCTGTCCCGGTGCTTCAGCGTAATTGAGTAACAAACAAAGAAATTCCGCATGTATAATATATTATGATAATATAATAAACAAGACTTCCTTTAGCCTCAAACACTATACCGTTGCTACAGTACTTTAGGATTATATTTACTTTATATTAATATATTTCAGATGCAAGATTTGGATTGAAGCATGTGGGAGACCCGACTTAATAGGAAAAACTTCTAGTAGCCTGAAGAACACACATATGTGTAGCTTACATTTTGAAGAACATATGTATGGCAAGAACTCACTATTTTTGTTAATAATATAACGATTAATCAAAGACATTAATCGTTATTTATATTTCTTTTTACATATATTCCTAATATACTACATACCCTTACTACCAATGTAGGATATACGAGACTACGTAAAAAAATAAAGAAATGTGACAACCCTGCGCCAATGACGAATGTCCAGATAAAAGCGGCATTGCGCGAGACATCAAAGGCGTTGACCCACTGTTAGTTCTTACGCTGTGATATCAGTAAAACATGGCAAATTGTGAATATGTGTATGTGGTCGGAGATTTCAACGAAAATTACTATTGAACGTAAAATATTTATTGTTAGCTTATTATTGCCAACGGAACTAAATCGAAGGAAAAAAGAAAAAAATCAGTGATTTTCAACCCGTGTTTTTTTTCCGCGAATTGTAAATTAATGTTTTTTCATTTATTACTTTTAAAAGTTGGGCTAGGTACCACAGTACAAATGATATCAAATTTTATATTTCAACTCAAATTGTATGGTTTTTACAGGAGTACCAAAATAGTTACAGCTTGATACAGTGGCTTTTTAGTAAATAAAACCACAATAAAACCTTATCAACAGTGCCGTGACTTTAGACAAACAAACGAAACATACATTTTATAACAATGTGGCGTGTGGTGTAGCTCAAAATATATTATCGCTTTCTATGTAATCGAACTTTATAGGTTGTTCGCTGTTTTCACAAATCTATTAAGATATACTATAGAACTCGTCGACTTTGTGAATTCGGGTTGAGTTGCTGAATTGTGAAATATGGCACATACCTACGAGACCGATGAATAAACTATTCAAGTAGAAAAAGGCCTTTAGATCATATCTTCATAATAATAAGCCACATATAAGAAACACTTTCTGTAAATATTTTTATGCATGAATTTTTACGCTTTCCATAAATTCAAAGCAAAAGGAAAACATTGGAAATCATGAACTTTCTTTTTATTTATTTATTTATTAAACATCATTAAAACGGAATATACATAATTATGTAAGACTATTGGAGATGGACTTCGCACTATCAACGAATCTAATATTTGAATTGTAATTTTTTGAGTTAATCAGTGAGTGTAAGTTGTGATTTTTTTTAATTTTTGCATTTTTCAATACCTATCATAAATTTTAAATAGAAAAATATTGGAAAAAAATAATTCGGCCACAAGTGAATTCTCAGATGGGAATTAATCAGTTTGTTTTTTTTGGGTGTGAAAGAATTCTTATTTCTTTTCTATTTTTCGGGCCGTGGTGACGGGAATGAGGACTAGCTACAAAGTAGTGGATTTCTTTTTATTTTATCGTTGTTACTCGTTCATAAAGATAAAAAAAAATAGCAACAAGATAAATTTTACTACAATTACAAATCATAACTTTTAATTAGAGTTATTCCTTCACCACTATTTAAAACATAAAGGGAATACTGCAAAAATAACACCAACAAAATGGCGTACGAACCCAGCTCTCTCCAAAGTTGTGTCTGACACATCTATGTACAGTCAACGGCAACAACGGTTTATGCAAAATAATTTATTTCTACAAACAGTTTCAAACTCAACGTCTTACGTCCTAAAGGTCAAAATCGATCAAAGAAATTTGACAGAATCAGATACAAGAGTCCTATAAACTAGTAAAAGCTGCAACATCTATAATTCGGTGTTTTTAGACTATTAATGATGTAGTAACTCAGCCTGCCTACCGTCATCTTTTAGAAACCATCATGTCATAAGAACGTTTTGTTTGCGTTTTGTTTTTATTAAAGTTGTCAAGTTTTAACACTCCACACTTCGAAGAAGACGATTGAGTGAAGACGTCACAAAACTTCCGTCAAAAAACAAAGCTTACTTTATTAGTATCGTAGTACGAAATGGCATGGTAAGATTGAAACAATACTGCACTAAGAGGTGGCGCTGATATTTGCCGCTACTGTAAACAGGAGAGGGAGACACCAAAGCACCTTCTGTGTGACTGCGGGCCATTTATGCACAAACGCAGTATTCACCTGGGTCGACACATTATCGACCCAGATGAACTAAAATCTCTAAAAGCTAGGAAGATTCTTGACTTTCTGGAAGCAACCGGGCTAAGAGAGGTACTATAAATAGGTGGCCAGTTACAATAGATCTCTTAGGTCGCAGTGACTACAGCCCTCAACAGGTTGCAAAGCCCCTAGATCCTTAAATAATAATAAATAAAAAGAGGTGGCGGTAGGCTCCCAGAAAAAGAGTCATATAAACTAGCAAAAGCTGCAACATCCATAATTCGAAATTCTTTGACTATGAATGATGTAGTAACTCAGATATATGTCAACTCTTCACTTTAGTATAAAGTTTGTGATAGAACAAGCAATCTTACCATGCTATTTAGTATGCGATAATGCATACTAATTTCGGTTGCAAAAACAATGTTGGAAACAAAATCAGCTACATCATAAATAGCACACGTAGGAGCATCCGTAAAACAAAAACATGTTTTGCCAGGTTTTGACAGATAAGATAATCCTGTATTTGCTTCTATATGACTCTGTAAGGCCGTAGCTCCTGTTGATTGTACACTGCATGAGTCTAAAGTTGTGTCAGACACATGTATGTATGTGTACGGTGCATGTCTGAGGGCATCTGGAAGGCGTCCAAAACTCCATTCAGCTAGTTGTACTTGAATTAATCAATTGTTTTAATCCACTCGTGAAGGCAGCTGTTGACCGCTCGCTAACTTGTCCTGGTGAATGATACGGTCATGAGCGGAGCGATTTTCAACAGAAAATTACTTTTTTTTATTATTTTTTGTCAAAAACCGTTTTGTTCATCTTTTTTTTTTTTCAAATATCAACTTGCAAAGAACTAAAATGATCGATTTCAAAAACTGTAATAGGTCCCATCAAAACCGATTCGGTTTAGTTTTGCTGGTACTACTAATTACCTTATATTTTTGAACTACGATTTTCACTTACGCAAACGCCCCAATATTTTAGTAACGGTTTTATTTTAAACTAGCTTGGAAATAACCGTGGCCGCCCACGATTCTACCCGCATGGTTCCCGTGGGAATAATCTTATACTTCTTTACAAACATTGTCCTGATAATAACGAACACAACAAAAAAGATATATCCAATTTGGTGCAGTCGATCGGATTTTATGATGATTCATTTTTAATTATATACATAGATTTGAACGCGCACGAACGAAACGCACCTAATATGTACCTCTTGAATTTAGGTGCGCTTCGAGGAAAACCTGAATTTCTGGCGTTAATTAAGAATGTCAAAGGAGCAATCCGCAAAGCCCTGCTCAAGAATATCGCTCTTTCTTATGTAACATATCCTAACCCCGCACGTCGACAAGATCTATTTATTGTTGTACCACGTGTTACTTTATTTGACATAAATCGCATTCTAAATGGGCCCTTAGTTAGTGCCGAGTTGAGAATTTTAACCGTTCTTTGATCTCATACTTTAAGGCGGGTTTTAGAAAGGATTTTTGTTATCTTAAACTATTGTAATTGTGAACAAGGATCAAGGGTTGGGCCGTAAGTTTAGAACTGAATGTGATAGATATAGTAGTTTTTGAGTGCTATTTACAGATAATATAAAACAATCACCATACAGAAGGAATGTTTGTAAACATAACTTTGAGTATTTATGTTCTACAAATATATTAAGTCTAAGTCAACTATTGCCATTTATTAAACATGCTGGCCTACCATCATCTACCGTCTGGGGCGTAGAACCGGGGATAATATTAAAAACGGAGGCTCCTTATGTCACTAGTGATTGAATCATTAGGGTCCTAACTAATTAAAACCTAATCTTTACTTTTTGATTTTTTCTAACAAACTTAATCGTGAAAATATAATGCAAACAACAGTACCGCTCAACTTTTCGGAGCTACTCGGAACGACTTTTTGACAATTTATGTGTCGGCTGATAAAAAATAATACTGTCTGACTTACTAATCGTAATTCATGAATCCACGTAGGTATTGTTTTTTTTCTGGTGTGTTTTTTGCACTCAATGCCATTTTCACATAAATTGTGTTAATGAATCCAATTCGATTACTTAAATTGGAATCAATTTAAACTGAAACCAAAGAAATTCCCATGACAATATTCTGACTTTACTAATCAAAATTATTCTTTTGAATTTACACTCTTTTAACACTATGATCTTCTTTATAAAAAGATCATAATGTAAAAAGCGTAGAATCCATGGAATTAGCAGGTACTACGTACTAGCACTTAATAATTCCATGGCTGAATCTACTTGGTACAAAGAGTATACTTGGTATTGATTGACATGACATGTCATGCATGATGGATAAAATTATAAACAGATAACTGTCATTGCGATATTTAATATTAAACAAATTTTAATTAATTTGAAACAGAGATATTAAGCTGTGGGAAGTAGCAGGGGCTGTTGCTATTCAATGAGATAAAGGTAAATTTTCTAATGGATAGTGATATCGTGATGTTTTGCGGTAAGTTTTTGTTGTCCCCTGTACCACGATAAATTCGCAACGTTAGCGATACTATCGTTTTGCAATACTACACTGATTATGAATCGTAACTTTAAATTCTTATTGTGAGTAATGCATGGGTTTTGATTAACTGAAATCTTCTCAGAATAAATACTAATACTCTAGAGTGTCTCTATTTTCAATATTTTCCCCGATTATAGGCCCCACGCAGAATAAGAAACTATCAAGTCATAAGAACGTTTTGTTTTTATTGAAGTTGTCACATTTTGACACACACTTTGGAAGCGATGATTGAGCGGAGACGTCACAAAACTTCCGTCAAAAACTTTAAGCTTACTTCAAGAAATTTGTAGTACGAAATAGCATGGTAAGATTGAAACAATAAAAGATGGCGGTAGGCCCCCTGGACAAAGAAGTATACTAAAATTATACTACAAGTTATATACTATAAATTATATATATACTATATATATATATATATATATATATTATATTATATTATAAATTATACACAATTATACTTGTAATATATATTATATTACAAGGTCTCCCGCCGTAGGGTTTGTGAACCGATGGCATAGCTTCTTTGACGTTCATAAGTGCTTGTAACAGCCTAGACTGAATAAATGATATTGACTTTGACTTTGACTATAAATTCGAAAGTGTGTTTGTTTGTTTGTCCTTCCTTGACGACTTAATTTTTGGCATAGAGTTAGTTGAAAGGACGGAAAGTAACATAGACGACATTATACATTATAGCGACTTCTAATTCTGTTATTACACAAGAAACTTAATTCATTTCATCATCATCAACAGCTATTTTATATCTCTACCGCTGGGGCACTGGCCTTACTAACGGTATAATAGTTAGTGAATTAACTTACCAGTTTGATTTTTTTACCCCTTTAACAAATGTTGACCTGATTATATGGTTTTAATTTCAACTCGATACCTCCTCGCATTCTCGAGATAAACGAGGAAAGACGGACAACGAAGTGATCCTATAAGGTTTTTTTTTATAAGTTCGGAACCCTAAAAATAAACAACATAATCATAAAAAAAAATATTTTCCGTAATTTTGTTCTAAACACGTAACACAACCTCCCTCTTAACTTGGGCACATAGAAAAAAAACACGGTACATACTACAAGCTACCAATTCTTATTACATTCTTGGATTTGTTTGCTAACCCTTCCCAATAGAGGGAACTGTAATAAAACGTATCTAATATTCCCTTATTACCAACCTAATTACTAATAACTAGGAGACAGACATTATTCCAATCTAACTATAAAACTTTATGCTTCAGAAGTTAATCAACTCGTATTGGTTCATTATTTGCCAGCATAATGAGATAATAAAATTATTATTATTGTAGATGCTGCTCATAATATGCTTAATTTATTATTATCCGGCGTTGTTTAATGGGTATTTTAGTCTTAGCAATGTTAGAGGCTGGAGATAAGCAACTTTCGTATCGGTTTGCCACGGGATGGTTTACACAAAATTGATTCATCATCATCACCATCAGCCTGTGGATGCCACTGCTGGACATAGGCCTCTCCTAGCTGACGCCTATTGTGGCGTTCATAGGAGGTTATTAGCCTACTGCTACGACGCTGGCCAGACGGGTTGGTAGAGGGTTTGTTTCAAGTTATCCTTCTCTCGCACAGTTGTAAATGCGTCGAGTCTCTTAGTCGACTCTTACACATCCCAGATGTCGCCACACGGCAAAATTGATTAAGTATAAGGAATTCCTTTGTGCTTCAGTATGAATATGTCGTTGGTTCCGACTGCTAACACCCACAAATCCAAATTGGTTCTGAGAGGTGTCATGGCACTTTATCCTTATCCATATATAAGGTAGACGTCCTGTGTAGTTCAGACAACATAACATAATAATAATAATAATTGCATACAATCACACCAATTATCTAGCCCACGTTAAGTTTCACGAAGAACTTGTGTTATGGATACTAGATAACGGATAAACATACTTATATACTTTTTTAAATATTTACATAATATACACATCAAACACCCAGACCAAGACAAATAGACATGTTCATGCACACAAATATTTATCTGGTCCGGTATCGAACCCGGGACCTCTGGCGCAGAAGGTGGGCTTAGTACCCCTGCGCCAAACAGGTCGTCAAACATAGCTGATAATGTGATTTTGTTAGAAACTTTTTATAATTTATAATTCAATTGACCATTTTTAATTATAAGCTGACATTGTTAATATGATAACATTTCCTTAATTGAATTTATATTTTTTATTATTTTACTTTCTTATTATTCATTGTGATTCTGTTTGATTTGACTTTTTTGTATTTTTTCTTGTATAACTTGCTGGTGTTTTGGAAGCTTTAGCTCTGTAAGCCTGCATGTAAATTGATAAATAAATAAATAAATAGACATAAGTAAAATCACGTCTTGATGATCTAAAGGTTACGAACCCGTGATATTTATTGAGTTTATCTTAACTATATCGTTTCACATAAACTTTCCACAAACACGGTATAGTTAGTATAGAGTTTCATCATTTGGTTATATCCGTGTAATAAAATGTTTGTGCAGCAGATGCACAGTATAGGTGAAACACCTAAAACGTTACTGTTGACTACCTGATTAAATGAATTAATAATAATAAATAGGCCATGTTAAGTTTCATGAAGAACTTGTCCTAAGGATACTAGATAACGGATAAACATGAGTGCTTACTTTTTTTATAAATACATACATAATATACATATTAAACACCCAGACCAAGACAAATTAACCGCCTCCGTGGTCTAGTGGTACAACCACCGGTATCAGACCCAGGGGTCCCGGGTTCGATTCCCAGCGGGGGTACATATTGTATTCGGTTTGGTCGGTGGTAGGTCTTGTTGTAAGTCCGCCTGGCTAGCTACCACCATCTTATCTAAGTCTGACGCCATAACAACAATGTTTTCAGCATTGTTGTGTTCCGGCAGTTAAAGATAAGATAGCCAGTTCCTCAGTGATTGGGGATTCCGGGAGAGACTTGCTTCCATCTTCAGCCTCATCAATACTTAACATCAGGTATGATGAAGGCTAAGAGTCTATCCGTACTTCATAAAAAAAAAAAAAATTAGACATGTTCATGCACACACATATTTGTGTCATCCCGTCAGAGCGACATGAGACAAGTTGCTTTTTTCTAGTATATTTTCTTGTTTAATATTATCATATAAAATTAGCATTGTAAAATGCAAAATTAAAAAGTTATAAACAAATATTTGTCTTCTTGACCTCTGGTGCAGAAGGTGGAATTAGTACCCCTGTGCCAAACAGGTCGTCACTAAACTTCCAGTTTTTTTTACTATCTACAACAAAAGCTACCACTTTCTTATTTAATTTTAGTAGACTAGTGGTCGCCCGCGTTTTCGCCCGCGGATTTCCGTTACTGTGTTAATATTTGGATACCATGAGGTCTTTACCTTTGAAACTGTCGATTTGTATGAAGAATTTTAAAGAAAGTTCGATTTCCATACTAACAATTTTTGTTATAATTTCTACCGCATTTCTAATGCCATATTTTTTTATGTAAGTACAAGCATTGTATGAAGTCTAAGCAATATAATGCTATGTTTTTATATAAAAAAAAGTATCTTTAAATTACATTACCAAAGTGGTCACTTTTGCAATAAAAAAAAATGAATACTTTTCGAGGAATTTACTATCGTATATGGAACGAAAATAATAATTTTATAATTACTGATTTTTTACCGTTATGATCTTAATTCAATATAAAATCATGCAATTGATTTACTTATTAATCATAAATGTAGTGAGGATCTCTAGAAGTGTAAGAAAAATATCGGCAATTTCATAGGTAAAGACCTATTATTATCTTATCTATGTATCTATCTATATCTATCTTCAATTTAAGTTAAAAACGTCAGTCAAAGATAAGATAGTCAGTTCTTCCTTGTCTGATTTGAGATACTTCTGTAGCACTAGCTAGTACTCTATGTACAAAGGTAGTAGACCCGTAAACTGGTTTATAAAATGCTAATTTTAGCTGCAGGTCAACTGCACACCTGTAAAGTTTTAAGCGGACGAGAGAAAATAATGACTATATTTATTATTGGTAAAACTCTGGGTGTATATGTATTAACAATGTGTTTTTTACAGAGAGCTAAGTACTAAGGTCATTTTGTGACATTATCCTACCAAATTATTTCAGTTTCCGCACAACGCTGCACAAAAAAACTTGCGTCTAACTACAGTTGCCAGATTCACCTTCTATTGTTGCTTGCTACAGTAACTTACTTCAAATGCTAGCTACTACAATAATCTAATCCACCTCCACCTAACCCATCTTGGTGAAAACACTGTGTTTGAACCCTAAGAATCTCATAGGAACATTTACCCGACTGTATCTACTATAGTTACCTGATCATCCAACTCCACTTGCCCCATCTTGGCGTCTAATAACTAATAACTGGACTAATCACTTAAATTAGAGACTAGACTAGAAAAAGAAAAAGGTAAATTGAGGACTTGAGAGACTTTACCCAGAACCAATTGTTTTCAGCCGCGCCGTGCTAGGAGGCAATTTATTGCAAACTAGCGGTCGCTCGCGGTTTCACCCGCGTGGTTCCCGTTACTGTGAGAATATCGGGATAAAAAGTATACCTTGTTCATAACCAGGCTATCTACTATCTGTGTACCAAATTTTATCCAAATCCGTTCAGTAGTTTCAGAGCCTATTCAATGCAAACAAACTCTTTTTAATATTAGTTTAAATATAGATCTATAATATAAAACAATAATAATAAGTAGGTGAAAAATTTCATTGTTTGATCGTTTGCGTTAATCCGGAACTACCAATTGGATCGCTAATAGTTTGTTACAGATAAAGTTTTTTGGCGTAACAAATGTAACAAGTCCCGTAAATAGGGATAACTGTTTGAATTAACTAACAACGAAATCACCTCTCCGTGACCTTTAATTCCTCTAGTAGTTCAACTATATCATAGCTTTATCCCTTTTTAAAGAATAATTTAAAAAAATCGCCAATAAATGTAGCATGTTCCCTTTTTCAAGGTCTCATCTTTGCCGTGTGGTGACGGCCTAAGAATACACATGTCACCACTCCCTTACATGCCTGTCCTGGGATGTCGTAAGAGTCGACGAATTGAAAACCTGTGCGAGAGAAGGAAAACTTGAAACAAACCCTCTACCAACCCGTCTGGGCAGCGTGGTAGCAGTAGGTAGGCTAATAGCCTCCTATAAACGCCACAATAGGCGTGAGCTAAGAGAGGCTTATGTCCAGCAGTGGACGTCCACAGGCTGATGATGATCTACCTCTATGCTTCAATTAATCAAAGTTCAGTGGTTTAGGGGTGAATAAGAACAGTATCTATGTAACATTAAGGCGCTATAAGACTAAACCGTTATAGCAATAAGAAAATGACATGAGCGGGAGCGAGACCGATTTTGCAGATAAGCCGAAAAAACTAAGAACCCACTTTGTAGTAAAAACAATTAGCGATTATTATTATTATTATTATGAACAACGAGGAGACTCTTAGCCTTCATCATACCTGACGTTAAGTATTGATAAGACTGAAGATGGAAGCGAGCCTCTCCCGGAATCCACGTCACTGAGGAACTGGCTATCTTATCTTTAACTGCCGGAACACAACAATGCTGAAAACATTGTTGTTACGGCGTAAGGCTTACACAATATGGTGGTAGCTAGCCAAGCGGACTTACAACAAGTCCTACCACCATCCAAACCGAATACAAATTGTACCTCCGCTGGGAATCGACTGGGTCTGATACCGGTGATTGCGACCACTAGACCACAGAGGCGGTTAAAAGAGAAATGAAACTACACGGTGCTAAATATTATTGGTGTCCACTCCATTAATTAAACCAATTTCTAACAGTACCTATATGTAACCTCGTTCGAGAATCATCTTGAATTCTCGTATTTTTCAGGGGTCTTTTCGAAAAAAAAAAAGTGACAAGGCAAAATCATAAAATCGTGTTTCTGAAACTAAACAAATCTAGATAAAGGTTGAAGAAATATATATCGTATTACCAGATTAGTTTTATAACAATAAGTACGTACTTTTCATGTTTAAAGTCTTAAGACAGGCGGAGTAATTTTCGCAATTCGAAGTATAGATTGTATGTATTTATCTAATTGACCCAGACTTTACCAAGTTTGTGACCTTGTTTCTTATCAAAATAAACAGCTGTGAGAATAGCGATAATGCACGTCTGAAATTAACATTGACGAACGAATACAGTTTGTTCTGTGGTACCTACAATTTCCATATTCATCACTTATCAGGTATTTTGGCTACTTTGCCAGAAAAGAAGATGACAACAAAAATTTATAGGTGACAAGGAAAATTGACGGCAAAAGGTAACGAGGTCGTTGCCTAAGGCGCTGGCTGGTCTGCGGGCCTACCATCATTTATTAGAAACCACCAAGTCATAAGAACGTTTTGTTTGCATTTAATTTTTATTGAAGTGGTCACATTTTGGCACACTTCACACTTTGAAGGGATGATTGTGCAAAGACGTCGCAAAACATCCATAAAAAAAGCTTACTTTATAACAGTCGTAATACGAAATAGCATGGTAAGATTGATTCAATACTGCGCTAAGAGGTGGCGGTAGGCCCCCTTGATCAGATTTGCACCACTCTTGAACCTTCAGTCTACAAGGCACTGCATGCTGCCAGTGACAGGGGTATATAGAGGTACATCATCTAAGACGGACTCCTGAGAGGTCACGACCCTCAGGCATTAGGAATACGATGGGAGGAGGAGTATCAGCTACCTAGCGATTTGGGTTTAGCGCATTCGACCTGCCACTTTTGCAATAGATAGATGACCAAAAATGTTTTGTCTTAAGATCCTCTGTGCTTCGAAATTTGAAGACTGGTACTGGCTGGCTATACTCCTTATGCCTCATAAAGTAGGCCTGTGGTCCAGCAGTGGGGACATTAGAAATTTATTTATTTATGTACGACGACGGGGAGACTCTTACACCCATATTCTAAGTCGTTCCTCCAAAACTTACTCGTCCTCGACTTAACGAAACCTCTTCGAAATACTCCTCGAAATCGGTATTCTAAGTCATAACTCCGTAAGGACCTGGAGGAGCCAAAGAGTACGTAGCCACTCCGTGGTAGGCCTAGCACACACTACCATTTTTACCCACGACGAGGTTGAGTGGAGTGTAAAAAGTTTTGAAGGAACGACTTAGAATATAGGGGTTAGCCTTCATCATACCTGATGTTAAGTATTGATAAGGCTGAAGAGGGAAGCGAGCCTCTCCCGGCATGCTCAATCACTAAGAAACTGGCTATTTCATCTCTAACTGCCGGAATACAACAATGCTGAAAACATTGTTGTTATGGCGTCAGACTTAGATAAGATGGTGGTAGCTAGCCAGGCGGACTCACAACAAGTCCTACCACCAAACAATAATACCGTTTGAATTCGATAATTATTGCGTGAAAAAGAAAACATACTAACTAAAATAACAACATTAAATCTAGCTGTAGTGTACAAAGAACGCACAATAATTAACACAATAATTATGACGATCTCCATGGTAGAGTTGTTGGTACGTACACCGGTTTCAAGGTGTCGCTTATCCTGAGTTCCCGTGTTTGATCCCGGTAGGGGCAAATGTTTGTATGAATAAATAAATAAAGCTTTATTTCTCAACACAAACTCTTAGTTTACTAATCTCAGGTACTAATCTTAGCTAAGTTTGTGTGAGACTGATGCCTGAAATAGGTAAAAAATACCCGTAAGCACAGGTCATCAGGCTCCCACCATCTCGGAAATTTGAGGCAATCGAGATCATAAGATGTGATGGTATAACTAGTAGACTTAAAATTATAATTATCACTATGAACATTTTAGATTTTAGTGTTATAGATACATATATACATTGTGTGTGTGAGTGTGTGTGTGTGTATATATATGTATGTGTGTGTATGTGTGTGTGTGTGTGTGTGGGTACGATACCGCCCCCAATGAGGCAATTAACATCAAAATATACATTCAAAAACAATATTAAAATAGCACTATTGGAACTACAAAATCTAAGTACGCAAAAATAGTCGACTGGTTGCAGGTTCTGGTGATGATGGAATTTTAGTTTAATTTTAATGAGATTGAATTTTTTGCATATTATTAATATAGTAGAATTTATTAATTTTGAACTGATATTAATTTTATGATTTATTAGATTTTAGACTCACTTTCAATGAATTTATTCAAGGCATGATAATATATTTTATTTATATTATATTAATCGCTCAAATTTTTTTGTATTAAAAATTATTTTATTATTTATGATTATTTGCTGCACCTATTTTATTTTATTTGAAATGCAAAATTAAAATGTTAGAATCTTTTTTAAATTAATAACAGGGCGTCCGATTTTGTTAATGCGTCTCTCGCGTTTTTCTACGGGTGAAAGCTGAAAACCAGTGTTTTGTTCCTTCGGGGCAAAAATATACGCTGAGCTTTTGCCTCTTTGCATCGCTATGACACACATGCACAGATATAGGTACTTATGAAGTTAAACAATAGTTTGATTTCATGGGTAGGTCTCTATACGAACCTATGTGCCCGCTTATTTTTGTTAGTCTGTAAGTAGTTTGTTTATTTTTCTTTTCTTTTATTTTGTTTATGTGCATGTATGTTTGTGATGCGAATAAATGATTTTATCTATCTATCTATGTGAGTTTATGTAAATTATATATTACTAGGTAACTGAATTTCTGTATGATGCATACGAGCATTTGTACCTGAGTCATGAACGTTTATATTTATTTCTACACATAAATATTTATATATGTATAATTATATGTACTTGTATCCGTTACCTTAGTATCCCATAACACAAACCTTACAGTGCTTACTTTGGGGCTAGGTTAATTGGTGTGAGCGTAAGAAATATTTATTTATTATTTATAATTAGTAGCAATAGCAATTAAAGATTTCCAGAACAATCTACATATTTCCTCGAAAATAACTAGACAGTGCCGTCTAAAATACACATTTTATGGTGGACAGACACTAAATTCGAAGAAAATCTTTTAAGCAAAACATTTATAGGCCTCGTAGTATAGACCTTCATTAAGATATCAAGGTATTATTACAGATATCAAACACTTAAGCTATCTGTTACGTGCTAGTTCAATGAACTGTCGGACCTTGACTTGTAAATAACTCGCTGTTTACCGATCAGTAATGTTAAGCAACTTTCGTAAAGGACGATTACGAGATGGGTAACCGGCGGGGCTATTACGTATCTTTGCAACAGCAACGCGACAGCAAAAATTGGTCGATAATTGCTCTACGTCACGTATCCAAAGTGCGGCCTTTACCGAACGAACGATGTACTACAATGTGCATTCATTTCGTTCCTATTATTGCCACCAATTGTTTTTTGGCGCTACCATCATAGGAACACGCGGTGTCTCACTCTCGCACTTAGGTAGGAGAGCGAGAGAGTGTAACGCCGCTATACTAAACATCAGCGACAGATTAGCCAGCAATCACATACGTAATACCATTTTTATTTTGACAGCAGCGATCGCGCGATTTTTCATAAATCACTTGCCTACCTTAAACTAGAAAAATAACACCATGCGCTTTAATGGTACCAATCAATAGTCTTATTTATACAGACCAATTTAGTTTCAGTAACTAAGTATCTAAAATCAAAGGCAAAGCCTAGAAAGATAAAGAAAAAACAGGGACAAATGTTTTTACGTTGTCGGGTTCTTATTAACCGACTTCAAAAAAGGAGTTTCTCAAATCAGATGTTGTTTTTTTTTCATGAATGTAACTACACCGATCACGCCGAGATTTCTAATCCGATTTACGCGATTCTTTTTTCGTTCGATGCGGAATAGTTGCCTTCAATAATAAAAATTTGGTTCATTTTGGTCCAGTAGTTTTTATTTTATGAGCATTTCTGTTAACTAGGACGATGTAATTTCCACGATACTTTATTTATAATGTACATTATGTACATGAAACCTCATCTAATCTAGAAAAATCCTACTGTAGTGTACAAAACAACTTATTACAAACGCTTCAAAGTATATAAGTAAAGTAATTATCTTGTCTGCCCTAATGACGCAGTGAATGTTATGGGCCCGCTGATCTAATAATAGGTTCAATCTTACCGGGTTAAACTTTGATTGTTCCGTTAAAAGTTTGTCAGTTTTCAATTATTAATAAGTTTTTAACATGAAGTTAGATTCATTAACCCGTCAGGTACCTATAGGAAAATGAAACAGTAAATATTTCATTGACTTGTGTCAGACGAGATTTTAATACTAGAAAAGTCGATAAATTTTAACTGATCAGATTTGATTTTTTCGAAGAAAAGTAGCTTACAAAATCTAAAACAATACATAATAAACTTAATCAAAGTCCCACCAAAATTTTCAAAACTACGTCTGTAATAAATATACATTTAAAAAGAAATAAATTATCTTCACAAAACAATCATTACAATTCCTTAAGTCTCAATTCCAGAACTTAACTGATCTGACCAAAAGGCCGAGTGGTTCTAATCGGAAGATATACATCGCATCTCAACATCACAATAATTAAAGCAGCACAATAGCTAATGACATGGACAAAAAACTCTCTGAATGCTATACGAGACCTACAAAAAACTAGTCGCGGCTTGTCCAAAGAACAACTTGATATAGAAGCACTTAAGTGTCATGCGATGCCTAAGAACCTCTCAGAGTCAGTATTTGGAATAATTATATTATTAGACTTTCCATTTTTTAACATATCTTTCTCTAATAATTATTTGAATTATAGCGCCTTAACTATTATTATCTATTCTGTATTGAACTTAAATAAAAGAATCAATGACACGTGGAGTTGGTTAATAAAAACATCACATCTTCAGTATATAAACTTTTTGAAGGTGGACTGACAGCCAGACCGCCGTTTCCTCGTGGTCATACTACTTTGTCATACCAGTATGACCTCGCGGTCATACTGGTATATCCTCGTGGATATACATGTCCTCGTGGTAGGTAGCATTCCTTGCCGCGGCATCTGAAAAGCAAGGCAATCTGAAAAGTACCGAAACGTCTGAGATATCAAAAAACTTTAAAATACGCAGAATGATATATCTAAAATTGATTTAATTTTTAATATAATATTTTTACCTATTTCATATCTGATGAGAATATAGCAAAAAAATCATAAAACTCCAAACATCTGTCGCTTCTATACCCCATCTATGACAAGTCGTGCCTACAAAAAGTTTGATATTAAGTAGAGACGATGTGTTGCGAATGGGATGATGCGGCCGTTTCTCAGTTTGGTCCTTTGAAAAGGTCCACTATTCGGTCATTCGAGTTTGTCTATTACATCAGTTAGTTAGTTAGCACTTCTTTGGTTAAATACGTTCCGTTTTGTAGCCTCTCTGTGGGTGAGAAAAGTTTCTACTTTTATAATTAGACAGCGTGATGTATCTTTTTGGAACTGGCCAAAACTTTAAATTGATAAAGTTTTTAGGTAACTGGAGTGTTAAAAAGATTTGAATCAGTAGTAGGTACTTTCTCGTTAAAGTAACTGTGTAATCATTACTTTCGTTACATTTTGCTGCTTGAGAAAATAATTGATCATAATATTTAAAAAAAAAACTTTAACAAAAACGGGTCATTCTTCTAGACTGCAAAAATTGTGTTGGATTTAAAAATCTTAAATTGTTTTAGATATTTAAATCCAAAAATACATGAAATGTATATATATATTTAATAACACCAAACTTAAACACGCCTGTACAATTTACTTAAAATATTAACGTTAAAAGAGATGATTTTGCTTCGATTGTCTCCCTCCGTGGTTTGTTGTAATTCAACTTGCATAGGTTTGTCCAGGCTTGAAAAATACTAAACATATACTAATTATTTTCTTTGTATATTCCTATGACGTTATGAGTCCTTGTGTACAACATAACGAAATAAAATTAAATTTATAAATGTTTTACTGATAGCAATCCAATGTTCTCAAAATGACCCAAAGTTTGTATATTCTTCCGTGGCTATACATAATATTCGACACATATTACTAAATACTGGTCATATCGTAATGATTTTTGCTGTCTAGCATCACTGAAGTTGGCATATAAACGTCAGTACATCGTGCTTCCTGTCAAATGCAACACGAGTGTCTCTAGGTTTCGTTCTCATTGTAAATAATTTAGTGCCTAAGTTTAAAGTTTCCTTTTGTTATCGTTTTATATTGGTAAGTAAATACCTTAATTTTTTTTTAAATAGTTTACATCTAAAAAAATAGTCAAGTCTCAGTAGCTCAGTGGTTAGAGCATTGGATCGTATTTCCAAAGGTCGTGGGTTCGAGTCCCGTCTCATAATTCACTTGTGGCCGAGTTGATTTTTCCAATATTTTTCCATTTATAATTTATCATATCATAACTAAAAAAAATATTTAATATGGGCCTTGTAGATAATAGGTATTGCAATTATAAATAGTGACTGAAAACACAAATTATCCAGACACTTTTTTGTGTTGAAATGTAACCTTGTGGAGGTCATCTTTCCCGTGGTCCACGATGACTACGGAAGAATATGATAAGCGAAAAACTATACCATGCTTATATTTAAACAGATTAATAGGTGACAAATTTTACTGTAACAATGTAAATGCTATATTAACGAAGAAGAAAATCATCTAAAACATGGAATTGCACCTCCGTTTAAGGGATTTACATCAGATTATTTGGAGGTAGTCTCTTTTTATTCGAGCTAGTTGGCTTAGTTCCTTCAGCTTTAATGCCGATGAGTATTGCAATTATTATGAAATCGGATTAAAAAAATTATTATGGCTGATTTATCTCCCGAAATAATCGAAAACACATTTAATATCCTTCTTCATCTTCACGCATCAGACGAAAAAGGGTTTTACTTTTAGTTCAAAATGTGGCTCTGATGCTTAATCTAGTGATGTTTCTATGCAATCACTTTTAATGATTTAGATAGTTATTTGTCAAAATACTTAGCAGTAACCAAACTACGCAAATAAAATTTACCGCATGATAAAGACACTGAAAGTTACTTGACTGGATGAGTTCACTATAATCATGAATATAAATTAAAAGTGCTCTAAATAAAGAAAACATGCGTAAGTTGCATAATACCGACAATGAAGAGTTTTATATAAATTCCATCTATTAATTTTAATTCAGGTATTGACCACAGAAATGATTGTCTTTTCTGTGGTCAGGTGGATTATATTTTTTATTGATTTGTGTTGATGATTATTCAAATGAAATAAAATTCAAATAGTAAAGACATTTCTTTTCTTTTTTCTTAGAAGACTGTTAATTTGGTTACATCGTTATTGTTGATTATATTTCTCATTTTATTATCTTACGGGTCATAATGGTAATTTCTGTTACTATTAATTTATGTCTTAATGCAATATCTTTCTTAGAAGTGAAAAACGATCTTATTTCATGCTATATATGTTAATATTTATACAATTTGCATCTACTTAATGGGTAAGATATAAGTCATACAAGCATTTAATTTTTTTTTTATATAAATAGGCCTAAACAAGAATGACCCAAACATAAAATAACGCGGAATAACCATGTAAATAAAAATCACGTTCACCCATTCTAAATATAAATCCAAAAAAGTAATTTTATAATAATATTTAATAGTATACTACTCAAACTAAAAATACTCGTATCACAAAGAAAATTTAACCACCCAATTTCCCGAAGTGAGCAAGCGTTTTCACAAGTAAATATACTGAAATTTAGTTTCAGTACATTTGTTTTATTCACCCTATTCCACATGGATCTTACTCCCAGCTCCCAATTTTCTCGCGAACCCTCTATCACAGTATAAAGATACATACAGTATTTTATCTTCCTACAAAAGGGGTAAAAACCTGGAGCCCCTACAATTACGCTGCTTAGTCACTTCATTAAGCGCGTTCTACCGCCTATACCACGGCGAGTGCTCTGAAGAATTATTTTCCCTTATCCCACCTTCTCCTTTCCTTCATAGGACCACGCGCGCTGGCTTGCGTTGTCACCGGTTTACTGTGGCAGCGATTCCAACGCGCACAAAGAAATTTGGTAACTCATTTCTTTGTCGCACTATCCGCAAATGGAATTGTTTGCCTGCGCACGTCTTCCCTCCTTCCTACAACCCGGGGTCCTTCAAACGACGCGTGAAGAAGCATTTAGCAGGCCGGCAAGGTGAGGGTGGCTGATGTGGCAGTTTGATCTGCTGCACCAGCTATCTTCGCGTCTGGACTCTACCTTCACTTAACATCAGGTGGAGGTAGAGTCATTTGCTCCGACCTAAATATAAAAAAAAAAACACCCGACCGCCTCGTGTCAGCGAGAGTTCGGCAAGCGGCTCACAAACTGTGAAAGTTTTGAACGCGGTTGGCGTGTGGTATTAGATAATGAATGTTGGTGGGCAAACCTATCGCGTATTGCGTACCGCTCGGCTGTAATAATAATAATTAACTTTTATCAAAAAAGAGTCTAAGACAAAATACTGTATGTTACTTTATTCTTTGCCTCTAGTTCTAAACAAACACTGGAAGCACTTTTATTTCAGATCTAGGTCAGGACGAGACGGTAAATGCTTAAAATCTATGTTTAAAACCAACACATGTCTTGCGATACAGTATAATAAATACAACAACTTATTCTTATGTTTCTGTATATTCAGTACACACTTGCATACTTATTTTATATTCATGCCAATTCTCAAAAGATAAGGTGGTATTTTTCATTATTTATGGGAATGAAAATCTATATGTGTAGGTTTTGATGTTATAGGTGCATGCAGTAAGCTAATAGTCAATGTTTATAGTTGTTTGTCCTTCCTTCACGCTCTAACTAAGCAAGCAATCAAAGTTATAGTTTAGCGTTAGTTGAAAGAACGGAGAGTAGTTACTCTCCGTATGCTCCTTTTTACGTTACATAGGATACTTTTTATCCCGATATTCCCAAGGGAACGAGAACTACGCGGGTGAAACCGCGGGCGGAAGCTAGTTACATATCATAGGTATTCATTCGCTAGCAAAAATAATACAATCACGTCATATTTTAATGTAATTCTGAATTCAGAAAAGTAAAATTGGAATATTTAGTATAAAATTCAAATTTACAAATTAGTAGAAACCGTTAAATATATATATGTATAGGTATCTAGATAGGCACCGTCTCTTGAGGCGTGAACCAGTCTTGTAGAAAGATCTTTATAAACTTTTTGGTGTCAGACGACCAAGGGCCCATTGTCTCAACGGCAAGCGCCGCAAATTCGTTTCTTACTGAGAGCGACGAATATTTGCGGCGCTTAAGGAACTGAGCTTGCTCCGCTGCGGCTTTAGCTCTTGAGGATGTACCACGTATAACCTAGGACCTAAGGTGTCTACACAGGTTGCATCCCATATAAGGGTACGCCCCAAGCACCAGGGCACTAAGGTCGCACCATCGCATCGGGTCTTTTACCATCATCCCTAAATAAACCACAAGGTTCCAGAGATAATGGGATCAAAGCAGAGCCGAGGGCACGCTTGATTAAATCATTAAACGCACCATGCCGATATGCGCGACCGGCGCTCTTGATGCAAGTGAGCCCATGGCGTCCGAACTGGTCCATATCTTTGCCACACGAACAGTGATGGGGTTTGCAGAACTTAGCACCCAAGCATAAACAAATCGAAATGCGAAGGGTAGCGGGATCAAGAATGGTACCTAGGTTGTGGGAGGGAATAGCGTGAAGCCAATTCCCGGATTCCTTTTCCAAGACTGCTAACAGTCGGGCTCGGTCTGTGTCATCCGGACATGTAGCCAGAAGCTCTGCGTGAGTTGAAGAGAGAGCTGGTGACTCCCAAGTAAAAAAAATACTTTGAGTTGATATTGTACCTAATGTGTCGTATGATGAATGTCACCATTGTGCTCAGCAGAATATCAATGCAGCAGGCATTCTGCTTGCTGCTTATTTATTTTACTTATACTGAGCTGAGCACAGTTTTGGCATCACACTGTATCTAGTATTCGTTACTGTTGTGTTCTCTCTATTTTCTCTTTCCTTATTTTATTCTTCTTATTCCTTGAGCTATATAATACTTCAATGTGCTCATTTTATGTTTATAAAAGTATTTTGTGTTGTGTTGTGGTGTGGTGAAAAAACCAATGTATTTTCTTTCTTTGATGAGATGTTATTTTCTTACATATGACGCATTGACGTTCAGCATACTTAAAGGTAGTTTTCGTTATGGTCATTATTATGCAGACGGTTTTAAAGCCGGTGTAAATAAAGGCCGCTGCACACGACCCGATGAAGTCCGCACATAAACGGAACAGAAACAGTTTAACGTAATGAGATGAGACCGTGTGCGCGTGACGTGGTGACATTATTATAGCATTGTGATTGAGCACAGTGCACGCTATAATTTCTCATAGGATATTAGTGGGTTGCGGCTTGCGTCTGTGTTGAGGTAAGAACAATAATATGATGTGGAGAATTATGAAATCTATATTTATGAATAGGTAATAATCAAAAGTAATATTTATAGTGTTAGTAACGCGACAGTAGGTACTGCAGAGGCGCCGCAATAGACGGGAAAACAAAACTCTACTAAATAACCACAATCGAATACAGCTTTTATCACTCTAGAGAATAATGTAGTTTTCTACTGGTAAAAAGTGAAAGGATTTTCCATAGACTTTCTACAAACTCACAAATTACAAGCTGAAGCTATATAGGTATGATATTGGTTTACTTACAATAACTAGCAATCTCAAAATAGCAAAGCTTTAAAGCTTTATACTAAATTCAATGATTTTTATGTGTGAAGCAGATTATTATGTCACACGAGCTCGCATTGTGAAAATTGAGAAGACCCTATATGGGGTCCAATTCAAGTTGCTATCTCTTTAAATTCCGAGCTTTTTCGTGTCTTTTGTAATTATCAATTGTCAATGAGTGCAGCCTTCGTCACAGATTTTGACGCAAATTACTATGAAAGTAACATATCTATTAAAAACATCATTGACTAAATTCTAATGAACTACCATCACGTAAAAGAAATAGTTTCAATCACAGAATATAAGACAGATGTTAGATGTTACAAGATACTGGAACCAGTTGCGACTATCACACGAAAACATTATAAAATCAAGCTCAAGACCGATCCTGCATGGAATATTACAGTTACCTCTGGGACGGCTTAGCGAAAATACCAACTAGCTGCACTGGGCACGATTCAACGCAGAGCTGAAAGACTGATTGCAACAAAGAACTGGTGAAGAGCAAGTTTCAAACCCTAGCTCACCGCCGCAAAGTTGTCTGTCTGTCAGTCTTTTACAGACTGTACTTCGGAGAGTGTGCTCAGGAGCTGCATGAGCTCATACCGCCATCCCTCTTCTTCCTTCGGATATCCAGACGCACTGCGGGCTACCACCCCTTGATTGATATTCCTAAATGTCGCACAAAGCGCTACTCAACATCCTTTATATTGCGCACAGCAGAGAAGTGGAACTCCCTTCCTGCGTCAGTATTTCCAAGTACTTATTCACCCGTCTATCTTTAAAGCAAGGGTGAATAAGCACCTTTTGGATTAGCTCGCTCCATCGTCAATCATGTCTTAGCCCTCGGGCTGATTGGGATCAAGAGCAAATCTATTACAAGTAAAAAAAAAATGGTCAATAAAATATACCTACTAGAAAAAAGCAACTTGTTTCAACATTCCATTACATAATTAAATAAATTTTACAAAGTTTTTTTCCCCCATAATCCACATAGTCGCTTCAGATGTGCTATGAACTTAATTTTCAGTCCTCTTATTAATAGCCGTAGTCCAGATTAAGCTATAATTTTTCAAGCGCTCGTAAAAATGTGGAAAATATGCAGGGAGTGTGCCCGGAGTAAATATTGTGACCACGTGTGCTTATGTGCAGGACAATGCTTACGTACAATGCTATTTTTATGTTATAAATATTAAACAAGAAAAAAACAACATGTCTCATGCCGCGATGTGATCCCGTCTGGGCGACATGAGACAAGTTTTCTAGTATATTTTCTTTAAAAAAACTCAAGAAAGTGAGTAACTCCTCCTTTTTTGAAGACTGTTTAAAGTAACGACTGACAGCCAACATTATTGTCACGATACATAGTGGGCCATCTGCTTCTTTGTCAATTAGCGTTTTAGGCATGACTACGTAGTGGCATATTTCGTTTTAGGCAATTTGCTCCATTCAATTGGGCATTATTGCAGTAATGGCATATTGCATTTTAGGCACTGCGCTCATAATTGAAACAAAACAATCTTCAAAAATTCTCTCATTGCTTCGCTCCCACTGGATCGCAACCCCGTATCCTCCTGCACGTAAGCACACGTGGTCACAATATTTACTCCGGGCACACTCCCTGCATATTTCCCGCGTTATTACGAGCGCTTGAAATATTATAGCTTAATCTGGACTACGGCTATTAATAAGAGGACTGAAAATTAAGTTCATAGGACATCTGAATAGATTATGTGGATTATGGGGAACAAAATTTTGTAAAATTTATTTAAATAAAAGGAATGTTGAAACAAGATTATTGGTAAGGATTACTGTTAACACGACGCGCATTAATTGTGTTCTGAATAATTGAAACCAAAACCAAGTTGAAAAAATTAATAAAGTATAACGCAAAATGTAAGTAACGAAACCATAAGACTTTTTAAGTCAGCTCATTAATTTTCAAAATTGACATTTCGTTGTTTGTTTGGTTTTCGTATTTTTTTTTTCTCTTCTCAAAATTTCATTAGTCTTCTTCTTCTTCTTATCGTGTGAGGATTAGTGGCCACATCTGGTAACAGAGTTTATCAAGCCGCCTATAAGGCCTCTAACTTGACTTAACGACAGTTATCAGATGACAACAGCCGGGACCGACGGTTTAGCATGCCCTCCGAAGCACGGAAGCGCTCAGTTGTAATGTCACTTTACGGTCACCCATCCGACACCTGACCGGACCGAACGTTGCTCAACAAAAGTGATCGATTACGATCAGTCTGTCAAGCGCAGCCACGAGCGCTTTAATTAGTCTTTGCGTCAATTACTCATTTTGGCTAATGTAATGTTTTGTTATAACTGTATTATAAGTGCTGTTTGTTTCCTTTCCTAAAATAAATAATAAACATGAACTATTCCCCATTCCCCCAGGTGTTTCTCTCCAGATATCTTTTGTCCTTCCCTGGGTGTCCCTACGCTTGTACCATGGACCTTACCATGGACACTGACAGTGGTGTATTGGTGTCTAAATTATGGTCCTCACAAATATGACACGCCAGGAAGAGGTTTACAATCATGACCCGGGCCCGACACGCGGCGGGTTTGTCTGTGCCATCGTAAATATATGCTCCAGAAAATATAGCCATGCTACTCCCAAACCAACCTTTGCCCACAGACTACAACGCCTCTATGGTTTGGTGGTAGAGAACACCACCGGTATTAGACACTGATGTCCCAGGTTCGATTCCTAATGGGGTAGAAGATTCCGGGAAAGGTGGGTTCCTTACCATTATTTATTATCAGGTATGATGAAAGATAAGCATCTGCCCGTCGTCGTTCATAAAAAAACCCGCGTCAGGCCCATGCCTTACCCATGCCCGCCCTCAAAGTGTTATAAGCCTAAAGTGAGTGAATTAGTTCCGATGTTCTTTTATTTCATCCTGTTATCAGGAATGAGATCGAATCCATACGAGTGTAATACCGCTAATCTCTAACTCAATATTGAATTAGTTTCATGTGTTACTTACATGAATTAATTCAGTATTCTGTAGAAAAAAAATGGTATGCTTTGTTTTAAAGGTACTCGTCACTACTTGTGTATCCAATGTTTCAATCCCGGCAACTAACTGTATGCCGGATTCATTTTGGATGATTGAGTAAGTAACAAACATCAAATGAAACTTTCACATTTAAAACACATTCGTAAGAAGAAGAATAATTGATAAATATTTTTATAATAAATTAATTACCTAGTTATTATTACCTATGTTTAGGCTTTGTTTTCAGACACAAGATTCCTCATTGAAAAGAGCATTATGCTAAAAAAATAAGATCTAGAGGTAAACTTAAACGATAGCACTATAATATTAAAATAACAGACATCATCGGAATATCACAATTGACCTAAATAAAAAAAAAACAATTCAATTTTTGACATTCGTTCAACCCTTTCTTTAGTCATATACATATTTTATTGTCTCTTCTATGGCACAAAACCTGTCATTAAAGTTCGGTGACCTGTAATGTCCTGTCTCAGTTTTCAGGAGGGTTGCGTATTTTCAAAGTATATTGTTACATGTCGATGTGCGTCGACAGTTATTTATTAGATATATGTATGTATATGTATATAATGTTAGGGTTATTGCTTTGTTAATTGATTAGATAATGATATAAGAATTATGTATTGAAAGATTTTAAACATAGTGCTTTTTATTTTGTTGAAGGCGACCGCTGTAAGCCCGCTTGAGTTCTACGAATTTAATAGTTATGTGAATTTGGTTCATTGTACCGGCTCGACGGTTTTGGTTAAAATAAGGTGAAAAATTATAAACAGATAGCTGAAAGCCTATTTGTGGCATTATTTTTTTTAGTTAGTAATTTTCCAAATATCTTTTCGGGAAAATTCGCGGTCGGAAGTTAGTGTAAAATAACCTTTGATACCTAGATTAGTTCCTAGTGGATCTAGTTGTAGATGAAGACGCGCGGGTGTTTAGCAAACGGCTCGTTAGGGGCATTCCGACGGTACGGTCACCGTGTCGGGGCCCACGTAACGCCCACTTGTGTAGGGTGACCATGCTGCTCTTTATGAGCTGGGACTTTGACATAGGGTAGTTGTTTTTTATGGGACTTATGACATTCGGAAAATCCCTAAGGAACATTTGACCGGAAAAAATCTTCTATAAATCTATTCTCTGTTTTAGAGCATTCAGCAATTTTTGAGTGATTGATTAACAAATATCCAATCATCTGAACTAACATAGATATATGTAGATAGACTTTAATGTTTGCTATAGAGATAGAACAGAGTCTTTGGATAAGGATATCGACTAGTTATTTTTTGTCGCGAAATGAGTAATCCCTGCAGAGCAGTATTGTTGGAACTTGATTTTACACTGAATGAAAGCAATGAATAGCAAAGTGTGAAATACCGTTGTCATTTGAAAAATTCGTTTTTGATTATGTCTGAAAATAGCTATTCAATTATTATAATCACCTAAACTCAGTTTTCAGCTAAAGTCGTTGCATTTAAAATGTGTTTTTCAAAACTGCGATGCATACTAGAAAATACATTTATGCAATGGAGAATGTTACTGGGTATGCAAAATCGCTTGTAACTTTGTCACAGTAAAGCCTATGTGAATATAAACACACTATTTTTTGTTTCATGCCAAAATATCAAATAGTTTAGATTTTATAGACATTTAAAAATCCGTTAATTTGCAATCGCCGCGCGTTGGCGCTGCGTTGGTGTGACGTCACAGGTCATACACTCCTTCCGCCCGCGCGCGCGCGCAGTACACGGCCCGGAGACATAAGTGATAACGTACTTAACCATACTTAACGCTTGTCAGTAAATTATTGTTTCATTTCGTTTTTGATATAAGTATATTAGGTACTGTTATCTTCATAGTGAAATTCACAACATGGATGAAGGATATGAAAAAGGGCAATCGGATAATTTACCCAAAATAGATGGACTAATGGTTGCCCACTATTTTGCAAAAAATAGTGATTTTGTTGCTGCTGAAATGCGAGGAGTAAAAATGAAAAAGTAAAAAGAAAAATCTAAATATTTTATTAGGACGTTTTTTTACTGCAGATCTTTCAGGTTTATCACTGTTTTCTTGTTGACATTTTGTGAGGTACTATGTTTTTTTTAAGTTGCAGTTTGCCCCCAACCAGTTTATATTTAATGTAGTTCTCCATATCATTCTCAATCTGAAACAAGAATAAATGCTTTAGGTTATGATTTGAAGCGTTTGGAGCAAAAGGTTTTGGCTCGTATTGATACACTAATACTTGTAGGTTCTTATCCTAACTAATATTATAAATGCGAACAAACTCAGTTCGTTTATTTGTTTGTTTATTACGTTTTCACGCAAAAAATATTGAACTGATCTTCATGAAATTTAGCATTGGTATTGTCAAGAACACGGAGAAGGATATAGGCTAGCTTTTATCCCGGAAATAATACAGTTCACGAGGGATCGACAGTAACGCTGGCGGAACCGCGGGCGATAGCTAGTAGATTAAATAAACAAGGTATGACGTAAAATTTGTTGTTTTTTTATTTAAATTTTAGGTAGATACGTTTAAACTGATACCAAAGGTTTTGCACCTCTGGTCTGATTTTACATATAAGTGCCTACATATTTAGGTAGGTACTCTTGCTCTTGCTGGCAGCGGCCGCTCCTTGACTGTACTCGTGCACGCACTGAACGACTACATGTTTAAGTTTTACAACTTTATCCATTTGTTTATCCATTTGTCCGGAGTGCTTTTAAAGTACGTCTCTCCATACAAACTATTGTTAGAAGATAGAAATTTTCTCGCGCGTGAAACGGAAGATGTTCTGTAGGAGCGGCGCACGAAAGGCCTATGTTTCCGACTCCGAGTGACGTTCGGTGCGCCCGGGCAGGCCCTGCGTGCGTTTATTGTTTCGCACCTGTACCAAAATACAATAACAAACTACCTATAATACAAATAACATAATAGATTGTCAATGTACTTACGTCAAAATGATCTTCACAACAATATACTTTGCTTTTATCTCCAAATGGATCCAACCTCTTCATAGCTTTTAGCCATTTCTTACGTATTTTAATATCCATTGGAACAAAAAAAAATTACTTTTCGGGTGCATTGGTGGTAGTACTTTTACATTGTGGCACAACACATGTTTTTCTTGTATTTGAATTCGACATTTCGAACAATATTTGCGTTATTTCGTAGTGAACCGTACCAGAGCGCGCAACGTACTGCGTGAGTGTATGACCTGTGACGTCACCGCAATGAGCGCCAGCCGGCCGACACTCGCGATGTTTAAAATTCAATATCTCGGGAACTAAGTGACATATCGAAATAATTTTTACACACACTTTTTTTATTTCATATGGACTATAAGAAAAGTTAAAAATCGAAACTAGTGAACATTCTTCATTGCTGAACTAACTCGAGGTGAGATCTAACATAAATCATTGTCACCCTACTCACTGCACCTCAAGCAACCAAAGCCAGTGCTTTAATGATCGTGTTCGTTGCATCTCCACGTATTCTTGAGCTCCCCCAGTCTCATCTTAAGGTTCTGAATCGCTTGGCATGAATGCTGGACATCAGTAAGACCACTAATAAATCGGATAGATGAGTGACATCAGGAAGCTTTTAAGGTAATTTCAGTTGTTACAATTAAGCTAGACAGATGGAAACCAATGTGACTTAGAGCTGTAAGCTTGGACTCTATGTTTATAGAGATAGGGTTGGTATTTGGTGAAGTGGATGATAGATTTCTATAGTAGATTGCTAAATTAAAGACTTATAGCCGACTACGACCTACTTCTTCAGTTTTTATGAAATGTTTATATATATTTATATTTCTTACACTCACACCAATTAACTAATCCCCAAAGTAAGCACGTAAGGCTTGTGTTATGGGATACTAGAGTAACGGATATAAATACATATATAGGTATTTATGTGTGGAAATATATATATAAACGTCCATAACTCAGGTACAAATGCTCATATTCATCATACAAACATTTGCCCCTACCGGGATTCGAACCCAGGTCCTAAGAGTAGGCGACACCTTGAAACCGGTGTACATACCACTCTACCACGGAGGTCGTCGGTCGTCATGATTCATTTTCGTGAAATACAAAGACCTTATGAGTTTTGGTATTGTGCTTGTACACCAAAACTAATCAAAAATACCTAAATCAGTGATTTTGATATAAAATGATTACTTACAGACAAGGGCCCGTACCGCGCAAGTGGGATCGGCATCGCAATCAGCTTCACTTGACAAATGGATGTGATACATTGCTGCTTCTTTTTGACTCAAATGAAAACTTACCAAAGACTAAGAGCAATATGTCACATCCAACTATCAAATGAAGCCTACTTGGGCGGTAGGGCCCAAGGTTAATTTAGCAATTCACTGGATTTTCACAATTATAGAAAGTAGTGGTTTGGATTATCGTACTATTATTAGCTTTTTATTGTTTGGAAAAAATGCAAATAGAAAGAATTTTGCAAAGACAGGAGTTTGGGAGATCAGTTGGAGTTGGCACGGACAGATTCAGGTGGCCTGCGCAGTATTGTTTCAATCTTACCAAGCTATTTCGTACTACGAATCTCTTAAAGTAAGCTTGTTTTTGACGGAAGTTTTGTGACGTCTTCGCTCAATCAACCCGAAGTCTGCGAAGTGTGTCAAAATGTGACAAGTTCAACAAAACAACACGCAAACAAAACGGTCTTAAATGACATGATGGTTTCTAATAGATGATGGAACGCCAGCAGCTTGGGAGTGAAATATACTCCAGAATATATAATACACTAGAGGCCGGGCGCGGTTTTACCCGCGTGGTTCCCGTTCCCGTGGGAATTTTGGGATCAAAGCTATCCTATCTCTTAAGTTGGACCAGACTGCTCACGGTGTGCCAATTTAATTTAAAATCGGTTAAGTAGTTTAGGAGTCCATCGCGGACAAACATCGTGACAGGAGATTTATATATATTAAGATAAATCTATAATATATAAATCTATAACACAGAAGAAGAATATACTCCATAGAAACGGCAGACTTACAGTAAATACTTTTAGTATTCCGTGCTTACAGCCACGCCAATTTTGTTTTGGTTGGATTTTTGTACTTTTATCCATTTCTAGGTTTCACAAAATTGCTTCTTATGAATTCCTCGAAGAAGAACAAAGGATATGCTAGATTTTGTAGCACATTCTTTATGAAGCTATATTACTCGATGGTTAAACTACGTACAGTATTGTTAGCGACGTGTCACACTTGACCATTGTCTATTCCCGACGAGGTTAATGGCCTTCACCCCCAAACAATAAACTGATCAGGTTTTTATAACTTGTTTACACTAATTTACGAGGGCTTATTGGGCCAATTTCGTAGTGATGTGCCGTTTTTGTACTGTTAGTTTCGGCTCGTAGTTTCAACACAACGAAAGACAAAATAAACTTTTTAAAGTTTCGGTTGTTTCAAATAGTTATTACGCTTATGTTATGAAAATATATTTTTAAAATATTATAAAAGTTACGTCTTCCCAGATATTGTATATTTTCAATCTTAGAATGTAAAAAGAGCTAACTAACATTTACTTTTTTTTGTATTCGTCTTAATAAATTATGCACAATTTTATTTGACACGCTCGTGGCGGCGTTTGACAGACTGATCTTATACGATCACGTTTGTTAAGCATCGTTCGGTCCGATCAAGTTTGGATGGGTGCCGTATAGTGGCATTACAACTGAGCGCTTCCGTGCTTCGGAGGGCACGTGAAACCGTCGGTCCCGGCTGTTTCATCTGATAACAGTCGTTAAGCCAAGTCAAAGGCCTTAAGGGCGGCTTGATAAACTCTGACGCTAGAGATGGCTACTAATCCTCACGATAACGATAAGAGAGAGAGAGAGATAGAGAGAAAGTATAATGGCGTAGCTAAATCTTATAATTTACTACTTTATGATGTGGCCGAATACGACGAGTTACGAGTAACGGTTGTATTACATAAAATGCTAAATATATTCACTGCTACATAATAAACACCTATATAATACCCAGATACAAGAAAAACACAAGTGTTCACGACATCTACTTTTGTCCCTGATGAGAATAGAAGTCACTACCGCAGAAGGTACTATAGGGGGCGGCTCGATATTGAATTAAAACGATTTTTATTTATTTATCTAATTACAACGGCAAATATTGCCACTTACAGTAACTAGTACACAACAGAAAGATAATACGGAAATGAAAATATTAACACAAAATAAATATTACACACATGTGGATTTGGGTTCAGATTTCTCACAAAATTGTAAACAAACTAACGATGATTCTATACTGTTTTTATATTCAGTAATTCTAATAATATTTTAATTGACAAGGCGACCATCCATGTCTACGCACGACGGGCCTAACTTTTTTAATTTTACTTTAAACAATACCAGCCAGCAACGGCGGTGTAGCGGCCTCCTTGTAGTGCGAGACATATACGATCTCCACAGTACCTATCATGTGTTTTAATAAGTCTGATTTTTTTTCTGAGTGCAATTGCAAATGTCGTTTCGTCTTTATGTTTCCCATCACTAGAGCCCTCATAATTTAGTTTAGAAAGTGACAGAGTAACGTAGGACGTTTACGATAGGATAAGTGTTAGTTACTGTCGTAAAATTGTATAAACAAACATTATTTCGAATGGTCTTTAGGGCTGTTTAGTACTTGCCCTTTAGTATTAAATGGTTTTAAGCATTTAAAATAAATATGTTCATAATTGTCGCACGCTCGGAAAGTTAGTTTTGTCATTAAATTTCTGCGTGAACAAAGGACAAACAAACGCACTTTCGCATTTAAATAGGATTAGGATATTAGTTCCTTATAAGTTCCTTATAACATATAAACAATAAGAATAAATTTCGATTAAACTATTTTGTTATAAGAAATTGAAATTTCACAACCTAAAACCTTCGTGTCAAAAACCTATATTTTTATATTGTCTTGCACCTAAAAAATTCCGAATCGCTTTTATTGTTATTCTAAGTAACATTTAAGAAGTTACGATAATTTTAGAATCACCTTTGTCATTAAATAACATTTTAATAAGTTCCTAGACATTTGTGCTACAAAGGTTGTAAGTGTAAATTAATATTCAATTACCTTACGCGGGCGAAAAAGGTATAAATATAATTTAGGATGTTACTTAGCGAAGATGGTTGGGTTATTGAATTAATAGCATTACATTTTCGCCTTCTTACAATTTAATAACAAAAATAATTGCTCGACTTTGGAAATGTATGTTACTTTTGGAGCCGGTGCCAGCCAAGGCAAGAAAAATATAGATGTGACGTGCTATTTGAAGAACACGGCACAATCGATGCCCGTTTCTTATTTCAGCTTTTTTAAAGTAAGAATAGGTACACCCACACAAAATCGTAAATTATTATATAGAATAACACCATATTCTAAGTCGTTCCTCCAAAACTTACTTGTCCTCGACTTAACGAAACCTCATTGAAAACCTCTTCGAAATACTCCACGAAATCGGTATTCTAAGTCATAACTCCGTAAGGACCTGGAGGAGCCAAAGAGTACATAGCCACTCCGTGTTAGGCCTAGCGCACACTACCATTTTGACCCACGACGAGGTTGAGTGGAGTGTAAAAAGTTTTGGAGGAATGACTTAGAATATGGGGGTTAGACCATACTTAAGCGAAAGCCTTAGAATTTCATTATGCGAGTCACTAGTGCTGTCAAATCTAAGCTACTGCGATACGGTCTATGACCTATGTTTGTTGGCCAGAACCAAGCGACTTATCCAACGTGTTCAAAACTCCTGTGGCCGGTTGTGCTTTCACGTACCACATCGTTCTCATATTACGCCCTTCTTTAACTCAGGTAATCTACTTAAGATGGAGGCTCGCAGGAGGCTTCATCTTGCTGGTCTAATGTTTGACATAATCAACTCAAAGAAGCCGAAGTATCTCTACGACAAACTTGAGTGACTGAACGTAAACGTTTTAAGCAAAGGTCTTGTACTCCAAGCACCATTCCATGGCATTTCGAGGGCCATTTAAGTAGATACAATGCCTCTCGGTGTTGGAATGATCTCCCTCTGCCTATGCGTGAACTAAAAACAAAACAAACATTAAATAAACACCTAAAAAAATCACCTCTTATCATTGCAAAACAGAATAGTCACGCATATACCTTACCTATCTTACACTTTTTTACTTCACGCTTGGCATTTCGGGGATCGCACCCAATTAGACTATCCATGGCCTCCGCGCTCTGCGGTAGTTTTCTGGGCAAGAAGGACACATGCATATGCACGCACTGAGAACATTTGGTTGGTCAGAGACTTGCTTTACGGGCATACGAATTGCATGTTTGTGAAATTGCACCAGCGAAGACACTTTTAATTTGTCAACAAATTGGCACAACACGGTAATAGAACACAATATATTCGTAGTTATCGTATCCCATTTCTTAATGTAACAAAACAAGGCCAAACACATGGTTTTACGTGGTGAACTCGTTGTGGCTGCAAAAGTGTGTGGCAGTGACAGTAATTTTACATCAGAGACTGTCGTTTCTCCATAATTTAGGCAAAGGTCTCATCTTGTGTTCATGTTCAATAAATGTTTCTTTCTTTCATTTTCATTTTTAACTAAGTATACCGCATCGAACAAAAAAAAGAATCACGTAAATCGGATCAGAAATCTCGGCGTAATCGGTGTACGTACATACATTAAAAAAACATACTGAATTGAGAACCTCCTCTTTTTTGGAAGTCGGTTAAAAATTAAAATACCTTATTTCACAAAACATTTTCCAACAAATAATACCTAGCGAACAATAAGCAAGGTGTAAGTGGTTTCATGCATAACCGTCACCGCACAGTATTGCCGTCACCGCTGTTGCTATTACACTTAGCATTAGCCAAATTTTCAGTATAATTGACATAATTTATAATCGCATTGCTGGAATAACTGTGGATATGATTGTGGTGCGTTGTAACCGCGAGAGGCACTTGCCTGTTGAAATAAAACAATTAGATCCGTTTCGTTTATTATCACTAGAAGGGGTTTAGTAGTAAGATGGCTGTCAAATTAAATCAAATACTTTTTATTAATGTAATATCAAGTATTTATGAACTGTCATTTTCCCTACCTGCCATTCAGGATCGCCATCGCCTTGCACAAGGCGAAGTCTAATATATATTAGGTCTTTAATTATGAAATTGCCGATTTGTATGAAGATTTTCAAAGAAAGTTCGTTTTCCATACTAAAAGTTTTTGTTATAGTTACTACCGCAAGTGCTAATGCCACAATTTTTTAATTTACAATCATTGTTTGAAGACTAAGCAAACTAATGCTATATTTTTATTTTAAAAATTATTAATAATTTATATTTAATAAAGTAGTAAATTTTGCTAACAAAAAAAGGGGAACATTTCGAGGTATTTTTTATCGTATTAGAAACGAAAATAATAACCATGAGATTCATTATTCTTGATCATTATGATCTTAATTAAATAAAAAATCAACCAATAGATGAACCTTTTAATCACAGAAGTAGTGAGGTTCTCTAGAAGTCTAAGAAAAAAATCGCCAATTTCATACTTTAACCCCTATTATTTATATTCATTTGTAGGTACACTTGTTAAGTTTTCTCTTTGTCACGGCATGGTGGCAACGTAGCCTCTATTCTAGTACTAACCAGCTTCCAACCTTCAAAAAGTATCTGAACTGAACCCTGCGCCAAACGCAGGTCGCCAAACTGATATCGTTGGCAGCTGCCAACCAGCTGGTTAGCACGCCTTCTGCGCAGAGGTCTGAACTGAACCCTGCGCCAAACGCAGTATCTGAACTGAACCCTGTGCCAAACGCAGATCGCCAAACTGATATCGTTGGCAGCTGCCAACCAGCTGGTTAGCACGCCTTCTGCGCAGAGGTCTGAACTGAACCCTGCGCCAAACGCAGTATCTGAACTGAACCCTGCGCCAAACGCAGATCGCCAAACTGATATCGTTGGCAGCTGCCAACCAGCTGGTTAGCACGCCTTCTGCGCAGAGGTCTGTTTGATTCCCACACAAGACAAATATTTGTGTCTATCCGTCGTGGTTTGTGTGTTTATTATATATATTATGCTATTTTAGTTTGTAGTTATTTTTCTGAATTTGTCGTGTCTTCGCGAATGCTCGCTTCGCTCTCGGTCGGCTCATGCTTTTTGGCCATTTCTAATCTTTCGAAACCGAAAAGAGTGTCTTGTCTTATCGGAGCTCTGTCCTGTTCGAGCATTGTCTTGTTTTTACACTTGTCGCTGTGATGATACTGACTGTAAGATTCGAGCAAGTTCTTCAGCCATTTTGAGAAGTGGTGTGAACGCAGCACAGAATGTCGAGGACAAAAGTCACCCTCATAAGGCCGCATTCCTCTAGGAACAGGTAGTGGCCAATAACAATTAACATCACGCCGCTAATCCCGGGACTAATGGGGCATGTTATATTATACGGGAAAAGATGGAAAAGATCATTGTTGTAATGTTACTAAGGTTGCCATTTATTTTTTCACAAGCTAGAGTAACGAAAGTTGGCTATCAAAAATTGACATTGTGTTTTTTTATTAACAATGCTACATTATAGGAAAAAACATGAAGACTACTTTATTTTCTAGTATAAAATTAATCCTTGCACTGGCAAGATTAGTAAGCTAGCTTTAATTTTTATTTTCAATTGATGACCTAAGCATGTTGCATGCTTGAACCAGGCTCAACCTACCTCCTCTTGTAAATTTAAGTATCTGTGACATGTATATTTTGTGGAACAATAACCTTCTTCTTTTTTAAGTCGGGTAAAAGTGATTGTGATAAAAAAGTACTTTTAAAAACCTCTCCCATCCTCATCTCAAAACCATAACAAAACGTTTTAAAAACGACATCATGGACCATTTTAATAATGCACAAAAGGTTTATCAAAGATGGACGGAAAACAAAACGTTAATCATTGAAGCATCGAGTCAATCCTGGAAAGACAATGGATATAATCCACGGGGAGGGTGTAATAAAGTATTGAAAACATCGGGAGAACTCCAATCAATATCTCATATTCCCCTGAGAAGCCCTGTGGTTCCAGTAACCACAGTGTACTCGCTTTCAGTATGCCTTTTTCGATGTACTTATTTAAAAACTTTTATGAACAACGGGGAAATGCTTAGACTTCATCATACTTGATGTAAGGTAATATTTGAATGAATGGATCTTAGAATCCTCGACCACTAAGGAACTGGCTATCTTATCTCTAACTGCCGGAACACAACAAATCTGAAAACGCTGTTGTTATAGCGTCAGACTGAGTTATGATGATGGTAGCTTGCCTGGGAGAGTAACAAGTCCGACCACCTACCAAACAAATACACGCAAAAACTTAAATATTCGTGCACTAATCTTATTCATCACGGAGTAGGTAGTAGTTAATAGTAGTATTTCCTAGGGATGGATACGCAGAATAAATCATGACGCATTACGCTGGCCCAATGCGGATTGGTAGATTTTAACGAAAGAAAATACAGCGGGGACTAATGGCCTAACATGGTTTTTGAAGCACGGGGAAGCTCGCAAAATTTTTGGTCACCCATCCCGTGACCGACCATTGCGGGAGTTGCTTAACCACCTCAATCGGACGCCAGAGAGTGCTTACCACTGCACCACCCAGCTCGTCAATATTCTTCGAAGTGACAAATATCATGAAGGCTAAGCGTTTTCCCGTTGTAAATAAATAACAGTAGTCGTTGTTGAAGGTACAAAGGGGACTAAACGCCTCATTATATGTAATTTCCATAGCCTATTACTTGGTCAGTTGCGACTAGTCTTTGCCATGAATAATTTTGCTTGGATAAACATTTACTTAGTAGTACACAGACAATAAAGTATCAACTTAAATACTAGAACAATATCGCTAAATGGTGAATATACAGGGTGTTAAAAGACCCATAACGAAAACGAAAACCACGTATTCTTCCCATCGTTACTATCATTTTCATGTATGGAGCCAAACCTGGGAAACTGATAGTTAAGGAGTTATTGAGGATTAAAGTCATTAAATTTTTCTAAAGATTATCGTATAAAGTAACAAAACCGCAATGAATTTCAAAACCACTCAATGATAATATGGTGCCTCGGTCAACTAGTCGTACTTTATAGATACACGCAAACGTTGTTGCACGCGTTCCATTGCGTGTAAAAAAATAACACCCATTTTTTTTACTAAAAATAAAAGTGGTTTCCCAGCAATTATATTTACATAATGTTATTTAGTTTGACGTACACTATGCATATATCACGGGTTCGATATGGGTCTTTTAACACCCTGTATAAATACGGCGAAAAGACGGTTAATTCTGTTTATCTTGCCATAATTTACTAACATTTATACTAATTTAATTGGGGTTTTTATGCAATGTCATTACCCTGCCAACTTGTGGAGTATTTGGTTATCATTTATTGTATGCGACTTACTACTAAGTACAAACAGATATCAACTGTTAACCTAAATTGTATTATATGTTTTTTGGCACGAGTAAATAAGGTACAATATACTCGGCAGAATATCGGTGCAGCAGGTCTACCCGTCCGCTGCGTATACTGAGCTGAGCACAGTTTTGACGCTGCACCTCTTTGTTTTATGTACATTGCTGTTTTTCTGTTTTTTTTTCAAAATAAATGTTTTTTCTTATTTTCTTCCTTTAGTTATTATATCTTGAGACATATCCGATATAGACTAAATTAGAAATATACTTTTTCAATGGTTAAAACATTTGCAATAATTACTTATCTGAAACATCTAGTTCTGAGTAAAGAAAAGAAAAGAAGATCTTAAAATCTTAAAGTTCTTTGGATAGCATAAGTTTCCAACACTGCTCTGACTCCACTATGGCTCTGTATAAGATTCTTGTAGTACTAGAGTATTGAAAGTGTTATTCGCAATTCAAGAGCGAATATTTTGTTTTACTTATGACCTCGAGCGGCCATGATGCCTTATAAATATTGGGGATTAAGTTTCTTTCCATCGCTGTGAAGTTTTTATATTAGCTTGTTTTTAGCAAGAAATCTTAGAGTATTAACCTTTAACCTCTCAGGCCGAGAGCAAGTAACTATTTACTAATCTGTGCCCAAAGAGTAAAGTAATTATAAAGGAATCTGTGCCCGAGCTATGAGACTCTTATAAGATTTTAAACTTTCGCGTTCCGTTATCATTATAAATTAAAACAACGGGACTAAAACGCGACATTTGTTATGTAGTACAACAATAGTACAACAGCTATATTGCAATAGCCGTGGTCACAAGCAGACAGAAGACACAACGTGGTTAGAGACATAAGCAGCTGTCTGCTTGTAACCACGGCTATTTGCAACTTAGCCGAAACGTCAAGCTGTAAGGTACATAGTTGTACTAATAACAAATGTCGCGTTTTAATGCCGTTGTTTTAAATTCTCTCTTCTAAATATTTCCGATAATCGAAAAATTTTAGCAGGAAGTGGGAGATCCCATAAAGATGGATTGTGTACATTATGATATGAAAGAGAAGAGTGAATGATAATATGACGGGTTCTGACACGGTGGAGTGGAGGAAAAGGATGAAGAAGTGAATCGAAGACCTGTACCGTGCAAGGATATCTGCCATCTGCTAGAGGTTATGATTTTGATCCCGAATATGACTGTCGTGGTTTATATTACAAGAATATATATTATGTATGTATAAGTACCTATGTTTAGTATCCATAACATAAAGTCTTAATTTATTTTATTTATTTATTTGCAAAGTAACACAATACAGTTTAAAATCAAAGCATAAACTTAAAGTAACAAAACATTCTAGGAGCTAGATTGCAAACCAAAACTTAGTGACCTGATCATGGTCTTAAGGCAAATAATCTAATAACAATTTTAATTTAATTTAGTCCAAAAATAAACTTACAACTTTATAAAATTTTAATTAAATAAATAGCTTAACTCTGTTTTGACTGGAATAAGAGATCCATAATACACTGTTTAATGAAACTGATGGGTTAGGTAATCATAATTATACTCTCTGCTATAAAACATGCAAGAGCCCGCAAATAAATGCGTGTTTTTATAATACACATCAGTAATACACCTTGCACCTTCACCGACTACCCTACGTGTGTTTCCGTTCAAGTTATGATATTCGTCGAGAAAAAAATACACTATCTATAATCCACGATCATAAATAAAACATTGTGTAAGATTCCTCAAATATTTGTGGGTCGATCCCGTCAAATAACCCACATGTTACTATAAAATTGATTTTTCATAGCCGACAGTAAACAGTTTAATCCATTTTTACGATTTCATTTAATCGGCGGCGACGCCAGAGCAGCCATGCATAGTGAAAAGCAATAAAAGTGGCACGTTGGTTCTCAATCTTTTAAGTTTATGACCTTGAAGCACTGACAATAAGTTACGGTATTCATTATTTCATGAAACTCTGAATTGTTTAGGTTTCGTAAGATATTCGCAAACTATCCTATCCTAACTAACCTGTCATTATTAACTGTGAACATCTGTGGCAACATTCCAAATGTGGCATCGTTGTTGAGGCTATGAGAGTTGTGTTTATACATTTTTTTTACTCTCAAGCAGCACCTTTGATGGCAACCCCCCAAGAGATATATTGCATAGAAGATATGTACAACCCGCGCAGATAAAGAATAAAAAAATAAATGCATACAAACAGACCAACTATCTAGCCCACGTTAAGTTTAATTAAGAACTTGTGTTATGGATACTACATAACGGATAAACATACCTATTTACTTTTTTTGTAAATACATACGTAATGTACATATTAAACACACAGACCAAGACAAATAGACATGTTCATGCACACAAATATTTGTCTTGTCCGGAGATCGAACCTGGGACCTCTGGCGCAGAAGGCGGGCTTAGTACCCCTGCGCCAAATGTCGGTCGTCAGTATGTAATTGAAAATAAATTGTTTTGATTAAGTTTGTAGGTATTTGGTTATCACGTTCCTTATTAATTTTTATGAACTTGTTATAAAATTGCCAAATATCACCACAATATGTAAAACAAAATTTACTCTTTTTGTTGACGGTAAAAAACTTAGTGAACCACTTTTTTAAATCCATTGTTTATCTGCGCGAGTTGTATGTATGTATATTATAAGGACTGTCAACAGTACATCTTAATACTTATGGAGTTGTTATGAGAGTAGCCGTTATAGCTAGACTTTTAAGCATGTTGTGAGATGTTTTCTGATACTATAATCTTTGAAATGTGAAATGAAATGAAAAATACTGAAAGCGGTCTTGCCAAATGTTGTGGGCCACAATAGGGACGCCCAGGGTCTGTATCGACAGTTTGAGAAGCGATGACTGAGGTGATTCACATTCTAACTACATACGTAGTTTATCGACGTCAGTCGATCAGTCTGTTCTAATACTAGTACAAAATAACTACTATAACTAAAACAAATATAGCCTTACGCAATTTTTCGGTTTACCGACCGCAAGTTAAAAAGTTAAGAAAGATTAAATCAACATTTCACAGTTCCCTGTTTTCTTCTCTCAAACTGGATTATAAAATGTGAAACTTTCAGATTTGTTACTCAAAATCACGCAAAGGCGGTTGAACGGCTTTGGATGGTGATGAAAATTGACAGTCACTATTTTATATAATAGTAGTTTGATAATATACAGGGTGGAAATATAAAAAGTTTTTCGCGATTTCTGACTTACCTAGTGCTCATACCTCAGTTAGTGTCATATAGTGTCTTGATCCTCATGAGAAACAGGATCGATCGCCATAAAAAAAATATTTTTGAAAACTCATCATTTTTCTGCAGATTGTAATTTTTTTTTTAAAACGATAAATGCAGTTCAAATCTACACAAAAAAGGTGAAACCGCAGGCGGCCGCTAGTTTGTAATAAACAACAAAAAACTTTGTAACTATTATGCGATAATTTTTAATCAAGTAAATATACTAGAAAAAAGCAACTTGTCTCATGTCGCCCTGACGGGACGACGACGCCGTCAGGGCGACATGAGACAAGTTGCTTTTTTCTAGTATATTTACTTGATTAAAAATTATCAATTAAAAATAGCATTGTAAAATGCAAAATTAAAAAGTTATTTGTAACTATTGCTCATTGCTATTTTTTATAAAATTTACTACATGCTTTTGCATTTATTTTTAACCTACTTCAAAAAAAGGAGGAGGTTCTCAATTCGACGGAATATTTTTTTTTTGAGTACCTAATGACTTTGCTTTCATAAAACCCTATTAGATCTACACGGTTAACCGATCTACACGGATTTTGAAAAGCTTTCGACGGCGTGGATCACATCATCCTGCTAAACAAGTTTCAATCTCTTGAAATAAGGGGTAATTTGCTTAGATGGATGGAATCATATTTAGGGAATCGTTTCCAAGCGGTTATAGTAGGCGGTTACAGATCAGACTTTGTTAGCATATTACGAAATACATCCAGACACACACACACACACACACACACGCACACACACACACACACACATACACGCACGCACACACAATGTTTACTAGATAGGCTGATATTTTTTTGACGTTGTTTTTTGTTCTTGTTGAGTTTTTGGTTTAAATTTTTAAGGAAACCTGTAATTGGTCTTACTAAATATAGTGTACACAATTTTTGTTAATTATATTTGTAACACTGTTGGTTTTCAATAAACAAAAAAAAATAGATACTAGAGAAGCGACCGACCATTACTGGAACAGTGACCAGATACGGCGACTGCTACTTTTATCACGTGACATGACTAACCGCATGTGACTGAGGGTGTGGGACTGCATTCTCTCAAGATGCGATTGTCAGGGAGCAGTCGCTTAATTGCAACAGGACAAATAATTGTAGAAATTTACAAGAAGTGTAGGTACAAAGCTGGTGTAGTTAAATAAATAACAAATAATAAAATGGGAAAGAAAAAGCTGAGTTAATGGCGCCACCACCGACAAGTACGCAAAATCTGTAGATTGGTTTGATTCCTATCAAACCTTGGCATACTTATCGTTTTGACAAGTAATTGACAAATTATCGGATTTTGGATACATAAGGAGCCCGTGGCGCAGTGGTTCGCGCGCTCGGCCTGCGATTATTGCGGTTAAGCAACTTTAGCAATGGTCGGTCAAAGGATGGGTTACCAAAACTTTACTATCTCGCGCTCCTCCGTGCTTCGGAAGGCACGTTAAGCCGTTGGTACCCGCTGCATTTGCAGTCGTTATAATCCACCAATCCGCATTGTGCTCGCGTGGTGGGTTATGGCCCACTCTCCTCATTAATCCAAAACCAGAAGTAGGGACATTAAAAATAGCTGATGATGACGACGACGGTTAAATAAAGTCGGGGGTGGCGCCATTAGTTGATTAGTTCTCAGTTCCACCCCATTGTCTCAGACGGGAGTGGACTATGTTTATTTAATGGAAATTTACCTATAAATGTTATCATTATAATACGAGATAAACCACCACCAATCAGACACACACTAGCAACCACGATAATAAACAAAATCAAGAAAATAAAGTTAAAATTAAATCTAACACGACGACGCAATTCGGACATCCAGTTCGATCATATATTGACAGTTGTGCGGTAACTCACCGCCAATGCGGCCATTGACAGCCGTTGACATCTCGATGGGCTGTCCGAATCGAACGCCGCGATTCAATTTCTATCAAGCGAGCGAGGGCAGTTGTTACCGGTTTTTGCATTTTAGCTTAGTTTCATTACTAAGTATACAGGGTTTTTCGAGATATTAAATATGTTTAACATTAGTAGTAATATATATTAGTATTATAATATTTCCCACTCAGCACAAGAAAGAGGTTAGAAGAAGCATGTTATGCATTCAGTAAGTACATCTAGCGTGAAAAACATGCGTCTTCGAAACGTTTGTATGGTTGGTGGTAGGATTTGTAGTAAGTCCTCCTGGCTAGCCACCACCAGCTTATCTAAGTCTGACGCCATGACAACAATTGTTTTCAGCATTGTTGTGTTCCGGCAGTAAGAGATAAGATAGCCAATCCCTCTGTGGTTGAGGGTTCTGGGAGAGGCTCGCTTCCATCTTCAGCCTTATATTGATATGACTGAAAATGAAAACGAGCCTCTCCCAAAATTTTATTTTTCTTGCCTTGGCTGGCACCGACTCCTAAAAGGCAAATTTTTTGCATTTTAGTTTTTTCTGCTGTGCCTTCTTTACTCGTTTCAGCTGATACTTCTATATAATTTTACAAACAATGGGTAAAAAACATTAATTAGTGTACGCCACAATTTCATTACACATAATACAGATTCCCGAGTCTATTCAAAGCAGAATAAAGTTCCATATCACCTTTATTCGGAGCATGTAGCTTCGTTGTTTATTTTACGGGGCACGAAAGACTTATAAACGATTCTCATTACTCGCAGAACTAAAGTTTGAGGAACTTTCGGTAGCCTTGGATCCGTGAAGGAAAGGAGATTCGGGCCCGAAACGTAGAGTGCGTTCCTAACTGTCGTTGGTGTGTTTGGTACTCGATTTTTTAAATTAATAAAAAATATTTTACGTTTGTTCAAAACATCAAACTATTTGTATGACTCATCATTACGAACAGCTTTTGTAAGGAAGCAAATCTGAAATCGCGAAGAAAATACAGTTGTTTCAATAAAAAAACAAATTTGAACTCTGCAAAAATGAAGGTATGAAAATGTTTTATTTTCGCGATTTCAGGTTTGCTTCCATATAAAAAACATAAAATTATGAATCTTGGCACTGTAACAATGCCAATGTTGGTGTCGATAGTTAAATCTGACAAGCAGATGATATTATGGACCTTTTTAGACACGATTTAATTTTTTAGACTGATCAATGCCTGGGAGTAAATTCGCAAAAAACCGCCGCGTTAGGATTCGAACTTTATAGGACCTTTAATTGCTCTTGAGACTGTCATATTTAATATATATATATATATATATATATATATATATATATATATATAGTAATTTATTTTTACTTAAAAAAAACTCCTTCCTGGATCTAACTTGTTTATCTAAATACTTATTTCTCTATATTTTTAATAATGACGTTTGATTTAAATAACAAAGAGAATCGTAACGACTGTTAATAGTACGAGAATATATTTACTTTATGAAGCTCCTTTCAATAGAAAAGCAAAGTAAATCAAGGTTTCTAGGAGGTAAGGAATTTCGTCATATATTTGACGAATTCAACTTCAAGGTTTATTTCTAATTGCAAAATCTGAGGGTTTTCTTATAAGAGGTTAAGGGCCGACTTTGCCACCGACAGGTTAGTTCTGGATAGCTTATCTAGCAGATAATTTGACATATCTTCCATATTACAACTGTCAAATTATCTACCAGATCAGCTATCATGAACATATCTGTTGGTTACAATTCCATTCCGATTGTTAGTTGATAACGACCTAGTGGTGGCCTAGTGGTTTCACGTGGCTTCCGAACTTCCAAAGCACGAAGAAATTCTAGATAATAAACCTTTGGTCACCCATCCCGTGACCGACCATATAGAAAGTTCCTTAGCCACTCCGAACGCTTTGCCACCACGGCATCTAGCCAGCTCTAACAAAATAATATAATTTTTAACCAACTTCAAAAAAGGAGGAACCGCCTAGTGGTACAACCACCGGTATCAGACCCAGGGGTCCCGGGTTCGATTCCCAGCGGGGGTACATATTGTATTAGGTTTGGTTGATGGACTTGTTGTAAGTAGCCAGGCGGCTAGCTACCACCATCTTATCTAAGTCTGACGCCATAATAACAATGTTTTCAGCATTGTTATGTTCGGGCAGTTAGAGATTAGATAGCCAGTTCCTCAGTGATTGAGGATTCCGGGAGAGGCTCGCTTCCATCTTCAGCCTTATCAATACTTAACATCAGGTATGATGAAGGCTAAGAGCTTCCCCGACGCTCATAAAAAAAGAAGGTTCTCAAGTCGACTGTCTGTTTTTATCTTCTTCCTCTTCTTATCGAGTGAGGATTAGTGGCCACCTCTGGTGTCAGAGTTTATCAAACCGCCTATAAAGCCTCTGACTTGGCTTAACGACTGTAATCAAATGACAACAGCCGGGACTGACTGTTTAACGTGCCCTCCGAAACACGGAAGCGCTCAGTAATAATGCCACTTTACGGTCACCCATCCGACACCTGACCGGGCCGAACTTTGCTTAACGAACGTGATTGAATACGATCAGTCTGTCAATCGCGGCCGTGAGCGCTTCGTCGTGCGTTTTATCATTAACGTCCTCAGTTGTCCGATTTTAATAATTCTTTATTATCTGAAAGAACGTAGTTTACAATTTAATTTAACCAATTTTACGAAGATCTAGTTAGTACTTAGTTTTTTAATAATCCTGAAAAATGACAATTTGATTTTGGCAAATAGTCGTTACCTATAGATGACATCATTATAGTGTATTGGCTGATTTTTAGTGCGAGTAAGTACGGGACATAATGTAACTAATAATTGTGAAATAAAAAACTTTTTATTAAAAAAAACCGACTTCAAGAAGTAAAAAATAAAACTTTTGGAGTCGGTGCCAGCTAAGGCAAGAAAAATAAAAATATAGATGATAGAAGTGCAACGTAGAATGCCTTAGTTGGTATTGACTCCAAAAGTTTATTTTTAACTTTTTGAAGTCGATTTTTGCTTCTAAATATTCATTCGTGACCTAATTTTCTGCACTACCGAGAAAAACTTAGCTTCACTGCTGCGTGTATAATGCACATTACTTGGTTATTCTTTACAGGTATTTTTCATATAAAAATATTTTATTAGAATATTATGAATAACATCAGCTGTCATCGCATATCAATATTTAAGCAAGGTTGATTAGGACAGTACCTACACTGTGCATACGATACCCCCTTTTTTACGATATTTCATTAAAATAACTCCTCAGTTTAGGTACAGTAAGGTATCAGATGAGTCAGTACCAACCTACCTAGGATAATAGCTACCTACCACCCTCTCCCAATTAAATTTTATTATATTTCGTGAAATTAATTTGCACATTTTTTTATTGACGAGGTTTTTAATTTCTCATTTTCTCCCTTAGTTACAAGGTTAGTTAGTACAAGAAAAGGCTTTTAACTCAAAGTTTCTTTAAACTTTATCATATTAGTAAGTAATCTGCATTCTTATCAAAGTATTTGACAACAAAACTATGTAAGCGATCACACAAGCTTACATGGCCTATATGCCAGCGTGCCTATAGTGATTGAATGTAAGGAATGCGTGCGGTGTGCGGTCGCGGCGCAACTGTACTGTAAACCAGTATGTATTGTTTCATGAGATACCTCCCAGCGCGCGTAGAGCATTTAACAATTTTTTTAAGGAAATTGGAACATCCTTTAAGCTGGCCATAGACGATAGGTTATTCATGACGGTTTCGACCTTACAGGAGCCCATCATGCATAACCTTGCGTGTGTGAAAGGATAACTGCAATGTGCGCGAGGACCCGACTCCGACCGGCCCCCTTATCGCGTAAATAATATGGATATGGATATGGGCTTCATTTGACAGTTGAAGCTCATAAAATTACCTTATATGGTCAGTTAACTGTCAAATGAAGCCCATGTCCATATCCATATTTTTTACGCGGTAGGGCCCCGGGTCCCGCGGTGTCCGTGCGCCGCCGCCGGTCGGGGTCGGGGGGGCTACCGCGTAACTTTATGGATATGAACATCATACGTTTTGCGGAACTTTAAGTCAATATTGTAAAAAAAATTGCCGCTATCAGATCCCCGTTTAGTGACGTCAGGTTTAACAATAGCTAGATAGCAACGTTCAACAAAACAAAGAAGCAAAAATCTATCAAAATAAGGAACTTAAATGACAGATGAAGCCCATATCCATATCCATATTTTTTAGCCGGTAGCCCCCCTGGTCGGCTTCGTAGATTCCATGCAAACATGGAACTTAATATTATAGGGATGTTTCAATTTCCGTCAGCACATTATAAAATGCATTGCGGTGAGTCTGTCAGCACTCCGGCAGGTGTAAATCTAACATTTTTCTGTAACTGTCATCGCTTGCGAGTTTTAAGAGATAATATTATACCAGCACTTTGTAGTGCGTGTGAATAAAGCTCTAAGATGAATAAATTTCGTTTCTTGTACAAATATGAAGGGCTTTTATTTTTGATCACTCCGAACAGCAAGCTATCAAAGTGAATTTTTAGTCGATTTATTAATTATTAAGTGGCTGTCCATAAGTCACTATCTTATATCATTTAGCTACTGGTTTCCTATTGACTATGCCCAGCGGCGTCCTGACCACATCGGTTGACGTTCCCTGTATAGTATGCTGATCATGCGCCTGTTATAATTCGGGGAATGTACTCAAGACGCTGCTGAGATATAAGTACTCAAATCCTTGAACCGCCTCTGTAGTCTAGTGGTAACTCGACCAGAGGTCCCAGGTTCGATTCCTAGTAGGATTTTGTATTTGGTTTGGTTGGTGGTAAGACTTGTTGTAAGTCCCTCCCCCTTTCCCAAGAGCAGTGAAAATTCGAAAACACAAAGGTTGTGGGTTCAGGTCCTGTTTGAGCAATTTGGAGATTAGTTGCTTTTTCTAATTATCTTTAAATAAGTAAATCATAAAAACAACTTCATCATAAAGTATTAAAAAATTATCTATGACACAAAAAAAACTAAACGAAAATCGGTTCATCCGTGTGGGAGCAACGATACCACAGACAGATACACAAACAGACACGTTAAACTTATAACACCCTTCTCTTTTTGCGTCGGGGGTTAAAAATACATCAGATAGGTATGTACTAACTAAAGAGGAATAGAAGAGGTATAATAACAAAAAGCTTCTACTCGTACATTTTGTTTGTCAAATGAGCGTCAACAATATTGTAGTACGGGATTCTATTAAAATGACCACACAGAAACGCAGTTAACTGTTATATATTTATTTATCTTACAACGGTGAACACTTTTGAGGTTATATTTTTAGTTTTATCGAGCGAAAGTTGACAGATTCAAACTGTCAACTTTCGCGCCAAAACCCAAAAAGAAAACAAAATAATGTCTACACTCAATCCTATTTTTACATAAACGAGCCTGGTTATTTCAGTAATTATATTTTCTAGTGGGTTTCAGCAAGTTCATTACGTGTGCTATTTCAGCCGTGAACCCATTACGAGGTTGGTTAGTGAAAAATCTTTGTCCAGTGTTTATTATTATGCAGATTTATATGGGGTTTCCATAAAACAAAACACGTACGAGGATTAAAAACGCATTTAGTTTAAGCGATTTGATATTTTGGGGTTTTTATTGTATTTTGGGTCTCGAACTTAAGTCGTGCTTGTAAGTTCTTTGTAAGGGTTAAACTGAGGGCTTACCTCGATCTGTTGAGCAATTTTAAAATAACTTTGCTGCATCCTTTTATCAATATTAGTTACTTCAATATCATGATTAAAAGGGATCATGTTACCCCCTGTTCCCATTGGCAAAACATTTACAAGAAAACATGTTGTAAAACATAATGCGCCCGCCAATGGTTCTCGATCGGAGCTGTCAAATAATGCTTCTCTCAGTGGCCGCATTATACGTTTATAACATGTTTTCTCGTAAATGTTTCGCCAGTAGCACTGAATGAAGTATCGCCTCGAAAACTGCCATGTTGCCATGACAATAAATATTTCTAACTTCTTTCTTATGATCTATGGACCTGCGTTTTCTTTTTGACATGTATCTGACATTACTAATGGTTTTGCGAGGAAAAATTATTGTATTAGACTCACGTGATTTTTTTATAAAATAAATAATAATACCCACAATGAAAGTGAGACGAAAGTCGAATCCCGATATCGATGTAAATATATATCTACGAACAATTTATAAAAGACTACAGCCAACTAAAATAAAGAAACTTGTTTTTGGCGAAAATTGAACATTCTCTTGTATAACTGGCCCACAAAAGGGGTCTAGAGAATGCGAAAATTCGTCTTTTCTAATGCCCTATAAATAAACATACTGTGAGATTGTAAAGGAGAGCACACACGGTTGTGTTTAGAATTATGTTTGTGACGTGACGGCGTATCTTGCAATCTCGAAAGGGGTGACATACCTACATACGACTGAAATATCAAACTTCAACGGTTTTTTAAAAGAGAACTATTAATTCTACACTAGATTTAATAGTTCTCTTATAAAAAAACCGTTTTTAATTTTTGCCTTGAAAATCTTTAAAACCTTCATACTTTTTTGACCGATCTTTTTTGATACGATCTGACGATCGATCTGAACGTTCTCTGTAATCAATCATCATGACCTCCAAAGCCTCCCAACGGGTTATATGTCTTACTTCTCTGCTTATCTTCCATGGTAATTAGTTGATAATGGCCATGTGGCAGACCACATGGAAACGATCTGCAAAACAAAGACGTTACCAGTTACAACAGAAATTTAAAAACATTGAAAGTATAATTTTTCCCATTGATTCGATTGAGGGTTAACACGAGGACACCATGAAAATCGCTGTGCATTTACGTCACTCAAATGCCTAGCAGTGTAGGTACTAGCTAATACATGAATTGGCTAGTGTTTCAAAGGACAGTCTCTCAGTGTCAATTGTGTACGATCGTGTGACAGCTCCTTTAAGAGGCACCGAATGGCTTATTGATGCTTCACAGCTGGTGTGCGAGACAAAAACCCTACCCTCACGTACGCATAGGTATTTTTCTCAAGAACATACCGTTGAGAGAAATAGTCACCGATTGTTGTATGTTTCGTGTTGTGGATAGCATAGTGACTTTAAAAAAGTGGCAATTGCTTCGGCGAAGTAGGCAAACTTGTTTGTTGTTATACCAAACAATGTACAAGTGGAGTTTTGATATACAATTTTTAATTATGAAGGGATAAAACATGGTTAAAAGTTGGACAACATAATTTTCTGGAGTTAGAACATGGACTGCTAAACTTAAGGTGGTACGACTTCTATACAAACAAACATTACACAATTATTGGTTCATCATACCTTAATAATACATAAATACATGCGCAACTAACTCGTTTCAGTTAGTTGTTTGCGCGACATAATTAAAAAATTGCACTTTCATACATAAAACACGAATATACTAATATCTTATAATTTCAATAATTCTACGTATGTGTGTGTGCCCAATCGCATTTATATAGCTCATGTATGAAAGTACATTTTGTTATAATTTCGCGCAAACAAATAACTGAAACGAGTTAGTTGCACATGTATTTATGAATTATTAATGTATGATGAACCAATTAATGTGCAATGTTTGTTTGTATGAAAGTCGTACCACCTTAATAATGTTTCTATCTTATCAGATTATTAATACATAGTGACTATCATTATATTGCGAAAAAAACGGGATTTCTTCCATGTTTGTATTTGTTTCTGAGTCCCCGATATTTCAGCAAAGTTGCATGCGCCATGATCACCGAGTAACTGAAATGATTAAATTAGTTTACCTAGATAACTAGTTTTTTGTTATACTAGTGGCTCCCGCTGCTCTTACCGCCTGGTTCCCGTGGCAATATCTGGATAAAAAGTATCCTATGTTTTGACTCAAGCTATAAAGTACCTATATATTCGCCAAATAGTATTCAAATCCGTTTAGTAATTTTCGCATTATTAAGTAACAAGCTTCCAAACTTCCACTTTTTTAATATTAGTAAGACTAGCGGATCCTCGCGGATTTACTCGCGTCGTGCCCGTTCCCGTGGGAATATCGGGATAAAATATAGCCTATATCACTCGGGAGAAATGTAGCTTTCTAATGGTCTAAGAATTTTCTAAATCGGTTCAGTAGTTCCTGAGATTAGTGCGTTCAAACAAACAAACTCTTCAGCTTTATAATATTAGTATAGATATAAAAGCGCTTAGTATGCACATATTAGATACCTATAAATTTACATGGCTACCAGTCGATAGTCTCAAGGTGGGCGACGCAGCAAAACTTGTCAATTATCTGGATGGTCCTCCTCGCCGTCATTAAGGCTCGAGAGGTTCCCCCTACCCCCTATCCCCTCTCGACGCCAGGGGTTTAATTGAGTCCGTTTTTCAACAGACGTGATCGAACTTGTTTATATGTCAGTTTTTATTTATTGACGACGTATATTGTGAGTGGTCAGAAAAAGCTTTTTGCAGTCACAGTCCGTGTTTTTTTTTATGAACTACGGGGAGACTGTTAAGTATTGATAAGGCTGAAGATGGAAGCGAGCCTCTCCCGGAATCCCCAATCACTGAGGAACTGGTTGTCTTATCTTTAACTGCTGAACACAACAATGCTGAAAACATTGTTGTTATGGCGTCAGCCTTAGATAAGATGGTGGTAGTAGCCAGGCGGACTGACAACAAGTCCTACCACCAACCAAACCGAATACAATAAGTACCCCTGCTGGGAATCGTACCCGGGACCCCTGGGTCTGATACCGGTGGTTGTACCACTAGACCACAGAGGTGGTTAGCCTTCATCATCCTGATGTTAAGTATTGATAAGGCTGAAGATGGAAGCGAGCCTCTCCCGGAATCCCCAATCACTGAGGAACTGGTTGTCTTATCTTTAACTGCTGAACACAACAATGCTGAAAACATTGTTGTTATGGCGTTAGCCTTAGATATGATGGTGGTAGCTAGCCAGGCGGACTGACAACAAGTCCTACCACCAACCAAACCGAATACAATATGTACCCCCGCTGGGAATCGTACCCGGGACCCCTGGGTCTGATACCGGTGGTTGTACCACTAGACCACAGAGGCGGTTTCGGGAAACTTACGGACGGGGGCCCGAATATTAGTTGACGGGCTTAGAGAGTAGACCTCCAGAACCGAGTTTTCGTTAGTCACAGCCCTCCGGCACAATATTTATATTAAAATTTGTGACGTCACAAACGACAAAGCAAGCCAAACGGGGTAATTATTTAACACTTCAGTAACTCAGGGCTTTTTAAATACCCTTTACTCTCCAATGCACTGATAAGGCAAAACAATAACAACCCGAAGTCCCTACATTTAGCAACAAAAGCTTATTATGTAGATCAAAACAAACGATTTCATTTGACGCTAAATATATTCTTCTCATTTTCGCAAGGGTTTCGAGAAACGGCTCGGAAAAATTCAGCTTTGCCCCAGAAAGAGATGGATGTAGAAATGGTGAATGTAGGAATAGGATGGCAGGGTTTCGTAAATTTGTCTTGAATAAAGGACCAGTGTTGTGACTCTGTTATTGATGTCATACATTCTTTTAATGCGTTGCAGATGTGTCTCGGAACTGTTGTGGGGTTTATTAAACTATTATAGGGTGGAAGGGTGGACTATGATTCTTGTCTATGGCCGGTATAGAACGGAGTCGTTTGATATAAAAAGCCATTTGTTTATTTTGCGTTCACAATTCTGTTTTAGACGTACACAGGACATCAATTGACTTTGAATTATTATGAGACAATTATTATCTACTATGCTCCTCCGTGCTTCGGAAAGCACGTTATGCCGTTGATCCCGATTGAATTGGAGTCGTTAAAACACACTAATCCGCATTGGGCCCGCGTAATAGGTCAAGGTCCATTCTCCTTATCCACCCATAAGGAAGGACAGTGCCCCAACAGTGGGGGCATTAAAAATGGTTGATGACACACAGACATAAAAACTTGACAACAAAGGAAAAACATTTTACCTATGCTAGTAGACGTAAAAAGTCATAACTGAGAAACTAGGGAGTAGACAGCTTTGTTTCATTACGGGACGTTGGCGGAATTTCTGTGAAAATTTCGAGACGGCTCCTAGTCTAAAATTCTCAAAACAGAAATTAACAGTAACAGATTGCAACAGCCATTTATTTTGAATTTTTTGGCGTGAAAACTGTTTTTTGCCTATAATTTTGAAACTAAGACGCCCAGGGATTTGAAATTATGCCTCGCGTGTGCACCTATTATAAAGTATCATTTGTTTCTTAATACGAGACTCCAACTTATACAGTTACAGTAATTCAAAATGTATTATGTGTCACACATGCTTATCGGTTCATAGCTTAAAAACTAACCGAGCTAAAGATTGGTGTTTACTGCACCAATTCGATTCCAAATTTTGAGGTATAATATATAATCTTACCTCAAATAATTACGAAGATACATGTGTGCAAGCAAGAGACACGGTACTTCAGCTCGCACACTCTTTAATGTTTGTAGTTTCAACAGTATTTGAGTGTGACGGTTAGTTTTTTGGTTACCAATTATGCGCTAAATTTCTGACTATAGTCTACAACCCTAACGTCACTGGTTTGTCTTAACGGCATATCCAGCTAACACACAAAAAAAAATCCTAGTAAAGAAGTTGTGGTTACACCTTAAATATTACAGGGCCCGTAGACAAAGTAACATCGTTATGTAGCGAAACGACAATTCGATTCGTTATTGTCTATATTCGCCAATTAACTTGCGGAAAGACCACGTGATTTAGCGCGGCTTATGCCAATGCGCCAATCCCATACGTTTAATTCTTTTCGAACTTCGTTATCGTTTTTGAATTGTTACTTTGGCTAGGGGCCCTGACACGTTTGATTGCACCTAATATGCTTTAAAATAGGGCATGCTTAGAATTTCTAGATGCCTTATGAGGAAGCTGTAGACACACACATAAAAACCCGTTGTATACACAACCTTTATCGCGTTCACAAAATAATAAAATCTGCATTAATCCAACGCTCGTATATTAAATCTAGATTAGACCAGCATCAGGAGAGGCTGGGCTTAATTAGATGCATCCATTTGACCCGATTATTTAGTCACATTGGCATATAATTACGTCGGATAACTGGCGTCCATGATGTGGTGAGTGCGTATTTAGCTATATATGTAAATGAGGTTATGCAACTTTCGCTAACGTCGATTTATGGATAGGTGACCAAATTTTTAAGTGTGCGCCTTAAGTGTGATATCAAATACATTTGTCATCAATAACATCTTATAATATGATGGTAAAAATTTTTCTTATATTTACGTCTTTCAATGATTCGTACTATTATTAGCGAAAAGATAGGTTTTAAATGAAATTCGACATTAATTCATAGGTAAGGTGGGACATCTCGTAACGAGGAGAATCAACAAGAAACTCGTCAAAGGCACAGAATATATCGACGGTGGAAAACAGAAAGGTCGTATCTCGAAAAAGGTCGTAACTCAACTAAGCATAAGGTAATAATCAGCTTTTTTTCTGCGTCGATTGGTCTGGGTTTCATTGCTCTAGGACAACATAAAATCTGAAAATTGGGAAGTGTTTTTAAAAAGTCTGCATTTTTTTTTGGCGTAACTGCCCATAAAACAGTGAACTTTTTAGAGATACGCAAAGTATAAGTTTGTGTTTAAAAAATAAAGACAGTTACGCGGTCACTGTTTCTATCCACGATATCAGATACGACCTTTTTGAGGGATGCGTTTTTAAAACTTCTCTATTTACGATAAGATACGACCTTCTTAAAGTTAGTGTTCTTCAAAGGACAACGAATAATCTTTAAGATACTACAATTTCGTGGGTGGCTTATATCAATCCAAACGCTGTTATGACAATATTACTGGAATCAATATTAAGTAAATTAGGTAGTTACAACGAATAGTCGGGCACGTCAATTCGGGAATATTCCGGTTTGTCTCGGTCACGCCCCAATAAGCTACCTTAGTTGCTGCGCGGGCGCTGTAGTGAAAGGTTGTCTGTGTTGTTCCAGTAAAATCGTCTTGTGAAAACGTTACAGTTTTATTCTAATAATCTAAACTAAGGTAAGTAAAAATTTAATAATCAACTCATTATTTCATAATACAGTAATTTCATCAGCAAAATAAAAGCTTTTTCTAATTTATTCTAAGTAATTCAAAATTAAACGCAATAAGCAATTACCTATTATTCTTTAGTGTTTTTCGTTTTTATTTAGGTAAGTTATTTTATTTAATTGAAAAAGCTTGTTGTAAATATAATTTTAAGAATTATTTATTAGATTGTTAAATCTACAAACGCTAGAACGCCATTGTATGTAATTTTTTACGTACTTACACCCCGTCATTTACAGGTCATTAAAAACAAAAAGCAATTACGTCCTTTCTGAGGTCAGTGAATTTATTATAATTTACTGGTTTAGTACAAATATGATGGCAAGATACGACGTTTTTGAGGTATAAAATTTCTATAGACGACGGTCGTAACTAAAAAAAAACGACTTCCGGCAATAGGAAATTGTTGGTTTGTAGACAATTTAATTCAGGATAGAATTATATAGTTATGGTTAGAAAATTACGTTCATACGACGTACCGTAAAAAAGATATCACCGAATTCCCATTTTTTTTTCGGTTTTTTGGCCCTGGTGTAAAGTTGTGTTTTTCGAGATACGACCTTTCTGTTTTCTGCCGTCGATATAAAGGCTCTTTTTCCCCTTTTTGATAATAATAATTATCATAAAACACTTTATTGCACATAAAAAGAAAACTTTATATAAGTGACATTATTGGTCTTTAAGAGCCTTTACATGAAGTTCACTCGTTTAGATTTAAATGTTTTTAAGATAGAAGTATAGTACCTATATATGTTTTTAAGAAATATTTAAACGGCCTTTGAAAAAGAAACTCCAATAAAATTTTGGGGAATGCTCAAAAATATTATTGCATATTCAAGTATAATCAATTTGAGTGTAGGAATTAATGTATTTTTTTCAAACAATAGTACATTATTGCAAAAGCCGTGAAATAGGCAATTGCAGATCGAGTATGAATTTACGAGACAGGCAATTGCCATTTCCGCTGAGGCATATATAGTGCTTTTCTCAAAAGAATACAGGGAAATAAAACATACTTTTAATATTATACATTTAATAATTACTGAAAGAAAATCAAATTCATTGCAGGAGTGTCTTTTTGAATTTGGAACATTACAGCGCTCCAGCAATGAAACGGCGTGCTGGAGTTGTTAAATACTCTTTGTAATGTTCCAAATTCAAAAAACGCTCCTGCAATGGATTTGATTTTCTTTATCCGTAAATTCGATACTTGGCGTGTTCTTTTTTCGAAAATAATGACAACATTTCCATGCATGTTTGAGAAAAATAAATTATCTTTACTAGACTATACCTACAGAACGAAATTACTGAATGAAACATAAAATAAAATATTAAGTACAAGCAAATAATACAAAACAAAAGAGAAGAAAAGCGGGGGAAAGTACAGGGAAAGGAGCTGACACAACATTAAAGTAAGTAAATTAACATTAAGCAGAATAGACAAACTTACTATACACTAAAAGTTATTTCCTCTTTGCAGAGGCAGCCTTCTTCGGTTTCACCATTGGTGCATTGGCTTTAAGGATTTGTGGGGCAGCAGCAGTCGCATTTACTAAGGGCTCAGTCTCACGTTGGCGTTTCCCATCTGGGCCTGCTACATTAATGCGACCAGCACCTGGCAGGTCCAACACCTGTAGACCCCAAAACGTTTTCAAGCGGCCATAAAAAATTGTGCCGGAGCTTCAAATCTGACATTGTGATACCGCTGTTTTTAGGCCAGACTTGGCTAGACACACTTTGTCCCGTACTGACTCGTTGGTGTATTTGATTAACAGTGGCCGGGGATTATCTTGACGAGGCCGACTTACACGACTGACCCGACAGATGTCTTTGGCCTCTGGATTTGCAGTGGCTAAATGTTCGTATGCCACATCCAGAAAGTTACCGTGGAGTCTTCGCTCTTCTGCTCTGGAACACCATATAACAGCAACATTGTTGACTACTGTCACACTGTGTGCCAGCTGCTTTTGCTGCTCTAGGTTTTTGAGCGTATCTAAGACAAAATTGTAAAATACCTGGAACTCTGATGTCAACGCAGGCAGGGAGGATGGTTGCGGTGTAATAGTTGTGCCAAGTTCATTTTCAAAAGCAGCCATTCTTGAGACAAATGATAGGCTTGGAAGGTCTTAAATTTGAAGTGCCATCTTACAGTGCAGTGAAAGTGAAGTGAAGTGCTGAAGTGTTTCTTGTGAAGACCTTTTGGAAAGGAGATAACAGTTGCAGGTATGTACTAACCAATTTTAGCACATAATATTTATAACTTTATAACTGTTTCAAATTAAATAGATGTATTTTAAAACAATTTCAATTTCGGAGCTTTTCAACCGATTTCATAAATTCCTCAAATTCAAAATTGACCTCAACCAACACATTCTACGGCAGTTTTTTTTTGTTGTTCATACAAGTCCGAAAATATATGTAAAACTCAAATAATCTAACAGGTAGGTAGGCTATGGGTACGCCAAAAGGTAAGTACATACAAGTTTTTCTTAAACCGAATTTCCTCTCCATAATTGTACTCGTATAGCTAAAATATCGCGGGTTTTCGTCTTACTGCTTTTTAAGAGTCGATTTATTATTTACCCCCTCAAATCGGTCCCGTATTTCATACCCATGGGAAACGAACCCTGCACCCTACGTCATTAGTCGGATACCCCCTTACAAGCATTTTGGATGTCAGTAATCGGTAGAGTATGGTCGGCAATTGTGAGACTTGGTGATTGCAAGATGGTTTGCAATAAAAAAAACAGTTCCGCTTTGTATTGTTTTCATTGTTTTGTATTGTCCGCATTATGCTTTTTAACTTCGACCGTAAAAGTAAATATTAAAATATTTTTTATCCGACTTCAAAAAATCTCAGGAATCTCTTGTACGCGAACGACATTGCTGAAATGGATGGGTGCACTAGAGGAAGCTGGTATCAAAGTAAGTAGGCCAAAAACCGAACACTTGGAATGTCCATTTCGTAACAACATTGGTGAGAAAACCATCCTTTAAACTGATGTCACAAAAGTACCAAAAGTCACCCAAATGAAATATCTAGGATCAGTGATCCCAAAAACCGCTGATGTGAAAGAGCATGTAGCACATATAGTCAACGTTGTCTGGCAAAAATGGCTTCACATTAACTAGGGTCTTGTACCCACGGATGCCCAAAAGGCAAAGTTTAGAAGACGGCTGTGAGACCAGCGATGTTAAAAGTATGGTTCAGTATTGGTTAGTGAAACAGACGCATGTACAAAAGCTACACATAGCGGAAATGAAGACGCTGAGGAGGTCGGCAGGAGTAACTAGATTTTATAAAGTGCGTAATGTGCACATACATGGATTTTTAACAAACAAGCAAGAGATAAAATTAAAACATGTCAATTCGCTATGGAAAGATCAATTTTAAAAGTTCGCAGGATACAGAAAATTCGAAACAGCCTTATAAGGAAAAAAACTAAACAAATAGATTTCTTACAACACGCTCTGAGACTGGAAGACGGACGTTGGACAAGACACGTTACTTTATGGCAAGGTCCAAAAGGGAAGAAAAAACGTGGGAGACCGCACAAATTATGGGTTGATGACATCCAAGAGCAAGCAGGAGTGCAGTGGTACATCAAGGCTAGAGACAGGAAGAAATGGGTGGGGGTGGAGGAGGCCTTTACCCTCCCGAGGGATTCTCATTAATATATATATATATATATATATATATATATATATATATATATATATATATTTTTTAATATAATTTTTGCATGTAATAAAATAATTTAAATTAATTAAATAATAATAAAAAAAAAGGAATGAAAATGTGCAAACTTATGAAATGTAATAACAGTTATGGAAATGAAATATTATCAAGTGAAATGTATATCTAATGTAATGAATTAAGTATTGGGAATTAATAAAAGGCTTTATTATTATTATTAGAAAGAAAGAAAGAAAGAAAAAAAAAAATTATTTAGGACAAATTACATGTTAACGAAAGGCAGTACACACAAAGAACATTAAAAATTTGTCCCAAAACGGTCACGACTCAGCATAATGCGTGGTCTTACGACCCGCGCTGGTCTTCCGTCGTGAGCGGTTCGATGACGTTCCGGACAACAAAAACAAAACAACATACCATACTACAATTTAAACAGACAAGTAAAATAAATTTAAAAAAAAAGAAACACAGAAAAATATTAATTAACAAAACAAAACGATCACAACACAACGATATCTGCAGTTCGGCACAAAATAAAAAACATAAATTAACACATTGCACAATACCAAACGGGAAGAACATTGATAATTTAACACAAAGGAAAAACAGATTAAACGGGATACGAAGTATAAAAGAAAAAAAAACAAAAAAAGCACATACAGTTTTGCATTGCGAATTTTACGGTTGTTATTATTATTTAATGTGCACATACGAGGTAACTTTAAAGTTGCCCCTATATCCGACAAGTTAACAGAGACTCGCTGGAGATGGTACGGACAAGTGATGAGGAGAGATGAGGATGCTCAAGAAAATAATAATAAGCTATGCGCTATACCGAGATTCCGAACTAACGCAGGAAAACGATCGCCCTTAACTCGGCTGTCTGACACTTAAAATAATAACTATAACGACATTTATATACTTATACCTAAACTTGGCTTGTTTAAAAAAACATACTTTAAAACTTCCTAAAATCACTAGTGAGAGCAGTTCAAACGAAACGGCTTACTTACCTACTTTTCTTTGTTAAAAAAATATCTATATTAAACAACAAATCTCAAAAAGCTTCATTACTTATAGTTTTTTTAAGTTATTTAAGAAGTCTTAATCTCAACTAGTTAAAATTTAATTTATGTTTAACGGCGCTGGTTTCATTTACATTAAGTAATGGAAAGTATTTATACTTTTTATGTAATATACATGATGAAACTGTTTATTGACCCCAATAAATTAAAAAAATAAAACATTAAGGACCATAAATATATACCTTTTGGAGTCGGTACCAGCCGAAACATAAAATATTAAAAAGTTTAATGTAAAATGCATCATTAAAGCCTACTGTGGATTACGTTAAACCCTGTTGTGGCAAACAAACTCTTTAGCACCAAAATATTATTATAGACTTATGTATATAATAACTTCATACTTTGTTTTATAATTAAATAACTTTATAGATACTTCTCGAAATAAAGTCGAAATTGCGTTTCTCTGAAATAACAAAGGTTTATTAAATTCCTACTAAATAACATTAAATTTTATTTTTTACAATAATTTCTTTACCTGAAATAACAAAGAAACATCATTTAAATTCTTAACATTTCAATTGACGACCTGTTTGGCGCAGGGGTACTAAACCCGCCTTCTGCGCGAGAGGTTCGATCCCCGGACAAGGCAAATATTTGTGCGCATGAACATGTCTATTTGTCTTGGTCTGGGTGTTTAATATGTATATTATATATTTATTTATTTACAAAAAATTCAAAGTATATAAGTATGTTTATCTGTTATCCATAACACAAATTCTTGGTGAAAATTAACGTGGGGTAGATAATTGGTGTTGTAAAAAAAAGCCTCTATTTCAGATGTTTTTATATCTTTAGCAAAAGTTCAATTCTTACAATGAGTTAGTAATAAAATTAGGTACAACCTTTTTAGGGTTTCGCAGCCTAAAGGCAAAAAACGAAACCCTTATAGATTCGGCCAAACCGATGTATGTTTTTATTCCAAAACTATGAGGATTACACAGTTGAAACTTGGTAGGTAGATGTATTCTGTAAACCGCTTTACGGTTTTTACACAAAAATAAAAAATATATGAATTATTTCCCCATACATGGAACTGACACTGAAACATTTTTTTTCGTCAAACCTATACGAGTGAGGTATCTATAGATAGGTCTTTAAAAATTGCATTGAGGTTTCTAAAACGATTTTTTCTCAAAGTCAACCGTTTGAAAGATGTACACTTCCAAAGTGGTTAAATGTGTGCCCCCCCCCCCCCCCCCCTCTAACTTTTGAAATAAGAGTGTGAAAATTTAAAAAAAAATATGCTGTTGATCTTAATAAAAACTTTCAACGAAAATTGGTTTGAACGAAATGTGGTTGTCAGCTTTAGAAATATAGCATTTTTCCCGAAAGGTATTTGAAAAAAAAATAAGTTTTTTCATCAAACCTATACTTGAGGCGTATCTATAGATAGGTCTTTAAAAATTACATTGAAGTTTCTATAACAGTTTTTTCTCAAAATCAACCGTTTGAAAGATATACACTTCCATAGTGGTAAGATGTCACATCCACTTTATTCCAAAACTATAAGGATCACACAGTTGAAACTTGGTCGGTAGATGTATTCTGTAAACCGCTTTACGGTTTTTACACAAAAATAAAAAAAAAGAAGTAAAGGGGGGCTCCCCATACATGGAACTGTTACTGAAATATTTTTTTTTTCATCAAACCTATACGTGTGGGATATCATTAGATAGATCTTTAAAAATGACATTGAGGCTTTTAAAACAGTTTTTTTCTCAAAGTCAACCGTTTGAAAGTTATACACTTCCAAAGTGGAAAAAATGTGTGTCCCTCCCCCCCGCCCCCTCTAACTTTTAAAATAAGAAAGTGAAAAATCAAAAAAAAAATATGATGTAGATCTTTTTATAAACTTTTAACGAAAATTGGTTTGAACGAAAGGAGATGGTCAGATTTTCTATAAGAGGTGGGGTGTGACCACCGACAGAGAAGTAATTCATACTCGTTATTGTGCGTATATTTTCTAATATATTAATCACAAAAAATATTTAAAAGCATCCTCCATTTATTTCAAATAATTTATTTTATTAATCGTGTGCGATGAATTACTTGCAACACTTTTAATATTTTTTATAAAAATGGCAGGCAAATCGAAATGTCAAATCTATCCACATGGCTAATAATAAGTAATTAATGTAATTTCGTGCCTCCTAAAACTGAATTCAAATAAGGAGGTGGTGGTGGTTGGAGTTCTCAGCCTAATGTATGAACCATTTTTTTGTAGTCGATCATTGGTGTTGTATGAAGGTATGATGTCTTTTGTTTCAAACACATAAAATATCAACGATTTCTTTCTATCCAATTTGGGTATTTCTATGTATCATGCCGTGTTTTGGGCTTCTAATTTCTAATGTATTCTATCGAAATATCTAAAGGAAGTAGGTAACCTCTCTGGCTGCTTGACATGACTTTGACACTTTGATGACAGCTAACGTCAACGTCAAGCTGTGGTAAGCATTCGTTCTGAAACATAAACTGAAACTAATAACATTTTTTACAAATTACAAGAGAATGGCGGATTTTTTTAATATAATAATTATATGACCTTATAGCTTAAACCCAAAGCTTCAAATGGTATAAATATCATGTCAGTCGGAAGAGGTACCCCACTTCTGTCCGTCTCCTTTATTTAGTAGTTTCAGAGCTATAGCACATTTTCCAAAACCGCAAATATAATTATAAATTTTTAATTTTGCATTTTGCTAGCTATTTTTGTGTGATAAATATTAAACAAGAAAATATACTAGAAAAAAGCAACTAGTCTCATCCCGTCAGGGCGGCATGAGACTAGTTGCTTTTTTCTAGTATATTTTCTTGTTTAATATTTATCACGCAAATATAATGTCATTCATACAAACACTATGAAAAACAAACTTATTTTTGCAGACGAAAAATTATAATTGCATTTTGGCAATAATAATAATAATATAAACTTTATTGCACATTATACAAAAACAAACACATACAGAGAAAATGTCAAAAAAGAGGAACACACAATAGGCGGCCTTATAGCTACGTAGCAGTCTCTTCCAGGCAACCTTGGGTGAGAGACGAAACCCTTCATGTGCGAGTTCGACTCGCACTTGGCCGATTTTTTATCATGAACGAAATGTCACACAGCACACAGCTGTCATGTCAGCGGTGACATCCGGCCATCTGTAGAAACGTTCAAAGTACTAAATTAAATAATGAAAAGCAACAACTGCAGTTGTTATACGAACGATTTTCTTTACATGTATTGTACCTAAGTAGGTATGATTACCATGTTTATTTTTACCTAGACAAGGAATTACCACTAAGCCCACACAATGTTACCCAATACCTTTGACCTCCAACTTACCTCAGCCTAATTGAGACCTCTTGTTACATATAATTTATCCTGCTATCTAATAATGTGCCTATTAATATCATTGTTCGTATAATTATTGACAGACATTTAGATAATAGATATATGGTGTCATCCGATATTAATGTGACACGCATAATATAATGTTCTTGAAAAAAAGATTGAAACAAGATTAACACTTTCGCGGACAGTCAACGAGACACAATAGAATTTTTATTTTTATCACTGCTATAGGCGTTGAATGTCCGCGAAAGGGTTAATGATTAGGATAGGAAGAATGTATGTATTTTATAGTATTCTTTTTAAGCTTCTTAAATATAAGGAGCTCGAAGATGCAATGGTTAGCTGGTGGTAACTTTAAGGGTCAGTGGATGGGTGACCAAGAATTCTCGAGCTTCTCGAGTTTCTCGATATATTCCTCGCTTTGAATGACACGTTATCTATCACCCATCAAACCGTATATGGGCGACGAGGTAGGTCATGGGCATACCAGATACATGCCCGCTAAATGTCAAAATATTAAACGTAAATTGTAAAAGTGCTTCAACTGAATTTCAAAGTTTTACTCGTATATACTTAAAAGTTAATACATGAAAGGCTTGCAAAATAATAAAAATGAAAAAATAAATCTAAAATATTTATCATCCAGAACTACACAGCAGTCTAGACAATGCTTGTAGCAAAAAAATGTCTAGATTATTCAGACCTAAATAGGCCCATAACTCACGGGGATAAAACTGCACGTACAAGCAAAAAAACGATGCGAAATAAATTTTATTAAGATATATTTTTCTGGCGCCTTGTTGCGATTGTGGGATTAACTTTCGCAGGGACAATTGTAGGATATCTTAGCCGTATTTTTTTGATTCATCCATCATTCATCCATCATCAGCCTGTGGACGTCCTCTGCTGGACATAGGCCTCTTCTAGCTCACGCATATTGTGGCGTTCATAGCAGGCTATTAGCCTACTGCTACCACGCTGGCCAGACGGGTTGGTAGACGGTTTGTTTCAAGTTTTCCTTCTCTCGCACAGGTGTTCAATGCGTCGAGCCTCTTAGTCGACTCTTACGACATCCCAGGCATGTAGGGGAGTGGTGACACTTGTATTCTTAGGCCGTCACCACACGGCAACGTCATTTTTTTAATTACCTATCTGAAACTTTAGCCCGTGGTATCCGTTTGTTCTCAACGTCACAACACAACGTGTCACACAGTTACTCGCTGGGAAAAAAATCCCATCGACTCACAGTGTTATTCGTTGGGAGAACAATTAATCAAAATATTTTTAAAATAAATATATAGTAAGGATTCTTCGCAGTGGTTTGTATGGCTTGCGGTTGTAGCGGTTTAGCAACGCAATGGTCGGTCATGAGATCGGTGACCAAATACTATCTCGATCCCCTCCGTGCTTCGGAAGGCACGGCAGTTGGTCCCGGTTGTATTTGAAGTCGTTAACGCACCAATTGATGTGGTGGTTCATAGTACATTTTTCTTATCCATCCAAAGGGTAAGTTCCTTGAGACGACCTCCGTGGTAGAGTGGAGTACATACACCGACCGGTTTCAAGGTGTCGCCTACTCTGAGGTCCTGGGTTAGAATCCCGGCAGAAGCAAATGTTTGTATGATAAATACGAGCATCGTTTATATATATATTTCTATACATTAATACTTATATATGTATAATTATATGTACTTACATCCGTTACCCTAGTATCCCATAACACAAGCTTTACAGTGCTTACTTTGGGGCTAGGTTAATTGGTGTGAGTGTAAAAAATATTTATAAGTGCCAGCGCCCCAGGAATGGGGATATCAAAAAATTCTGATGATGAGAATTTGAACGCTTAAGACTATAAGCACAAATGATGATTGTCATCGTTATCCACATAACACAGTTATAGAAATTCATATTTATCACGCAACGACCGATGTTAACTGATCAAATTGACGGCCAAACCAAAGTTATCAGCGTCACAGAATATTTAATTACATAGACGGTACATAAGCTGTACCACAGATGTAAGTTTCGAACAGAGTCTAAACAACAGTAATGTCGTACAAGTCTAAAAATACCTGGCTTGCCCAAACAAGCGCTGATAGGTTATTCTCGCAAACATCCTTCATATTGACGGCTGCAACAGCGGAGACCGCTCCATTTTCAAGACTATTTGACAGCTGATGTGACGGTCAGTCATGACAACAGCATCGATGTTTGCTTATAAAGAGAAGGAGAGAGGGGTGTTTACAAGACGTTGATTAGTATTTGTGCGAACGGCCAAGTTAGGCAGTTGCGTTTCTTGCTTTCTTTTGTGCTACTTTGATGTGTCTTATTGTCGTGTTTGTCCCAAATAAATATAATTTTCTTTCTTTCTAATTTCAACTACGAAATTTCAAGGCTCATGGACACAGTAAAAACCACATGACATTCGCACCGTGAATATCCATCTAGAGACTGTTTCACGGTAACGGCTCCACGCCGGATACCGTACGACAGACAAATGATGATGTGGTTTCCATAAAACTTTGTCTCTGTTCCCCAAACTTATTCTGGAGTTGTATGCGGAACATAACAATATCGCTCACTAAATGATTCATATACCATTCTGACGAGTACAAAATTAATTTACATTTCTGCGCTGTGCACCGGCGATTCATCAGAATTAGTCGATAGGTAGAAAACTGATGATGTCATCAATGTAGCTTAACATTATTACAGATGAAACGCCTAAATATTTAAAGTGTCAATTAAGTTGTGGTAAGGTTTCACGGTATCAGTGTATGTATTTACATATTTTACCCTTTATACGTTTATTTGGGCACGTCACAAACTACAGGACAGGTTACTCCCAGCCAATTATATTGAGGATTTCTATTTATTATTATCGGGGGTTAAGAAATTTTACACAAGAAGATACAAACACAAATGTATGAAAATGAAGTCAAAACGATAATTTTAATAATATAAGAAATGGGTCATGCATCCCACTTATATGCAGCAGTAGGGTTGTAATATATGAATGCTATTTTCAAAGGAAATTGAACCACAAATACACAAGTATACGTCTTAATTTTAAATCCATCCCTATATTGGCCAATACACAGATTGAGCTTCCGATCAGACAACCGCCCTCTACCGCTGTTCGTTTCAAAATAACATTCCGTCCGTTGTTGCGGTTGACGGCGCGACGAGTATTGATGACGTCATCGCTCAGCCGGCCAATCCGCGCACGCCAAACTGATTTCAGTTTTAGACCAGTTCGAAATTCAAATTTGTAATGTTTAACTGGACTGCGGAAGTTTCGGAGAATACAGTAATTTGTTGTAATTACTTGCAGTATGTTTGAAATATAGTTCTGTGGTGGAACTGTGGAGGTCATTTATTTGTGTGCAAATATTTCGGACGTTCGGTTTAGCAATAACTGAACATGTTGGATTGCAGGCTAGTTGGGGAGGTAAATGGAACTTGTGTCCGAATGGTTATTTTCAGTTTCAGTTCTCGTCTGGAGTAATGAGATATAGTTTTTACTTAACTTTGTCAAGATAACTTGTCTCAAATACAGAACGATCAAAGAGATTCATTCCGCCTCTCTGTATATGGCAAAGTAATTGCCAAAGTGCCAATGGGCCCAACAAACTGTTTTACTAATATTTAAAACTGAAAAAAAAAACTTGTAAGTAAGTATAAGCAGCTTATCATTCGACGTGTAAGTGAGTCAAATTAAGAAGACGCTGAACAAATCGTTTTTCAAAGAGCTTTGCTCCCCTATATTTTAGTTATATAAAGAAAAAGTATTGAAAATATTATCTCGATAAAACCTGATGATAGAAAGACCGCCAGATAAACAAAAACATTTTAGTGGCAAAAGTCATAAAGCCATAGTTTCCATTGTTCTTAAAATATTTTGAAGACATTTTACGGTTACAAAGCATTATCTCACCAGACAACAACGTTTCATACCATTACAACAATATTGGCCATACCTAGAATGTTTTGATTCCCGTCTAGACAATATTACATTTAATTTTTCCCTTCCAATTCCAATCTGCAGGATGTGAACTACGCCATATAAAATTATTTAACAAGCTTTCCTCTGATAAAAACATAAAATAAGTATCCCCTACTATGGAAAGTCGTATTAAATAAAAAATAAGTATAAAATCAGTTTATGGTTATATTTTGATCATATTATGACAATTTTGATGATGACTTGGGTGTTTTGGGTGATGGGTGTAATAGATCAAGTTTTCCCATTATTGAAATATTTATTAAATTTTCACGTAAACTTTTCATCGAATGCTCACTAAGATCAGTTATCATTAACGATTATCTAAACATGGACACTTTTCATTGCAATGTAATTTACGACGGACAGCTAAAGGCATCAATTTGTATAAAAAAGCTCATGTTTAAGTAACGTAACCACAATACATTGTAGAAGAGCGTACTTAGATGCAACAGATTTTTATTTTACTTTTCCATGTGAAATTATATAAAATTGATATGTGTGTGTCTAAAACAAGAAATAAAACTATTATTTATCTATTATTGATACTTTTACTACTGCAATTCATCGGCCCACTTATTTATGAATCCTACTTTACAGACACAAATACTAAATGAAACCACGCAACAATAACTTACGACACAATTTGTTACCCTATAAGCAAAAACTTTTCAGTGAGTTATAAGTGAGATTCCAGCACGAATCTCACTAAGATTGCGTTCGAGTGAGACTCGAAGAAATAGTAGGGCCCATCGCTGGCGTCCCGCCAGATACAATTCATCTCCATTAACGCTTTCATTGAATACGAGATACGCAAAAAACTTTATCCCCACGTAATGTATTTAAAACACTGAATAAATCCACTTACATGCTCCCCCGATTTACGACAATCGTATACTGAGTTACGATCTTTTAGCGAAAATTAAATCGAGCACTATTCTAAATTAGCTGGACCTATTCTGCCGTTTTATTAGGCTGATGTCACATGTCCGGTTCTATGGATTTTATCATGTAAGCTATTTAAATACTTATTTAAAAGTTTTTAAGACGTCAGGGCTGGCCTCATAATAAAAATTGCTTGCATAAATAAGACGTTATCTCTTAAAGTTGTTTTATCCACAACGATGAAAAACTCTGTTATCTCACGCTCTCGATTGTGTACAGTAATGAGCAATGACATGTATATATTTTACAACCTTATCGCATTGAGGCACATGCAAACAAAGCTGTGTCCACGACCTGTTTGGCGTAGGGGTACTAAGCCCACCTTCTGCTCCAGAAGTCCCGGGTTCGATCCCCGGGCAAGACAAATATTTGTGTGCATGCATCTTGGTCTGGGTGTTTGATATGTATATTTTGTATGTATTTACAAAAAAAAGTATATAAGTATGTTTATCCGTTATCTAGTATCCATAACACAAGTTCTTCGCGAAACTTAACGTGGGCTAGATAATTGGTATGATTGTATGCAATTATTTATTTATTTATTATTCAATATTGTAATGTGACAAAGTTGCTTAGTGTTTCTATGTCATTACGCGTGATTGTAGAAAGCACTTCTAAGAGATCCTACATCAAATACGTGACCTCATGATCTTTTCCAAGGTTCTCGTTTCTATGCCAAAATTATAATTGGTTTTGATAATAATAAAATGTAACAGAAAGACGCGGTTATATTTATGATATCTAATAAAGTAAATAACCCTTGCCGTGTGGTGACGGCCTAAGAATACAAGTGTCACCACTCCCTTACATGCCTGGGATGTCGTTAGAGTCGACTAAGAGGCTCGCGACGCATTGAACACCTGTGCGAGAGAAGGAAAACTTGAAACTAACCCTCTACCAACCCGTTTGGCCAGCGTGGTAGCAGTAGGCTAATAACCTCCTATGAACGCCACAATAGGCGTGAGCTAGGAGAGGCCTATGTCCAGCAGTGGATGTCCACAGGCAGATGATGATGATGGTGATGATGATGAATAACCCTTCCTTTGCAGTCGGGTAAAAACATTCCCTGTCTAAAATGGTTTTAATGTTTAACTTCAAACGCTTTGCTTTATAGACCTATATAAAGGATAACTAAATAAATTAGTCACTTAAAAGGGGAAATGAGTCTCTTTTTTATTAATCTACTTTAGTACTTAGTTATAAAGCTTAGTAACTAATTTGTTAATTTTTCGGCTTAAGTTTTCATTACAAAGTTAATGTTATACTTTTAATGAGTTCTTGGAATTTTTGGATGTTTTTAACACTCACCCTAGTCCTAGGGATAACGGATACAAACACATACAATTATACAAATATAAGTATTTATGTACCTATAGAAATATATACATATAAACGTCCATGATTCGGGTACTAATGCTACCGGACTCGGGTACTATAATACTATAATTCATCATACAACATTTACCCCTACCGGGATTCGAATCCAGGACCTCAGGGTAGGCAACACTTTGAAACTGGTGTGCGTACCACTCTACCATGGATTTTTCTCATCTCCACTTATAAGGTGAGTTTTTGTAGTAGAACTTTTTGAAAAAAACTTTCCCATTACAATTTCACGCGTTTCACGTCACGGGATAAAGCAATGTATCAATATTATATTCAACTACATATTAGTAATAACTAGCGGCCCGCTGTTTCACTCGCGTGGTTCCCGTTCCCGTGGAAAAGTCCTGATAGAAAGTAGCCTATATTTTAATCCAGGTTATCTGTGTGCCAAATTTGATACAAAACGGTTCAGTCGTTTCTGCATAAAAGAGAAAAACAAACAAACAAACTGACATGCATTCGCATTCATAATATTAGTAATATTTCTTTAAATATTATTTTAGTTTACTGAACCAGTTTCACAGGAACGAAGTGTGTTTCTTACCTAGTTCTGCATAAACTCTGTAAGCAAATAGACGCATAAATCAGAAATCACGCTACCAAACGTGCATTCTGATTAAGAATAAAGTAGGTAGTTCAACAACAGCGGTGCATCGGAGTTGCATCAAGGTAATAAGAATCATCAAGTAAGTTGTCAGACTCTTTTGATAAAAGTTACGGTTGAAGAAATGTATTTCTCAAAAAAGAATTTAATATTCACTTAAATTGAGAAACTTACAGTGGTGGTTATATAATTAACGACACATCGATTTTCGTACAAACAAGGACAACTGTGTAGTTTTGGTTCTCTGCCAGGGATTGACTGAGCTTTGATCTGATACAGGCCATCCAGGGAGAGAATGGAGGAGGCCCAGATTGCATAGACACTCAACTGATGTGATCAACATTCTTAAAACTGTAAGAGTTTTCAGTTTCAGAAATTCCATACATTTTCATGCTATTTTCGCGGTTTTTATTTTTATTTCATACATCTCTTAGAATGTTGATCAGATCAGTCGGATGTGTATAGCAATCTAGATCCTCTATTCACTCCTTGGATTATCAGATCTCAGCTCGGTCAATCTTTGGCAGAGAACCAAAGCTCCAAGACTAGTGTCGTTAAATATACATATAACACTAAAATCTAAAATGTTCATAGTGATAATTATAATTTTAAGTCTACTAGTTATACCATCACATCTTATGATCTCGATTGCCTCAAATGTCCGAGATGGTGGGAGCCTGATGACCTGTGCTTACGGGTATTTTTTACCTATTTCAGGCATCAGTCTCACACAAACTTAGCTAAGATTAGTACCTGAGATTAGTAAACTAAGAGTTTGTGTTGAGAAATAAAGATTTATTTATTTATTATTATTATTATTATTATGTGACCACCACTGTACAGTTATAAAATTATTATAATGCAGCCGCGCGGTACGCCACACGCGATAGCGCTGCTCGCTAACATAGATTAGCTATTACTATACGCTTACTGCGTGCAAAATATTACAGTATAAAAAGTCTCTTCTTCTTTAGCAGTCGTCACCAATGATTTGGTGTAGGCCTCCTTCAAATACTTCCATCTTTCTCTGTTTTGGGCAATTAGAGTCCAGTTGCTGCCCGCCACCTTTTTGGGCACTGGGCACGCGGATGAGTTAAACTGCCTAAACCCTTCAAATATTATGTATAAAAAGTAATTTTACAATAATTGAAAACTAACAGCATAAGAAATCCGTATAGGTTTATAGCAACGCTATTGGAAGCTGTGGGGTTACATACAATAAAATAAACTAAGTATCATTTATAAAAAGAACTTAGACAGTTAACAATATCAAGGAACAAGCAAGGCGCATTCTAAGGCTTTAAACTAAATAAAAGCCGAGGTCTTGCCAAACCGATGCGCGTCGAGTATGACTCGCGAACCGACCGACGTTTAGTAGGAAGACAGAATACTGTATATCGTTATACTGTGGTTGCATCGTCTGTGAGCTTCATCTGCATTATATTTGCATTGCTTCCTGCGGGATGTGCGATGTGACGTCATAACATGGCGTGGATGTGCGAGTTTAATATTGTAATTTTATTGAATTACTTTTTAGTATGAGGATTAATGTGAAAACCGCTTAAACGAAACATCAGGCATACATTTTCGTCTCCCTCCCTCCCTCCGTCTTACGAATTTTCGATCAGGGTCATGTGTCCTGACGCGACTGTAACATTTTTTACCCATCCCAAAAATTTTTAAAACTCTGATGTGCACAACGCCGCTTAAGAAGTTCTCACTTCAAAAATTGATGAAGAGCAAGCTTCACACCTTAGCTCACTTAACCTTATTCTAGTTAACCTTACTCTGTATGTAATAAAATAGGGATAAAAAAACAGCCCTTGACGAGTTTCTTGCCGGTTCTTCCCGTTACAAGGTCTCCCGTTGTAAGGTTTGTGAACCGAAAGCGTAGCTTCTTTGACATGCACAAGTGCTTAGACAGCCTAGACTGCATAAATGACATTGAGGTTTGAGTTTTTGAGTTTTTAAGAAAGCATAAATTCTTAGCATCAAAAACCGTACACAAGTGTTCCTTTTTCTATTTTTACCGACTTCAACAAAAAAGGAGGGAGGTACTCAATTCAACCCGTATTTTTTTTATTTTTTTTGTCCGATGTATGTATACCGATTACTCCGGTGTTGGTGATCCGATTTTAATAGTTGTTTTTTTTCGATCGGGTACACTGTCAATTTGGTCCCATATAAGTCTCATTGAGATCCGATGATAATCTTCGGAGATATGGGGCCTAATGTCATGGAAGTCATGAAACAATTATATCATCCAGGTAATTGTTTTGATTCTTGTTCGAGCTGAAGTTTCACGCAATAACTACTGAGCGGATTTTGATAAAACTTTTTTGTTAAATAGCTATTGGTCCTCGCCAACATACCTATAGGCTATAAACCCTCAATAAGTAACGTCCCTGCACCGGGAAATGCAGCTTTGTAAAAGGTAATGAGGAGTTGACATAAGGTTATTAGCGTAGGTACGGGACCTGTTCTACCTTTAAAGATTGTGAAATAAAAAACTATTTATAAAAAAATTAAAACCGACTTCAAAAAACTAAAAAGCAAAAAATAAACCTTTTGGAGTCGGTGCCAGCCAAGGCAAGAAAAATAAAATAGTAGGACCGCAAAGTAGAATGCCTTGGCTGGCACCGACTCCAAAAGGTTTATTTTTTGCTTTTTGAAGTCGGTTTTAATTTTTTTATAAATAGGTTTTTTTTTGGACTTACTTTGAATATTTCGCCTTTGTCGCCGTGCCTCGCCGCCACTATGCACACATTTCCCCCTCTCTTCTACCCCGATTACCGATGACACTACTAATACGAAACTGTTAATCTATACTTATACTATATTAATAATATTATAGCTTAATAATATTATAATAATAAATAAATAATAAATAATAATTATTATAATATTATAAAGCTGAAGAGTTTGTTTGTTTGAACGCGCTAATCTCAGGAACTACTAGTTCGATTTGAATAATTATTTCTGTGTTGGATAGTCCATTTATCGAGGAAGTCTTTAGGCTATATAACATCCCGCTGCGACCAATAGGAGCGAAGCATCAGTGAAAAATGTTGCAAAAATGGGGAAAATTATCCAAATTTGAGGGCTTCGGTTGCGTGCGCTGTGTAAACGGTTCAAGTTACCCAAAAATATGTATGAAAGAATTCTTTAAATGATCTAAAAATATGTCCGCGACATAGTACATGTCTATCTTTTTTCTGAAGTCATTTTACGATACCTAATTCCTTTGACATTAATTTTATTCAAAAACTTCTTAATCGCGATCATAATAACAGAAATTGACGCGGACGAAGTCGCGGGCAACAGCTAGTAATATTATAAAGCTGAAGAGTTTGTTTGTTTGAATACGCTAATCTCAGGAACTACTGGACCGATTTAGAAAATTCTTAGACCATTAGAAAGCTACATTTCTCCCTAGTGACATAGACTATATTTTATCCTGATATTCCCACGGGAACGGGCACCACGCGAGTGAAACTGCGAGGATCCGCTAGTAAATAATAAATGCAGAATAATATGAGTTGTTTTTTCTTAATATAAAAAGATATACCGCGTTCGAGTATGCTTTACCCAGTAAAGCGTACTGGAACACAAACACGGAACCTTAAAAATAATGTAATTTATCTCGAAAACATCTTGACTAGGTGACTACGACTAGGTGAATCTGTGATCAAAAATACTTCACCATTTGTAAAAAAAATATGTAAACAATATTTAAATTCCCTGTTCGCGCTTGATTGCGATTTAGTGCTAATAGTATTAAATATTTTACACTTCAAATGCTTTCATTTGGTATAGGTTGTAACACTATTGGTATACCCAGACTCAATACATTTATGCCCATGGCTCTTTGTAAAAGTAGTTTACGTGACTTACAACTCAATGCTGAGCTCAGTTGGCTATAGCCAAAATCATTGTAAAATATTGGCGTAAATTAAAAGCTTAATGTTCTGTTTCGATTCCCGTCAATATTTAAAATTTATGTATGCGAAAACTAGTCAGCTGAAAAATTCGTAACAAAAATGATTCGATATTCGAAATGTAATTTCTATCATCATATTCATAATCCAATTGAATTTATTAATTACTACTAAACACTGCGCTCCATCCAGATAATAATTTAAATTTAATTTAATTTAAAATCTCATCGATTATAATTTAATAAATCAGCATCGCTACAAGCTTAACTAGATAAAAAAAAAAAAAAAACTCGCTCCAACAAAGAGGCAACACACGCCAAATTTAATTCGTCTCAAATTTCCCCAACTCTGATTCGATTATTCATTCGGGGAAATTAAATAGATGGGTAATTTGGCAACCCCATTATCGGGGACCGACGGGGTACCGGGGTAAACGGTTAGATTTATGTGTGGACACAAATTTATTTAACAAACCGTTAGTTTCATATTAAATTTGAACGTCACGGAGATTGCTGACTACGTGTATGTAACGTTACGTGATTATAATAATCATATTTTTTGGGAAATGTTAACAAATCCCCATTTTTTTCAGTATTCTGCATAGAGGTCGTGCTACGATTTTTCGCTCAAGAACAAAGTTTTTATGTACTGTACGTAAACATGTCTAATATTCTTGGTCTTGGGGTATTTACAATGCGCGTATTTACGAAAAAACGTATGTTTATCCATTATCTAGTAATTATCCGCCTAAATTAAACTTGGGCTAGATATTTGGTGTGATTCTACGATTTCATTATTATTATAGGCCTCAATCGAACTAAGCAGAAAGCATAAACTATCTTTATAATAAGTAAATAACACTATACTATATTTTTTCTTTAAAATCTAAAACTAAAATCCTTACTACTACGAAACCATATTTTAATGAAAAATAACCCTTCAAATAGCAACGTAGGGAGCATGCAAAGGTTAAGCAACGAGATTAAAAATTTATCAAAAACAAATCTGAAGATATTGCTCTCGAATGATCGTGCAAATTCAACCCTACAAGAACAAGGGATATTACAAATGGCTGTCGTTTTATTCACAATTTTACACTCAACAATACGATAAGGTTAGGTTAGGTTTACACATGCTTTACAAAAACTGCTCATAATACGAGTGCCATAAGGTCTAGGTCAAACTGTTGATCTGTCCTGTCATTGCACTTAATGTATAAAATTACTTTATGCATTTGAAAGATATAATAATAATTATATGAGATAAGTATTACGGATTAAACTTTAAAATCCTAAACGTCCTCAATTTTTTTTTTATTGTACTAGCAAAATTAGAATATATTATGCGGCTTGAACCTTTTGGCCTCGTCCCCGGTCCGCCATTTTGAAAAACTTTTAAAATGGCGTTGCACGATAATACCTATGTAAAACATTCAAATTTCCACACTTTTACGTTGCTAATATTAGTAGGATCATATAAGCAGTTATAAAAATATTACAGAAAAGTCACAAAAACCAGAAAAGGGCATCCAAATTAATTGGCGCGATGATCCCTTTTAATTTGCAATGATTATTAAAATAATCCATCCTTTCTCGCCCTAAGACAATCGCCTAGTAATTAATAAAATCACGATAAAAAAACCGGGTAAAATGGCTAACCCTTTGAATCCTGAATATTACTTTCAGCCATTTTTACGCCGGTTAAGGGTAGTAATTATAAAAAAGGTGGAAGCATTTTTTCCTAATAGGTTTTATTTTACATAATTAAAAGTAATTTTGATGGTATTTTAGTTTGCTGGACAGTAAATAGTCCTTATGTCACTCGTAATAGCAGTGGTTTTCGTAGTGCTAGTATGTAGCCTAACGTGCTGTTGACTGTACAAGATATTTAATAATAGGTATTACCAATTAATTTTGCATTATAAGCATAAATAATAATTCATAGCGATAATTCCGAACCAAACGGCTTATGTTATTTTTTTTTATGACGTACGGGGAGACTCTTAGCCTTCATCATACCTGATGTTAAGTATTGATAAGGCTGAAGATTGAAGCGAGCGTCTCCCGGAATCCCCAATCACTGAGGAACTTATCTTTAACTGCTGGAACAACAATGCTGAAAACATTGTTGTTATGGCGTCAGACTTAGTTAGGATGGTAGTAGCTAGCCAGGCGGACTTACAACAAGTCCTACCACCAACCAAACCGAATACAATATGTACCCCCGCTGGGAATCGAACCCGGGACCCCCGGGTCTGATGCCGGTGGTTGTACCACTAGACCACAGAGGCGGTTGCTAAGACGCTATTCGGAAAAACTATCTAGGAAAGATTTGATTGTTTGCAACGAATAAACACGAAAAGTACTGAATGGATTTGGATGAATTTTGGTACACAATAGTAAAAGATAGCCTGATTATGATATGATACTTTTTATCCCGATATTCCCACAGGAACGGAAACCAAACGGGTGAAACCGCGAGCGGCGGCTAGTATTGATATAAAACTAGGGTGGTTAGAGATATTACAAATTTAATTTAATAAAATTTTATTTTCTTCATACCTTTTCTTTATTCTCACATGGGGTACATATACTATTGGAAATTAGTTAAAATAGTGGACTAATGGGTGTCCCAGAAATAAAGACACATTTTTAAAAATCATACTGGCCACAGAAAAAGTTTTCAAATTAAATATAAATGGTTGCCATGGTTACCATAGATAACATATCTGTCGAATCACGCTGGATTTAAAATAGATTTGCACTTTTTGAAAATGAAACGAGCTGAACAAGAATTGTTTTCTAAACGAATTGTTCAATACTATTTGTGTCATGGGCAATCTGAGACAGTACATCATTTTATTTAAGAGGGAGCAAGAAGAACTAGTCTGTACAGAATAATAAAAGGTCACGAAGAAACGGAAGAGACTGATTTCAAAAAGATTCCGGGAAGTCAACGTACGGTATCTACATATAGAAATATAAACCGAGTTAAAAAGGTTTTTGAAAAGGCATCTTCAACATCGGTGAGAATTGCGTCGGATAAACTAAAAATATCTAAGTCCAGTGTATCTAGAATAAAATGTCAAGATCTAGGCTTGAAAGCTTTAGTTAAATTAGCCGCCCCCAAATATGTTAAAGACCAGGAGGCGCGTGCCAAGCGAGGTTGTCGTAAAGTTTATGAAAAGACTGAAAAAAAATCTTATAATCGATGATGAGACATACGTACCGGTTGACCCGAGCGGTGTTCCCGGGAAACAATATTTTCACGCAACCAGTCGTGACGTTGTTGTCTATAGGGATAAAATCAAACCAAAAGCTAAGTTTTTAAAAAAATACCTTGTTTGGCAAGCTATAGATGAATACGGTAATGTTAGGTTACCCTTTTAACGTACAGGCTCTATGAACTCCCAGATTTACCTTAAAGAGTGCATTATCAAACGTTTAATACCTTTTATAGATAATAAAGCATTATCAGAGAGAAGATGTTTTGTTTTGGCTGGATTTGGCTTCATGCCATTACGAGTTTAAAGTTACTCAACATTTACAGACTGCGCGTGTTGAGTTTATAACTAGACAAAACAATGCCCCGAATGTTCCTCAAGCTCGAGGTATTGAAATGTTTTGGGCCCTGTGTAAAAAAGAGTATAAAAAGTATACAGATATACCACAAACGTTGACGTCTTTCAAACACCGATGGACTAGACTGACCAGAGTGGCCGGTATATCTGGAAAAGAGATCATGAAGCGTGCTGCGGTTAATTTGAGAAAAATTGGGTACAAAGGCATCGCTGGAGCAAATTTTATATAAATATAAAAAAATTATTAGTTTCACTTTCATTTCAATTTCAAATTCATATATTATCCGATATTTTTAATAAAATATTATTAATATTACTCTGGGACACCCCAGTATAACATCAATAATAAACATAGTGTAGTTTCATTTTTATGCTCCCTACCTTTTTTGTCAATAGTTAAGTACCTACCTAATACCTACATTATGTTACCATTGTGTGATGGAAGATAAATTTATATTTTATTATTATTATTTTTTATTTCTCATTAATTATTTTTTTTGCCTCGCTCTCGCGCGCGTCGTTTTCCAGTCGTATATCGCCTTTAAGTTCAAAGTTGATTGGAGGAGAGCAATAAAAATAATTATAATAAAATGAACTTTATTGCACTCTCTTCCAGGCAACCTTGGGTGAAAGAGAGTATATATATATATATATATATATATATATATATATATATATATATATATATATATATATATATATATATATTTACAGTCATTACAATACTCACTCTTCTTCATTAATTTAATTCTTTTTGTACCAGTTCACCAGTTCCCTATTATTCTATTATATATATATATATATATACCTTTAAAATATGTGAAATAAAAAAGTATTTAGGCATTCTAGTCTGCGGTCTTATTCTTTTATTTTTCTTGCCTTGGCTGGCACCGAAACCAAGAGGCTTATTTTTGCTTTTTAGTTTTTCTACGTTTTTGAGTTCTACGTTTGAGTTTTAGCTGTGTAGTATCGGCTTAGAATAACACTACCCTCTGTCATCCCGTGGGTGTCGTAAAAGGCGACTAAGGGACTCAAGCCCCAGCCTTCAGGAGACGGGCAGCAGCGTCTCCTACAAAAACTTGGCCATACTGCGATCGCCAACCCGCCTGTCAAGCGACGCGATTATGTTAACCCCCCCCTTTTTTGGTGGAGGCCTATACCCAGCAGTGGGTGTTATGTGGCTGAGACGACGACGTTTTTGAGGCGATACATCATTTTGTATGTATGTACTTAATGTGTAAAATGCTACTTCTTACCTTTTTCTTTTATTTTGGTGACTTGGCAAATAGCCCCCTGTTTAACCACTTATAACAACTACTTAGTTGAGATTGTAAGCAAGAACTTATTACATTTTCTTTATCTCACTTACATTTCATGTGAAATAGCTTTGTTGAAAGGGTCTGCGCCCTTTCAGACATTAATTACAGATAAGATTCTTATCATTTAGGACAAAACTTCGTAAGATTATAACTATATCGTCTGGGTTCTAAGTACTTTTGGAGTTTAGTCTCTTTCGAAGTACAGATATACGTTGTACCATATATTTTTAATGTGTTGCTTGAGCAATATAATATCACAGACCACGAGGTTGGAACTTGTTAGCTGTCACGCGTCGACACGACACCCTTTTGATCGAATTGATCGAAACACATCCACATACAAACATCGTACAATTTTGTTTTTTTAATTTTTTTTTTTTTTGTTTAAAACTCAAACGTAGAACTCAAAAACGTAGAAAAACTAAAAAGCAAAAAATAAGCCTCTTGGATTCAGTGCCAGCCAAGGCAAGAAAAATAAAAGAATAGGACCGCAGACTAGAATGCCTAAATAGTTTTTTATTTCACATATTTTAAAGGTAAAAGAGGTCCCGTGCCTACACTAATAACCTTATGTCAACTGCTGATCACCTTTTACAAAATGCTGCTTTTCCCGGTGCAGGGACGTAACTTATTAAGGAGTTCTCCCAGTACTTCATCATTGGCTCCACTTCATCACATGCATTCAGTCGAGCTTAAATTGCTTATGAACCCCACTAAAGCAATCGTATCGTCTTCCATGAAATGTTAAGTATTTAATAGTTCCGATGACCATTTGTGGTCTTCATCATCAGTTCCAATTCACAAATGGTGCTTTCCGAAAGCATATGCATGTGTACTATAGAAAACACTGAAATCGCTATAGAAGTGTCTATAATATTTGAAGAGTTACCTGGATTTCTCCAGAATCCCATCATCAAATCCTGACATGATGGGAACACCTGTGAGGTATACGCTTTCGAACACAAAATAATTACTCAAATCAGCCGAATTACAAGCCGTCTTCGAGTAATCCATAAAATAAAAAAATAAGAATCCTACATATTGAGTCCTTTTTTGAAGGCGGTTAAAATATAACTAATTTTATTTTGCCTTAAACGTTCCACTATGATTAATTTCAATGTGTCCTAATTCTCGAAAGATGCAAACAGCCATACTTCAAATAACTTTCGCTATTTATAGAATTTCTTAATAAAGTACTAAAATGAATCAATGTTTAGATCTTATATCGTATCAACTAATGCAGGTCACGGCCCTTACTCCAAATTTTATGATGCTATGATCAAAGAAACCCATATTTATATACGAATTCTGACTGGTCTAACAGGGATCGGATGTATACCTTATTATACTTATAACAGACTAGAGGCCGGGCGCGGTTTCACCCGCGTGGTTCCCGTTCCCAAGGGAATTTTGGGATCATTTATAGCCTATGTTACTACTTGGGGTCTAAGGAAACTCTATACCAAATTTCGTCAATATCGGTCCAGTAGTTTTGAGTTTATTCGTTACATACAAAAATAAAAAACTTTCCTCTTTATAATATTAGTATAGATAATAAAAAATTAAAAAACCAAAGCAATTGTAATTTCTGAAACATAATAAAAAAAATATAATTAAGTAGTAACTTACAACCCATAAAACGTATTCAACAAGACGTAAAAAGAAGTAAATTCGTTAAAAACAAATTGCACGTAAGTTTTTCTATTCAGTAACCAGATAATTAAATATTTTGATACGGAACTCGCATCGAAGGAATCCTGTAGTGGACTGTACGTTTAGGCCACTCAACTTATAGCCCAAAATGGGCTGTAGAGTGCAAGAGCTGGAACCTAAGCGATTTCTTCAGAAAGTTGTTCAGGGTTCTTAGTGAGTAAACATACTAAATATCCTCGCTTCTAATAGGTGCACCGGAGTGGGGGGAGGGGGGAAAAGGTCCCACTTTTCAGTTTTTCGCTAATATATTCAAAACGGTGCGTCGTAGAACAAAATCATCGTCCATGTAATAAAAGTTATGTTGTAAATTGATATTTTTAATTAAAGAAACGAGCTTTTCAATTGCTGCAATTAAAAACTTTTTTTTCTACAATATTTTATTTTCAGCCGGTGCTTCTCAAAAGCATGCTTAAGACTTCCATTTGTCCTTAAGTAGGACCACATCTCAGCGCTTGGTGTCAACTAGACGCGTCTTTTGTGTAGGAAAAAGAAGTGAAATAACACAAAAAAGTTTCTTTTTTTTTAATGTAAAAAAACGTCAGGTACTTATCGTAACTAAAAGTACTAAATGACAACCTTTTGCAGTTGCAATTTCTATTTTTTTTTATTTGAACTTTTGTACTAGGATTTAGAGTTAAGGTCAGTCATTAAAAACATCGAACTTCACATACTACTTCGGTTATTTAAAACGCTCTATGGAAAAAGTTTGTACTTTTTGATATAAAACTATAGGATAGATAGAGATGTTACAAATCTGGTAATGAGAATATACATTTCTTCATACCGTTATCTAGATTTAAAATGGGCCAGAAACAAGAGTTTATAATTTTGGTTTGTGGAATGTGGGTTTGGTTGGTGGAGGGACTCGTTGTAAGTCCGCCTGGCTAGCTACCACCATCTTATCTAAATCTGACGCCATAATAACAATGTTTTCAGCATTGTTGTGTTCCGGCAGTAAGAGATAAGATAGCCAGCTCCTCAGTGATTGAGAATTCCGGGAGAGGCTCGGTTCCATCTTTAGCATTATCAATACTTAACATCAGGTATGATGAAGGCTAAGAGTCTCCGCATCGTTCATAAAAAAAAAAAAATGTTGACCATTTTTCTTTTCCAAATGATTCCCTTAAAGTACGAAAATTAAGATTATTGTCAAATGGGGTAACATAATATACTAGAACAGAAGAGAAAAGTTTATTCGCAGGAATGTGGTATATACCATGATCAAAATTTTGATAAAAGTGTCGGGCACATTCACCTATTTACAACTTTATGTCGGCATTACTCTGTGAGGACATGACGGATTTAGACGCGGTTTTAAACGCATAATTACATTCTGTTCAAATTTGTAATGTATCGCGATGCACAAAAGTCTATACTTTTCGAGCAAAACCCTAAAAACCGAATTTGGCTCTTCTTTGGCGCCAAAAGCTAAGGTTATGGCGATGGTAGGACATCGAATTTTTGTCACCTCCTAGGTATGGTTATTGTCTAAGTATGTGCCAAGTTTCATTAGAATCGGTTAAACGGTCTGGGCGCTATGACCGGGCGGACAGATTTTCAAAAGAGTCAACATAAGAGAGGCTCCGCTACGCTCCGCCTCAATTATTATTATTAATAATGCCATAAAATAATAATTAACACTATTCCTTAGTAGAAAACTCACTCGGTGCTGGTATTGCACGGTCTAACAACTCCTGAGGATGCTCCGTGTGTGGGCGAAACACGTGTAGAGTAGTCGGTGAAGGTGCAAGGTGTGTCACTGTACTGCATCTGCATTTATTTGCGGGCGGGCGGTGCATCTTGCATGTAAGTTTTTTCTTGCGGAATTATGTTACATATTTTTCGTTTTCTACTAAGATATGGATTTCCTCCAAGTTACGCCTGATTCTATATATCTATTTATATACTTAATCATAAAATCATACTGTAAAAAAATACTTAAATCATCATTTGTAGGTAATTATGTAATTTTAAGTTAGTATTAATTTAGTTATTAATATTAAAAATGATGTATTATCAAAATGTATCAATGTCGACAGTTTTAAATCTGCCAGTTTTTAAGTTTGTGTTTAAGTTGGTTAAAATTAAGTATTTTTAACATCACTTGGCAACATATCGAATGACCATTCCTAGAACCCAGGGATGTTCGCATCGCTGAGAGATATATTATTCGGACGTTAATTTTTTGCATTTTTCAATGCTATTTTTATACTTATGATAAATTTTAAATAGAAAAATATTCGGTCCAATGCTCTAACCACTGAGATACGACTCGGTACTCAGTTGGACCGGATTTCCAAAGGTCGTGGGTTCGAGTCCAATCTGAGAATTCACTTGTGACCGAGTTGTCTTATTCCAATATTCGTCTACAATTACTTTAAAGTCTGAGAACGTCATTTAAACGTTGAAACAATTCTATTGGAAATTGGGGTAATTGGTGGACACTTATAATACTTAGCATCATGTAGTGAGTTTTATTTTCTTTTTAATTGCTATAGTTATTGAGTACGAAGTGATTTCGTGGTTTTTCCGCCAAATCTGTAAAATCGGTCTCGCTCCCACGCGCGCCCTTTTCTTATTACTATCTCACTTCAGTCGTATAGAGCCTTAATACCCAATGTTGCTACCCTGGGGGTATAAAAAGGCCACATATTGTGGCTGTATTTTTAAAGAAGAAATTTAATCTAAATTCACTGACAATTTATTGATTCGTTTATCTTCAATGGAATTTGATTTTAATAAGTTTTCTGTGAAAGATTACAGAACTAACTTCCACCCGCGGTTTTACCCGCGTGGTCCTTGTTCCCGTGGGAATACGGGATAAAAAGTAGCCTATATTACTTTCTTTCTACTAACACTTTTGCACAAAATCAAGTCGATTGGTTTCATAGTTAAGGCGTGAAGAAAGAACAAACAAACACACTTAATCATTTATAACATTATAAGTTAGGACAGGATTAGGATTTCATTCGAGAAAAGTCGCGGCGCGGGCGGAACACAAGTTTTGACTAGTGTAACCCAATCGTAGATTTTCCTTCCTTTTTTTTCAATTTAACTGAAAACTAATCCTCTACGACTATTACTACTCATCTTAAGTGGTCATACAATTTTTTATTGCGATAATAAAATTCGGGTTTTGAAAGTGCCCTTAGATCGCCAACTATAGTTTATTACTGTGGTTTTATGTTATATTTACGATTTGGCTTTTATTTTCACTTTGTAGATAAATGATGTTTTGGAAAATATTTGTGAAAATCAATAGTGTTGAAATATCTTTGCAGATGGACTTACTTTACCATGACCCAGATAAGGAAAATAGGAAGAATCGACTTCATGAACTAAAAACTGGACTGGAGTCTATGCCAGCCCATAAATAGGAACTTATTGTAGAATGCATCGGCTGGCACCGACTCCAAACGGCTTATTTTTTGCTTCTTTATTTTAAGAAGACGGTTTTTTAAGTATTTAATTTTAAGTGTTGTTTTGTAAACTACAGAAGGTTTTGTCTAGATTAGATTAGGTTTCATTCATGTAGATTATAAACAAAAGTATCGTTAATAAAACTGCTCGAATTATGATTAGTATACTAGGGGCTTATAGTAATCTTATTAGGTAAAGCTTAAAGGCATGCTTTAGATTAACATATAAAGCTTGTGCTGTCAACTGTACTTTGCTATTTAACTATACGTCGGTACAGTCAGCAGCCCTTTGACCCTTTGAAGTGTGATGACGCTCATCGACAATGTTTGTCCACCAATATTGACTTTAGCATGTCTAGTTTCATAGAATTAACATGTACATATAATATGCAGGTATAATATAATAGTGGAAGGACGCGGTCTCTCTTAATTGGTGGTAAGACGTTTTTTTTAAATGAAAACTTCTTTAGCGGCGTTGTGCACATCAGAGTTAAAAATTTTTGGGATGGGTAAAAAATGCTAAAGCCGCGTCAGGACGCGTGACCTGATCGAAAATTTGTAAGACGGAGGGAGAGTAAACCACGGACGCGACGTAGAAGAGGAAGTATAATATCCCCCTCTCTTTCTACGCCTGCTCCTGCTGTTTCGTTTCAGCGGTTTTCACTTAACACATAATCAGACAAAATTGAATCAATTTATTTTCATTGTAAAAATCGATAACAAGAAATAAAAAAGTAAAAAGGAACGTTCGAAAACGTTCAAACGATAAATATTTTTTTTTTGTTATTGCTAAAATTGCATTGTTATGATATAAACGATTAAATATTAATATAAAAATAATAAAATCACGGTTAATTGTTAGTGAATAATAATTTTAAAATCTTAATTGTTTTCAAACGCACTTGTGTCGTATATAAATATAGAAATATAGAACGAGGACTATCGCGTACTTTTCGCGGATATACGCGGTCTAAGTTGAATCTTATTTGGTTATCAATAAAGACGTGTCGCGGACAAAAAGTCCTCCGTTATCCGTCGTCTGCGCTAGCTCTAAGTAGTGTACTAGTACTTTTTGTCCCGATATTCTCACGAGAACGGGAACCAGACGGGTGAAACCGCGGGCGGGCGCTAGTGTAACATAAAATAGTTTAGTCACCCATCCATCAGGTAACCATCGCCAAACTTGCTTTACTTTTCGTGAAAACCACAAATGGCTAAATTATTTAAAGCCTGTTTCCTTCATAGCCATCGTTTCGCTATCCCACGCATAACCACCTAATGCGGAACCCGGAATGATAAATAGTCCAAAAAAAATTCTTTTCCCTACAAATAGACTTACATTTGCTGAAAATGTTCTCTCAGTTTCAATACAAGATATTAACCGACCGAAAAAAACGGCGTTTGAATTATGTACGTAAAGACAGTAGATCAAGTTTTGTTATTTTTTTTTAAGTGACAACTTCTTTAGCGGCGTTGTGCACATCAGTCTTTAATGTTTGGGTATGGGTAAAAAATGTTAAAGTCGCGTCAGGACACGTGGCCCTGATGGAAAATTCGTCAGACCATTTACCGTTGACCTATTTCAAATTACATAAAGTCTCACATTTGAAAGATCTACGTATATTACTTAATAAAAACCATTATATAAAGATCTCTCATTACTACCAACTTTCATATTGATGCCAGGTCAGTTTTAATGGATTTACCTGCTAAATCAAGTTGGTCTCCGTTTTCATCAACTTTTTATGAAGTTGTGGTCAAGATATAGAGGACTTTGATCGTTATTTTCGTTAAAGCGGTTTTCACTTCTGCCGGCACTCCCAGAGTGCAACCCGATGTTTTTTTTTAATTATGTGCCTGATGGCACAATGGTACAATCGGCGAACTTCCCATTTGACCAGAACTAGAATTTTGTTTTGGAGACGTTTTCTCGGAAGTTACTAAGGTTGAAGAAATAATTTATTATTCAAATGAAAAACCTACCAGGTTTTCACTTGTATGTTCTATTATTTGTGATATAAAAGTTTTCTATATATCAATAACTTTTTTATATAAAGCTCCATAAAAAAATTATACTGGTCAACCGAGAAGTTCTCCGACTGTACTAATCCTACCACGGATCTAAGGTTCGATTTTACTTGTTCTGTAAGTTCCAACCCCACCAGGATATACATATTTATATGATGAATATTGGTGATAAATTTTTAATAGAAACATATTGAAAAATATCGACTCGGCCACAAGTTATTGTCAGACAGAACTCGTACCTGCGACCTTTGGGCTTCCAGCCCACTGCTCTATCCACTGAGCTACCGAGCTTTGCGAGTCCTATCTGAGAATACGAAAAACTTGTGGCCGAGTTGATAGAATACTTTTTTTTTATCCATATTCTCCTTATTCATCCACTAGCTGCCACTCGCGGTTTCACCCGCGTGGATCCCGTTCCCGTGGGAATATCGGGATAAAAAGTAAAAAAAAAACTATGTTCATAATCAGGTTATCCACTATCTGTGTACCAAATTTCATCCAAGTCCGTTTAGTACTTTTTGAGTTTCTTCGTTGCAAACAAACAATCAAAACTTTCCTATAATAATATTAGTATAGAAGTAGATATTTAGTGAATTTACCAAAAAAAGGAGAATTATATTTGTTCAGTTTAAAACGAGGTTTTTAACCGCTCCCCACAGGTGAAATACATACTGGCCACTTTTCACCAGGCCAGCAACAATGGTGCGTAGCAAATAAAAATAATAAATGTGCAATTCTTTAGGCAGGGTTGTAAAACTGTCGGTCCCACTCGCGCCCTTGAGTTCTAACCTGGGTTGGCCGCCCCTGGCTGATGTCGCGTCAGGGAGGCCGAACATTTTAATTTATACGCTTCGGTTTCTGTCAGTTTGTTTTAAACGTCATTTTTAGGGGATTTATTTCTGCGTTTTCAGAGGCATAAATACGAAAGTAATTACAATTGTTAATAGTAATTAAATAAGGTTCATCATCTTCATCATCTTAGTTGCCCAACACCCACTGCTGGGTATAGGCCTCGCCAAAGGATCTTTAAGACCAACAAACGGTCCTGCCGCTGCCCGTATTCAGCGTCCTAACGCTTAGAGGTAGCCAACAAAATTAGGTTATAATAATAATAAGCTGTGTTGATAAGCAAGCGTATGTATAGGATTTTCCAATAAGGACGGGTCGAGTTTGAAATGAAATATAACAAGTTGTGTGTGAGGTATTAAGGAATTTATTTTTTTAATGGAGAGGCCTATGTATGGCTATTACTATGGTATGTTAGAAAGTTGAAATATCTGCCGCCATTTCCTCTAACTGGGCCTCCAAGAGCTGGGGGGGGAATACCAATTTTAGGCTAAAAATCAACTTTAGTAATTGTAAGGTGTATTTTTGATGAAGGGCTGTTTTAATAAGCAAAATTGGTGTATGTGGGACGATGTCAACTCACACTAGATTCACCCAGCAATAGTGGATCCAGAAAAAAGTGTTTATTGTGGATTTTGGGCCGGAGGCGTAAATCGTCCTTAGTTTTCGAAAGCGACGATGGTGTGGCCTTCACTGTCAATGACGAGATGGCAGTCAGAATAAAAGACATTTTTTTTTTTAAATACAAGGCCAAATAAATATTAAAATACTTTCAAATCCACAAAAGTTCAAACAAAAAACAAGTGCGCGAATAAATAATTTATATTCAAACGATTCGTTCCCTAAGGTCCGGAGTTTTCAAGCTTTTATCCCGAAAATAATCCACTTTATTATTTTTCAATCAGTTAAAAAGTTTTCTAAGTTCGACAGGGTAGGAACTGGAGTTTCTCATTTGGAAAGAGTGAGTATCGCGAATGTGATCCCCTAGGGATGGACTCAACCCAGAAAGTCAACCCGCCGGGTATTCAGTTTTTCGGCTAAGTAAGTACAGAATGACGGATTGCTAAATCAGAGTTGGTATCACACAAGTAAGATCACAAAAAGAATAGAAAAACTTTTGACATTGTTATTTTAAGTTTCGTGCTTTTTTATTTTCTTAAAGCAATAGTACCTAATGATATTTATTATTATAGCGAACCTTCGTATTGATTGAAGTTTCATGTCGAGTATTTTTTTACCGGTACCCTTAAAAAGTGGTTTTTGTAAAAGTTTGAAAATAAAATGAAAAGCCACACAATTCAAGATTTTAGGAAAGAAGTGGTCAGGATAGTACAGCACTTCTTAGCTAAGCTAGATCTTTTTTTAAGATTAGGTACAATAGGTGCTGTAGGTTTCAAGAGGGTGTGATACTGAGCTTCCATTATTTCAAAAGCGATGTTACTCAAATCAAAAAGTCTATTACATTCTATTTATGTACCTACTTGAATCAGAAAGTATGCTGTGATGAATCATTTCATAGCGTAGATGATGGACCATCATCTTCTGTTTTGTAACGTACTTCATTAAAAAAAAATTGACTGGAATCTAACAAAAAACATGGACCCAATAATATTTATAGCTACATTAAATTTCATAAATGTTAAGATAGTTCAACGTACAAAAAACAAATACTTAAGTGAGAGAAATAAAAAGCCATGGATAAATAAAAACATTAATAAACATTGAATAAAAGGGATGAATTGTTGTGAATTGTTTCTTGGTTAAGGACTTAAATAACTCTGTATTACACTTAGGATAAAAAAAAAAGAATTAAATCAAATAAAAATAGAAACAATTATTAAAAAAATAAAATCAAAGGCTGTAAAGGAGATTCGAAAAAGTTATAGTGTCTATTAATCACATAACGGGCAAAAAGGTAAATAATGTTGATGACGTTCTGTTGAAATCATTTTAGCATAAAAGAGGATGATGAAAGTAAAATTGCCAATAATTTTGCGAAAGGCTTTCAGCACAAACGTCAGCAACATACTGCCCAAGTGTAATAAAGCATTACTAAAATAAAACAACTTTTACGGATATCAAACGCGATATATTTCACGATCTAAGCTGTAATTGTCCGTATTTTTTGGTTTTTTAGGGGTTTTTTGATTTTCTCTACGTTTCGGCACCTTTTCAGCTGCCATGGTCACGGGATGACTGACCAATCTGTAAAAGTTGTTTTATTTCAATTAACATTGCGCGACAAAACTTAAGATGTACGTATTACTAAATTCAAAAGAATATAATACTACAGCAGATGTCACCTCACCTTGAATTGAATTGAATTAGGAATGAATCCTGAGCGAAGCGAGGATTTCAAAGGTACAAGACGCTAAAAACTTTTCTGCCGAGCGCAACACACAATTTTTCACCTCACAACAGCGAGGAACATTTTATGGTTGTTTCCGCGGTCAACTTCCCGTAAAAAGTTCTTTAAACTTAAAGTTTAATCTAAATATACCTTATTTTAGTTGTTTTAATGATATAAAAAACTAAAATAATAAAAAAGGGAGTATTATAGTTAATTCAAAGTTATTTAAAGTAGGAATATATTGTTACTTATAAATAACAATAAAAACGATTCCGTAAATGTTGACACTGACATGAGGTACCTACAAGACAAAGACAATTTAAAAATAAAGATTTATGTCACGTTCCTAAATCCAATCATAGGTTGTGAAATCTCACCCAGCCTAATATAAAATTCTTATAACAAATAGTTTAATCTTAGTGTTATTGTTTTTATGATTCAATGAACTAAAATAATATTATAATAAAACCAAAACGGAGTATTATAATTAATTCAAAGCTATTTAAAATAAGAATAAAATGTAACAAAAAAATCAATAGTGCGATTCGGAACGCATTATGACATATTTTCAGGTATTAGATTTAAAAAAGCACTTTACCGCGCTAGGCCGCAAAAAGCGTTTTTCTACGATGAAACTTAACGACAAAACCTCCTCTTACGAGCGTGTGAACACATTCTTTGTTTAATATTAATCACATTAAAACATATTTCTTATATAACATCAAAAGTGATAGTAAAACTAATCAATAGTAGTATAAAAACAGGGACATTTTAACCGCCTCTACGGTCTAGTGGTTCAAACACCGGTATCAGACCCAGGGGTCCCAGGTTCAATTCCCAGCGGGGGTACGTGTATGTCCTGACCTAGCACATCCTGAAAAGTTCACGCGAAGCCAGATTGACTGGCACTAAGCTAGCTCAAAAACATAGGCTCGGGTTGAAATTCGTAACATATAACTCACTCAAGTAAAGTAACCTACACTTCTCGATGTTGTTCATGCATTTGCTACATCTGAGAATAAATTTAAAAAACGGTCCCCTAATTGTCTAATTTCAAAATCTATCCCAACCCCTTTCAAATGTATTTGTGATTGTGATGGTGATTTATGGAATTTTCGGAACGAATGATGTTTCAAATGACAATTCATTTGACACATCTCCATACATTTGAAAGATATTTTCGTGTGTCTATTTGCTTAGACAGTTCAATTTCGTTCATTCAATACTTTTCAAAACGCGTCCCGATTACAATCCTTGTCAAATGTCAAATAGTGACGGCCTGAAGTATGTAAATCATTCAAATGAAGAAATGAAAGGGATTGCGATAGATTTTTATATTAGACAATTAGCACCCAGATTATTGATATCTTGTAAAGACAATTTCAAATCAATCCTATGTTAACCGATTTCAATATTTCTTGTTAATTCTTTTATTTCCTTTTTAGTTTAAAATTACTTAATCTTATTTTCTAATAATAAAAAAAAATATACCACTGTGCAAAACAAAATTTGTGTAACGCAATATAATAATCTGTGGATAGGTGTGGGTTGCACTATCAGCGGAAATAAATAACCTATCTGTAGATATGAATAGGGCTATCTGAGATTATTGCCTAGGATATTGGCTTCGTTGCCAAGCAACCGTCGTTATTTTGGTCATATTAACAAAAATGTCCTAGGCAACTATCTCAGATAGCTCAATCCATATCTACAATAGGTTATTAATTCCAGGCGTATCTGAAACTGTTTCGATTTAAATTTATTTTTTGTGTCAACTGTTTGTTATCCCTAAAATATAAATAAAAATAAAATAAAACATGCTCTTTCTAAGTTCTGTTCTGTTTATCATTTACAAAAGTGATTCCGTAGCGTTAAATAATTTGCCGCCCCAATTCTTACCCGTATACGAAGCAACGCGTGCATGACGTCAGCATTCTTGTGACGTCATCAGCAGAGCGCCGTCGTTCCCCATGTGATGTCATTACAATTATGCGAGTGACATACAGCTCGTGCTTACATTGCATATTTGTTAAGAAATTACTCACAACGTTACTCGCATCTTTTATTAACTTCCAATTTAAATTCAAATGGAATTAAAAATGGGCTCCTTAAAAAAATATCAAAAGCGTCCTAAGATTTATAAAACTTTTTAGCTAAGCCAATAAAGACACAAAAAATTTCAAGTGTTCTAAGGTGCCATATGACAAAAAGAGCCTCAGAAAATGTTCAGTATTTATGAAGTGATTATACGAATACAACCTTTTTTAATAGACGTTTAAGTCCAAAATCCTATAAGCTCCTGTTACGTAAAACAGTCCTAATTATTTTCGGCTTACACAGGCTTAGTTCTAATTAAAAAAAGGTTTTTTCTTTAAAATTTAGATGTGCGAGATAAACACCGCTTTTCATTGGATCATTATCTCGTATGCGGTTCAAATTATGGAAAGGGAGCGGAACTTTAAATGTTATTTTCGGTACGTGAATTGGAAGTACGGGAAGAATGTTTGTAAACAAACCGCCCATACTTAACATCAAAAGTAATGTAAAACATGTAAGTTTTTAATTACATGTTTTAGAAATACACTGGTGGTCAGATAATTAGAAATACTAGTCGATTTTCATACAAACGAGGTAACTTTGGAGCCATGGTTCTCTGCCAAGGATTGACCGAGCTGTGATCTGATAATGGTCATCCAGGGAGTGAATGGAGGAGATCCTAATTGCTATACACACCCGACTGATCTGATCAACATTCTAAGAAATGAATTAGAAATAAAATAAAAAAAAAAGAAATGTATGGAATTCCCGAAACTGAAAATACTGATCTCTACAACTTTTTGAATGTTGATCAGATCAGTCGGGTGTGTACAGCAATCTGGATCTCCTCTATTCACTCCCTGGATGACCATTATCAGATCACAGCTCGGTCAATCCTTGACAGAGAACCAAGGCTCCAAAGCTAACTCGTTTGTATGAAAATCGACTAGTGTTTCTAATTATCTGACCACCACTGTATATGCACCTTATTAATGCTTACTTACGTTGTCCAAGTTTGATATATGGTATTCTTTAACTGAAACTTATAGATTTTGTGGAATAATTACGAAAAATGCACAAATGTTTGTTTACAAACATTCTTACCCTAAGATGGCTGTACTTTAGTTTATTACAACATTTATACGTTGTAATAAACTAAAGTCATCATCATCATATCGACGATGATTCAGTGTTCCCACTGCAGAACACAGGCCACCTTATCGGTGAATAGGAGAATGGAAGAGGTGATGGAACGGTTTAACGTGCTTTCCAAAGCACGGAGGATCTCGAGACAGTTATGTTTTGGTCACACATGTCGTGACTGACCATTTCGAAAGTTGCTTCACCATTACAATCGCAGGCTGAGTGTCCTATTCTCTGCGCCACCAAGCCCCTTACTAAGTGCGCATTCTAACCATACTGATATTGATAAAAAAACAATTGACCTGACCAAGTGATTTGCACACTTACATTCTCATCCCGACGAGTTCCTGCATACAATAGAAAAATTATTGAACAATTTGCAATAAAACAAAAACAGACTTGATTAATCAAACAATCGTTTGAATCATTCCGAACGCTCCAGTCGTCCTCTAGTAATTGATTACATACATTAAAAACATAAACATACAGTGGAACAAAGAACCACCTCCGTTTGTGAAGTCGCATGAAAAACGTCAAGTACTGCACATCCCTTCACTTCCGCACTTAATATCCATTATTCCTGTAACTTCGACCACACCTAAATGGAGTTCACATTCATTTGTCAAAGTCGACTAGCTGGATTTATTACTATTTATTGTGGTGGCCCACTGACCCAGCCTCGGGCAGGGTATGACACCATGCGCACGTAGTTTTGCGTTGTAACAGAAAAAACAGACGTAATTAAATATTTCAAAAAATTCTTGAACTCACACCAAATTAGCCTAGCCCCAAAGTAAGCACTGTATAGCTTGTGTGGTGAATCGCATATGACAGTAGATAGTATGCCCCCAGGAAATGCCTATTCACCTAGAATTTAGGAGACCAAGGTAGGAATCGAGAAACACACCATTCCAGAAGTCAAGTTCTTGTTTGGTGGTAGGAGTTGGTGGTCGCCTGGCTAGAATATCTGGTCAAAGTCTGACACCATAACAACAATATTTTCAGCTTTGTTGTGTTCCGGCAGATAGAGTTGAGATAGCCAGTTCCTCAGTGGTTGAGGATTCCAGGAGAGGCGCGCTTTCAACTTCATCCTTTTCATTACGTATGCGTTTGTTTCATCTCATATAATGTTTCATATGTTTCATAGAACATTGTCTTACCCCCATTTTCTAAGTCGTTCCTCCAAAACTTTTTACACTCCACTCAACCTCGTCGTGGGTAAAAATGGTAGTGTGCGCTAGGACTAACACGGAGTGGCTACGTACTCTTTGGCTCCTCCAGGTCCTTTCGGAGTTATGACTTAGAATACCGATTTCGAGGAGTATTACGAAGAGGTTTTCAATGAGGTTTCGTTAATACGAGGACGAGTAAGTTTTGGAGGAACGACTTAGAATATGGGTGTTAGTCCCTGGAGAAGGACAATTATTCCCTAGGAGCCAAAAAAGATTCCTATTCCTCGCAGACGAAGTCGCGGGCGGCTAGCTAATGTTAAATAATTCACGAAACCACTGAACCGCACCGCTCAGCGCCTCACCTAACAGATAAATCAAAATTGGACCATTTTGTAGCGGCTGCGAGCCAATTAAGAAAGGACGAAGGCTACTTTTAGTCGCAAACATTCAAAATTATTTCTTAGGAGCCTTAAAAGATTCCTATTTAGGGTTTCTGCTTGAGCTTTCTCGAACTCGAGAAAACTCGAGAAATTTCTATTCATTCGAGACGAGAAAAAAATTACCGGACCTTGAGAATTCTCGAGTATCGATAAGAAGAAGAAACTGACTTTCTGACGAGTCGATTAATGCTCTAATATTCTTGAAAGCCCATTTTCTAAGACCGAAGTAAGTTTCCTAATTATTAATAGTTCAACTATGCTTCTAGACTGATCGAGTCTAGTAATAGTCACCTTTTAGTCTAACTGATTTTATTTGCACGTAATTATTTCAGTCAAAACTAATTAGTAGGTATATGGCTATGCTATGTTATTTTAGATTGACTGATTTAACTCCTGAAAAATTAGTCTACTGTTCGTTAGGTTAGGTGCTACTAACTTCGTCAGTAGAGTATTTATTCATGAGGATTTATTAATGAAATTTATTTTTAAAAATAGATCTTATTTCATATTTACGCAAAATAAGTTCTGTCCCCATACAAAAACCACGAAGATATAAGTACAAGTCTATGTCCACAAAAGCTATTAAAGCACGTGTATAAACTAACACAGAATAAAATAGAATACAATACTTTGTTTCACATGAATACAAAACAAACAAAACAGAATCATTATTTCATTACAAGTGCCGAACACATTCATCCAGTTTGGGCGTGCAAAATTGAATTTAAATCAATAAAATATTAATAAACACAATCGATTCAAATTAACGAAATAGTGATATAATCACAAATCAATCGTTAATTACTGAATTTTGATTTTTTTTTTTGTTTTTTCCTTACCTTAATAAGAGATACCAAACTCTACTATATAATATCTATGTCCACACTGTTGTTCGCACGCACGTCAGGCATGTACAGAAATAAACAATGAGCCTATGACAGTTAAAAGTGTAGATCGCGCTGTGATTTTTGTTTTTTTCTGTCATCAACATGGAATTCTGTGTTAAACAAAGCTTTCAGCATCAAGTAAAATGCATATGTTTCAATAAGCTGGCAGAGACTCAAACAATTGACTACGTTGATGTCGCGTTCGGTTATGCATTTAATAATTGCATGCGTCAAGCGAAAGTTAGAAGTTAAATAGATAGATGACGACAAAAGTTGAAAGGGCATACATTACCTGTTGTTTGTGGTAGAAGAAAAGTCTGTTTTTTCATTAAATTTCATCAGATTTCAAGTTTTAGTTCAAGGACTCGAGAACCGAGAAAACTCGAGAATTTAGCCTCGAGAATTCCCGAAACTCGAGAAAAAAAATTGGTCGAGAAAACAGAAACACTATTCCTATTCCTCGCAGACGAAGTCGCGGGCGGCTAGCGAATGTTAAATAATTCACGAAACCACTGAACCGCACCGCTCAGCGCCTCACCTAACAGATAAATCAAAAGAGGGCCATTTTGTAGCGGCTGCCAGCCAATTAAGAGCTCGACACTAAAATGGCCGTGTTGATTTTGCACAGACAAAGCGGACGCAGAACAAATAGTTTTAACAGGATATCTACTAATAGATAAAGCGGCTTACGAAAAAGCTGTGTGATAAAAGGCGGTTGTGTCAAATTTGAGAAAAAATTTAACCAACATCCAAATATGACATAGACACACCAAACAGTATACTTAGCTCATATACAACATTCTGTTCAGACCTTGTCGCTTCACGCTATCTGAAGGTACGGTTTTATTTCCTCTATTATTCCGCAACGCATGAACAGGTTCCTCAATTTGAGGAGTGAGGATTCCGGGAGAACGTGCTACCACCTTCAGTCTTGTTAAAACCGCATACAGCGTACGTACCGTCATCTCTTAGCGCAGTATTGTTTTAATCTTACCATGCTATTTCCTACTACGAACCTCTTAAGTAACCTTAGTTTAAACCTAGTAACCTTAACCTGGTTTTTTGACGGAAGTTTAGTGACGTCTTCTCTCAATCATCGCCTCCAGATTGTGAAGTGTGTCAAAATGTGACAACTTCAATGAACACAAAACGCAAATAAAACGTTTTTATGACATGATGGTGTCTAATAGGTGATGGATAGTGAGTTTGACGACCTGTTTGGCGCAAGGGTACTAAACCCGCCTTCTGCGCCAGAGGTCCCGGATTCGATCCCCGATATTTGTGTGCATGAACCACCATCATGTCATAAAAACGTTTTATTTGCGTTTTGTGTTGAAGTTGTCACATTTTGACACACTTCACAATCTGGAGGCGATGATTGAGCGAAGACGTCACTAAACTAAACTATATATATATATATATATATATATATATATATATATATATATATATATATATATATATATATATATATATATATTATGGATGTATTTAGAAAAAAAGTATATAAGTAACTATGTTTATCCGTTATCTAGAATCCATAACACAAGTTCTTCATGAGGCTAGATAATTAATGTAAAAAAAAAAAAAATGGACTATGACGTTGAAACCTGACGGTACTATGATCGTGAGAACCGTTTATCCAAGTGCACTCTGATGATTTTAAATTGGACTATGGCGATTATATTGAAATCACCACCGTTATTCATAAAAAAATTCATCGCTTCTCCAGGACGGTTTTTTCCCGCCAATGAGGTTTTTAACTCTTCCCACATTCTTGATACTCTAAGGTTTTTATTCATCATCTGCCAGCAGAACACCGATGTCCAGAAAACAATTTTAGGGTTGTTTATACTAGTCTACATACACTTTAAAACTTTCGCGTTGCATTATAAATATTCAAAATTTAAACGGGTATTAAACGCGTAGAACGTGATAGGTATTTCTACCTAATTTTCCCGACGTTTCGGCCAAGTTACATCGGCTGTGGTCACGGGCTGACTGGAGATGCGATGCTACGTCTCGCCGTCGTCCGAAGTGGAGTCTTCATCCACCGTCCAGTTTTTGTCACGTACCGTCACACACAACACTAATAGTGTCCCTATTCTGTACCGCAGCCGTATTCTGATTGTTAGATAACCGCGAAGCAATAAGCGATTTTTATCACTGGATTCCAGGTTGTAGACAATTTAAAACTAATTTTAATTTACGTGGGTTGAATACGGAAAATGTCCCTATCGTAGTTCGTAATTTTTATAAATTGTGCATCATGTCGCCCGCTTTACATTTGGCTAAATTCATTCAGTGCACTAAATTCTAAATTCAGAGTATGTTTCATTTAGTACTCTAAATTCACCCTAATTTATTACGGGTTTTATACCTAAAAATATGACAGAGAGCGAAACAGACGTCGTCGTGCTCTTTTCACATTTTATTACCCCAAGAGCAATGTTTGACATTAGTCTAAACACACGACCTAAACAATCCCTTCAAGCAACAGATAATGGATTCTGGAAACATTACCCAGAATGCTCAGACGGAAAACAATTCAGAAAGTGCATTCCTATAATTACATATGGAACCCAGCCGAACATTCCGAGTTGGAAGCCCTAGCCAACAATGTACGAACAATGAAAGCATAAAAACTGCAAAGATATGCATCGATTCTTGTTTAAAGGGTTTCGTATACCAACTATAACTATTTAACATTACCATAATTACTAGCTTCCGGCCGCGGTTTTACCCGCGTGGTTCCCTTTCACATCGGAATATCGGGATAAAAATCAGCCTATGTTACTCTTCGTCCTTATAACTAACTCTATGCCAAAAGTCTCTACCAACCCGTCTGGCCAGCGTGGTAACAGTAGGAACTCTATGCCAAAAGTCTCTACCAACCCGTCTGGCCAGCGTGGTAGCAGTAGGAACTCTATGCCAAAAGTCTCTACCAACCTGTCTGGCCAGCGTGGTAGCAGTAGGAACTCTATGCCAAAAGTCTCTACCTGGTCAGCGTGGTAGCAGTAGGAACTCTATGCCAAAAGTATCTATCAACCTGTCTGGCCAGCGTGGTAGCAGTAGGAACTCTATGCCAAAAGTCTCTATCAACCTGTCTGGACAGCGTGGTAGCAGTAGGAACTCTATGCCAAAAGTCTCTACCAACCCGTCTGGCCAGCGTGGTAGCAGTAGGAACTCTATGCCAAAAGTCTCTACCAACCCGTCTGGCCAGCGTGGTAGCAGTAGGAACTCTATGCCAAAAGTCTCTACCAACCCGTCTGGCCAGCGTGGTAGCAGTAGGAACTCTATGCCAAAAGTCTCTATCAACCCGTCTGGCCAGCGTGGTAGCAGTAGGAACTCTATGCCAAAAGTCTCTATTAACCTGTCTGGCCAGCGTGGTAGCAGTAGGAACTCTATGCCAAAAGTCTCTACCAACCCGTCTGGCCAGCGTGGTAGCAGTAGGAACTCTATGCCAAAAGTCTCTACCAACCCGTCTGGCCAGCGTGGTAGCAGTAGGAACTCTATGCCAAAAGTCTCTACCAACCCGTCTGGCCAGCGTGGTAGCAGTAGGAACTCTATGCCAAAAGTCTCTACCAACCCGTCTGGTAGCAGTAGGCTAATAACCTCCTATGAACGCCACAATAGGCGTGAGCTAGGAGAGGCCTATGTCCAGCAGTGGACGTCCACAGGCTGATGATGTGTGATGTGATGCCAAAAGTCAAGTCGATTGGTTGCTTAGTTAGGGCGTGAAGATGGATAAACACACACACCTTCGCATTTATAATGCCTATTAGTTTGGATTAGATCCCCATTGCGGGGATATAGGCGGCCTGGTGGATAAAGAGGATAAGCCATAACAAACCATAGGATAGGATGTTAACAACTGCAAATATCGCAGAGACTTTGCTCAGAAAGAAAGACAATAAACATGATTTCATTTTTTACAAGGTACCTTAAATCGAAAACCATTTCGAGATTTTTCAATTTCTTACACAGTACGTATTTTTTTGGATTGTTTATTCAATTATTTAACGAAATATTAACAAAACAAACAAAGTTCATTTAAGTGTCATGTTGACTTGACAACGTCACAGTGTATTTGCCGGGTGCCAAGGTATGTCCGCCAGAAATCCTTACGCCTAGACTTAAGCTCTTTTAGAATGAGTCATTTTTCAAATAAATTTTATGATGAGTTAAAGTAAAAATATTGCAAAAGGAACGTGTCTCTTATTTTTATTTCTTATTTCAAAATAAAAAATAAAAACGTAGGACAAATTTTATGAAATGTTGTCAATTGTCCTGCCACTGATCAGCTTTTCATTTTTTTTGATACTGAAAACATTTGCTAAGATATTTTATACGAGTGTCGAGGATTTACCTTACATTGATTGAATCCAAAAAAGTTATTATAAGAACCGTTTAAGGAATACAAAAATAAATATGACAAAAATAGTGATAGCATTTAGTATTAGTCGCCCTGGCAGTAAAAGGTTGTAATTGCAAGTTCAAGTTTAATAATTTATAATTACTACTAGCGGATCCTCGCAGTTTTACTCGCGTGGTTCCCGTTTCCGTGGGAATATCGGGATATAATTAGCCTATGTCACTCGGGACAAATGTACCTTTCTAATGGTCTAAGAATTTCCTAAATCGGTCCAGTAGTTCCTGAGATTAGCGCGTTCAAATAAACAAACTCTTCAGCTTTATAATATTAGTATAGATTAAAGGCACGCGTTTTAATTTTTAAAACAATACTTAATAGTTGCAATTATAAAACATATTAGTTTTAACAAAGAATTGACCATTAGATAATTTTTATCCCAAAGTTCTCTTAATCCGCAAACTACGGATCCCTAAAAATGAAAGGACTCAAACGACGTGTTTTAGTCTCGATCATAACGCAGCCAGTAGCCAATACGACTGCAATAATCACTCGGCGACATTGTTTCTCAGAAAACTAACCAATAAACACGAAAAGAACAATACCAACTTTACCCCAATCACTTAAGGAACAAAATTCTAAAGCAGATTCTCGGTTAAAAATCCCGCTGACTTGGGGTTTAGGCGAAATCCACAAAAGTTTGAGATGGCCAGTTTAGTTGGAGCTGCGATGGTGCCGGCTACGGTTATTGTTTACGAACAGATGAAAGGTTTGGAGGGGAATGAAGGGTCAGGTTATGGTGGTCTTTGGCCACCCGTGGCGACCGCACAGCGTGATGGTAGACTCTGAGTCACCTTAAGCCTGATGCTCCTAATGTGGGAACTTCGATCGGTTTCGTCATAAGTTGGACGTGTAGAAAACAATTTGGCGTCTTGTATGTAGCAAGTTTTGAAGACTCTTTTGATAAACAAGAACGAAATTGGCTATTTGGCGATTTCCGTTTAATTACTTTGTTTGAGAAAGAGAGAGAGAAACACTATTTATTGACAATTAATATCATACAGAGAAAAAAAAAACAGTATTTAGACACACAATACATTACAAACAAGAGAAAAAAAAACACAAATGAAACGCAAAATGGTCAATCAGGTCCATGCCTGAATTTCGGTAATAATTCCAGCCCCCTTATTCACAAACCATCGGAAACGTTCCCGAGAGCGGAATATATGTTTTTTGTCACTGTCACTCGCTTCAAAATAAAGAAAGACAAAGCATAGAATTCGAATCAGATGGTTTGTAAATCAGCCCGCTGAACTATTTATTATTATGTAGGTACCTTGAGGAGCCCGTGGCTCAGTGGTTCGCGCGCTCGGCTTGCGATTGTTGAGGTTAAGCAACTTTCGCAATGGTCGGTCACGGGATGGGTGACCAAAACTTTACTATCTCGAGCTCCTCCGTGCATCGGAAGCCACGTTAAGCCGTTGGTCCCGGCTGAATTTGCAGTATCGTTAAAACCCGCTAATCCTCATAGGGCCCGCGTGGTGGGTCATGGCCCGTTCTATCTATTCATAAGGAAGGCCAGTGCCCCAGCAGTGGGGACATTAACAATGGCTGATGACAATAGGTACCTAGCTACTTTGTGCGGAACCCTCGGTGGGCGAGTCCGACTCGCACTTGTAGGGGTTTTTTTATCCCGATATTCCCAAACTGTTGTTAAAGTATAAAAATAATGAAGTTCCAGTTTCAATGACATCATCTCTTGATACGATATCTCTTGATATATATCGTACAACATAACTAAATTTCCATTATCTTCTCGAGATGGCTGCCCCTTCTCTGCCATCATCTGTTCTTTCTTCTATAATATTTTTTCACGAAACGTCATGCTGTATCAAGTAGCCTATCAGCTCTTCGTTTCCCAACCCTAAGCTATTAACCCGAAAACCAATAACCCAATCTAAGTCAAAAATTCAGGTTTGGAGAATGCAATCAAAGTGCATTCGATTTAGACGCAGCGGTGTCAAACTATTAAACAGGTCACGCCATCTAACGGATCCGGCACGCAACCAATGCCTCTACTACGAATCTCATTCGCCTTAGTAAAATTAATTACATAATTAGGGTTGATGTCACTACCGACAGATAAGTTTTGAATAGCTTATCTGTAGGCTTATAGCTAACCTATAACTTTCGAGTAAATATCGAGGAAGTAAAGTAAACAAATGTATGAGATATTGAGTAGCGATCCAACCGGACGTAAACGGAACCACATGTTCTAATAAATTTATTGACATTTCGTGCTCGATACTATTTCGATAGTTTTTCTTGCTAACCCTACTGGCATATAATTTGACATACATTCCATATTATAACTGCCAAAATATCTGCCAGATAAGCTATCCAGAACTTACCTGTCGTTGATAAAACTCCTTAGTCTTTTTGTGTAGTCGACAGAATGCAGAGCTTTTCAATATTGACCAACAAACACTTGTCATATGTAAACACTTGTCAAGAAGGGGAGTTTTCTTTTTCTGATTTTGTAATTTTTGCATTTTTCAATGTTATTTTTATACTTATGGTAAATTTTGGAAAAAAATTACTCGGCCACAAGTGAATTCTCAGACGGGAATCGAACCCGCGACCTTTGGAAATCAGGTCCAATGCTAATGTTAATTTTTTCCCAATATTTTTCTATTTAAAATTTACCATAAGGGAAGTTTTTGTTCGATCGACTGCTATGTCTTATCAGTGTTGTACTGTTTATGTCTTACAAAAGGTAGACCAAATAGATCGGTTAGAATAGATTCTAGCAAGTTTCTCTCTCAAATTTATACCCCATTCATAAGTTTTATACTCGCGATAAATTTGTGAAAGCGGGAAAACGAAGAAATAGAGTTTTAGCTAGGTTCTCTTAGTTATATATTTAGTTACTCCCTAGTAATAGGGAGTTCCGACCTTCTTAGTTGGTAGCAAAACAGTGTTTGATATTAAGGCGGTACCCTAACCGAAAGTGGCGCCGCGTTGAATTTTATTTAATATCGTAATTCTAATACACAATTTTAAAAAAACTTTACGTGGAATTTTTAGAGCCCATAGTCTAGCATTTTTAGATGGTATCATTGCATTCCCTCGTAGTCACTGCTAGAAGTAGATAGCAAAACTGCTAAAAGTGGCCGTTTTTGACACATTTGCTAACTGCTTCTACGAATGACTATGACGAGATGTAGCGATACCTTCTAAAAATACAAGACAATGGGCTCTAAAAATTCCACGTAAAGTTTTATTAAAATTGTGTATTAGAATTACGATATTAAATAAAATTCAACGCGGCGCCACTTTCGGTCAGGGTACCGCCTTAAAAGGATAAAAGACAAGAGAATAGGTAAACTATATAATAGATATGAAACATGAGTTTCATAGTCCAGAAACTCGAACGAAAGCGTAAATGTGATGAATTATCAATGTCTGAATTCGTGAGCAAATAGTAGGGGCAATGGAAATCAATTGACATGTTTCCTAGTAAGCGATTGAATGATTGCATTTTTAATGAAGCGCCCTGTATACTTTTACCTTTATGCCTTTGAACGAAATGGTGGTTTAAATAAAGCAGTTGTTTTGTTCGAACAAATAAGTTTCTTTGTAAACGACTTGTGTTATTCAGAATTTATCATAATTAATTTAAAAAAACATTGACTTATGTACATTTTAAAGCACTTTCAAATTTTATTCATTAGAATCAATAAATAAATAATTCATCTTCGAAGATAGATTCGTAAATTCATACTTATTCCACCCGTGACCGACCAAAATACTAAATAAACCAAAGAAACGAAATCTTAAAATCCAAATGAGTGATTAAAATGAAAGGTCCGTAATCTTCTACAACAAGAAATGCTAAAGGTCCCTAAATAGCTCAATAGTAATTTATTTTATTTTATTTCAAAATCCACAGCCCTTACTTATAACTTAACAAAACTTAAATACTACACTTATTATTTGCTAATAATAAGGATCCTGATTTTGTGAATTTTGACCTTTTGACTGTAACAATAACAAATATTATCGAGAATCGATTGGTCACTACGAGATTTCCACGAATCCAATACCAAAGTGCATTATTATTGAACGCAAACGATGAATGCAGTCCGTGTTGGATAACGTAACTTAGTACAGTTGGAAACACGACAAACTTCACAGTAATGTTCCACTTCTGCGTACAAAGCGCTTTTACTTATCTTTTATTATGCGCACAGCCAAGGAGTGGACTTCCCTGCCTATGCCTGCATTCCCTGGTGCCTACAATACCGGTTTATTTAAAGCTCGAGTGCATAGGCTTTTTCTAGGCAAGCTTTTCCATCTTAGGCCTCTTCTTAATCTAACGATTCAGAATGAGGCCTAAAGTGTAGATAAGTTAACAAAAGTAATTAAACTGTGACGGGGCTCCTAGTCCGGCAGCACTACAGTCGCCGGGACGTCGGAACCGCCGCACTCGTTTAATAAATGGGACGAAATAAAAAGTATCGTTCACAGGAGACTTGTCTTTTATTTATAATGGAAATAAGGAACTGTAACAATACAAAAATACAAAGATATAGCAAAAATCCTAGTTATAAATACTTAAGCTAAATAATGAGTAAAAAAAGTAGGTAGTTATGCTTACCCCGTGTATCGGGTTCCTGATGTATATAAAAAAATAAATTATTTACACAACTTTAGAATAGTAGCGTTTAGCTAGCTGGTTTCTGTAAGATTACGTCAAAATGAGCTGAACAGGAATCGTGGAACGGAGAAAATTTGAATTTAGACAGAACAGATAAAAATATAATTTGATTACCATAGAGTGAATCTACGGAGTTTCCAGCCATTATAGAGGTTTCATCCATCCATAAGGCTAGAATGAAATGGCATCGTTACAAAACTATGATGACCACTTTCATAACGTCTTCTTTAAGAGCACGCTTAGAAAAAACCAAAGGCGATTATTGTAAAATTCCTATGAAAAGTTAACAAAATCAATATTTTGTAGTGGCCTGTTTTCTTCACCCAAAGTGGAACAATATATAAATTACCCATTAATTTATTTTACTGTACATATTTTATTATGTTTTTAGTGTAATTATTTGACATTCAGTATTTGACATTTTAACTTAATGTTTAACATAAAGATAATTATGACGTTATACTTTTATAATTTAATTTAATTTTATATTTAATTTGTAATTGTTTATATGGATCTCGTGTCTGCAATAAAGAATTTTATTATTATATCTATAATTGTTTTTTCTCAAACACGCTTGAAAATATGAGCATAATTTTGACAATCTCTTTCGAGGTTGCACACTTGGTTTACTGGCCACATACATGCGAGCAGCGGCCGGCAAAAGTTGTATGAAAATTCATATGTGTCGTGTTTAGCGGCCAAATAAATAACATAGGAAACTCACTCAAAGTCGGTAGCTCAGCGGTTAGAGCATTGGACCGGATTTCCAAAGGTCGTGGGTTCGATTCCGATCTGAGAATTCACTTGTGACCGAGTTAATTTTTTCCAATATTTTTCTATTTAAAACTTATCATAAGTATAGGAAACTCATATCTGTCGTGTAATTTTAAAAATGGAACGATCTTTTACTCCGAAATATGGCAACCAAGGAGGTAACTTATCAAATGTTTTATTTAAATTTCGAACTGGCTTGCAAATAGAAAGCAGTTAAAAAAAAAAAGAAACAACAAATGAACACTTTTCGCGGTAAAAAATATTGTTGTTCGTTGTTTGTCTCATTGCAAAAAGTAGTTTTAATTTCCGCGCATTATTTGAGAAAAGTATTTTACAAGCCTTGGCCACAACTAGGCATTGATGGACTTACGACTTACTTACACGTTCGTCCATCAACGCCTCTTTTGCTAGCCGCTGCAGTAATGTACTATTCCTTAATCAGACTCAACGCTTAGGGATTATTGGTATTGGTATTGGTGATGGGCTCTTTTCTCCGCATTTAGACTCCCATTTGGTCCTTTATGCGTGAACATAGCATCGGTATGGCTAGTCAAGCCATCCCAGCTCCTTCCAGAAGCGCAGAAGCCTCCTGGGGCGTTCACAGGCTTCTAGGAGCGACCTCACGTCTTTGAGGATTTCTGCCCGTTGTGCGGCCAAACCCACGCACTCCAGGATCACGTGGGTGGCTGTTTCCTCTGCGTCCAGGCATCCCCTACATAGGGGGCTGTCTGTCGCATTCATGATGAATAGTTGTCGGTTTAAAGTTAGGTGACCTGTAAGTGTGCCTACAACTATTCGGAGGTCTGGACGATTAAGGCTGAGCAGTCTACAGGTCAACCGCGGCGAGACTGCAGTCATCGCCAACTTGGACTGTCTACAGCTTGTTTGATCTACCCAACGCTTATTATGTGCAGCACGAGTACGCTGTCTTACCCATGAGCGCAGTTGGCTGAACGGGAGTGGCAGAATGGGTATGGGTCCAGCCACTGTTGTGGAGGATCCCCTTCTTGCCAGCTCATCGGCGGCATCGTTCCCGTGTGATCCACTATGCCCTTTAATCCATTGTAGGATTACTCTGTTGTTGGATGCTAAACGATCCAATACTCGGTGGCATTCGTAGACAATACTGGAGTTGATCGTGTTGGCCTCCAGTGCTGTTAGGACGGCCATACTGTCGGTCAGTATGCGGATGTTCAGTTCCTTCATACCTCTAGACAGGGCCGTGGTAGCTGCGTTTACTATTGCAACACATTCGCATTGAAATATCGAACTGTGTTGGCCTAGTGCTAGTGATGTTTTGATATTTAGGTCTTGTGAGAATACTCCGGCTCCAGTACCAATATCCATCTTGGAACCGTCCGTATAGATTCGGACTTCATGTATGCCAGAGTAGTCTTGGTCACTTTCAAATAACTGTATTTGGTAATTCTTTTCGAAAATGTATTGTTTAGGGATCCTGTCGCATGGGGCAGCGATTAGTGACTCATGTTTCACTAGATTATTCCACAATGTGGAGTGAGGACCCTCTTGGTTGTACCATAGACCCATGTGTTTAAGCCTTATAGCAGCCATGGAGGCTTCCTGTTGTATAAACAGGTCCAGGGGTGTTAGATCCAGGGCTACTTCAAGGGCGGCTGTGGGGGTAGTTCGCATGCAGCCGGTTATCGCAGAGCATGCCAATCTTTGGAATTTCTGCAGCTTGTTGATTACGGTGCGTTGCTCTGTTTTAGACCACCAGGCAACGGCTCCGTATGTGATTATGGGACGTATAACGGTTTTATACAGCCACATCGTTATTTTCGGTGATAGCCCCCAGCTTTTGCCAAGCAGTCTTTTACATTGGCAAAAGATGATGGTGGCTTTGTTTAGTTTTCCTTCGAGATGTCTATTCCAGAGGAGTTTGTTGTCTAGTATCACCCCTAGATACTTGACTTCCTTGCTAAGGGACAGACTGGTATTGAAAAGTTTAGGAAGTTTAAGGTTGCCTAGACTCCGTTTGTTTGTGAACAGGATTAGTTCCGTCTTTGTTGGGTTCACTGTTAGATTGTGTTTGATGCACCACTGTTCGACGACCTTCATTGCGGACCTCATTCGGTCACATATCACACTCTCAACTCGTCCGCTGATGAGTATGGTCAGGTCGTCTGCATAGCCTACTGTGAGGAAGTTGCGGTCGTTGAGCCAGCTAATCAGCTCATTGACCACAATATTCCATAAAAGAGGTGAGAGGACACCCCCTTGGGGACATCCTTTTGCTACTACCCCTCTAGTGGTACCATTCACAGTGATTTGTATAGCTCTGTCTCTTAACATGCTGTCAATCCACCCGGCAATAGTGGGATCGACACCATGTTTGGAGAGGGCCTGGCTTATGCTGGTAAAATTGGTTTTGTCAAAGGCTCCTTCGATGTCGATGAAGGTGCCTAGTGTTGATATTTTGTGTTTGAGATTGCTTTCTATATAAGAAACCACCTTATGTAGGGCAGACTCTGTTGATTTGCCTGCAGAATAGGCATGTTGGTTTGGATTTAAGGGGTTCCTGACTAATGCAGTTGTCCTTATTTCCCTGTCTATTAGTCTCTCCAGCGCCTTTAAAAGGAATGATGTGAGGCTAATTGGTCTGAATGATTTAGGTTGAGTGTAGTCTCCTTTGCCGGGTTTAGGGATAAAGACTACTTTGACTTCCCTCCATTTCATAGGAATGTAGCGGTGTGCTAGGCAGCTTCTGTAAATGGCCACGAGGTGGTCAATAAGACCTCCGTCGCTCCACCTCATCAGCCCTGGAAAAATTCCATCTAGGCCCGCTGATTTGAATGGGAGGAAGCTGTTGATTGCCCATCTTACTTTTTCAGGGTTGACAACCTTGTGGGCGGTGGTCCAATCGGTTTCAGCAGGTAGATTCTCATCTTTTTCTTCCCATGTGTTACTTTCTGTTATGCGGCATCCTGGGAAGTGAGTGGTCATTAACAGTTCTGAAGTGTCTTGATCTGTTTTGGTGTAAGTTCCGTCTGGCTTTTTCAGGAAACCAAGGTTGTGTGTTGGTTCGCTGCACAGGATGTTTTTCACTCTGTTAGCGTCGCTGTTGGTTTCAATATTGGTGCAGTAGCGTCTCCAGCATTCTCTTTTCCTGAGGCGGATACGCTTCCTGTAGTTGTATTGGGTTTGTTTGTAGGCGTCCCAATCGTGCGCTTCTCGTGAGTTCTTTGCTTTGTTGAACAACTTTCTTACCTTGCGGCGTAGTTTCTCCAGATCAGGTCCCCACCAATGATACTTGTTGTTTGGCTGGGAGCTGGGAGTGGAAAGTGGGCATGTTTCTTCAAAGCTGGTGATTAAAGTTGTTGTTATGCGATCAACGTGGTTATCAATATCCGCTTTTACCGCGTGAGTTGTAGGTGTGTCTAGACACCTTAGCTTCTCTGCGGTCAGAAGCTCATACTTACGTCGGTCCATCTTACGTGGATTACGTCGGGGCTTGGGCGGTGTGAGGGTCATATTTAGGTTGTACTTGACCCATCGATGGTCGGAACACGACGCCTCATCAGATACATGCCAATCGGAGATGTGATGAGTCGCGTGTTCGCTCGCTAAAGTAAGGTCAATGATTGTCTGGGCTCGTGATGTCACGAAAGTCGGTTCTGAGCCCCTGTTGATTATGTTCATATTAGTCGCGAGTAAAAAAGAAACGAATTCCTCACCTCGCGTGTTGTTCTCCTTGCTGCCCCATAGCACATGGTGTGCGTTGGAGTCAACTGATATGATCAGCTCCAGTCCCTCGCGCTCGCAGTGTTGAACCAGCTCGGCCAATTCGGGCGTGGGGATATCCGCGTCGCCCGGCAGGTAGGCGGACGCCATCACCACGTCAGGCAGGCCTGCGGAGGGGTCATTGCGGAGCCTGATAGTGGTCAGGTCGCTGGAACAGAACTCGGTCATTAGGGTTGTGTTTGCGTGTTTGGGTGCGAAGATGCATGTACGCGGGTTGTCAGCTGTGGTGTCTAGGAGTAGCTTACCTCCGATGTTGCTTAGACCGCATATTCTGCCCTTCCTAATCCACGGCTCCTGGATTAGGGCTACGGTCTTGGGATTGACCTCCAGCCTTCTGCGTAGGTTAGCCGTTGCAGTCTGGCTGTGCTGGAGGTTGGTTTGGAGGACGGGGAGGTTATTTTTAGCTAACGCTTAGGGATAGTTCTTGTTACTTTTAACATTATTCGTATGGTTATAAAGTCATTGTTTTACTATGAAATAAAACTACATTAAGTGTGAAAGCATACATGGAAAGCCATTGGTTACAGAGAACGCATGCGTTGAGATCGCATCGTCAGATCGTATCGGCGGCACTGATAGGTCTCTGTGAGTAATGGTCATGACTAAATAAACTTAGTCAGATCAAAAAAAAAAATTATGTGCCTCTACATTGCCCCCAAAAATCTATGTATTATCTATATACTTAATTCAGGTTCGCAAAATTTGTGACGACTCGATAGGGACTTTGGCGCGTAGTACGCGGCCGAGTAAGGTATCAAATTAAAGGTACTCGAGTCTATTTGTTCCGAAAACTATAAAATATACAAAATGTTAAACGTGATGATCACAAACTGCAATTAAAAAGTGTCATTATTTTCGCATAATTTGGAATTTTTCGTCGATCGACGAACCCGAGTATCGGGTTGTAACCGCCCTAGTGTAGGTATATTGACGACCTCCGTGATAGAGTGGTACCTACACCGGTTTCAAGGTGTCGCCTACTCTAAGGTCCCGGGTTCGAATCTCGGTAGGAGCAAATGTTTGTATGATGAATACGAGCATTACTACCTGAGTCATGGACGTTTATATGTATTTCTACACATACATACTTATATAATGTATAATTATATGTATTTATATCCGTTACCCTAGTATCCCATAACACAAGCCTTACGTGCTTACTTTGGGGCTAGGTTAATTGGTGTGAGTGTAAGAAATATAAATATATTTTTTATATTTATATTATACTGCTATGTATATTTTCCACTACCTGAAAATCACTAATTCTATAAAATATACGTATACTAGCATCCGCCCGCGGTTCCCGCTCCCGTGGGATTATAGGGATAATAAATAGCCTATGTATGACGACCTGTTTGGCGCAGGGGTACTAAGCCCGCCTTCTGCGCCAGAGGTCCCGGGTTCAATCCCCGGACAAGACAAATGTTTGTGTACATGAACATGTAGCCCATGTTAAATATCATGAAGAACTTGTGTTATGGATACTAGATAACGGATAAACATACTTATATACTTCTTTTTGTAAATACATACATAATATACATATTAAACACCCAGACCAAGACAAATAAACATGTTCATGTACACAAATATTTGTCTTGTCCGGGGATTGAACCCGGGACCTCCAGTTAGTTAGGATAAGGAATTAAGTATTAATTCCTTTTTTCATAATGCATTAATGCTAACTTAATTTACTCCAAGGAATAAGTTGAAAGGTCAAACAATGTATCTTATTGTAAAAGGCGACTACTTAAGCACAAAACGTGCTGAGAGGAAATAAACTTCATCTTTTAAGTCGGTACATTCGACATAATTCATGGTGTTGCCATACTTTGTAGCGTTCATTAGTGGCGGCTTGCACTACGCTTGTAAAATGGCTACACTAAAACGAACTTCGATTTTTATGATAGTGATGGGATGTGTATACATGTCGATGTATCGATGGAAAATAAATAAATGTTATTATAATTATTATTCTACTTTGTAGTCACGGTGCGAATGAATTACAATTTAATACTCGCCTCTACAAACGAGAGGAAATTTACTACTCGCCTTAAAACACAAATTCTTAAAAATACAGCTACATGCAACAAACGTCGCGCTCGTATAGCTATAATTTTTTGAGTGATATATTGATAAACTTGATTTCAATATTTTTTATTTTATCTATAAATAGTACGTTTTCATAAAATATTGTTTCGGTTGTTGTCCCTTCTGTTCATACATAAGAAAATCCAACATAGATAATTATATAGTAACCGTAAGAAATCGTTGAAACAGGTGCCTCGAAGTATACACATTTTATCTTGTACTGGGACTGCGACACCACCTAGTACACTATCAGCCATGATAATTTCCATGTCATGTAATGATTCATTTTTACTGAATAGAATAAAACACTACCTCATTCCGAGGCGTGCAAAAGTTGAACCACAGGGCAGATAAAGTGCTTGTAGTACTCCTAGGCGAACTAAGGTGTACTACGGGCAAGAAAAAGTGCCCGTGGTACACCCAGGTGAACCGAACAGGTGTACCACGACCCATGACAATAGACGACCTCCATGGTAGAGTGGTACGTACACCGGTTTCAAGGTGTCGCCTTGGTCGCCTCGGTGATCGGTCTCCGTGTGTAATGGCCATAAACAATATCTTGAACCTGAATAAACTTGGTCAGATAAAAAAAAAAGAATGTGCCGCTACATTGCCCCCCAAAATCTATGTATTATGTAGGTATATTGACGACCTCCGTGATAGAGTGGTACGTACACCGGTTTCAAGGTGGCGCTTACTCTGAGGTCCCGGGTTCGAATATGCATCATACAAACATTTTCCCCTACCGAGGAAAATGTTTGTATGATGCATACGAGCATTTCTACCTGAGTCATGGACGTTTATATATATTTTTACACATAATACTTATTATATTTATAATTATATTATATAATAATTATATATGTATAATTTTATGTATTTATATCCGTTACCCTAGTATCCCATAACACAAGCCTTACAGTGCTTACTTTGGGGATAATTATGATTATTACTGCTGCTGGTGCACCGCGTTTCCTTATGTTTCTCTTTTTTAATGAAAAATGTATCACAACATAGATTTACTGATAATTTTAACATTGTTTTTTATCTATTGACATCTTTTTTATTAATAATCTTGGCTAATGCTCGTAAAATATTTTTGTTTTTTGGTACCTACTTTATTAATTACAATTAGATTTTTTGTTGTGAAAATGAATATATCGCACATCGCTAAATGCGTTAGAATATGTTGGAAACTAGTTATTTAAGATCAATATGTAACCATATTGAAGCAAATAAATTGTATCTTATCTTATCTAATCTTATCTATGGTTGAATACAGTCAATGGCCATGGCCATTACCCACTACACGAGCTCAATGCGGATAGTAGTTTTAAGTAACTAATTAAAAATACAGGCGAGATCAACCAACAACTTCAACTGCTTTCCAAAGCACGGAGGAGCTCGAAATATGTCTTATTCACACATACCCTGATCGACCATTTCGATAGTAGTTTTAGCTTTGCGTTGCGCGCGAACCACAGCTTTACCAGTTCAGTAGTACTTACACAATTAAGAAATATCGATACATTATTAAGATTCCCCTCACTAGCATTCGGATAACTTCGCTATAGGATTGAGTCATTAGAGCTACAAGGTTCTCGTTATAAACGATTTAGTTGTGCATAATGTTAAAGGTTTTAGCGTGGGTATTATTCCAGAGATCATTTAGAAACACCTGCATAGGTCGTTATTTTTTTTAATTCTACATGGTTTTTGTCTTTAATTTAAGACACTGAGTTTCTTAAGCTAAATTGATCTTTATACTTAAGACTATCGATTGGTACCATAAAAGTACAGGATGTATTTTTCTCATTCAAGCCGGTTCTATTCTTCCTTTGACTGAATTTTTCTGACATCAATATTTAGGGTACTTTCCCTCAAGCTACTGTCTTTTTTTCCCACCCTTTATATACGCGACGAAGTAATAACTTCCTTCTTTTTTTTAAATCGGTACAAAAATGGGACCGATTTTATACTTTTTAATTAAATAAAAACAATCATAAAATACCCCCAATAATTGTCATACAGATCTTAATCTATAGGTACACCTTATGTTTTGGCGCGCGCACTATTCATTGAAATAAAACAAATTCTAAATCTAGTTTTTCGTAGTAGATCTTAATCTAACAACTTTTACGGATATCGAACGCGCTATATTTCACGAATTAAGTTGTAATTGTCCGTATTTTTAGGTTTTTTAGGGGTTTTTGATTTTCCCGACGTTTCGGCACATTTTCAGCTGCCGTGGTCAGGATGTCATCCAGTGTCATCCCGTTTCATATTCGTAAAAGTTGTTTTATTTCAATGAACAGTGCGCGCCAAAACTTAAGATGTACGTATAGATCTGAATCTAGTTTTTCGTTATTAATTTTAATTTGAAGGGATTCGCTCCAGTTCCCGTAATCTCCAATTATTGCTGCTCTTCGGTAGATTTCTCACTTTTACAATGAAATTCTTGGAAAATCTATCTGAAATTGTGTCGAAGACACCGGCGAATTTTCCGACATTTCATTGGATTTATTTATTTTTATTTACTTACAAGTGTAGTAGAGCTGGATTTCTTGCATGGCAAAGTTAAAACATATTTTTATTTTGTTATCCAAAACCGAAAAACACATAAAATAATTAATAATATACAATTTAAAACTGTGTCAATAAACATAATAACGAGTAAAAGCTTTTTTATTCAACGACATTAAATTAGTTTCTTGTTTGAAGTGAAACACTAATATTTGTCCGGTACGGGCATCGATCCCGCGACCTAATAAAGGAGGCAGGTTGTTGCGGATTAAATAGAATCTCGTGAAAATATAAACTAAAGAAATTATCGGCTGTCGTAAGTACTTTATTTAATCAAGTAAACTTAGACCTAACTGTTTTAAACACTGGTCCGTTCACCTAGTACACCCTTAATATTTTGTGATGTTAAGCATTAGACGGTTAATCAGTTACTGAAAATATTTCCTAATCGCGTTTGATTATCTCTGATATCTATTTAAATACGCACTCAGATATCTGATAAGGACTACTAGCCACATGCTAGCAATCACTAGCCACTAACTAACGGACATTATGACTCTATTGTATTCCTTATAAGGAAGTGTGAGAATTCATAATGGCCCCTATACACTGGAAAGTGGCTTAAGCATTCGCGCCTAATTAAAAACAAGACTATATAAGAGTATATTAGACATAACCAAAAAGTTAAATTAAATTAACTTGTCAACATATCTGTACATATGTTGACAAGTTAATTTAATTTAATTCACTTTGCTACTATTATAATAAAAATAAAAACACTTGCACACAAAGACAAACAATAAAGATATAACAAAAACAGACAGAAAGCATACAAAAGGTGGCCTTATTGCTAAATAGCAATCTCTTCCAGGCAACCTTGGTTAGAAAAATAATAACGAAGAGGACAAAGGGGAGTGGGTGCAATTATGGGAAGGATAGTAGAGATAGATGTACATAATATACATAAAAGAAATAAAGTATAATATAATGGAATTGAAAAGGAAAATATACAAATTCATAATGAGTAAATATTAGGAAAAGAAAGGTAATGCTTTTTAACTTGATCGCGAAAAGATGCCAAAGTACGAGCATCCCTAATACCTTCTGGGAGAGAGTTCCATAAATAATATAGAAATGTGGGTGGTTCGGATTTTTGTTATTCAATTTCTATTAGCCGACACGACACCGACATCGACATCGGCACCGGCCCAACTATCGGGGACGCAAAAATTTATGAAAATATATGGCACGTCTTTCCACTTGCGCCGGCACGACGCCGACACGACACGATACCGACACAACGATAACTCCCAACGACCCGTCCGTCACGCACGCAGTCGGCCGGCCTGCAAATCTGCATGTTTTTGTTTGTTTACACACGAACGTGTGCTAATATGTGTGCGTTGGGGGGTAGACGAGCCGGTTGTGTGTATTACACACTACCGGCCGACTGCGTGTGTCGGTTTCATATCATGTCGGTGTCGTGCCGGCGCAAGTGGAAAGACGTGCCATATATTTTCATTGTAGTGTCGACGGACGTCGTGCCGGGCCGGTGTTGTGCTGGCTAATGGAAATACGCCCAATCACGCAAGAGCGGCTGAGCGGATTTCGATTTTTGTCAAACGAATGGTTTATAGCCTGGATTAAAATATAGAATACTGTTTATATCGGTATTCAATTACACCGGGAATGGAATCCAGGAGGTTGAAACCGCGGGCAGCATACAAGCAATACATTTAAAAACAAATCGCACACATTGTGATCTGTTTCCCAGATAAGTAGCCAGTTTTGTTATGGACATAAGAATCAAAGAAGGATCAGATACCTGACACGAAAAAACCACAAGCGTCCATATGTCATTAATATGTGTTCAGTGGCCAGTGTGGAGATCAAACCAAAGAATACTAACTATTTCTAACATAAAAGCCACACTCAGTTCCCCCCGCCGAATATCGTCGCTTGTAAAATCGATAGCAAAACAGTGCTTACAGCGTATTGTCACTACTCGCTGACATTTACTTCATACGGAAGAAATTAAAAAAAAGAATACAAATTTTAAACAATTCCTACCCTACATAGTTCACGCACATATTGACATCTTAGACTTAGGCTGGGAATACACGTCAGATTTTCTCAGCGATAGTCGGATCCAATAGTCTGATAAGAGAATCGGAAGGCGCTCGTGCTATACATTTGTTTGAATACTCAATACACATCCGATCCGATAGTCGGATCGCACGTCCGAATCGGAAACAACGCTACGCGTTTACGATTTTATGATTTACGATTATTTTACAGGGACGAAATAAACGACCGATTATCCTTCCGATTTGGCAGTAGACTCTTTAGCGCATAATATTTTTCTCTTTGGACTGAGTTAAGAAAAAGTCTGACGCAAAAACCGGACAGTGAACCCGATCAGAGTCTGATCAGACAATCGGACGTCTATTGCCAGCCACGCACGTTCAACGGTAGCAGTCACGGAACAAACTCATTTGTTCACCATACCTATTTAATTTTGTTCAGATGGCGATCGTACCCACGACGACTCCTGGCACATAAGGAAGGGTAAGTACGAATGCACCACCAGGCCCGTTTTTGGCCTAAAAAATGACGATGCAAATCTTGCTTATTAATTCAACAGAAAAAATTTTCATCACGAATTTATCTCGGGCCTAACACCCCCATAAACTTCTTAGTGAACGAGAACAATGTCAATACCTCATATTTCATATTCAGGGACTCATTCCCCATAATTAATGAGTGGGGGAAAGTGGTGGGGAGTGGAGGGGATATTAAAAAAGTCCATAGCAGCAAGGTAAGTAATACAATAATCAAGTAAGTAGTCTTTTGGCCGAATACTCGAACGCTACTTAATACTAAAGAATACTAAGAAGCTCGTAAACACCATGGCGTCTTTTTAAGAAGCTTTTGAATTTTCATACCTTTGATATTTAAAGCGACAGGTGATGTTTAAGAAGCCCTCAACCTTGAGAAACGTTTGAGCATTTGGCGGGGTTATTACAAAAGTTAATAATTATTATTGCAGCCGCGCGGTACGCAACACGCGATAAGGCTGCCCGCCAGCATAAGAGTAGATTATAACATTACTACACCTTATTGTACAAAACGTTCACAGCGTGTGTTCCTCATCGCGGCACATTTGACACAGATTCTTGCTGAGATCTTGCCAAACCGACCGGCGCATTGGGTATTTTTTTTATGAACATCGGTGAGACTTTCATCATACCTAATTTTAAGTAGTGATATCTCTCATCATCACTGAGAAACTGGCTATCATATCTCTAACTGCCGGAACACCACAAAGCTGAAAATATTTTTGTTATAGCGTCAGGCTTAGATAAGATGGTGGTAGCTAGCCAGGCGGACTTACAACAAGTCCTACCACCAACCAAACCGAATACAATATATGACTCGTATGACTCGTGAACTGACCTTTAGCAGAAAGACAGAATACTGTGTAGGTATCTTTATACTGTGATAGTAGCCATAGACGTGACGGCAGCGACGCGCGAAGCACGCAGGGCATCTTGTCAATATGGACGCTCATTTACAAATTTTTATGTGGACCTTCTGGGATAGATATTATAGCCTTGACTTTTAGGTCAGCGTATATTCTCCTTTTTTGATAACTGAGCGAGTGAGAACAGATTTTTATAATTCTTTTTTTATCTGAAAGAAAATGGTTTATGTGTGGACCCATATAATTTTAACGAAGATCTGGCTAGTAGTTTTTCGTAATCATGAAAAATATCAACCACGTTTTGGCAAGTAGTCGTTTACCTAGATGACATCGTTGTTGTGTATGGGCTGATTTTTAGTGTAAGTAACGGCACATGATGTTACTAAAAAATCTGAAATAAAAACATTTTATAAAAAAAAGTCTTCAAAAAGTAAAAAATAAAACTTTTGGAGTCGGTGCTAGCTAGCTAAAGCCAAAAAAATATATAGTTAATAGAAGTGCAATGTAGAATGCCTTGGCTGGCACCGACTCCAAAAGTTTAATTTTTTAAGTCGGTTTGAATTTTTTTTATAAAATGTTTTTTTTATTTTGCGGAAAGAAAATTATCTCGATAATAACTTCAAAACGATTACAAATACTGTAATAAAAAAACGACTACTTACATAAAATTATAGTTAGAAAGTACACGAAGTAGAAAATGCTTTGCTTATAGAGATTCTATGGCGCAGTGATACTGACTGATCATGCCTTCTGCGGGCCTACCATCATCTATTCGAAACCATCATGTCTTAAGGGCCCGCTATAGGCCAACGCAAATCAGATTGCTTTACATGATCGTCTGTAATAACAATATTAATGAAAAACTGAATTTCAAATTAAGATGCAGCAAACTACAGGACTAACACTAGTGACTATGTTACTCAAAAGCACGATTTCATAAAATCTATTCGAAACCATCATGTCTTAAGGGCCCGCTATAGGCCAACGCAAATCAGATTGCTTTACATGATCGTCTGTAATAACAATATTAATGAAAAACTGAATTTCAAATTAAGATGCAACAAACTACAGGACTAACACTAGTGACTATGTTACTCAAAAGCACGATTTCATAAATTTTTCTCGATAGAAAAAAATTGCGAAGTGGCCTCCAAATCACTATAATTAACACGATACACTGCTAGTATTCAAGTAATACATTAAAATAAAGCTTGGAACTTTTTAGTATAATTACACTATAGATAAGGCAGGGCTTATGTTATATATTTTTTGTAAATTACCATTAAATATCCTTTAAAAAAAGAATTTCCTTCATTTCTTCGTTCCGGACCGGCCGAATGGGGCCGGAGAATTATATAGAAAATTTATACTTTGCAGTTCGCCGTTGCAGTTATTACTTTTGCTTTTGGCCTAGAGCGCGCCTTTAAGAACGTTTTGTTTTTATTGAAGTGGTCACATTTTGACACACTTGGAACTATGGGAGCGACGATTGAACGAAGATCTCAAAACGCTTGTTTTTTGATTCGCGTACGAAATAGCATGGTAAGATTGAAACAATACTGCGCTAAGCGATGGCGGTAGGCGCCCTAATCAGTCACTCTGGTCCAGTCTAATACCAATACGATCCTTATTGCATCTACCCCCTACTGAGCGGATTGAAGTTCTAATCCTTTCAGTAGTTCAAAGGTACATCCATCCATCCATCCACACAAACTTTCGCATTCATAAATACTAGCGGGTGCCCGCGGTTTCATCCGCATGGTTCCCGTTCCCGTGGGAATATCGGGATAAAAAGGTTTTGTCTGAAAGAGTAACAAACAAACAAACTAACATACTTTCACATTTATAATATTAGTAGGAAGTAGTCTAAAAAAATACCAAACTGACAGCGTTCCTGATTTGCTTTTAACGTTCAAATTAGGCCGATTGGCCTGGTGGTATTTCAATTCCGCAGGTAAGGTTTTATTTAAAAACCAATTTACCCTCTGAATTAGCGGTGGTCGAGGACACCGGAATTAGACGTAGAGTCGCCATTTTTTATTTCCATTTGTGAAAATTCCATTGTAACGTTTCCTGGGCAGACGATTTCAATTACTGAGCTGTGTCGGTCGGTTGGTACTGTGGAGACGGCTTATTTTCTTTACTTTTTTTTTACTTTTATATTAATAATAAATTGATTTGGTAACCGTTTAAATTATGTATTTCCTGCAACACGATATACAGATATACCATGATAAAAAAAAACTACCTACGGAACGGAAACCACAAGGGTACGCTGTTTTGTTTCTTCAAGTATTATAAAAAGTTGTCCTACGAATCGAATCTCATGACAAAGTGCCAGCGAAAGAAAAACATAGAATGCGTCGTCTCCCCACCGTTACTATTATTTTCTTGTATGGGGCCAAACCTGGGAATCTGATAATAAAGGAGTTATTGAGAATATTGATTTTTAAAGATTATCGTTTAAAGTAACAGAACCGCAATGAATATCAAAACCACTCAATGATACGGGGCCCGGCCTGGGTCGCTTACTCGTTCTCTATAGACACACGCAAACGTGTTGCACGCGTTCCATTGCGTGTAAAAAAATAACACCCTTTTTTTACTAAAAATTAAAGTCGTATCCTAGCAATTATTTTTACATATTTTTATTTGATTTGTTGTACACTAAACATATATCACGGCTTCGGTATACTCTTTTAACACCCTGTGTGTAGGGGCGTTACATTTTTTTAAGAACGACCGTGAATCTCTGAGAGTACCTGATTGAGTATTAAGGCTGAATATGGAAGTGAGCCTCTCAGAAATCTTATATTTAACTGCCGGAACACAACAATGCTGAAACTTTGTTATGGTGTCAGACTTATATAAAATGGTGGTAGCTAGCAAGGCGGACTTACAACAACCCAAGTTAACCCTACCACCAACCTAAGCTAACCGGCAACGGCGTAGTGATAGCCAGCTTGCAGTGTGCAAGCATATACGATCTCCACAGTAACATCATCATTCAGCCTTTTGCAGTCCACTACTGGACGTAAGCCTCTCCAAGGTGCGCCACAAAGCATCTCTCTCTCTCTTAGAGAGAAGAAAGAGAGAGGTCTTCTGCCGGTACTCATTCCGGAACCCTTAACAAGATCCCCCGCATCGACTTTTCCAAAGCTCGCTAAGTGACACCACAGTAAGTAATTTAAAATTATTATAAATTATTTCTCCATACTTAGCAGCCCGGATCAAGTACCTCAACGGCGCCGGGCGCCGTGGCCGCTGCCGTTATTCACTCCCAACTATATTTATGCCACTTTATTATCCTATTTAAAAAAAATGTTGCCACAGATTAGATTGCTTTTCCTGTAAAGTTTCATTACTCTTCAGGGCCTTGATTCTGCAAATTTTAGCGAATCTAATAATTTTGTCACATAGGTTAGACACAGTTTCTTGTTGGTAAAACGTCTAATGACATTTGGCTAATATTGTTTTGACATAAACAATTTACCCTTTAGAGATTGACAAAACATCAGGTGCAGTTTTTTTTATGAACAAATAGGCAGAGTCTCCCCGACTCTGCCTTCATCATACCTGATGTAAAGTATTGATAAGGCTGAAGATAGAAACGAGCTTCTTTCGGAATCCTCAATTACTGAGAACAGGCTATCTTAACTATAACTATAACTTTAAAATAAATAAATAATAACTGCCGGAACTAAATGCTGAAAACATTGTTGTTTCACGTCATCAAACTTAGATAAGATGGTGGTAGCTAGCCGGGCAGACTTACAACAAGTCCTACCACCAACCATACCGAATACAATATGACCTCCCCCTCCCCTCCCTCCTCCTCCTGGGAATCGAATCCGGGACTTCTGCGTCTACTACCGGTGGTTGTTACCACTGGATAAACCACGTCGGCTGATAGGCTATTACTCTATGCACTACACACACTGATAGGCTATTAATCTATGCTCTATGCACTGGAAGTACGTTAGTAATAGTATTCATTGCTGGAAGCAAGCAGGTAGCACATTCTAGGGGCCTACCGCCATCTCTTGGCGCAGTATTGTTTCAATGTTACCATGCTATTCCGTACTAGGAAGCTCTTAAAGTAAGCTTGTTTTTTGACGGAAGCTTTGTGACGTCTTCGCCTCCAGAGTGTGATATGTGTCGATATGTGACAACTTCAATAAAAACAAAACGCTAACAAAACGTTCTTATGACATGAGGGTTTCTAGATGACGGTGGTGCCGCTGTTTTCTTTCACCCCAGTCCCGCATGGGAGTAACTAGTTAGTTATTAGAAAAATATATAAGTATTCGTCGTCGTCTCAGCCACATGACACCCACTGCTGGGTAAAGGTGCTGCGCTGCCCGCATCCAGCGGGTTCCTGCGACCTTCACCAGATTGTCGGTCTACCTTGTGAGGGGCCTACCCACGGAGTCTCATCCGGTGTGCGGTCACAATTCCAGAACCTTTCCGCCCCAATGGCCGTCGGTTCTTCTCGCTATGTGTCCCGTCCACTGCCACTTCAGCTGATATAAGTATTAAGATATATTTATTTAGCAGACAATAAAAAATATCTTATATAGATTTCCTTTACCCAGTAGGATGTTTCCTACTTTTCTCATCTTTTTCTTTACTTTTCCAGCAGCGGTACGAACGCCAATAAATCCATAATAACACGATTTACCCGTCGCGCCAAGACAGTCGATTTATTTCGTTAGAACAAAACGCAGACAGCGCCTTTTTAAACTCGCATTGATATATAAAAAAACATATAATTGTATGTTTATAAGATTGACTTGCCGAATCCATTTGGAAACCAATTACACTCGATACTTTTCGGTTTTATTAGATATATGGATTATTAGATATATGTCTTAATAATGAAATCAATACTTTTTCAGTAATGAATGCTTTCTTTTTTTATTTCGGCGACGTTTTTCACAACACATTGGTACTTTCAACTGGCAAAACATTTAGAAGAACAGGGGGCCTACCATCAACTGTAATGCGATTCATTCTAGGTTACTTTGAGGTTGTCAGTGCGGGACGCCGCTAGACGCGCCATATGGCAGCATCCCACTCTCACAACCTACAATGAATTGCATTACAGTTGATGGTAAGGCCCCAGATGTTGTAAAATATAGTGCGACCGCTGAGAGGATGATCAATAGCTCTCGATAGGAGCCGTCAAATAATGCACCCTGTCAGTGGCCGCATTACTTAGGTATTCGTTTAAATTAAGTTATCTTTTAAATGTTTCGCCAGTGGAAACGGGGTTTATATTTGAGCGTTGTAACTGTTATGTAAAAGGAGCAGCAAAGTTTATTGAGTTATTAAGCTTAATAACTCAATAAACTTTGCTGCTCCTTTTTGCCTTGTTTGCCTTGGACGATACTCAGCTTGATGTTGAATTGTGACCAGCTGGTCACAAACCGTTTTGGTCACTGTAAAACATCCATATGGCGAATTTGTCGGTTTAGTCTACGGCAGACTAAGTTAATTCAACATCAAACTGAGTATCGTCCAAGGCAAACGTCCGTCGTGGAGTTTAGTCCACCTCCGAGTGTTCGACTCCAAGTCCAACACATTATATTTCGGTCGGTTAGTTGGTTTTTTTTTACTTTTTTATTTCTATTTTTGAAGTTAGAATAAGTTCCCGTAATTGCCTATACAGGGTGGAAATTTAAGACGGGGCAGTAAGGGCAGGTACCTTAACCGCTGTTGCTACATGAAAACGTTCTTAGGAAACCATCCTTAATTTTTTGAGAAATATTGAACTGCATTTAAGGGTTTTGAAAAAAATATTTTAGAAAACTGACCATTTGCCAACCTGCTGGCTGTCATTTTTTTTTCACCCTAGGGTTTGTGTCAAACCGCTGGACCGAAAAAACGACAGTTTTTGTTTCAAGATTTCCTGACAACTACTATACCGATATTAAAATTAAAAAAATGGAACCATCTTGGCACCAAACACGATCTTATAACGTTTGAATCATTCCCATACGTTCAGGCTCGAGTAATCATAAGCGTTGTAACTCATTTGGATGAGCATTGGACCGGACATCAAAGTGTTGAGGGTTCAAGTCCCGTCTGAGCGATTTGGATCCTAATTGACATTTTTTTTATTTATATCGAATGGGTTCGCTCTTAACCCTAATCAAGCTCGGAGGCTAAGCTCTACGGTGGAGCTAGCTAGCCCAGAAGGTGCCTATTCACCCTTGCTGACTTTTATCTAGTAAAAAAAATAATCTTACATGCAAATTTTAAAACATCAATTACATAACCACCCATGTTTACAACACTTTACATAATCTTATGCGCCTACAATGAGATGCCACAAAGTATTTATTTATGAGGGAATAGGGGAATATATTTCGGGCTTGTCATGCATTAAGTAGGTTTTACACACGAGTTGCCAATTATAAGGGTTGGAGCACATTAAGGAGTCTAGATATTAACTAATAGTATAAGCTGGGAGCTGATTGTAAAGCTAATCCCCAAAAGTACAGAAAACTTGGAAAGTCATAAATACACTGGCCTTCAAAACTTATGGTCGGGTTTGGTTTGAGAATTTAAAGTTGAGAATGTCTCTAACTCTACTCAAAGCAAAATGTTCCTAACATTAACATGAAGCATGAGTGGGATTCTCGCAAGAATAAACCGCCTGTGGTCTAGAGAAAAACCACCGGTATCAGATCCAGGGGTCCCGGGTTTGATTCCCAGCGGGGTACTGTATTCGGTTTGATTGGTGGTAGGACTTGTTGTAAGTCCGCCTGGCTAGCTACCACCATCCTATCTAAGTCTGACGCCATAACAACAATGTTTTCAGCATTGTTGTGTTCTGGCAGTTAGAAATAAGATAGCCAGTTCTTCAGTGATTGAGGATTCCGGGAGAGGCTCGGTTCCATCTTCAGCCTTATCAACATTTAATATCAGGTATGATGAAAGCTAAGAGCGTCCCCATTGTTCATAAAAAAACTCTTAGTAAGTTGTCTTATGAATACCAGATAAACATAAATAGTAGCTTCTTTTTGTAAATACCTAAGTACATAGGCAACTTTCGCAATGGTCGATCACGGGATGGGTGACCAAAAATTTACTATCTCGAACTCCTCCGTGCTTCGGAAGGCACATTAAGCCGTTGGTACTGGCTGCGTTTGCAGTCGTTAAAACCCACCAATCTGCATTGGCTCCGCGTGGTGGGTCATGGCCCGTTCTCCTTATCCATCCATAAGGAAGGCCAGTGCCCCAGGAGCGGGGACATTAAAAATGGCTGATGACGATACTTAATTTACATGCAAGACACCCAACAAGACAAACATACATCTTCAGACACCTAAATATTTGTCAAAACCTAAGTATTAGCAACATAGAGATTCAGCTTTGCCCGTATAGAGCATACTAAAATTATTAATTTTTCTTTAATGCACATAAAACAAAATAACGTTTATGAAAATATCAGCTATTTCGTTTATACCTACTTATTATCTATCTATGTAATGCGACTTTAACAATTCATGACTGTAACTTACGAAAATGTAATGACATAAGCTATTTTGGAGAAATTACTGAATTATACCGATAACAACCAGAGTATAGATGGTAAACAAATTACTACCTTCCTGTCACAAAAGTGTAAGTATTGTAACGTAACTAGATATGTAATTGGGTTATTTAGATACAAATAATGATGTTGTCAAGTACTTGCTTGTTTATAAAATGCTTCAGAAATATGAACTGGTACTCATAAAAATAATTATGTAAGTAAGTATTATAAGTAATGGCAAAATTTATTTTGTTTTACAAATTATAATTTTTTTGTATAATTGTGAAACTGCTTTGTAAGTTCAAAAGAAATAATAATAAAATATAATGGTTAAATTCTAATCTTTGTAAGCAGTAGTGACTGTTGCCAACGTTACAAGAGCTTACTTTCAGATTAATATTTTATATTTTGAGTTTATTAAAATTTATTGATTTTTATGTTACTAGTTAGTCTAGCTAGCGAATATACCTAGTCTTCTAATAAATATAAATGCAAAAAATATCTGAAATAATTGTATTTTGTGTATTCCTGTTTTCAATTTGAGTTCATTATAATTTGAAGTAGTTTTTAACCAATTAGGAATCTATTTCTTAATTTTCTTTGAAAAACTGTATTTTTCCACTCAAAAGCCCATTTGTTTTCCAATATACTCCCATAATACTCGTATACATTTTAGTGGCATTTAAGGGAAAATTCCAGAACATCCAGCTGACCGCCTCTCAATGGCTTGCGTTCAGTAAAAACTTCTTTAGAGTATCCACAAAAGGAAATACTATCGAGTACTTTCTCAGCCTTACAGTAGGGTTGTTACTTAACGATATTTTTTTTATAATGCATAGGAATATATATAGTTTTTTTGTATTTCAAAGTAGCTTCCTGCTTGCTTTTTTCCATTACGAAGTGTTAAAAAGGCCAAGATAAAAAATTAAATAGGCTTGCTCTTGGCCTCGCAAGTGTCGTCGGCATCGACATCGAATTACTTTGACAGACGGATGTGACATATTGCTCTTAGTCTTTGGTAAGTTTTCATTTGTATCAAAAAGAAGAAACAATGTGTCACATAAAGTAATCCATATTTGCCAATGTAGATTATTTCTACATTTAATGTGATGACATAAAGAAAAAAATAACGAGGCTGTATGGTCTATGACCTTAGCCTGTTTGTTTGAATAGAGTCGCAGAGAGAACAAGGGGCTAATTATCTAATTTTAAAATCTATCGCAATCCCTTTCAATTTGTCATATGAAAGAAAATTACATACTTCGGGCCATTTATTTGACATTTGATAGGGATTGTGATCAGGACGCGTTTTGAATGAACGAAATTGAACTGTCTTAGCAAAGTTACTCACGAAAATATCTTTCAAATCTATGGAGGAGTGTCAAATGAAGTGTCATTTAAAACATCATTCGTTCCGAAAGAGATTTCGACTATAAGTTACACAATTCCATAAATCACTATCACAATCACAATACCTTTGAAAGGGATTGTGATAGATTTTGAAATTAGACAATTAGGAGGCAGATCCCTGAGGAACTCCGACACCAATAGCCTTGAGGTCAGAGGAGCAGCCGTCAACGACTACTCCATCGTTACCAGTATGAGGTTTAAAAGATAAAACAAATAATAAAACAATATCTTTGAGAAATATTATGTCAAGTAATTCTACATGTAAGTAATGCCATGTTATTTTTTTGTGCTCGTTCCATTTAATGAACACAATAATATTATTTATTTACTTAAATATGTAGCGGCAATCACGCGTATAATAAAATTAAACCTACCCGTTTATATGAAAAAGCGTTTCAATTAAGTGCTATTTACAGGACTAATTCAGATAAACACGAAAACGGTAATAACCGTTTTCGTGTTTATCTGAATTAGTTTTTCATATTTCAAAAGAAACATATTTCTTGAATCAGACAGTTGACATCCCTGCTAAAAAGCTGGCAATTTCGTCGGTCTGTAACACGCGCCCACTGTGCAATTATCTATTGAATGGGCTAATAGTTTACCGTTGGACTTGGAAAACCGCCCTAATTGTGTACGTGATAAGGTCGTACTGCGGAGCTCGGTGCGATTGTAGCGACGAAATTTCGCATTGGTCGGTGACTGGATGGGTGACCAAACACTCTTGATCAGAGTACCGTTGTACCCGATCTAAATACATACGTGATAAGGTCGTACTGCGGAGCTCGATGCGATTGTGGCGGCCAAGCAACTTTTGCAATAGTCAGTCACGGGATGGGTGACCAAACACTCTTGATCAGAGTACCGTTGTACCCGATCTAAATACATACGTGATAAGGTCGTACTGCGGAGCTCGATGCGATTGTGGCGGCCAAGCAACTTTTGCAATGGTCAGTCACGGGATGGGTGACCAAACACTCTTGATCAGAGTACCGTTGTACCCGATCTAAATACATACGTGATAAGGTCGTACTGCGGAGCTCGATGCGATTGTGGCGGCCAAGCAACTTTTGCAATGGTCAGTCACGGGATGGGTGACCAAACACTCTTGATCAGAGTACCGTTGTACCCGATCTAAATACATACGTGATAAGGTCGTACTGCGGAGCTCGATGCGATTGTGGCGGCCAAGCAACTTTTGCAATAGTCAGTCACGGGATGGGTGACCAAACACTCTTGATCAGAGTACCGTTGTACCCGATCTAAATACATACGTGATAAGGTCGTACTGCGGTGCTCGATGCGATTGTGGCGGCCAAGCAACTTTCGCAATGGTCGGTCACGGGATGGGTTTTACCAAAAGTTCTTAATTTAACATGCACTAATCTAGCTTATGGCCTCCTATTCTAGGTTATACTCCTTACGCAATTGAACTGTCTTAGCAAAGTGACCCACGTTTGATATCAGTTTGTTTGTGTGTTTGTTTATTTGTTTGTTTGTTACTCTTTCACGCAAAAACTACTGAACGGATGTTGATGAAATTTAGCACATAGATATAAAACAGACTGGATTAACATAGGCTACTTTTTATCCCGATATTCCCAGGGGAACGGGAACCACGCGGGTGAAACCGCGGGCAACCGCTAGTCAGTAATAAATAATTACTTAACCTTGACGTTGATTCGATTTCAGCTCGATTCTGACTGTGGTATCTGAGAAGAATTATGGGATTATTAGCATTGTCTTAAACGCTCAAAACTAGAATCAAGTACCAATAAACCATAAAGTATAGAGTTAATGATCTCATCCTACGTTTTGTTCAAAACCCGACCAGTGCGTGACAAAATTTTCCTTTTAGGATTCCTTAGGAATATTACCTATTATTTTCTTTGTCGACTTCGTTGGTTAAATAGGGTTCTGTTATTTTAACTTTGAACTGCATGTTTCCTACAAAATTACAAGATTAAAAGTAAAATTACTTATAAAAAAAATTGTAAACTATTCTGGGAAATGTTTAGTAAGTATACATATTATGGTCAACTCACTCATTCTTCTGGGAAACAGACTGTTGCCCTATAACGAATTTATGTCGGTGTAAGTACAGACCACAAAAAAGGTGAAAAAGGAGCTTTTACGCATTTAGTACGAAGAGAACTATCGCCTCGTAAACGGCCATGATTACATGAAGAAATTCAAAATCCATAAAAAAATGTACGGAACCACTAAATCTAGTTGGATTGTGACTCAGTCTTTCATCTGGAAGACCCCTGCGGTGTCAGTTCTGCATAAAATAAAAATTTCAAACATAATTTACTTGTTTGTTTTGTTTAAGACCATTTCGTGATTGGCTTTTGTGTTTAAATTAAGAAAATTATACATATGGTCTTATTAAAAAGATTTTTTGCCTTTTAATTAGGAAATGCCACATATATTATATGTATCGCTCCATTCACCAACATGGCAACGACATGTTCCTTTGTAAATGTTGTTGTTTCTGTTAAAGCTGATAAGTTTCCTGCGGCTTAATTATGAGTGTCGTAATGGTCCAGTGGCTACTGAACTGACCATTGGTGTGGATTCGATCTCCACCAGGAAGAAATATTTATGTGATAAACAATTATGATTTCAGGATTGCTTTCATACAAAAAATTATCGAAGCGATGAGTTCTACAATAAGTCTCGGTAGCTCAGTGGTTAGAGCATTGGACCGGATTTCCAAAGGTCGTGGGTTCGAGTCCCATCTGAGAATTCACTTGTGGCCGAGTTGTTTTTTTCCAATATTTTTCTATTTATAATTTATCATAAGTTCTACAAATAGTTGTGGGTAAAAACATGAAACGTTGTAAATCATTTGGACCAAAATTAGTGTCACACTAACGGCCGGTTGCACCAAGATTAATTTTGCGAAATTACGAATTACGAACTTTTTACGTGTTCGTGAAATGCTTTTAGCTGCACGTTTCGTGTGAGGATAGAATCCACGTCGCGTATTAATTTCCTATGTTTAAACTTGATGTTGTCTTAATTCTAAATAGTTGAAATAAGAATTAAATAGAATAAAACATCTGTGTCAAGTCTTGTCATGAAAATTTCTAACAGCAGCTTCATTTAAATTGCTAGAAACCGTATAATTTATCAAATGATTGAATAATTCCCTGAAATGGATATAAAGTTTATATTAAAACTAACTATATTATATAAAGTAAACATATAAACATACTACACTACCTTATACTAACTATAACAAGAAAACGCCGTCCAACTCGCAGCCGCGTGGCATAGTACCGAGAACACTGGCGCTGTTGCCCCGCTGAATACATAGACTCAGCCGCTGGGCAAGATAGGCACCAGCTCTCGGGTCTCCTGAGGCGTGGACCAGTCTTGTGGAGATATCTTGTTACTAATGTTACTAACTTGTGAACTAATATATTATTGAGATTTATTTGCTACCATTTACAAGGCATCAAATTAAACTCAAACCTTAAAAACGCTCTTACCGCTATATATAAATAAGCGTGGTGCTAGTACTGCGGCTGTAGTTGTTGTGTCGTCTACAGTACCTTGAAATAAGCGTAATACAATTTCGGTTAATAATTCGTGGAGCATTCAGACGCAGCGTCCACGTCTAGACATAGGTCAGCCCGAAAGGAACTTGTCTCATCGAGTCCATGTCAGTAGTCGTAAGGCTGAGGTTTGTAACACAGCGAATATGATTTAGTGCCTGGAATAATTTATTTTTGTGAAGTTTTAAACTAGACATGGTAACTTGGTACAATCAGTCATCTATTAATGTATAATTATTTTATATAGCTATTTATAAGAAAACTCTACTAACCCGTCTTCGTCTGCGATCGTAGTAGCATAGGTATTATGCTACAACAACTGCCATCATGTCGGTTTTGCGAGTCATTATTTAGCTAATGTAGAAAATTGCATAGTGCATTCATTTAATTCGTCATTGCCTAGCAGGACACCGGTGTCCAGAGAACAATTGAATACAATTGTGTCTTGTAACCCAGGCCTGAGAGGTAAAGTAGTTCAGAAATTCAAATGGTGGTACAACTTGTCAAATATCGTACCTATACCTATTGATGATTGAAATGAATATTATACATACTCGTTTAACCTCTGTGAGGGAAATAATTTGCAAGGTTTTGGTGCCTATAAGCCACTTATAATCATAGTTTTTTAAATGTATTTTTACATGTAAAGTGATTTGATTTCGTAATACTTTAGTAGTTACTTACTCAGCACACTAAAAGTTTTACTTAAATTATTTTGGAGAATATTATCACGATCGGTAGCACATCGTACAGATCGTACCTTCTGAATACGCTGTTTAGCATGACATGGGTATGAACACTTTTGAACTTTCGCGTTGCATTGTAAATATTTAAAATTGATAAGTATTTCACCTACCTAATTTTCCCGACGTTTCGGCCAAGTTACACAGCCCGTGACCACGGCCGATGTAACTTGGCTGAAACGTCGGGAAAAATTACGTATGAACACTGTGTTTCCGTATAAAAATCTCGTATAAACCCGCTCATCGCTCACATCGCAACCCAACCCTCCTCCATCGGGCGTCTACACACGTGCGGCGAGCATTTAACTCGATTGATGACGTCACTAGGCCCCTTTCACACCCCTACGTGTCGCAAGCCGTGTCAACCCCTGATTATACACCAGCCAGGTTCGAATTAAATTATTGGGTTTATGTAATCACGGTCATTTTCTTATTAAAGGATTGCTCTCAGTAAATGAGTAAATCAAATAATAATAAAGAAACTTGATAATAGGCACAGCTCTGGTGCCTTACAGATAGCGGTAAGAGCAGTATTATTTCCATCATACCAATGGTATTGCGTACAGTCGGGGAACTTCCCGGTTGACCAGTAGATATATTTTTAGAAGGCTTTATTTAAAAAAGTAACAGATATACAGAAAACATTAATTAGGTGTACCGCACGCCCCGCTTGGATTTAGCAGTGGACTGTATCGTTGCGGAGGACGAGACGTACGGTATCGTGGACTGGGTGCTGGGTTGCGAAGTAAAACGCAGAAGCTTGTTGTACCAGGAACTAGGAAAGCTTGCTTGCTGTCTCTTTCAGATTCTTGAGGCGAGAGTGGGACGAGTGATGATCCGTAGCCATAGAAACCCGACTCTCACTGAGCTACTTAAAGGCAATACCGTAAGGAGGACCGCGCGCAAGCTCACCAGTTTTTATCTTTATTTATCTCATTTTATCTATGTACATACATAATTAATTATTTCTTTAACCTTCGTACTTCCCGAGAAAACTTTTCCCAAAAAATCTCTACTGATCAACCGGGAAGTTCCCCGATTTCCATTTTTGGCTCTATAGCGGTTGACTAATGGTACACATTTATTCTTTGAGCGGTCTAAGTAAGCGGTACAAGAGCTGTATAGCAGGCTATACTGCCCTTCTATCGACGGTTTGGGCACAAATTATTCAGCCTTGAGGTTACAAAAGGTACACAGTAGCAGAATAGTAGCACTTTAATGGCAGTTTAAGAGAGAACGGTGGTCTTAAAAGCTGATCAACGGCACTACATAAGATTCCGTGTGGTACTTCATACAGACAAGAGAGTTATAACAAGTAACGAGTGAACAATTATACAGCCTCTATAGTAATTAAATGTCACAAGTTTACCCTAAAAACAAGTAATCGGCCGCATTTTCTCCAAATTATCACCTGAGTGCCACATTTTGTAATAATATTTTTTTAAGAAATGGCTATTGCTCCTCGTTAGGTTGCCATTTTTAGAATGATTTGGTTATTGGTAACAAACTGGTAAAGTAAGTATATAATTTGTGTTATTATGTTATAATGTGTTAATATTATGGGTAATGTAAATTTATTGTATAGTATATACATATTTAGAGTTAAAATTTTGACGCGCCTCTGAAATATTCCCTTTTTACCAAAAAAATATATCTAAATATGCAGAGACGAACAAAGCATTTTTTCATATTTATGTTTTTATGGCATCAAAATGAGTCTATGGTTTTGTATTTACATTAACCACAAAATTAATCACGAAACCTCTGTAGTTTAAGATAAAATCACAATTAATTAGAAATATTATAGGTTATGAGTAATAAACAAAATGGTGGAGTTATCTCTAGCTACAGTGAACCATTGTAACTCCAAATTGATGCTGTAAGCTCTATAAAGTTTCACATGTGTACCATTATAATGTCGTGAGCTCTAGAAAGGTTCACATGTGTATCATGTCGTGTGTGTCGCCGCCCAAAGTGTTAAGGAAAACCACGTTCACATAATTATTCGGCTCAGAGAATAACAATGTGGTACTCGTGAACGAATAAACAGCTGCCAGTCTTACTAGATATCAAGAGTGGTGCGTTACTGTACATGTGGACTCATTAAACGCTCATTTACAGAATAACATAAATGATAATTAATATATCACAAACTAGCCGACTTATAACAACAAGCTGAATAATGCTCCACACAAGGGATATTTAACAGCTGCCAGTGTCACTAGATATCAAGAGTGGTGCGTGTAATACCTGCTTATATGTACATGTGGACTCATTAAACGCTCATTTACAGAAAAACATAATAGCTGATTAATATATCACAAACTAGCCGACTTAAAGCAACAAGCTGAATAATGCTCCACACAAGCTTCTATTTAACAGCTTTTGGCTGCATTTATATACACATGTGTTGTATTAAAATGCCAGCATTATAACACTGTACATGTGGACCCTTAAATAGCCAATGCCGTATTTTCCCCCTCTCGAAATGCTCTTGTTCAGCTTTTAAAATTAAAGCTGACTAGAAGAGTAATGTTGTACTATTATAACACCAATAGTTACTTAATAGGCCAATTTTACACTCTTATATATGTATATGTGGATTATTATACAGCTTTAAGTGGATTTGTTCACTTAATTACAGCCAATGAACCTCGTGTGGCCAATGTTATTGCTTAAGGATCGCCAGTGAACTAAATGTGTACTATTAAAGAGAAAAAAATGCTACTTGGGTCTTAAATAAGCTTATTTTCCTACAGAAGTTTTGTGCCCTCAAAGTGTGAAGTGGGTAAAAAATTGATAACTTCAATTTGTTCGTTATCAGGAACAATGATTATAGAAGTATATGCAACTTATATAGTTATCTTTAGAAACATTCATTACAAATAATATCATAGGAATTTCAATTTAATTTTTTTTTATGTAATAAATATTAAACAAGAAAATATACTAGAAAAAAGCAACTAGTCTCATGTCGCCCTGACGAGATTCGAACCCGCATCCTTGGGAGTCCGGCCCAATGCACTAACCAATTATGCTACAGAGACCCATATGGTCTCTGTAGCATAATTGGTTAGTGCATTGGGCCGACGCGTCAGGGCGACATGAGACTAGTTGCTTTTTTCTAGTATATTTTCTTGTTTAATATTTATTACATAAAAATAGCATTGTAAAATGCAAAATTAAAAAGTTATAATTTTTTTTTGCTGCTTATTTAAATCCGCCATTACAAAGTATCATCGAGTAGTTAGGCAAGTTATTTGTAGGTATTTCATATCTAAAGATATAGGAATAACAACATTTTATTTTTGGTCGGTTATGGTTAGAATTTAAAGAGTATGACGACTTCCGTGGTAGAGTGGTACGTACACCGGTTTCAAGGTGTCGCTTACTCTGAGGTCCCGGGTTTGAATCCCGGTAGGGGCAAATGTTTGTATGATGAATACGAGCATTTGTACCTGAGTCATGGACGTTTATATATATTTCTACACATAAATACTTGTATAAGTATAATTTTATGTATTCATATCCGTTACCCTAGTATCTTGTAACAAGCCTTACAGTGCTTACTTTGGGGCTAGGTTAATTGGTGTTAATTAAATAAATAAATACTTCTTACACTCAGTAAGAAATGTTCATTTATTTATTTAGTAATGAAAACAAAACAGTCTTATGACACGATGGATTCTAAAAGATGACAGTAGGTACCTACCCTGTATAGCGTTTATAGTAAGTACCTAGTAGCAAAATTATTGCAGAGATACTTATAGGTCTCAAACCTTTTGGTTGTCCGGACCAATGCTCGTCTAAACCCAGTATCATTAAATTCTAAAAAAAAAACTTTTGGTTCAAAGGCAGTTTATATTAAAAAAAAACAACGGGTTGCACTCCGGGAGTGCCGGCAGAAGTGAAACCGCTTCAACGAAACAGCAGGAGCAGGCATACATTTTCGCCGCGCGGTAGAAAAACAGGGGGATATTACGTCCTCTCTTACGCCGCGCCCGCGGTCTATTCTCCCTCCGTCTTACGAATTTTCGATCAGGTCACGTGTCCTGACGCGACTTTAACATTTTTTACCCATCTCAAAAATTTTAGACTCTGATGTGCACAACGCCGCTAAAGAAGTTTTCACTTTAAAAACAACGCGTTGCACTCCGGCAGTGCCGGCAGAAGTGAAACCGCTTCAACGAAACAGCAGGAGCAGGCATACATTTTCGCCGCGCGGTAGAAAGACAGGGGGATATTACGTCCTCTCTTACGCCGCGCCGGCGGTCTATTCTTCCTCCGTCTTACGAATTTTCGATCAGGTCACGTGTCCTGACACGACTAACATTTTTTACTCATCCCAAATATTTAAAACTCTAATGTGCACAACACCGCTAAAGCAGTTTTCACTTCAATAATTTAGAGCACTTCTTAAAATTTTCGTATGTGCTGTTCATTGGAATAGAACAAATTATAGATAACAAAACGCACTGTTTGCCTTTGGTACTTAGTAGGACTTTTTCGGAATCATTATAGGTACTATGACTGTACTATTAATGTGGAGGTTATAAAAAAATACTTATTTAGCACTTGGAGGTTTATTCTCTTATTATCTTTTACAAAGTTATGTGTTCCCGTTGCGGTTCCAGGCAAAGTGGCCGAGGTGTCGCGCCACAATTACAGATGTTTCTTAATTAATTTGTTGACAGTATGTAGCTAAAATGCTAAAACGCTGTGTAGTGTCGGCTAGCTGTGTAGTGTCGGCTAGCTGTGTAGTGTCGGCTAGCTGTGTAGTGTCAGCTGAAAATAGCACTACCCCCTCATCCCGTGAGTGTCGTAAAAGGCGACTAAGGGACGCGGCCTTCAGGAGACGGGCAGCAGCGTCTCCTACAGACTTGACCATACTGCGATCGCCAACCCGCCTGCCAAACGTGGCGATTATGGCAAACCCCCCCTTTTGAGGGAGGCCTATAACCAGCAGTGGGTGTTATGTGGCTGAGAGGACGACGACGACGATGTAGCTAAAATGAAGCGAACTCCCATACAAAAGGTTATGTTAAATGTTATTCGATAGTATAGTCATCGTCATCAGTCATTTTTAATGTCCCCACTGCTGGGGCACTGGCTTTCCTTATGGATGGATAAGGAGAACGGGCCATGACTCACCACGCGGGCCCAATGCGGCCGGGACCAACGGCTTAACGTGCCCTCCGAAGCACAGAGAATCTCGAGTTAGTAAAATTTTGGTCACCCATCCCGTGACCGACCATTACGAAAGTTGCTTAACAATCGCAGGACGAGAGAGTGAACCACTGCGCCAAGGGTTTCTCTCGATTTCGATAGTGACTCAAGTCATTAATGATGCTCTGTATTTCGTTTCGTTACACTCGTGCTATTTAATACATAAATAACCCATTTTTTACTAGTGTACGTAATTATTTAAACTAATTAATTAACATTTTATAGAAGATTCAAAGATTCATAGCGATTGAATTATCTAGCTTTAATACTCTGAAAAGCACTATTGAAAGGTATAAAAAATTTACGAACCTATAGATCGTTTTTATTACTGATTTAGTTTGGTTTTATGTTTGGATGCATTAAACTGTATTTTACAGCCGTGGACGGCTATTTTATGCAAATACTACAGAAACTAGATAATATCAATGAAGCATATATGTTATACGTGAGAGCATTGTGAAACATTTGGAAGACCCTACTTTTTTTTAATTAATTAATTTAATTGCATACAATCACACCAATTATCTAGCCCACGTTAAGTTTCATGAAGAACTTGTGTTGTGGATACTAAGATAACGGATAAACATACTTTTATACTTTTTATTAAACACCCAGACCAAGACAAATAGACATGTTCATGCACACAAATATTTGTCTTGTCCGGGGATCGAACCCGGGACCTCTGGCGCAGTAGGCGGGTTTAGTACCTCTGCGCCAAACAGGTCGTCATATGGAGTCCGATTCAATTTGCTATCTCTTGCATTTCCGAGCGTTTTCGTATCTTTTATCCTAATTGTCAATTGTAACATATCTTAATATATATAAATCTCCTGTCACGATGGTTGTCCGCGATGGACTCCTAAACTACTTAACCGATTTTAAATTAAATTGGCACACCGTGAGCAGTCTGGTCCAACAGAGATAAGATAGCTTTGATCCCAAAATTCCCAAGAGATCGGGAACCACGCGGGTGAAACCGCGCCCGGCCTCTAATAAATTATAAAACATAAAATTCAAATTAAATAGCATTTATTCAGTCTAGGCTGTTACAAGCACTTATGAACGTCAAAGAAGCTACGCCATCGGTTCACAAACCCTACGGCGGGAGACCTTGTAACGAGAACAACCGGCAAGAAACACGTCAACGGCTGTTTTTTTCTCCCCGTTTCATTTCATACAGAGTCGTCAAATTGAAAAGTGAGCTTAAACACATGAGTAATATCAATTTTCATTACCAAAAAAATACTAAAATAAAAGTACATTTTATTATACATTTCTAATTTTGCATTTTGCAATGCTATTTTTTGTGATAAATATTAACAAGAAAATATACTAGGAAAAAGCAACTAGTCTCATGTCGCCCTGACGGGATTCGAACCAGCATCCTTGGGAATCCGGCCCAATGCACTAACCAATTATGCTACAGAGACCTATGAGGATACGTCGAATTTTTCTAGTATATTCACCTTTTTCTACGGTGTTGGCCACCGTCGTTTTATCAATGAGAGAAATATCCTCGCATTCGAAAGAAACATCTTTACAGATGTTTGACTATCGATTAAGATGAAACAGCCATTTAATTATAGATTTTTAATTTTGCATTTAGCAATGCTATTTTTTTGTGATAACTATTAAACAAGAACATGAGACTAGTTGCTTTTTTGTAGTATATTTTCTTGTTTAATATTTATCAGTACATTTTAAGTTTATCCTAACCGTAAACAATTTTCAACATCATCATTCGATAATTAATGCATAGCTATTGACGTTTCTCATACATTTATTTTGCAGCCTCTTCAACAGTGCCATCTGCCGGCCATATGGGATGAGGTGTCCAACCATTTTATTTGTTGTTCCTGTAATAAACGACGGTAGGACTTGTTGTTAGACCGCCTGGCTACCGCTACCACCATCGTATCTAAGTCTGACGCCATAAAAAAATTTCAGCATCATTGTGTATCGGTAGTTAGAGATATATAAGATATTGGAGTCTAATAGTCTAATTTTAAAATCTATCGCAATTCCTTTCAATTTGTCATTGAAAGGTATTGACGAAATATATTTTACCTGTGATAGGGATTGTAATCGGGCCGCCTTTTGAAAGTATTGAATGAACGAAATGGAACTGTCTAAGCAAAGTTGCACACGAAAATATCTTACAAATATATGGAGAAGTGTCAAATGAACTGAAATATCAATCAGATTAATATCATTAAAAAAATCATTCGTTCCAAAAGCGATTGCGACGCCAAGTATAATTCCATAAAATTAAATCACTAAGACCTTGAAAGGGATTGCGATAGATTTTAGACAATTAGGGGGCAGTTTGCAGGTTTAAGGTTGAGGATTCCATGAGAATTCTTTCACCTTCAGCCTTATCAATACTTAACATCAGGTATGATGAAGGCTATGCGTCTCTTTGTTGTTTTGCGCTAGTGGTTCTTTCTTATGAGCACATAGTGATAAAATGTGTCAAGTTTTAGTTCAGGCTATTAATAACCAAAATTCGTTCAGACGTTGTCACGTGAATGAGTAACAAACTCTAAACATCCAAACTACCACATTTATAATATTAGTGCCTGGGTAAATCTACTGGCGGTTTGAACGCCGTCATTGTCCTCAACATATTTTCATATTTTTAGAGTAATAAAATTCTGTTCTCGTGTCCAGTTACGAATATAGGTCCCAGACGAGTAGCGTTTAGCAGCATAACCTTTATTATTTTTGCACTTGTGCATGACACTTTATATGTCGAGGACAATGACGGCGTTCAAACCGCCCGTAGATTTACCCGCCTAAGTTTGGACTAAGTTTAAGGGTTTACCTACAATTAGTTACTATTTAAGTTTATATCAACAACATGGAAAGTAGTTCAAAGTCAAAACTTTCCTGTGGTTTTATCTGTTCAGTACTGCACTATAAAAATCATTTGTCAAGGCCCTTGTAACTAAAAAAGAGCGCGAGAGCGAGTCGGGTTCGCGCACCGAGGGTTCCATATCATCATATACATACATATATTGTTCCCCAAAATCATTTTTTTAAGATTTCTGAAAAGTATGCTATTTGGAGACATAGATTTATTTTTTCCGTAGTTCTTACATAAACTTCTATTACTAAAATAATTTAAGAAAAATTCTCTATGTAAACTTCAGAGATAAGGGAACGAAATGGAACTGTCTAAGCAAGTGGTATTTTTTTGCGTTTAATGGTATTTTTTTACTATTTTCATCAAAAGTCAAAAACTATGTACTTAACCAAAAAAATAAGAAAAAAAAATTAGAATGTGCAAGCAGCGTTATTAAGGCTGCTTAGTAGCCCCACTTTGAACTGAAGTCCCTGTTGCAAAAAAAAAAAAATTTTTTCTAAAATATATTTGCTATATTTGCAGAATTGCTTAGCAACGTAACCTAAAACTATTCCCAATCTTAAATTGATAGTATTATTAGTTCTTGATATAGGGATCTAGCAGTGCGCCTGTGTCAGACAGAGTCGCACCTGAGTCGCACCATAAGGAATGCTTTTTACCAATTGTGCGGAACCCTAAAAAGAAAAAAACTGCTTTCAGCTTTAAATGCATTCAATTAAGTTCACAAGCCGAAATCTTTTTGCGGCGAATTAAAAAAAAAACGATAGAACGAAAAAAGTTTCCCGCCTATTTAGAATTCAAACAACGGAAGTGGGAAGAATGGGGATGGCCATTCTATCTGCCTGGAGAATAAATTTAAGAAGAAACTTGGCCTGTCACTGCTCGAAACACAAAATTTACGTTTTAAGTTTTATAAAGCTTAGAATTAGTAAGTCTCGTTTAAATTAACTCCGAGTTTGTTGGACAATAATGTTACTTGACAATTAGTGGGAAGAAGTATGATTTCGTGCGGAAGTGTGATGTTTTATTTACGTTACAAGCTCTGCTTTGTTTGTGTTAATGTCCGAAATATTTATCACTAAGTGTTTCGTGTCTCAATTAAAAAAAATCTCAACCAAATACAGTCTATGTCACTCATGAAGAACGTATCTTTTTAGTGATGAAAGAATTTTCTATATCGGTTCTCTAATTAAATTATACAACTCTAAATTTTAATAGTAGTTACCTTAAGATATGTTTAATTTTATTGAGGCCTTTTCACTTATAGAAATCTATAGTCATAGGAATAGTTTTTATCTATGATATTGCCGATTTGTATGAAGAATTTCAAAGTTTTGAGAAACAAAGGTCCTTTTTTGTCGTAAATTACTGATAAAAGTACATAATTTATTATAACCGCGAATGATTATGTAACTTTTTTTTAATGCAAACAATTGTATAAGTATAAACACAATACTAATACTTAATATAATTACGGTTTCCTAAGGACAACTTTCGTTGGTCAGACTTACAGACAGACACGTAAAAATCCACTTCAAATCATACAATAATAATAGTAATCAAACTCATGTGAAATTCAGAGTTCCATCATCGAAAATAATAATAAGGAAAGTGCAAAAGGCGATCACATGTGGCTCAAAATAAGTTGACTATTTATTTCCGGTTGAGCATTGTTTTGTTAGAGTAAGTAAGTGATAGTCGGGTTTTAGTTATTGAACTTATTTTTTATTAAATTATTTTGGAGTTGTTAAGTATGTAGTTTGAGAAGCGTTTTATGTTTAACTCCCTTCTAAGACGTAATATTATGGAAATTATTACTAAAAACTAATGAAATATATGTTTTTCAAACGTGCTCACCAAGAGCTTCCATATGACACCAAACACAATATTCTTTAAAAAATAATGCTTTTAGTTCACAGCTTTATGTCGTCTAGAGGGCGCCATATTCAATTTCATGTGACGTGACATAGCCTATAACCAGCGGACAATCGAGACGCTTCCAACGATACTTCAATTGTGAATATTTATTCAGCAGTTTAAAAGTTATGTGGGTACAGATGAACATATGTACATACAAATACATACCGGTCAAAATCATAACCCTCCTTTTTTTGTTTTGCCGTAGTCGGGAAAAAAAAATTGATAATACCCACGATGCGACGGTTAAAACGTAATTGAAAGAGGATAAAATAATTTAATAACCCCCGACTTAATTATCCGTCCGGGTCTGCCATTTAATGCTAGTTTTGCAGTTTTATAGAACATGAATACCTAATTCGACATATTTTATAGCTATAGGTACTATATTTATGTTGTAAAATAGTGATGGCTACCCCGGACGATTAATTAATTCGGGGGTTTTTAAATTAAGTATGTTATTCTTATGATAAATTTCTAAATAGAAAAATATTGGACAAGTCAACTCGGCCACAAGTGAATTCTCAGATGGGACTAGAACCCTGCGAGATGCGGCCCACTGCTTTAATCACTGAGTTACCGAAACTTGTGGACCATCGTCGAATCTTTTATCAATTTTCAGTTACGTTTTAACCGTCCATGGGTCTATACAAAAATAAATTAATATTGTACATCTTATGTATTGGCGCGCACTGTTCATTGAAATAAAACAACTTTTACGGATATCAAACGCGCTATATTTCTACGAACTAAGTTGTAATTGTCCGTATTTTTAGGTTTTTTATGGGTTTTTTGATTTTCCCGACGTTTCGGCATCCCGTGACCACGGCAGCTGTAAAATAAAAAAAACCCTAAAAACCTAAAAATACGGACAATTACAACTTGGTTCGTGGAAATATAGCGCGTTTGATATCCGTAAAAGTTGTTTTATTTCAATAAATTAATATTGCTTTTTATTTCAAACTCTTTAGAGAGCATAGGTATTATGTACATTGTACTACATAAAACCGCATCAAAATCGCACTAGTAGTTTTGCTTTTGCACAAAGAAATGTTTACTGCAGCGCCCCCTGGCGCGTTGTCACCGTAACACCTATCTAAGAACATGCACCAAGCATACCCAAACTAATCACTGAAAACCGCATCTAAATCGAACTAGTAGTTTTGATTTTGTTCAAACAAAAGTTTACTCCATCGCCCCCTGGTAATTGTCACTGTAACACTTATATAAGAATATTCACCAATCAAATCCAAACCCATTACTGAAAACCGCATCAAAATCGGACTAGTAGTTTTGGTTTTGCTCAAAGAAATGTTTACTGAAGCGCTCCCTGGTGAGTTGTTACCGTAACACTTATCTACTCAATACTTAATTATTTATTGCATTCCATAATGTACACAATAGATGGTGAACATAAATAAAAGATCATCATGGACCCTGACGGGCACGCAATAGCGTTTAGAAGAGAGGAGGCGCTAATTAATAAAGCTTTACATCCAAAAAATGAAAAAATATAACAATTAGAAAAAAAAACAATTATGACACAAAGTAATTTTAGATGACAGATTTTTAAATACCTTTTTTTTTAATAGTGTCATTGAAGTATTCATGTAAACTGTAATAGCATTTATTTATAATAATTTTTTTTAAACGGTTTATAAACAAAGAATGTTTACTTTCATTAATTATTAAAGATGGTAATTGGTTATATATTTTAATGGACGCATGCAATGTACTATTAGATGTTAATTTTAGTCTGGAACCGGGTAACATTAATTTATTTTTGTTTCGCGACGGATATTTAGACGGATTATGTTGTCGTTTTTTATAAAATTCGCTATGCTTACGTACAAATTTGCAAACCTCTAAGATATATAGACAAGGTAGAGGCAGTATTGAATATTTTTTAAAGTATGTGTATTTAAAGTATCTAAGAACACTCACCATTTAAATTTAAACCCATTACTGAAAACAGCATCAAAATTGGACTAGTAGTTTTGGAGATAAATGGTAACATTGGTTTGCACTAACAAACAAACAACCTCTCACCAGCCCAAACGCATGTCGTCTCTGTACCGTTGTTGATAAAAAAAAACGTTTAATTTTATGCGGTTTTCGGTGATAGGTTCAGATTTGATTCGTGCATGTTCTTAGATAGGTGTTGTGGTGACAACTGACCAGGGGGTCAATTCTGCAAATTTTTTGTCAAAATCGTCTCTCAGTGGTGTTTCAATAGTAGTGTTTATTTACACTGTTGTAACAAGAACTGTGTAAAACAGGACTACCATTGAAACACCATTGGAATACGATTGTGACTAAGCCTTAGCAGAATTGGCCCCCAGGGGGCGCTGCAGTAAACATTTGTTTGTGCAAAACCAAAACTACTAGTCCGATTTTGATGCGGTTTTCAGTAGTGTGTTTTATATATTACAATGTACATAATAATAAAATACCTATGCTCTCTAAAAAGTTTTTAATAAAACGCCGGATAATTAAGTCGGTGATTTTATATTATTTTATCCTATTTCAATTACGTTTTAACCGTCGTGGGATTTTTCATGTTTTTTTTTAATACGTAGTCGTTAAAATATTACTACTTATATCGTTTTCATGTAAACAATTTATTAATCAATGGTTGGTTAAATGAAATTAGTTTTTAAATAGGGCTAACCTTGATCTATTGTCGACATATTTTTTTTATGTAAACACAACGAAAAAAATATGAAACGATATTGATGGCGCCTCTGTGGTCTAGTAGTACAACCACCGGTATCAGACCCAGGGATCCCGGTTTCGATTCCCAGCGGGGGTACATACATATTGTATTCGGTTTGGATGGTGGTAGGACTTGTTGTAAGTCCGCCTGGCTAGCTACCACCATCTTTCTAAGTTTGACGCCATAACAACAATGTTTTCTGCATTGTTGTGTTCCGGCAGTTAGAGATAAGAAAGACCGTTCCTCAGTGATTGAGGATTCCGGGACAGGCTCGCTTCCATCTTTAGCGTTATCGATACTTAACATCAGGAATGATAAAGGCACGTCAGTCATAAAAAAAAACAAAAAATAATAATAATTAATAACAGAAATTCATTAAACTGACACTTTGAGTGTGTCAATTCGGTAAATGACTTACTTCTTTTCATTAATATAAAAACCGCTAGCGCAGTACCCTACGTACAAAATAAAAATCATACCTAACTATCATCTTTTAATAATTTGAATTTTGGGGATGGCCGTCGTATATACCGCCCCAGTGGGTAAAAACCACTGGCTCAGACGAGACTTGAACCCGCATGCCTTGGCCTTACTATCGAAAAAATAATCTAGTACTTAGCTATTTTTTTATTTTTTGCGCCATATGGCGCTATCATTATTGGGTTTGGTTTGGACAGCTGAAGGTTGCCCAGTAGAAGTAGGAAAAAGTTGTTTTTCGGGAAAACTTAAATTGTAACTTATTGATGATTGATTGAAGTCGAATATCACAGAGTCGGACGCTCATCTTTCTACTACCTATAATGATGAAAGAAATTGGATGTGTGCCCGGAAAAAGGGTCTATATGAAAATATTCTTTTCAGAGATAATGCAACATTTTTACAACGTTAATGCGTAATAGACCCTTTTTCCATTACAAACAATGTTTAGATGTGATGTTTGTATGGAATAGACCCTTTTTCCGGGCACACATTCAATTATTAAAGCTAGAATTAAGAATAACCCCCATATTCTAAGTCGTTCCTCCCAAACTTTTTACACTCCACTCAACCTCGTCGTCGGTAAAAATGGTAGTGTGCGCTAGGCCTAACACGGAGTGGCTAAGTACTCTTTGGCTCCTCCAGGTCCTTACGGAGTTATGACTTAAAATACCGATTTCGAGGAGTATTTTGAAGATGTTTTCAATGAGGTTTCGTTAAGTCGAGGACGAGTAAGTTTTGGAGGAACGACTTAGAATATGGGTGTTAGTGATTTACCTTCAAGAGAATAGTTAGTACATAACTATGAGGTCTTGTTACAAGTCGTCGATTGTTTCGCTACACATGCCATTAGACAGACATCAAAGACTCCTCTTCCGCGGTCCCCTCAAACTGTATATTTTTCACTCCCTTTCTCCTCGTAATTAAAAGGCAAACTACGTAGCGATGCATCGGAGGTACGAACGTCGAAATGATGAGACACAAAGCCGTCTGCACTCTGCTTATTGCTGTATACAGGGTGTTTCAAAACATATAAAAATTCTTCGCTTAGTAGAAAAACACAAAAAATCAACTTCACAGAAGCTTCGTAGACGGGATTTGAACCCGCGACCTTTGGATGTATGGTCGCATAATTGTAATGGAAGTATTTTACTGATGAGCTATTTTCAAGAACGGTTTAAACTTTGTCGTTATCACTATTTATTATTTAGAAAAGGAGGATCGTGGTAAGTCGTAATGTCAAACATACATAAAAAAATAAAGGCGACATACTGAATACCTACTTCTAGTGTTGACTAGTGTTTCCAAACATTAGGAAAACGACGGAAACCTTCGTTTTTTTCTGCAATATTGTTTAAAAACAATATAAAAAAAAATTAAACGACTTCAAAAAAAGGAGGAGGTTCTCAAGTCGACGATTTTTTTTATGTATGTTTTACCATAACTTCGCCAGTTGTTAACAGATTTTTATAATTCTTTTTTTATCTGAAAGAAAATGGTTTATGTGTGGTCCCATATAATTTTTACGAAGATCTGGCTAGTAGTTTTTTCATAATCCTGAAAAATATCAATCACGTTTTGGCAAATAATCGTTTACCTAGACGACATCATTGTTGTGTATGGACTGATTTTTTTGTGTATGTAACGGCACATGATGTAACTAAAAATTCTTAAATAAAAACATTTTATAAAAAAAAAATCAAACCGACTTCAAAAAGTAAAAAATAAAACTTTTGGAGCCGGTGCTAGCTAGCTAAGGCCATAAAAAATATAATAGTTAATAAAAGTTCAATGTAGAATGCCTTGACTGGCACCGACTCCAAAAGTTTTATTTTTTACTTTTTGAAGTCGGTTTGATTTTTTTTTATAAAATGTTTTTATTTGTATTATAGTAAGTATAGATTAGTACCTATCATAAAATTTATTCTTTATAAAAAATTCAAACTATATTTCTTTTCGATTAATTCATTACAAAAACCACAAACTAAAATAACCTACCAGATTTATTGCAAAACAAAAATGAAAACTCATAAAAACCATCACTCTGTATACGTCTATCACGCACCGAGTCGCTACTACGATGCGCGCCTTGCGGCTTTGTTGTGCTTTTAAAAATACATGGCGCAAACAATGGCCACCCTGTATACTGGTACATTAATGTTCACTTTACGGTCCTACTTCATAATAGGCGTTTCAACATGCATTTGCTAAATTAGATTTGATTTTTTTTTTGGAGCTCAATTGCATAGTGGCCAGTTTTTGAAGCTAAGTAATTTTCGCGGTGGTCGGTCAAGGGATAGGTGACAAAAATGTGTATTTTCTAGAGCTTTATAAACTTTTATAGAGTGCAGAGTTTTTTACTAACTGTATTTATTGTTGCTGTGAAAATAAACACGTCCTTTAATAAGATGACATATATTTATTTTAAGTGTTTTAAAAACTCTGTGTATAAGTTTTTTTAATACAATACTTAGCTTTTTTATACATTACTAATTTTTAGGGTTCTGTACCTTAGGAAAAACGGAACCATTATAGGATCACTTCGTTGTCCGTCCGTCCGTCCGTCTGTCAAGACCGTTTTTCTCAGGAACACGTGGAGGTAGCAAGCTGTAATTTATATCTAATAATCAGGTCTACTGTCCCTTGGAGCTGTGAAAAAGCTGGGAAAAAACTTCTAAGCTAAAGCAATCAAAAGATACAGCCGTTTACGCCGCAAATTTCCGCAAATTTTCGAAACTAGCACGGGAATCAAACCTACAGGGTACTTACTGTGAACTTAGAATCTTGAAATTTGGTACGAAGTAACGTCTTATGGTACAGATAAATGAAAAATTGCGAAAACCGTAATTTTTTAGGTACAACATGTAATAAAAAATATTTTACGGAACCCTCAGTGCGCGAGTCCGACTCGCACTTGTCCGGTTTTTTTTATACTTTGTCGATTGCTATAGCTAGAGTAATTAACACATATTTAGTTAAAGACACTCTACATTTGTATTAAATCTTTGCTTTTACAACAAAGCACTCGGTAGCCCAATGTTTAGAGCACGGACTCCCAAATGTTGTCGGTTCAAATCCCGTCTGAGCGATGGGAAGACTAGATGATTTTTTCTGTTGCCTATATTTTCTGGTAGATAGTTTATCATCTCTAATCCTGCAATGTATTTAAGACTTATATTATTCAGCTCTAATATTAATAAAGTATAACCGTACCAATCTGGCTAATAACTAAAACCGTACTAATAACAATATCTCATCGGACGATAAGGGAAACAATATGGCGGCGATTGTGGTGGGGATTACCCCCACCCTTGTTTCAGTTGCAGTGACAATCATACAGGTGCTTGTGTTTTTTTTGCCTGCAAGTATTTTTTCGTTTGATACATAGGTACACATAGTCACCTACGTTTTTTCCTACTGGGGTAGGCAGAAATCACTAAGGAATTTCCACTTATTAAATTCGTAAAATCAAAATTTTGTGTAATTGATGATGATGAGTAATAATAACGTATTTGATTAGTATAGCTTAAAATTTGTAAATGTAACAAATAGAATAAAACATATTTTTTTATCAATCATAATGTGCTTTTGGTGCCGTGTGGTGACGGCTTATACAAGTGTCACCACTCCCTTACATGCCCGAGATGTCGTAGGAGTCGACTAATAGGCTCGACGCATTGAACACCTGTGCGAGAGAAGGAAAACTTGAAAAAACCAGCCCGTCTGGCCAGCGTGGTAGCAGTAGGCTAAAAGCCTCCTATGAACGCCACAATAGGCGTGAGCTAGGAGAGGCTTATGTCCAGCAGTGGACGTCCACAGGCTGATGATGTGTGTATATGTGAATGTGCTTTTGAGTTTTAATTTCAAGTGTATTATTCTAATCTGAAATAGGAATCTACTAGTAAGTAAATAACATCCACACAAAATCAAGGATATAATAACAATATTATAATACTAAAAACGTTGGTACTTTCGTTCTAATAATCCATTAACAATAAAAGCACGAAACTAATACTAAATACAACTTGATTTCGAATCGGTTTTAACTTTAAAACTGTCTTGTCTATCTGTCTGTAACTATGCGACGAACTAAAAAACTATCGAACTTATGATACCAAAACTATCGCAAGTTTGAAACTAACTTTAGCCTTTGATACAAACTGGAGTCCCTAAGCTGTTCTGAAGATCTACAGACGAAATCACTAACGGTTTCAGAGATCACTAGTACCTAGTGTCTTTTAAAAGAGAAAATTATATTACAAAATCTTTAAAAACACGGACCATTAGATTTTAACTCGTATACTCTTAACCTCTCTTTGTTGTAAGTCCGCCTGGCTAGCTACCACCATCTTATCGAAGTCTGACTCCATAACAACAATGTTTTCAGCATTGTTGTGTTCCGGCAGATAAAAAGATTAGATAGCCAGTTTCTCAGTGATTGAGGATTCCGGGAGAGGCTCGCTTCCATCTTCAGCCTTATCCATACTTAACATCGGGTATGATGAAGGCTAAGAGTTTCCCGGTGGCTTATAAAGAAACCTACCTGAAATACCTGCGCTTAAAATCCGTTAAATTTGTTTTATTTCAAGTCCGCGCAAAAACCTAAGATGAAGTATTAAATTACAATTTTGTTATCGTAAGCAAATCTCAAACTCAAAACGTGATAAAATTACACGCAATTTAAAACTACCTAAATGTTTTAATATAAAGTAATTTTATTACAACTTAAGATATAAAAATAAATGTTTTTGAAGCATCTGAACTAAGAATGTTGTAGCTATCTGAAGGAAATATCTTCCTGACAACCTAAGACAATAAAGTTTTTTTTTTACTTTTCTTGTGCATCAGGAGCGTTGTGAGAGCCATTGTTTCTGATGCGAAATATAAATAGGTAATTAATTATAACAAATTTTACGAACTATCCTAAAGTAAGCCGGAACTTCCCAAAAGGATATCGTGTTATTCGAGACTTCGTCTCTGTTAGCAACCGCATAGCAGATTCCTCCGCCATTTTATAGTAATTATAGCTATGATCGTTACAAAGCTGTGACGTCGCACAGCTATTGAGCGTATCAGACACGTGCCGTGGCAGAAAAGTAAAACCTATTTTTCTATACCATGTACGAGTAGGTGTGTTTACATTATTTCACATCTATCCAGAGAAGGGCGCTAATGCAATATTGCTAAGTGAATTTTACATACATACATACATTATCAGCCTGTTGACGTCCACTGTTAGACATAGGCCTCTCGTAGCTCACACCTATTGTGGCGTTCATAGGAGGATATTAGCCTACAGCTACCATGCTGGCCAGATGGGTTGGAAGAGGGTTTGTTTCAAGTTTTCCTTATCTCGCATAGGTGTTCAATGCGTCGAGCCTCTTAGTCGACTCTAACGACAACACAAGCATGTAATGGAGTGGTGACACTTGTATTCTTAGGTCGTCAGTCACCACACGGCACGGCGGAGATTATACAAATCATTAAATTGTTTATTTTCTACGGAGTTTAGAACTGTGTCAGTGAATCAGAATTTGCTTCGATTTTTTTGGAGGCAAGAAAACTTTACTAACAGCAAATTCTATAGGAAATAAACAAATGAATGAATCATTATTGAATTTACTTAGCAATATTGTTTTAAGATCCTCGGGCAGCCACGGGCCGGCACCGGCCAGCATTCTTATACAAAATGTCTTGTCGGTGCCGGTACAATTGGGGAACATCCGGTTGAGCAGTAGCTTTTTTTGGAAAATGATTTCTCTGAAAGTATTAAGGTCACCGAAATAATTTAGTATTCAAATGAAATACCTATTATTGTCCTATTAGTTGTGGTATCGACGTTTTCTATATATCTATTACTTTTTTAAATAAAGCTCCGTAAAAAATCTCTACTGGACAACCGGGAAGTTCCCCGAGTGTACGCGTAGGCGCGTGTCTGTCGATATAAATAAACCCTTACATAATTTGGTAATTTTGTTGCGCATCATGTACAGTGTGTGTGAAATAATGTTGCTGATGTGTATAAAGAACAAAAATAATAATTTTCACAAAGTATTCAGAACTCTTTGAAAGTAATCCGAAACTTCGAGACTTCATCTCCGTCGGCAACAGCATAGCAAACTCGTCTGCCATTTTATAGTAATTATAGTTATGGTCATTACAAAGCTGGGACGTTGCGCGTAACGCATCGGTAATGTGTGGCCTGAGGACGTGGGGTTCGGAACTCGGATGCGGCATTTTACTTTGTTAACGGTGTAAATAAATATTACTGGAAATAGGCTCTAAGTATGGTTCATGGATCACTCATAACTTGATTTGAAACAGTTAATTGTTTTTTTTTTTTTTTTTTTCTTTTTTTATCAAATAAATTTACAATAAAAATTACATAAACAGCACATAGAAACCACTTAGGTTTAATGCATGTGCTCGTTCGCTTTTACATTTAACAATTTATAATTTTCTAAGTACATACTACGATTTATTAAAAATTTACAGTATAATGCGATCGCTGCCATCCAATTTGCTCAAAAGTATCAACTTTAGTTTTTTCTTTATATTTTGTTTATTGAGAGAATCCCGAAACTCAGGTTCATTTCAATGCGTATAAAAAACTTAGTTGGTAAAGATAGCTTAATGTGTAATACTTAAAACCTGACAGAAGCATGACCGCAAACCTTCTGAGACAGGTCAACTTCTTCTTATGTATTTCTTGTAAAAACTTTTTCATTTTCAATTTAAATTATGTAAAATTTTAGTCGTACTTCTTGTTACTTACTACATTTGAAATAACACGATTGAGTTACAATTATGACTGAACATTGGCAAAATTTACCACCAAGAGTTGGTGCCTACTAGATTGGGAAAGAGGCCCAACAGAAGAAGAAGAGAATCTTTGGGAAGAGACTTAAGTTTATAAAATGTGGTATTAGCAGGACTGGGGGCTTCAGCCACGGAAAACAAGACCTATCTCCTGCTTCGATCATCGTTGTATACAGTCGTGTCCACAAGAAGCCACGTCGCCGCCGCCGCCGCCGCAAGAGTCAATTCGTTACGTCGACACCACATCATTTGGGAAGCAGAAAGTCAACTTGAATGATATTTCGAATACCAGAGAAACCAATATTTGTCATCCCCCTTAAATAATACTAATGCTTCCTGATTAAAAACGAAAAATTGATTATTCTCTTCTCTCTTTTATCGTATGAGGATTAGTGGCCACCTTTGGTGTCAAAGTTTATCAAGCGCCTATAAGGCTTCTGACTCAGCTTAACGACTGTTATCAGATGACAACAGCCGGGAAGCGCTTAGTTGAAATGCCACTTTACGGGTACCCATCCGACACCTGGCCAGACCGAGCAACGTGACCGAATATGATCAGTCTGTCAAGCGCCGCCACGAGCGCTTCCCTAGATTATTAATAAAATAGTAGATCTATTTTATTAATAATCTAAGTAATAACTATAATAATTTAAGTAATAACTACCGATACCGATTCTCTGGTTACTTGAAATACCTAATTTCGTATTCGAATTCAAGTCCCAATTTGTATCTTTAGTTGTAACTCATCAAAAATTAGGTACCGAACGTTCTCCGCACACATAAGCAAGATGAAACTATATAATAAAGTGATCAAGAAACGTTAACCATTCGAAGTTAACCTTCTAACCTACCCATTTTTACTTTGATGCGTCCAGATGAAGTTTATGTTAAATAATTCTTTCATCAGATAAACGTGCGCAGAATTTCATGACATAGAAAATATGTCCTATGATCGATTTGGAATCGTCCGTCGATAAAAACGATTACCATAATCGAAATTACTAAAATAGTAAAGAGCGAAAAGACAGTATTGCAAATAATGTATGTACCTACGAGGTAAAAGTTATGTTATGTCATAAAATTATATAAGTAAGTATGTATTGTAATTGTAATTGCATTGCGACCATAAAAAGTTCCGTTCTATGTTCAATTTCATTATATCATAGGGTAATTAATACCTACGAAAATAAAAATTTCCCTTCCCCTTAAAATGTTTGCGACAGAAAGTAACCTACATATGACTCGCAAAGGTCAAATCTATATCTGCAAAAATTCGTCAAAATTAAGGTTTAAGGTTTAAGACATTTATTCTCATTAAGAATTACACATTAATTCACTTACATGAGAAAAACACAATTAACAAACAAACAATACATATTCTAGAGATACGTACTTATGGACGGTAGTTTTAAAAACATTGTCACAATAAATTGGTTTATTTATTAATTTATTTCGATAGGAAAACTTACAGCTATCAAATAAATACAATGTAGTTAAATATTAATAGGTGACTGATGATTTTGTATTATCAACATGAACTTTAATGAACAAAGTAGTTAACGGACAGTTTCTCTAGCATTTGTTTTTTAACCAACTTAAAAAAGGAGGAGGTTCTCAATTCCACGGATTCTTTTTTATACTTACTACAGTATGGATGAATCCAAACCTCTTTACAGAAATGCGTTAAATACTTTTTTTCTCTCATTCGTCTGGCTGCAGCCTACCAGCTTCCATTCCAATCGCGTGTTAGTACCACTCAATAAATAAAATTAAATAAAAATAATTAGCAGCAAGGCGTCCATCCGTTTGACACGGGGCGGTGTTAAATTGCAATTTCCCATTAATACGATGCAGACATGAAAAGACTTGACCACAAAATAAAAAAGTTTCCAGAAGGCAAGCTTCCTCATTATTACTCGAAAAGCTTGACTACAGAGGCTTTGTGGCAGCCGCGCAATTAATTTTATAATCATTTTATTTGTAGTTTCATATTTGCATTTTGATAGTTTTTACGTAAAACGAAACACTTAATAGTGACAGCTCTAGTAGGTAGTTGTTCGCGAATTATTGTTGAAATTGTTAATCCAGTGAGGGTACTATTGTATTTTTCGTCGATGCCTCTCACTGACATTGCCGTCATTCGCCCCACTTGTCGAGACGGAGCTGCGCGGACAACATCTACTATCAGTTGTACTGCTGCCGTAGTGCGAACCCAAATATATTGAACTTTTCGTTGTGATTTGTGATTTGAACACCAGGAACATTGCCAAAGGTCGGCGCCGACAGGCATACTAGCAGCAGAAGACCGGTGAGTAGGCTTTCGACCTTTTACTTAAGACCGTTACTGGATCGTTTTCCATTCATTATATTTTCGTGTCGTTGTTAAAATCCTATACGCCCTTCGACTCGCGAAGGCGCGTACAGACTTCTTATCAATTCGTCGCGTATTTTTTTATATATGTTCACCGATTACTCGATGATGGCTTAACCGATTCCAAATTATTCAAACGCTATAACATCAGGTTTATTCCCAAGTTGATACCATTTTTTGAAATCGGTTAAATATTTTTCAGGAAATCTTGAAAATACTGTTGCTGTCGTGTACGTAGTAGTTCCTAATATGTCGCGAGATGGCGCTAAACACATGGTTGCCTGGAAGAAATTGCTCTTTAGCGATAAGGTCGCCATTTGTACCACTCTTGTGCTGTCCATTTCAATATATAATAAAGATTATTTCATTAATTCATTCAAAGTCAAAGTCAATATCATTAATTCAGTCTAAGCTGTTACAAGCACTTATGAACGTCAAAGAAGCTATGCCATCGGTTCACAAACGCTGTACTGTACTTCAAGTTGTAAGGTACATATAGGTCAGTATCAATTTATTTTAAATAAAAATATTTAAGTTTTAAGCACAACATTAAGATAAGCAGACTGAAGTAGACCCATTTCTGCTGGCGGCACCCGTTCACGAACATGACGCATGAACCAGCCGTCACTTCGCTCAACCATATCAGTAGATATAGCGGTGTTCATAGCAGAGGGGCTGAACTGTTTCTGTGTTGATTAGGTATGTAGGATAAATTAATTTGTGATATTATGGAATTTTATTGATAGTCAAATCTCTCTGCTCATTTCTTTCTGATATGGCTAATCTCATCTTATGTAAATACTTCAGTCCCTTAAAACGAGTGAATAAATTAATAAATAATAAATAAAATCTTTATTTCTCGTCACAAACAAAGAACTTGGTAGTGCCTTAAAATATTCTAAGCCTAGTTTGTGTGAGACTGATGCCTGAAGTACGTAAATAAATACCTGTAAGTACAGGTCACCAGGCTCCTACCGCCTCGGACAGATGTGGCAATCAACAGTACTTAGTTACCGAGCTAGTGATACTACTCTAATTATTAACAAAGAAATATAAATCTAGCTATATGTGAAACTGTGCGAGAATGCCTGTACACGTAACTTCAATGTGTCATCCATAATCATCATCAATTTTAATATCACTGCTGGGACACTGGCCTTCCTTATCGATGGATAAGGAGTAGGTGCCATGATTACGAGCGCCCAATGCGGAATACCGCCATATCTTACCGCAGTATTGTGTCAATCTTTTTATGCTATTTCATACTACAAATCTCTTAAAGTAAGCTTGTTTTTTGAGGGAAGTTTTGTGACTTCGCTCAATTATCGCCTCCAAAGTGTGAAGTATGTCAGAATGTGACTACTTCAATAAAAACAAAACGCAAACAAAAATCTTATGACATGATGGTTTCTAATTCTAAGTCTGCAGGATAAACAACTTATCGTGCCTTCCGAAGCATGTCAATTCGACGTGCGAGAAATGAGATTTCGTACTGAGTTCTCTCTCTGCTTTGCGGCTCGTCACCACATTAGCTACTGTGTGACTTAGGGGTAATTAAGAAGAAATTCCTGTTCGAAACGAGTTTACTGGCCGATTGTAAAGTGAGAAGATTTTATAGCTCTCTTTTGTGGTAAATGGCGACGCACTAGTGACTAATGTGCGTGCACGTGAATGCTGAGGTTAGTTTTTTATAAGTCAGTGGAAGCTTAAAAAGCTTTTTTGATTGGCAAGTTTATTAATTAGTTACCACCATTTTTTTTTATTTTTTTTATGAACGACGGGAAGACTCTTAGCCTTCATCATACCTGATGTTAAGTATTGATAAGGTTGAAGATGGAAGCGAGCCTCTCCCGGAATCCTCAATCACTGAGGAACTGGCTATCTTATCTCTAACTGCCGTAACACAACAATGCTGAAAACATTGTTGTTATGGCGGCAGACTTAGATAAGATGGTGGTAGCTAGCCAGGCAGACTTACTACAAGTCCTACCACCAACCAAACCGAATACAATATGTACCCCGCTTGGAATCGAACCCGGGACCCCTGGCTCTGATACCGGTGGTTGTACCACTAGACCACAGAGGCGGTTAAAATCTTAAACTATCATCAAGTATCACTACTTTCTTGCCTCCCTACTTATTGTCCCCAAAAATTTTTGAATGGGTGGTAGGGTAAAAAATGAATGAATATCATAATGATATGATAAAGATTGTTTTATTTCACCAGTTGGATTTCAAAGTTTTTTTTTTGCATTTGTTATCTCAATTTTCAAGGTTATTGCAATATTTTAACATTACTGTAAGATCCTTATTCCACGCAGAATCATAGGCTTCTGCAAGTCTCATTATATGATCCGCTTTAGGTATAAATACAAATATTATCTAAATCGCATTATTAGATAGTACTAATTTTGTATAAAACGCAAAACGGGCGTCTGGCGGCGCGTCTCGCTGAAACATTACTGAATTTATTATTAGAACTCATATAAGGCCTTTTGTAAATAGAACCTCCAGTTGGAATGTGGCTATAAAAGGTAACAAGGGAATTCTATTTAAAGAATCCTATTCATAAAATAAGTTCTTAAAATAAAACAAGTACGTTAACATTGAAAATAAAGCTTTGAAAAACCGATGCCATCTTCTTAAATTACGTAATTTGGTACCAAAAGGTAAAAAAACTCATTTTTTATATTTAACTCTACGATTTTCTTAAATTGGACGCCCATTGATAAAACTTGATAAGTAATGATTTAGAGAGATCAAGTAATTTTTCAAATTCTAATAGAAGCAAACGCATTTGCGAAGTAACTAACTAAAACTAAAGGTCTTGCTTACTATGAAAAAAAAAATACTAAATGTCTGGTCAAGGTGTTTTTTCAAATCTGAAATCTAAATTAATATATCTAGAAGAAATAAATTTACGATCCCTCAAAGCTTTGAAATTACAAAAAAATAAATTTATATAGAGTACGAAAGAATAGAAATGAATATATAGATTACGAACGAATAGAAATGAATCAAAACTCAACAAGAAATATAAACTAATAAAATAAGTTATAGAACGTATGAAAAAACCTTACTATTAATTGGCATAATTATGATTTCTGATCCTAACCTTAGCCGTTCCTCTTTAGATTGAACAAAAGAAAAACTGTTGATAATATATTACTTCCTACTTTATATTTGTCAAAAAGACAGTTTATAGATATATATATCAAGTTCCCATTTCGTCATCAAAAGCTATCAGAAGAAGTATATTTTTTTCCACCATAAACATTCTTACTGACCCACTAGCTAAGTATTAGTATAATAACTCACTTATTACGTGTCGTGACTAGTGCGGCATTCAAATACTTAACAAATTACTACAGCTTTGATCGGATAACTTTAAATGTATAACATGGATTCAGTACATTCGATCATTCGTGGCTGCGGTGAGGCTTTAAAAAAAATATAAAAGGGTTTAGTTTAGGTATCGTCGTGGTGACAAGTGTTTGGACATATTAATATTTAAATTTTATTCATTAACTAGCGGCCGCTCGATATTTCACCCGCGTGGTTCCCGTTCCCGTGGGGATATCGGGATAAAAAGTATCCTTTGTTTATAACCAGGCTATCTACTATCTGTGTACTTACCAAATTTCATTCAAATCCGTTCAGTAGTTTTGGAGCCTATTTAATGCAAACAAACAAACAATCAAATCTTTCCTCTTTATAATATTAGTATAGATATAGATATAGTATAGATTTAGGTGTACTACTACGTGTTAATAGAGGGTGTTAACCGTTTTAAAAATATCTGTTAATAATTAAATGATAAGTATTTTTATCCGATAATTTTATCTGTTTAAATAATATAGTTGATATTTTCAATCCAATCATAGAATGAACTGGTTGTTAGTTTAAACGTAGCAAACGAATATTATTAGGAACGCGTTGAATCAATGAACTTTCCTTCATACTTTAACAGGCTTAACAGTTACCTTCGACTTACGAAGTGAACTGTTAATAATCATAACTCGATTACCAATACCACTTTAATTTAATACTTGTTCCAAAAGAGAAAGAGCTTACAATTGAGTGCAACCAAAAATATTCAATAAAATTAACAGATTGAAATGGTTGTCAAAAAAAATCATTCTGTAGTGACGGGATGGCCCAGAATGACGAATTTAAAATTATGGTTACATTTTTGAGTTCTTTGTAAAGATGCTGATCGAGAAGCTTTGGCCTAAAAACATTAAAATTATTTAATAATTTGCTAACTCAATATAACCGAGTACAATAGTTATTTACAGAAAACACGATAAAAACCTGCAATAAATCAGAAAAGCATTTGATTTCCTTCCAGACCTAAAACACGCTTCACCGAGTAACGTCCCACAAAACATTATTACTAGCACATTACTCTGCTCAAACAAAAAAGCGATTAACCTGCTTTACGACGAACCTCGAGGAAACGATCGTGAAGTACCCTCCGTTTAATATTTCTGTTATCGACACAGCTATGAGTCTCGACATGGATCCGAATGTCTTGCCGTAAAACGCGTCAGGAGCGTTAAACGCTGCGTCATGGTTGCGTTTTGAGGTATTCCTCGAAGCGCTCCTATTTTCATGCGCACCTAACGAATCGCACCTAAACTATTCCTCGAAGCGCCCCTACGTTCAAATTTTTGAATAGAGATGGGAAAGAGAAACTAGGTAGGTGTCGTAATTTAAATTGTGACGGGACTGACGAGAAATATAACGAACAAAAGTAACAAAGCCCGTTGAAAAAGTAACATCGTTATGTAGCGAAACGATATTTCGATTCGTTATTGTCTATATTCACCTATTGACTTGCGGTAAGACCGCGAGATTTAGCGCGGCTTATGCCAATCCGCCAATCCCATAAATTGAATTATTTTCGAACTTCGTTATCGTCTTTGTTACTTTGGCTAAGGGCTCACGGCTGCATAACAAAGCAGGAGTACCTAAACAGAAAGTGCTCATTCGCTAAAGAACCTTACCCAAGGCGCTATATTCGTATCTCTTATACTTAAGCTGGGCTGCCGGATTCTACATCAGGTGTGCCAGACCTTCGATTTATATACGTCAATTGAAAATACTTATCACGCTAAACAACTTATCCCAAGGTGCTAAGTACGTATTTTTTATAGTTTAGCTTAACTGCTAGAGTTCCACATCAGGTGTACCAGACCTTCGATTTATATACCTCAATTGAAAATACTTATCACGCTGAACAACTTATCCCAAGGTGCTAAGTACGTATTTTTTATAGTTAAGCTTAGCTGCTAGGGTTCCACATCAGGTGTACCAGACCTTCGATATTTGTATGTCAATAGAAAATGCTCATTGCGCTCAACAACTTTTCCTCATTTGCTATTTCTATATCTCTCATAGTTTGGTTGGACTGCTATGGTTCCACATCAGGTATTTCGATCTTCATTTTTTTCTTTCATAAGAATTTTCTCCTGACAATAGTAAACACAACAAATAAAGAATTAGCGAAATCGGTTCAGCTGCTCTCGAGATTTGCGCTTAGCAACACATTCAGCGGTTCATTTTTGTATTAAAGATATATTTTTTTTATTGTTCTCTAGCTTGCTGTCCTGTCTGTCATCTTACTTTCGTTATGTATCACGTTTTAATTCATATACTTATTTCCTAACATACTTTGAGCCCCTCTTTTACTTATCCCTCCGTTTAATCACAAATGAGTATTAACACTTTTGTCGATATCATAATATATTTATTACGTTACTTTCCTATGGGTCCACTTCGATAGGAGCGCTTTGAGGAATACCTCTGCGCTTTCACTAGTACGAAGCTGAGTAGGCAGTTCGATATTTTTATTTATAAAAAAAAATCAGTAAAACATAATAATATACTTTCGGCGAACGATGCTTCTATGAACCGTACGATGCTGTCCTGTAAATGGTAGATTCAGTTTGAGGTTTTGCTTACCAGGAATTAATGTGCTGGAATATTTTATTGCCCTTCTACGGATTGTTTATCCAATGACTTGAAGGGCTACTCTTGACGGAATCAAGTTCACATCAGGATCGAATTAATCTCAATACAGTGCTATGGAAACTGTAGTAACAAACATATTTACTACGGTTTACCAAAGTACCAAAATAATTTTTTTTTTACGTTGATCGATCCTAATTTAAACCCGATTCCGTGTCCAGAGTAAAGGGGCTGTTTGCAATACTTTATTCATTCTGTCAGTCTCATTTACAGACAAGGATGATTAAGACGAAGCAAAGAAAGCAAATGACCACCTATTTCGCGAATCACTTTTGGCCGCGGTTACACACAATCGCGTGCCGGCCGTACATAAGGCCCTTACACACGCGAGTCCGATGTTTTACAGAGTCGACTATAAAAAACGACAACACCACCCCAATTGATATTTCGTTCGGGTTACTACTGTTTTATATGGTGGTTTATAAATATCGCGCCTCGGTGGAGATTAATTTAGCGCGTTACAAATTTTGTGCGTGTACATGTATGTATTTATGTAGAGCTGTTATGTTTATAATGACAGGTAATACGATAATTTATGACATCGGGTCGAAAGTTTTTTTTTTTACATTATGATTCAATAAGTTGATTAAATGTTATTTTTACGGATTATATGTTTCCGTTTACTTTCACACATTAGGGTTTTCAGTTCCACGTTCACTTCATATTGTAGCGTGATGAGAAGTAGTCTATAACTTTCTCTAAGAATTGGGTGAAATATTACAAGGCCGATAATCAAATAAAATCTTAAGCTTTATTCTACTAGCCTTAATATTAATGTAAAACCCAAATTTTATGGAACAACATTACAAAATAACGTCTTTAATTAAAAATATATATCATATTTATCTCTACAATTAACAATTAGAACTTATCAGCCAAATAGTCACAATTTACCACAACAACTGCACAACTTAACTAAGTAGACAATGCAACGTAAGTAATGTTCAACATTAACTTACACTCTGGCGCATTCCCGCGTCCCGCCCTGTCGACGTTTAATTACGTCATAATATAACCAGTACTGAGGGTAATAACCTCTCCAAGGACAGACCTTTGTGTTTTGACATGTGCGAAGGTACCTTTATTGCAATTTGCATTGATTAAATTAAATTATAGAAGATGCTCGATGGAGCATTGGCTTAGTTTCTATGTACTTATTATTTATTCAACTTTTTTTACCCACTTTCTATATAGCCAAGCCCAGCCACATATTGTAGAAAAAGCGGGACCGTTTAGGCGCACCTTGAGGTAAAGTCACAATAGTCTAGTCTATCTAGGAGAACTGAAAATTGAATTTAAAATTCTTAAAATATACGTAAGCGTGATCAAAATGGTCGCTTCGAAGCATAGTAACCACGGTAATTGATAATGACATCGATAGAAAGTTTATAAAAATAACTATAGCTCATAAAAACATCAGCTAGTTGATTATCTTACTCTGTTTAGCAACAGAGTAAGATACAGGTTTTGATTACAATTGATTGAAAGAGGAGTTACATTGCTGCTTTAGTAATATAGTTGTCACATTGATATTTACTAAACGTTGATAGAAACGAGTTATATAATCAGGGGGCAGGCTCTAACCGATTTTTGGTTGTCAAAGCTGTCATATTCTATACATTTTTCCATCGTTAAAGTTAGATGGGGCAATTCAACCTTTATTTTTGCTTTGGTTAGGTATTATGATTTTTTAGATTTCCCGACGTTGCGGCACCTTTCCATAGGTAAGCTATGCTCCTGGGTCCAACAGTGCATATTTTGGAAGCCTATTTAAGTAAACAAGAGCGGAGCTTTCATACATTGACTAAATTGGGCAGTACCTAGACCTGACTCCGCCATTCGTGTAATATGTATTCTTTAATTTTGTCTCCTACTTGCAATGGAATACCTTTTGATCAAATATTAAATGATCGAAGACTTTCCTCGGAAAATTATAAAATCGACAAATCATAAGCTTGATAGTTCACTAGATCGATGCACCAAAACCTTGAATGAAGTAAGCTCGAAGTTCGTGAGATCGATCGACATAAGCTCAACAGATCGAAGAAAACTTCGCGGAAAGGCTTTCGAGCATTTGATATTCGATCAAAAGGCATTCGTTTTCAAGTAGGAGGCCCCTTTATTTAATAGGCAGCCTTAATTAGAAAGAGTAGTTTAATATAAATATAAATAAATAGTGCGTACAAAATATTTAAACCGCCTCTGTGGTCTAGTGGTACAACCACCGGTATCAGACCCAGGGGTTCGATATTGTATTTGGTTTGGTTGGTGGTAAAACTTGTTGTAAGTCCGCCTGGCTAGTTACCACCATCTTATCTAAGTCTGACGCCATAACAACAATGTTTTCAGCATTATTGTGTTCCGGCAGTTAAAGTTAAGATAGCCATTTCCTCAGTGATTGGGGATTCCGGGAGAGGCTCGCTTCCATCTTTAGCCTTATCAATATTTAACATCAGGTATGATGAAGGCTAAGAGTCTCCCCGAAGTTTCATAGAAAGTTAAGGAACTTTACAAATAAGTAAACAATGACAAACATCATAAAACTCGTCAGATACTTCTTCGCCGTATAAGTTTCCCAATATTAACGGAACGATAACAGCAAAGTTAGTTGCAAACAGAACCGAACGGAACCAGAAAATAGTTTCCCTCTCAACACAATATTTGCTCACTTTATCCGGAAAAACTCATGAACATTACCGATTAACTGTAAATCAAGTTGGTGGAATCGGTTTTCTACATGACCGGGTGGCTATTTCGAAAACCGAAAAACGATATTCTGACGATTCAAATTATACTTTTTCAATAATGTGTGTGTAATAATTTCAATTAGACAAATACAGATTACAATTTAACAAAAAAATATACACCTCTATATTTATCATTTAAAATAAGAAATAAAAAAAACGCTTACAGTTCCAAAGTTCAAACTAAAGAAATAGAGCCTCGTTTTTGAAGAATCGTTTCAGTACATGGAAAAAGTAAAATGTGTGTGGGTTGTAAAAGTAATTACCACAGAATAGAGAAAGTTGTAATTAATAACCACTAGCGGCCGCTCGCGGTTTCACCCGCGTGTTTCCCGTTTCCATGGAAATAACGAAATAAAAAGTATCCTATATTCATAATCAGGCTATCTACTATCTGTGTACCAAATTTCATCCAAATCCGTTTAGTAGTTTTTGATTTTATTCTTTGCAAACAAACAAACAAACAATCAAATCTTTCCTCTTTATAATTTCCGTTCACTGACTAGCAGACATATTTTCACTTATAACAATAAAAATTATATTGTGTTTCGTTCATTGCCAGCGTAGGGTATATTAGTTACTAACCATAGCGGTATTATTGAAACCAAATATCAGAACATATCTTATGAATTTCTTGCACCCACTCTTATTATTAGATATACAACAATATAATTGGGTAGAGTAGCGATGTGTAAATAAATGATAAAATAGAGAAACGATTCAACAACGCTTTTCCAAAAGACAATGCCACAAATGTATGGAGGTTTGGCGCCTTTATGAAAATCCCTGCACAGCATTCAAACCTTGTTCAATCGATAGAGTATATATGTACAAACAATAGTTATTAAGACAGCACATTTCTAAATCGTATCCATTCTGAGATAAATTCACCTGTTCATCACTATTATTTTAAGATTAAGTCTAAAAATAACTAAATTTTTAAAATAAAGATACAAAAATAAGAATGACCGACCAAAATATTATTATTTATACAGAGTGTATTAAATAATAATACTATTTAAAAAATTATTAACAATATATTTGATAATCACCAAATTATCAAATATATTATACGCCGTCCCCCCAAAAAGTAAAATATGTTGTTTTTTTTTTTGATATTATGATATAATAAATTGCATAATTTTAATTATTTTTAACCTTAATTTAAAAAATAATAATGATGAATAGGTGCATATATCTCGGAATGTTTTAGAAATGTGCTGTCTCAGTAACTATTGTTCGTACTTATATACTGTACCTTCTACACTACTCTAATCTTTAATAAGGTCTGAACGGTGTGCAGGCATTTTCGAAAAGGTGCCAAAACTAGACATTGCCCTTGGACGCTCCTATAATTGGAACTGTTGAATTTGCTTATTTTAACTTCAAGCTTCAAATAAATCCGATATCAACGATCGACGATCTTTCGATATTCGGAGATCCTTTTTTTGTAGTATGCCCTCAGGGGTTGGTGACAGACGGATGATCGTAAATATCTTCCAGCTAAGAGGATTCAAGGTCGAGTATGGGAAAAAGTTTGGGAAGTGGAAAAAAGGGGGTTCGGTGGAAATGCTGATGGGAGATTTTCTTAAATTGGGTACGTTTGGTATACTAAAAATATGTATTCAATTATGTTTACTTGTATTTTGTAATCTAGCTGCCTTGTAATTTTACTTTATTAAAGAGTAATAAAAAATTTACCCTAGCAGTAAGTTATCAATGTCCAAAACCGAAAAAATAAAACATACCTTAGGGTAAGTTACAAAACGCAAAAAAATATATGATTTATGAATTTATGCATTTTTCAATGCTATTTTTATACTATGATAAATTTTCAATAGATCAATATTGGAAAAAATTATCTCGGCCACAAGTGAATTTTCAGATGGGGCTCGAACCCACGACTTTTGGATTTCGAAAGTTCGTGGGTGGTATTTAAAATTTATCATAAGTCAAAAAAAAGTTACAAATAGTAAGTTGATTGTCACACATCCCCACCTTTTGCGCGAATCACAGAAGAAATCCATACATTTCTACTACTAAAGTTATACAAAATTTCATATTTCTATAGAAATTAAATACTTATACAGGCGATGTGGCATTGTTGATGTGTGTCTATTCGAGTGGTTTACTCTTATGGTGGGATTCCAGCAAAGCGTGTGCCGCACGAATGTGCAGCACAAATATCGTGCACAAACTCAAATAGTGCGTGGCGTCAACTACGTGGCTCTATGTCCAATGCCACAGACCTATATCGAGATGGACAGTGTACCTTCCTTGCGTGCCAAAAGTTTGATCCACGGTCAAAGTTTTACGACCTAAGTCAGTCCGCTTGAGACTATTGGCATGAAAATACGCGTCAGTCAGAAACGAAAATGGTTAATAGGCTATTTGACAGGTTTTGAAAATCCATTTTATATTATGTAGTGGAGTTTAAGGAACCCAGTAAAAGTTGTTTTTTTTTATTCTGGTACATATTTGCTGAAAAATATCAAATTAAAAATTCAATATTTAAATAGCGCGCCAAAACGCTACTTTGACAATATGGCGCTGCAATGGGTTCGGTGACGTCACTTGCCTGTATTCTGCATATCATCCACATACGTAGGCAAACGAGGTTTACAAGCAGGTGACGTCATTATAAACTCGACGAATCAGGAGCGTTTTGTGTCACATGACAAAACGTTTAAAAAATGCATTTTTATTCAAGGATTTTTAAATAAATTTATAATTATTTTCAACTTACGTTAATAAAAAACCATTTTTAAACTCATAATTTATACTGATAACAGTAATTGACACTTTATTTTTCGAATTGTCAAATAGCCTATTGTGCAGATGTGCAGTGCTTTCTTGCAAAAGCTCGTCAATAACATTTACACATCACTAAATCTCGCTCATGCATGATGACTTCATCGTAGGTTCACGCTAGGTTCTTATACAGTTTTTATTTTACTTCCTCTCTACCTCTTTTAATTTTTAATTATTTGTTGTAACTTATAATAAATTATGGAAAAAATTAACTCTTGATGACCTTTGGAAATCCGGTCAAATGCTTGTTTTAACTGTTCTCTGTGTGTAGAGTGCTATCTATTTTTAACTAGCTCCACCTGAAAATCAGCGTCACACTTGTTGTGGCAATAGCTGAGATTGGGGACCAATTCGACTAAATTGTGTGTATTAATGTAAATCATGTTTGTATCTTGTTTTTTTTAGTCGAATATATTTTATTTCTTTCTTTCTTTCTTTCTCTTTTTGTCTATCTCGATATAGGCCTGTGTCCACTGCTAAAGTTTTGGGTAATTTTTTGTAAGCGAACAATGCTGCACCACAACGTGATTGCGAAACAATAAATGTTTCTAACAGCGGAAGCAAAGAGCTACGAGTGCACGGACATTTTCTAAATGTTTGCTAAAGAGAGGCCACCGAAAGGATCATTTGTGCAAATCTCTGTGCGGTACAGTGCCGCACACTGGTGGAATTGTGCCTTTAGCACTCTAGATTTAGCTTGAGGGTCTTTCATAGCAGCTATCCGAGTCTCTAATATACCGGCTACACGCAAGGTCTTACCTGAAAGCATGCCACAAACCGGTTTGCGCAAGTAAGAAGTAGCGTGTAGCCGGCAAGAAGGTATCCCATGCAGTCCTGAAAGCGCGACTTGTGTAATTATGACTGTACGGCTTTGTCTGCACGTGTGGCCGGTCGTTCCGTTTGCGCTTCAGTCCGCGCCTCAATCCGTCAAAATAGTTTCCGATGACATACGTAATAAATGTATGAAAATGAGCGATGTAAGAGGTTATTCGAAGGAGGTTTTAACTCATTTCATAGAGCTTTCTAACTCTAAACCCTGACGACTGCGCAGTCGAAATGTGCGTGGTTACCTGTGGCCTGCTTACGTGTGGCCGGCGCTAAATCTTTTGCTCCGTCATGACTGCGCAGTCCTGCCCTTAAATGTCTACTAGGTAATTGTCTGCTTTCAATATCTATCACAATCCCTTTCAAAGATATTGTGATTGTGATATATGGAATTGTGTAGGTAACTTACAGTCGCAATCACTTTCGGAATGAATGATGTTTTAAATGACACTTCATTTGACATTTCTATATACATTTGATAGATATTTTCGAGTGTTACTTTGCTTAGACAGGTCTATTTCGTTCATTCAATACCTTTCAAAACGCGTCCCGATCACAATCCCTATCAAATGTCAAATAGTGACGGATGGAAGTGTGTAAATATCTTTTAATGAACGAATTGAAAGGGATTGTGATAGATTTTAAAATTAGACAATTAGCCCCCTATAGTGCGCAGTCATAAAGGAGCGTGTAGCCGGTACATAAGCGACAATAAACGCTGTTGCCATGATCGATGTCACATCAGCTGTCAAATAGTGTATTGAAAATAGTGCTAATGTTTATAGATTCACTGTATATGCCTAATAAAAAACTTTTTATAAAAAAATTAAAACCAACTTCCAAAAACTAAAAAGCAAAAAATTGACCTTTTGGAGTCGGAAAAACTAATAAGCAAAAAAATTTCCTTTTGGAGTCGGAGCCAGCCAAGCCAAGAAAAATAAAATAGTGGGATCGCAAAGTAGAATGAATTTTTATAAAAGTTTTTTATATCACATTTTTTAAAGGTAGAAGAGGTTAGCTAGGTACGGATTCAACAGCAGAAATCTAACAAAAGGCAAGGTGATCCAAAAAAATTCAAACGCAAATTGATATTAAATAAATAAATATTCGCATACAATCACACCAATTATCTAGTCCCACGTTAAGTTTCATGAAGAACTTGTGTTATAGATACTAGATAACGGATAAACATACTTATATACATTTTTTTTTTGTAAATACATACTTAATATACATATTAAACACCCAGACCAAGACAAATAGACATGTTTATGCACACAAATATTTGTCTTGTCCAGGGATCGAACCCGGGACCTCTGGCGCAGAAGGCGGGGTTAGTACCCCTGCGCCAAACAGGTCGTCAATTGACAAATGAAAATAAATTGTCCCTGAATATGGTTTAAGTTGATTAATAGAGCGTGATTGGTCTGATCATGATTGTATTCAAGAATTAGTTCGACTTCAACAGAAGAAAAACATATACTTGTTATGGCAATATTGTTTTTATGAAAACAATGAGCTTTCTTATACTTCTGGAAAGGTTACAGATAAATTTTCAATCATGGTCAGTCATTTAGAAAGTAGCTTACACTACTCTATTGATTTGATCTTTGACTCAAGGTTAAAAAATTTACCTAATTTGATATGTTGTAATGTATCCTAAAAGCTGATGACAGTTATAGATATAATATAAAATATAAATCAAATTATACTACATTTTTTATTTTCCAGTTTTTTTATTTATGAAGCCCTTGACCATATTTTACTTAATAAAAATAATGTGACTAAGTTACAACTCAATTTGTATGAAAAGCAATACCAATATTTCTTTGCTATTATTTCTCCAAGTATTCCTTTTTGTTACTTCGCAGTTCTGAAACTTTCGATAAAGCGGAAACGATTAACAAAATCTTGACTAAAACTTTAGATACATTTTAGTCAAAGGTAACTTTATGATAAGTTTCTTGTTTATCATTAATCGATTCAACTAACTTTTTTTTTTTTTAAATAAATGCCACTGTGAAAATGAAATAAAGTTCACATAAAAATCTCCACATTCAAAGAAACCAATCCTTTAACGATAAAATTATAACTTAGACCCCAGCAATTCAGCAACCGTCACATTTCGTTTCCAATCCACTTCCCTCGCACAAAAACTGGCGAACCGCAAAAAATCAATTTACAGGGTTGTTTACAGATATACTAGATCTATAGCGGTGGCTTAATTGCTGCGATAAAACAATTGCGGGCTCTCGGCAGCGTCTTAAATGCTCATTAAGTGCCATTAACGGAAAATGGCGGGGATAAATGGCGAACGGGGTATTGCGACCGACGGATCGAGTTACTCACGACGTCACAACCCTAGCTGCAAAGCGGTTGTTGAGGGTATAATTCTAGTATTTAATGTATTATTGAGAGGCTAGTACATATTAAAGCGATCACTATTATAATTTAGCCTCAACTTACGTAACAAAATATAAAGGGCCTACCATCATCTAATAGAAACCATAATGTCATAAGAACGTTTTGTTTGCGTTTTGTTTTTATAGAAGTTGTCACACTTTGGAGGCGATGATTGAGCGAATACGTCCCAAAACTTCGTCAAAAACAAGCTTACTCTAGGAGATTCGTAGTACGAAATAGCATGGTAAGATTGAATTCAATACTGCGCTAAGATATGGCGGTAGGCGTGATTGCATATCAAAATGACCTCCTTATTATTTTAAGTCGGTTAGAAATACATACTTTTTGGTCATTACTTTTTGTTGGTCCTGTTTAATATATTCCTCATCGAAATAATTTTAAATATTTCGATCTCATACATACATATTTTCTTTTAATTTTTCGACACCCTACATCCGGTGTGAGTGGAAGTTGAATTTAACAATTTAAACCAGGGGTGTCCAACATAATTTTGTGGAGGGCCAGGTTTAGTATTTTTGTAAACGTAGCGGGCCAAAAGAAATGCCTAAAGTAAGCATTCTTCTAGCTATTGATGTCTTCGCGCGCCGGATAAAGGTCTTATGCGGGCCACATTATGGCCCGGGGGCGGTATGTTGGACGGGCCTGATTTAAACCATAGTGCTCATACAAAACTTCAATTTGCATAAATGTCCTGCCTTGCCAATGACACCGCAGATAATTTTTTGGTACCTGAAAATTTTCCTCATCAAATATGAAAAACATTTTCACGCCTTTTTCAAGATTCGACATTCCGAAATTACAATAAAATTCGGAAACACCTCAAGAAATCATAAAATTATCACAAACACAAACAACTCAGACTTACAAATAAAACACGTCGTTTTCCTAATTTTAACCTTACACATCGCAAAAATCGATTCTCTCAACCAATCGGTACACTCCGTAAACGAAACAATTCCCGTTTCTCCGTTTATTTTTAGATCCGCAGCAAACACTAGACGGCCTAAGTGATTTAACCAATTATTGCCGTCCCCCGTGGAGTTTGCGCTTGACATTAAAAGAATTCGACACGGAATCTTCGTCACTGGAAGAGACTCCATTTCCATTACTACTATTCAGAGATGTCTCGGATTCTCCATTAAAACTATTGGGAGGTCTTACCATCAGTTGTCATTGCAATATTGAAGTAATATTGTCAAAGACAAAGTCAATTTTTTTTTTTATTTAAATGCACTTAAAGATATTATGTGTTTTCGAATCGTAAAATTTCATTCAGGACATATTTTAAGGTTGATTATAATTACGAGGAGCTGTACACAGCGTATAGTATCATCTTCCCTACAATATTACTTTAACGTTGCTCAACAGTTTGTAGTAAGGCTCGGTCTATTATATGAGTCACACGCAGAATACAAGTGAGAGGTTACAGTAGAAAGTTGTGTCTCGTGTCTGCGCAGGGGGCGTCCAGTAATTACGTGAGGCGTTTAGAGGGGGAGGAGGTCAAGCCAAATCTCACGATATTCACGTGGGACCCCACGTGAAAGGAATTCGGTGGTGCAGTGGGTTTCAGCCTGCAATTGCGACGGTGAAGTAGCAATCGTATTTGTATTGTATTGTTATTATATATATATGTGTAAGCATTTGTATTGTTAAAAATACCTATAAATGTAGCACAGTTAAAGTATAAATATGTAATGGAAGAGCGGAGTCATCTGGTACAGGCAAAAATTGCTTATAAGATGACTTCGGTCACAAACTATTGTATAAACTTGCCTTAAAATGAAATAAACTTTTATTATTTATATTATTATTATTATTAATCGCAATTTTCGGTCAGGGTATGAGTAGGTAAACAAAAATTTATTAAGTATATTGAGCTCCGTGCTATAGAAGACGCTGTTGGACCCAGAGGATATGCAGCCTAATAATCTTCTTGGAGCCAACATGGCGGGTCTTGCTCTTGGTCTGATCTCCTTAACGCGGATGGAAAGTGATCTAACCGCTATTATGTAATTTTTTATGATTTATGAATTTTTGAATTTTCCAATGCTATTTTTATACTTATGATAACTTTTAAATAGAAAAATATGGAAAAAAACATTCCCATCTGAGAATTTACTTGTAGCCGAGTAAATTTTTTCCAATATTTTTATATTTAAAATTTATCATAAGTAAAGTGCATTTTTCAAATTGACGACTCAGTGTGAAATAAGACTGGGAGAAATCTCAAGGAGCAGCAGAAAATACATCCCTTAGCGAGTTTCTTGTCGGATTTTGTTCGGATTATTTTATTATTCCGCGCAAGGAAACTGATTACAGGACTGTTTCCATATACAAAGGTGTTCATAATTTCTACTTGACCAGAAATAAAATTGTTTGTCACTTCAGTTATCTCATCCAGTCACTTTGTATCTGTTATCCTGTTTTGTGTGAGATGCTCTGTTACAACATTTGATGTAGTGCTTATAGCTCCGTGCGATCGTTCATAAAATTATATGATACTATAAATTGGGTGTTGGGTAGTCTACATCACTACCTACTCTGTGGAATTGATATGAAACAGGCGACATCTGTCGTCAGTTTGATGTATCGTCTGAGAGAACAATGTTTTTAGAGAATTGCATTACTATTTTTGTTGAAACAAAATAATCTATACTAATAACACAATACAGTGACTGACTGACTGAGTAAGACAACGCACAGCCCAAATGGCTGATCCGATAAAGCTAAAAATTTGCATACAGGATAAGAACGGATTTTTTGATATTCCCCAGGAACGGGACCCGACCCAGGTGGGTGAAACCGCGGGTTGCCGCTAGTTTAACAATGTTTAAGTCATTCTGTTGGTGATATTTGCTTACGCTTTATTTAAATAATCGTATAGGCTTATAACAATATCACCCACCAAGTGGACCAACACGGTAACCTGCGCGTTTGTACAGTCAACAGTGGCTACGGGTTTACACTTTGACCTTGAGAGCGCCCTACGTCGCTCGTGATAGCGGCGGTTTTCGTACTGCAAATTTAAAGCGTAGGGGCTGTTGACTGTACCTTTTCTTACTATAATTTTATTATCTTTACTAAATCAATAGTAAAATTATTTAGTTTTCGCTTGGCATAAAAAAATAAGTAAGTACAGGAGATGTAAGCTAGCTTAGGCTGGAACAGTATGAAAACTTTCGGTTTGAGAATCGCCCTCAAAGTATTTCTTATTTTATATAATAATATATCGAGCTCATATTTATTCAATATTTAAATTATTGAAGTGAAATGTTCTTGAACGGCGTTGAGCACATCAGTGTTAAATTTGTGGGATGGGTAAAAAATGTTAAAATCGCGTCAGGTCACGCGCTTTGATCGAAAATTCGTAAGACCATTTACCGTTGACCTATTTCAAATTACATAAAGTCCCACACTTGAAAGATCTACGTATATTAGTTAATAACAACCATTATATAAAGATCTCTCATTACTACCAACTTTCATATTGATGCCAGGTCAGTTTTAATGGATATACCTGCTAAATCAAGTTGGTCTCCGTTTTCAATAACTTTTTATGAAGTTGTGGTCAAGATATAGTGGATTTTGATCGTTATTTTCGTTTAAGCGGTTTTCACTCCTGCCGGCACTCCCAGAGTGCAATCCGTTGTTTTTTTGCAAACATTTTAAGCAAACTTAGAATGTTATGTTATAATATTAAGAACCGCATAAGTAGTTACTTCTTAAGCAGAGTATTTTGGTAAATCTTATTTTATTGTTTGGATGCTCGCAAAAATCTTGCTGATAAAATTGACAATCATTAATTTAAAGAAATAAGAACCCGAGTTATTGTGTTGTTACCGAGTAACTTAAAACGCCCAAACTCCTAAATATGTACTGCTTTGGACGCCATATTGATTTCTTTTTAATGGATATTCGCCATCAAGATAGTTCAAATCAATTATAAATCGGTCTTGAATACAAACGATACGATACGGACAAATTCCGACGAAATTCGAAGTTTTATAGGGTTGAACATCACAATCCAAAACAATAAATAATAAATAAATAAATAATTTATTCAATGGGTAATCAAAACATTACAGTGTCAAAAACTTATAGCATTAATTTGTTTTTAAAAAATTATCGTTATATTATTAGCCTGAACTAGGAATACCGTGTGCTACAGGCAAAAAGGACTTACATTATACTTAAATTAAACAACAAAATACAATAAAATGAATTAACAAGATCATGACAAACAAACATACTACTAAGTATATTAATAATACACTTAACTTTCGTATTTCGTAGGTACTAAAACCTTTTTATCATTTAATCACAAGCAATAATTTATCTGTGTCTTCGTAGGACATTTTTGAACAATTTTGGTAAATAGTTAAAAATCAATTTACAATTTACCTGACACACTGGTAGGCGATCGATGAACATCTTTAGTTGTTAACTTACCTGCGACATGCGAAAAAAGTTAACTATTCGGAAGGTTTGCTCGTTGTGTTAGTAACAAATAATGAGAAATACGAATGACAACGCATTTCCTTTATTTTCACACGTATATTTTTAACGTTTTGTCCCAGGCTCATTCCCAGTAAGGGAACATATTGTATTCGGTTTGGTTGTGGTACTACTTGTTGTAAGTCCGCCTGGCTAGCTACCACCATCTTGTTTAAGACTGACGCCATAACAACTATGTTTTCAGCATTGTTGCGTTCCGGCAGTTAGAGATAAAAAAGCCGGTTCCTCAGTGGTTGAGGATTCCAGGAGAGGCTCGTTTCCATCTTCAGCTTTATCAATACTTCTATCAGATATGATGAAAACTATGTTGTTCATAGAAAAATTACTGTTTGTTGTCAAAAAAAAAGGTGAGACGCATTGCCTATTTATTTATTTATCTATACCGACATCTTAAAAGCTATGCCCGTATCTTTAGCCAATCACGACCGAGTGGTTTGCCTATGCGCCTTATATTCAGCCAATCAAGAGCGAGTAAATTCTCTCAGTACTAGCGCGTTTCGGTGAAAATTACAGAAAAACCCGCAGACATCCAAAGATAAGTCAACTGAAAAGATGGAAACAACAACAACAAGATCAAATATTTTTTTAACATAATAACATGCGGTAGGAGGCAAAGAATTTAAAAATAAATCGTTAATCTTGTGTCCATCTTTTCAGTTGATTTGTCTTTTTATGCAGGCGGGTTATTTTTTTATTATTTATATATGTTTTATTTATATTTATCTAGTTATTTATCGGCCATGATATACCTTTTTGAAATACTTAAGATCATTCCTTTAATTTGATACCCATATTGAAAAATTCTAAATTAATATTTTTTTTACTTCAAATAATAGCACCGTTTTTTATCACTTACCTAAGAACACTTGGGTTCTCAAGACAAATTTAACGATATCTTAATTATCGAAATCCGATCATCCGTTTGAAATAATAAAGAATATTACATATAAACAAACAAACATACATCCAAGATAGGTATAAAATAAAAAATATATGATAAAAAACATAACTCTTCTTTGCAGTCGGGTAAAAATTACATATAGATTGTAAAATGTTAGGTCTGTGACAGCCCTACAGTTATCGGAGCAACTTAATTCATTTGATATCGCATACCTGTTGTTATCATCCGCCATGTTTGGGCTAATGTGTCGCCATTTTTGTTTTTAAGCGCAGTTACTTTGCAAATGGTTGCCGATGGATTTATTATTCAAATTTTAAAGATTTCTTTATAAAAAAAAGACGGGTTGCACTCCGGGAGTGCCGGCAGAAGTGAAAACTTGATTATTAACGTTGAGCATGTTTGATATTTTGGAATGGTTAGGGAATAATTTTGCACCAATTGCTTTATCAGTATAAAAGTACTATCATTTATGTGGTAGAATACAATATTTATTTATTGCGCTATCGTACACAAACATGACAAACCATATTAAAGTGAACGTTAAGTTAGGTAATAAGATATAAGAAAACATTAGTTATTATAGAGAATCGAAAAATATATATTGACAATAAAACAAGAGACAAGTAAAAGACATTATCAACAGTCTGTCGCTAAGCAACCGAGACCATAGTCAACCTGTCACCTCAACATTCTCCATCCGTCCTACGCTTTTTCGATCAGGTCACGTGTCCTGACGCGAGTTTAAGATTTTATACCCATTACAGAAAAAGTGCTCAACGCCGCTAAAGAAGTTTTCACTTCAAAATGTCGTAAACTTTAAAAATGATACTTAGGTACAGGTTTTGATTTTACAGAGAGATCGATTCAAACAAAATACGTTACGTTGAGGTAAAAATTATATTTTTCGGGTAATATACATCAGCCATCAGGTTAAATCAGCCATTTGATTGAAAGGCTAGCCCGTTGTTTAAACGCCGGCATTCAGTTGAATGCCTAGGCCGATCGTTGATTGAGTTATCATTAACTTTCAACTAGTTGTCGTATTGTAAGTTAGCCCTTTGAAGATGGCTGCCGTTAATTCAGCCACGTAATTAAAATTTAGTAGTACCAAAAAATAGTCGCAAAACAAATATGGCGTCAGATAGCTCGCATCAGCTGGCAATTTTATGTGCTTTTTTCGTTTCAACATAACTTACAGTGTTTTACTAATATCAATATTGATATAATAAAAAATTGTGATAAAAATATGCCTGATATAACTCCACCGGCTACAAGTTTTTACGAATAGTTTGATGACATCTCATTTAATGAGACGGCTAAATATGACGTTCAGCCAAGTCGCTAAACGTTTCATTCAACGGCTTGGCTAGTTATCCTTTAGCTATTTCATTCAATGCCGGCGTTTAATTAACGGGCTAGCCCTTCCATTGAACGGCTGATTAAACCAGTTGGCTGCGATATACATACCCTCACGCTATGAATCAATTGGGGGGTTGTCAAAGAATCAAAGGTGCAGATTGAGGGTGAAATGTTCAAAATAAAAAATAAAACATTCAACGACCGCCATTTTTTTTAACGACGGGTGTACTCTTATCTTTCATCATACCTAATGTTAAGTATTGACAGTGCTGAAGATGGAAGCGAGCCTCTCCCGGAACCCTCAACCCCTGAGGAACTGGCTATCTTATCTCTATTTTAATCGCCTTTGTGGTCTAGTGGTACAACCACCGGTATCAGACCCACGGGTCCCGGGTTCGATACCCAGCGGTACATACTGTATTCGGTTTGGTTGGTGGTAGGACTTGTTCTAAGTCCGCATGGCTAGCGGTTTATGTTTGTCCCATAACAACAATGTTTTCAGCATTGTTGTATTCCGGCAGTTAGAGATAAGATAGCCAGTTCCTCTGATTGAGGATTAGATAAGATGGTGGTAGCTAGTATGAGATAAGATGGTGGTACATGTATCCCCACTGGGAATCGAACCCGGGACCCCTGGGTCTAATACCGGTAGTTGTTACCACTTGACCACAGAGGCGGTTATAATATTTAGCATTAGTAAGTTGGGTAGGACTAAGATGACTATTGTCTGGAAACAATACTGGCAGGTTACCAGACTATCACCTATATTAGTTTTCGAACATACCCGGGAAATTAATGGGCTTTTACTATATCTGCACTGGAACGAACGATAGTCGTTGGCACTTTTTTCTGTTATTCTTTCACTTCTCGATAAATCCAAAAAAGTTAAAATAATAATCATAGGTATTACATAGCGGCGATCACAGAGCTATATTGAGATAGATGGTAAAAGTGAGTACCTTGCGTGTTAAAAGGTTTTACGACCTAAGTCAGTCCGATTGAGACAATTTGCCATGGAAACACGCGTCACTCGGAAACAAAATTGTTATTTGTTATGCAAGGCTGGAAAGTTGGTTATTCAGCGGCGAGTTACCTCTATTGAAATCTGAGCAAGTGAACCACGAGCGTAGCGAGTGGTTCAAAGATTGAATCCTGAGCGAAGCGAGGATTTCAAAGGTACAAGACGCTAAAAACTTTTCTGCTGAGCGCAACACACAATTTTTCACCTCACAACCAGCGAGGAACATTTTATTGTTGATTCCGCGGTCAACTTCCGGTAAAAAAATCTTTTAACATAAAGTTTAATCTGAATATACCTTATTCTCGTTGTTTTAATGATATAAAAATCTAAAATAATAAAAAAGGTAGTATTATAATTAATTCAAAGTTATTTAAAGTAGGAATATATTGTTACTTATTAATAAGAATACAAACGATTCCGTAAATGTTGACACTGACATGATGTACAAGACAAAGACAATTTAAAAATAAAGATTTATGTCACAGTCCGAAATTATAGGTTGTGAAATCTCACCTAGCCTAATATATAAAAATTTTATAACAAATAGTTTAATCTTATCAAATATAACAAAAATGTTAATAGTGCGATTCGGAACGCAATATGACATATTTTTAGGTATTCAATTAAAAAGTACTTTGCCGCGCTAGGCCGCAAAAAGCTATTTTCTACGCCTAAACTGATTGTCAAAACCTCCTTTTCAGAGCGTGTGAGGTGAAAAGGTTAATTGTGCAGTGCTTTCTTGCAAGAGCTCGTCAATAACATTTCCACATAATTAAATCTCGCTCGTGATGTCATCGGAGGCACGATAAATTCGACACGCTAGGTTCTCATACAGTTTGAAGTGCTCTTTTCGTCTATCTCGATATAGGTCTGTGGCGGCGATACCCTAAAACTAACTTTATCCCTACACACTTTTGATATGTGTATTTTATAGACTTTTTCATAATCATAAATTCTTTGTTTGTAGTTTATATTTATATTTATAGTTTGGAGCCATCGCTATGCCAACATTCTTCGTTATCGCTAGGTATTAAATGCATTTTAATTGAAAACATTGAAAGAGCCATTCTTAACTAAGAGTGTTTTGTGTATGTAATAAAAACATTTTATAAAAAAAAATCAAACCGACTTCAAAAAGTAAAAAATAAAACTTTTGGAGTCAGTGCCAGCCAAGGCATTCTACATTGCACTTTGATTAACTATAGATTTTTCTGGCCTTAGCTAGCTAGCACCGACTCCAAAAGTTTTATTTTTTACTTTTTGAAGTCGGTTTGATTTTTTTTTATAAAAATGTTTTTATTTCAGATTTTTTAGTTACATCATGTGCCGTTACTTACACTAAAAATCAGCCCATACACAACAATGATGTCATCTAGGTAAACGACTACTTGCCAAAAGGTGATTGATATTTTTCAGGATTATGAAAAAAGTACTAGCCAGATCTTCGTAAAAATTATATGGGACTACACGTAAACCATTTTCTTTCAGATAAAAAAGAATTATAAAAATCTGTTAACAACTGGCGAAGTTATGGTAAAACATACATAAAAAAAAAATTTAAAAAAAATATTGTCGACTTGAGAACCTCCTCCTTTATTTGAAGTCGGTTAAAAACAAAGTATTTCTGTGGGTTTTATGAAACTAAAATTTAAGCTTTGTTTAATATAAAATAAATCACTAAAGAGTGCGTTGCCAACCAACCAAAAACAGAAATTGTTAATTACTTTACTGAAAAAAAAAATTAATCAAGACGATATACTTTACAAACTACATTATTTTTGGACTGCACCTAGTATTTTTTTAACCGACATCCAACTGAACTTTTCTTTCTTTTTTGTTCGATGCGGAATAGTTGCCATTTAGTCCCATAAAAATTTGGTTCAGAGGTGTGATTGCGTAAGGTAATCGTATTCATTTGACAGTTCATATCGTATTCAATCGGCTGCAATTTGTATGGGGTGACATTTAATATGATACAATATGATCTGTCAAATGAATACGATTGACTTTACGCAATCGCCTAGCAGTTTGGTCCAGTTGTTTTTATGTTATGAGCATTAAATGTTTCATATTTGTTAACATGGACGACGTCAACAGAACCGAATTTTGCACGATACTTTTGTAAATGTACATGAAATCTAATCTAATCTAGAATAAATCTTCTGTAGTTTACAGTACAACCCATTACAGACACTAAATAGTAAAAAAAACTGAGTTAAAAAAACCGACTACAAATACTAAAAAGCAAAAATAAGCCTTAGTTTTGGAGTCGGTGCCAGCCAGGCCATTCTACTTTAAGGTCCTATTCTTTTATTTTCGTTGCCTTGGCTGGCACCGACTCCAAAATTAAAGCTTATTTTTTGCTTTTTAACCGACTTCAAAAAAGGAGGAGGTTATCAATTCGTGTGTATGTTTATTCTTTTTGTTTGTTACCTCAGTACTTGGTTATTTATGAACCGATTTGAATATTTTTTTTGAAAGGGTGTTCTTTTATGTTGGTTCCATGAAAGTTAAGACAGGATCTGATGACGGGATCTTAGTGAAATCGAGGGAACTCTTCAATTATTATAAGGACACTTATATCGATTTCTTAAGTAACTCGTGCATTCACTTCCGTTAAGCACCATTTGGTGGAGTGCAACGATGAATTTATGATGAAGACCACAAATGGTTATCTATTAAATACTTTACATTTCACGGAAGCGATATGATGACTTTAATGTGGTTCATAAGCAATTTATGCTCGTCTCAATGCTGAAGTGAAGTGGAGCTGGTGATGTAGTACCAGGAGAACTCCTCAATAATTACCGTCCCTGCACCGGGAAAAGCATTTTGTAAAAAGTGATAAGCAGTTGTCATAAAGTTATTAGGGTAGGTTCGGGACTTCTACCTTTAAAAATAGTGAAATACTTTTATTTAATAAAAAAATAAAAACCGACTTCAAAATACTAAAAAGCAAAAAATTTGCGTTTTGGAGTCGGTGCCAGCCAAGGCAAGAAAAATAAAAGAGTGGGACCGCAATGTAGAATGCCTTAGCTGTCACCGACTCCAAAAGGCTTATTTCTTGCTTTTTAGTTTTTTGCAATCGGTTTTTTAGTTTTTGAAGTCGGTTTTTTCCCTTGTTTTAATAAAATTACCTTTTTTCTAAATAGGACAAATAAGATAATACAACCTTTAACTGCGTGCCTCAGTTGTCCATCGCATCTTCAAACCGGACGGGCGATTGGCGCTCATTAAATTACGGCGGCCATTACCTCCAGCGGCAAATAAAATTACACGATTCGGCCATCTTTGATTAGTATTAGGTATTATTATTTTCTTGGTTTATTAGCATCATTTCACTTAATCACTTTGATTTCTGCGCGTAGGTTTATTGAAATTGAACCTTTCTTGAATAGTTTAGTTAGTTATAAGAAAATTAAATAAATAAATAAAATTGTTTGGTCACTAGGAAAAAATTCGATGGAACTGGCATGTTTTTTTTAAATAAAAGTTCCTAATAAATAAAAATAAAAAAAAGATTTATTAGTTTCTAAAAAATAGACGAATCTTCTATCTTATATCTGAATGAATCTTATAGCTCTGAATCTCACTGCGCTGCACTTTAGAATCTTTCGCTTCGTTCTGGACTCAAAATAACGCCCTCTTCGTAAATGTAGTATTTTTTCCCCTTGTGATACAATCTACTATTTAAACATAGGATATGATAGGATACATCTAGCTAGACTAATACATAATATTTTACATGCATCATAATATGAAATATTTGTTTCTGATGAAAATCGAACCCACACCGAAATGATCGGCAGTTCAACTCTTGAACCACTACACCAAAGTCTTCACCAATAAACATAATAAATCGATCTTGCAAATAATTAAGAATCAAGTACAGATGCTATCGCAAAGTAATTAACTAATCATAGACATAAGAAATCTTTATCGTCATAAATTAAAAGTCGGTGCGTATGATCGTAAAAGTGAAACTACCAAAATATTAACAAAAAAGTAATTATAACGCAGAGAGAAACGGGGACAATCATTTCTCTTTATCAAAACGAATTAAATGTTAAATAGAAGACATTGTGCAGTTTTTTTAATAAATCACATTGCGCAATGGTTGTTAGCGAGCGATCGGAGTGATTGCGCCACAGAGATGCGTTTTAACGATTGGAAAATGTAATTTATAGACTACAAACGTCTTAAATAACTTTCCACGTCATCGTTATTATTTTATGAAACAATATGCGAAAGCAAGTTTGAATGTATTTCGGTTATTTTGGAAACATTCAACTGTATGTCTGTGGCAGTTAAGTAAATCTAATTATACACAGTTATAGTTATGGGTAATTATTTTTTACAAAATAGGTTATGTAAAGTATATACGTAATATAAGTAATACTAGGTCTCCAAGAGACGTATTTTTGAATCATTCGAAATTCTCATGCGAATTCAATTCGCATTCTAATTGAAATTCACCGACTTCCATTTGTCGCATTTTTTAATCACTCGAATACGGGATTGCCATTTTCCTAAACTCCCTTGTCATGATTTCATTTTACACAGAATATTTAGAAACGGAAACTCTCTAGCTAAATCAGGTGAAATGAAACATTTTTAAGTTGTCAAACTATCCGTCAATTTGAAAATGACACTATGTGCTAAACAAACGGAAGAAGCCATTTTAACAAAAAAAAAGGTCAGTCGTCAAAGTTTCTATCCCTCGAATCAAAAAAGTGATCGGGTCTACTCGTTGCAGATTCGAATGCGAATTGAAATTTCAAAAATATGGTGTTTAGCATTAGCATGCGAATCTTAAGATTCAGTATGCGAATAGTAATTCAAATGATTCAAAAATACATCCGTAATGAAATAACTCCGTCTGGGTAACAACATTTTTTCTTTTCATGTATGTGAAAGAGATACGAGAATTAACAGTTCGCTTTTGCTAGAAAATACGTTGTATTTATAGTTTTAAGTCCACAACACTAATATACAATAATTAACTTTCGAAACGTCGCATCTGTATCTTTTCATATTATTATCTACGATCATAGATTCATCATTGGTATCCGCGTCTCTACAACTAAACACCGCGCTTCATACAAACAATATAACAAAAAATGTGACAACCAATTTTGACGTTTTTTTTTCAACCAATCGACTCGGTTGCTATTGAGACCCATTTTTGGCAGAGTAAAAGTCACGAGCTAAATGTATGAGAGCGGTATCTAGTTGTAGCAACGCGGAGACCAATGATAAATTTATGTCTACGATACTGTTTTACAAGTAGGTATTAAAAAACAGCATCTCTGTGGCGACCGCCATACAAAATCCATTGGGAATGTTGCAACTTTGACAAGCAAATACTTATTGTCACGATGTTTTGACGTTTACCACTGACGTTTGAGACGTACAACTATTACTAACGAAATGGAGTCTCATTTGAATTGATGCGTTTTTATGAATCGAAATTATTCAACAAATGAAACGGAAAGTTAACATCGTCATAGTTATGTTGGTTGCTTAGCCAATATTATTATGTAAATATTTTCCAATATGTGTCATACTTAACATCACGGTAAACTTCGAACAAATAAGTAATAATTGCGTATTTAAAATATTAATGCCAAGTTGCGTGCATGTCAATAAGTAGAATATAGGTACTTTTAGCTCACACCCAGGCCAATTAAACGACACCTTCAACGATTAAAGAGCGCTTTTTGTTTCATTTACTTTTATATTGCGTGTTATTTTATGTTCATTTTTCCCCAATGTTTCAGCATGTCCAGGGGGTGTGGGAATAATTATTTCATTAAAGTATAAACAAATTATATAAGTATAATATGTAGCTAAATGTTTAGATAGAGAACTCGTTTGCAAAATAATTACTGAAAATTACGAAAAAAAAAATGAATTTTTATTTGTTATGTAAGGCTGGAATCTTAGATTCGCGGCGAGTTACCTCTATTGAAACCTGAGCAAGCGAAGGATTCTAGGATTGAACCACGAGCGTAGTAAGTGGTGCAAATATTGAATCCTGAGCGTAGCGAGGGTCTCAAAAGTAAGAGGCGATAATATTTTTCTGCCGAGCGCAACACACGGATTTTTTATTGGTTTTTTCCTTAATTAAACTAAAATAATAAAAAGGGAGTATTAAAGTCAATTAAAGTTATTTTATATATGAATAAATTGTCACTTAAAATAACATTATTACAATATTAACATGAGCTACATACAAGACAAAGACTATTTCAAAATAAAGGTTTATGTTACCGACAAAGGAGGATTCGCACAATAATGTTAATAACTATGGTAAGTTTTGATTTGTTTACTCTCTTTTAAATACAATAAATATGTTCGGTTGTCACCGCACGAGCTGTCTTTCAGTTGTATATTCTAGCTATTTTCCGTTTTAGTTTATGTCGCGAAATCCAATCACAGGTTGTGAAATCTCACCCAGCCTAAATATAATATTCTTATAACAAATAATTTAATCTAATTGTATTTATATAATAAAATAAAAATGGAGTATTATAATTATTTCTAAGTTATTTAAAATAAGAATAAAATGTAAAATAAAAAATTCAATAGTGCGATTCGGACGCATTAGGACATATTTTTAGGTTTTAAATTAAAAAAGTATTTTACCACGCTAGGCCGCAAAATGCGATTTTCCACTCAGAAATTTAATGACAAAACCTCCTTTTCCGAGCGTGTGAGGTGAAAAAGATTATTATCTAATGCAACGATGGCCGCCCTCGCGAGTGGGACCGGTCGCATTTAGGGACCACCTTCATTCAGCATCTTTTCAGTAGCTGTGATGATCACAGTTTACATTATTTCATTGAAAAGTATTTAAGGTGTTCGGTTAGTTCTTCTTAAAAAGTACAAAGAAACTATTTATTAGATTTAGAAATGAAATCGACGTACGCAAAAATGTTGCAAATGGCAACAGATAAAGAACTCGATTGCAAACTCTTTATTGGCGGACGACAAAAAGAAACAAAAAAGAGCGTTCCATTTTCAAAAAAGATTATTATGTAAAGATGGCCACCGTCGCGGGAGGACCGGTCGCATTCGTTCCGGACGATTCGGAGCCTTTTCAGGGGCCGTGACCATCCCGTGACCACTAACGCTGGAAAATCTATTTCATTTTAATGAAAAGAAAGATATATATATATATATATATATATATATATATATATATATATATATATATATATATATATATATATATATATTGGTTTCTTAAGTTTCATGTGTTGTCGAAAATACAAAAACCCATTTGATCCATTTGGAAATATTTTTATAAAACTTTAACGCTTTAAAGGCATAATCAGTGTATCGCATTAATTAATATTTTGCGGGACATAATTCATTTTATAGTAAATTGATAATTGTTAACAGTATGAATTTTAATAATCAAGTTGAATGGAATTTTTTGACATTGTGAATTGAATTTGAATTTATTTTTTTGACATTATAATTAATTAAATTAGTTCATCATTTATACTAACATAGTATTTCAGTATTCTTTCCATAATTGTTTTACTAACAACTCTGGATCTATGGTATCTGATAATAAATGTTTTTTTTTTTTTTTTTTTAATAGAAGTGTTGCAAATAGCAACAGCTGATAAAGAACTTGATTGCAAACTCTTTAATGAAAAAATTGTATTTTCTTTTTCAAAAAAGATCATTATGTAAAGATGGCCACCCTCGCGAGTGGGACGTCACTACTTGAACGTGAGTCTCTTTAATCTATGCCTAATATTTGGTAAAAGTTTAAGTACAACCGTACAACCTCTTCATGAAAGTGACGACGACGACACAGTGTAAGTAAATGAATTAAGGCGGATCCACATTTTTGTGGTGTGGTGTGTCGTGACGCGTTATGACGTCATCTGATGCTTATCCAAACTATACATTCTTTATGGCTAGAATCACATTTTCTTCATGTTTCGTGTCGACACAACACACCTCAAAAATGCGGTTTAAATATATAGTTTGAATACGTCATACGCGTCACGAACGACACACCACACCACAAAAATGTGGATCCTCCTTTAGTCTGGGTAGGGAACAAAAGACAGGCTCACTAACTTCATTGGTAAAGACACTAGACTATATGCAAACTACTTTTGTGTAAATATACGATAATACGAAGCACACAGACAGCATACAAGTCAAATTTTTTCATAGATAACTATTCATAGACACAAATATTGGTCATTTGCGGGAGTCGAATCCGCAATCTGTGAACAGAAGGCATGTATTCGCACTTAGCGCTAAATAAGTTTTCAAATTGAAAAGAGGTTGTACGTCTTGATTTATTGAACCATTCTGTATTTGTCTATAGAAATAATTAAATATTTTCATACAATCACACCAATTATCTAGCCCACATTAAGTATCATGAAGGACTTGAGTTATGGATACTAGATAACAGATAAACATACTTATATACTTTTTTTGTAAATACATATATAGTATACATATTAAACGCCTAGACAAAGACAAATAGTTCATGCACACCAATATTTGTCTTGTCCGGGGATCGAACCCTGGACCTCTGGCGCAAAAGGCGGCGTTACTACCCATGCGCCAAACAGGTCGTCAAAGACAAGAAAGAAAGAGAAGTTATTTAATACTGTTACTTGTGTAAATAATGACTTACAATATTTTAAGCAGTTTTATTACGAAACTATAATTAAACATTCACCAGTCAGTCCGAAACGCATTAAAATAATAAAAATCGACATATGTGTCTGTCCGATCGTCGGCACAGCGTGTTCTTTATTTTTATTGTAAATTCGCCCAAAATGGAGAACCGGATGTCGGGGGACATCTTGGTGACGTGTAAAGGCATTGGCTTCTGTATTATTTTAATTATTATTCGGTTTGTGTATAATTGGTAGTGTGAGTGTAACCTAAAGCGAAGACATGTTGTACTACCATAGCAATTGCCCGCGACTTCGCTCGCATGGGCCATAGACTAGTATTTTTAATAGGAGTGAGTAATACAAATCGTTTAAAGATATTGAAACGTATATTGCAACAATAACGTCAAATCCGATATCGATGCGCTCTGAAACTATATATTTTGGCAAAATACTATATTGTACTCGATATTGTACCGTATCGCATTGGAATAGAGCGCAGTCAATTCCAAGCGAAAGTTGAGGCGATATCGTTGGATAAGAGTGAAACAGCGAATTATTATGTAGATTTCAACCAAATAACTCACTTATAAAAGATACAACTGCGTCTGAATCTACTGCCTAAGTTTGACGATATTGATGTAATTAACGTTATATTTTTTGTAACTCGTATCAGGTGAATATAGTTTTATTTTACTGATCCTATATTCGAGTATAGTGATAGATACGGTCGCCACCAAATATCACCGATATTAAAATATATAGTTTCAGAATCTGATATCGAATATCGATAATAATAGGTATATAGTTTCGATTTGATTTACGAAAAAATATATAATATTACCCACCTCTAATTATTAAAACTATAATTCAGAACTTTTATCAAATCTTAATCAAGCTCTCAGACAAAACTGCTTTTGAAGTTTTCTGAGTTTAGCGCATTTAACAAACAGACAATGACCAAAGCCAAAGACAATTTTAATTTTCTCTAAGTTTACTTACTGCCAAGTATTTTATTTTCTTTTTACTTGATTTTTAAAACCTATTAGCAATACTATCCAGTTTTATTAAACATACACAATATTTTTAGTTGATAAGATCATAAATTTTTCCCAATTACCAAAAAATACACTAAGTAAGTACCTTTTCTAAATCTGGATGAAGTCTGTATAAAATTTAAAGTCCTACCCAACCTCCTTCGATTCGCCATTAAGTTCGAAGTTTAAAAAAAGAATAACTACTTTATTTTTTTCTAGATTCAAGATTGGAACCCGTGGAGAACAATTTAACGGTAAATCCATCTAAAGTGAATCTTTAGCGACTTAAACTGAACTAAAAACTTAAATCGTCTTAAAATTGAAAATGCAAACTAGTTTGCTGACTCTACGCTCCCGAAATATATTTGTTTCTTTCTCTCGGTATTCTTGTTGGAAAACTTGGGTTGTTATCTTCACTACTAATAGGTACTAAGTTTTAGGGAATAAGTACTATAATAATCGAGGAGCTCGGTGGTGCAGTGGTTCACGCGCTCGGCCTACGATTGTTGAGGTTAAGCAACTTTCGTAAGGGTCGGTCACGGGATGTGTGACAGAAATTTACTATTTTGGGCTCCTTTGTGCTTGGGAAGGCACGTTAAACTGTTGGTCCCGGCTAAATTTGCAGTCTTTTTTTACGAACGTCGGGGACACTCTTAACCTTCATCATACCTGAAGTTAAGTATCGATGAGGCTGAAGATGGAAGCGATCCTCAATCACTGAGGAACTGGCAATTTTATCTCTAACTGCCGGAACACAATAATACTGAAAACATTGTTGTTATGGCGTCAGACTTAGATAAGATGGTAGTAGCTAGCCAGGCGGACTTACTACAAGTCCTACCACCAACCAAAGCGAATACAATATACCCCCCGCTGGGAATCGAACGCGGGACCCCTGGGTCTGATACCAGTGATTGTACCACTAGACCACAGAGACGGTTATAGACATAGTCGTTTAAACTCACCAATCCGCATTGGGCCCGCGTGGTGGGTCATGGCCTCCTTACCCATCAAAAGTGCCAGCTTTAGTTAACCGAGCTGTAGATGAAATTTGGCATAGATACCTATATGCCAAATTTCATCTACAGCTCGGTTAACTAAAGCTGGCTACCGATACATAGAGAAGACCTTGGTAAAGGTACTTAGCCTATTTTTTGTCTGGAAAACGTAATTATGACCACACAGTTCGCGATATGACCTAATTCTACGAAGACTCGTAGATTGGTATAAATAAATTTTTTTTTTACTATTTTGTGTCACACGCGTATACCTACGAGAGCTGTATGATAAGTTTCCGAAACGACAAAGAAAATCTTTAAAAAAAATCTCAACATTGTTTCCTTCTACCTCGATGCATTTAGTCCAGCGCTTCTCCAACGCCGTTACACCAGTTTGATAAAATGTTTTCTCCAACCCCTCAAAAAAACTCGTCTATGGCAACAATGACTTCATAATTAGTTGAAAATCTCTGGCCACCTAACCATTTCTTCAGGTTTGGGAATAAGTGGAAGTCGCACGGGGCCCGATCTGGGGAATAGGGTGGATTGTAGAATCCACCCTATTCTATGACTCCGATGAATCGTCCACTCGATTTGCTTTTGGTCAAAAGTGAGCAAACGCGGCACCCATAGCGCGCTAAGCTTTTTCATTCTCAAATGTTCGTGTAAATATTAAGAACGCGTTCAGATGAAATGCTCACCATTCCTGCTATCTCTCGCAATTCGCGCCGATCGTTCAGTACAATTTTGTGTTTTTTTTATCATGTCCGGATACTATACGTGATTTCATATGGACGGCAAGACCTGTTAGCGTCTTCGCAGCTCTGTCTTCCACGTTTAAAATCAGTTATTCATATGTGAATTGTGTTCAATGCAGGAGTAGAATTACCTAAAACACTTGATTTTATTCTGGGCTGCTGTTTTTCCTTTTAAAACTAAAAACTATTGTTAACTACTTTTGTTTCTTTCCATTGTTAAGAAAATTCACGACAAAGAAAGTTCTAGGTCCTGTCATACAAATTCCAGCAGTTCGATTAAATTAAAATTTGGCGTTCTATTTTCGATAATTTGCCAGAATATAATGAAATAATTTTTATTTGCATATCTTTAATAATAACATTGTGTCATGTTAAAAAAAATTAACTAAAAAAACCATGAGCATAAAAATAGCGCGTTTTGTGTAAGATATATTTATGATGACTAAACAAAAAACCGCGTTTATAAATTTGATAATTTTATTTTTCTTTCTTCTGTGGCTGAACTGACTTTATGAACAAAATTCTTGTCCGGCACAGATCGAATATCTTTAGCGATAAAAACAAATCGATATATGAGAATCGAGAATCGAGATGCGTGATTTGTGTACTCTTTCACACCCCGCAATAAAATAGTGTTGGCACTCAATCGATTAGCCGAAAGATATCTATTTCAATATCTTCAGTTTCGAACTGCATCTTGATTAATGGGTATTTTTATTCCGGTGAATCTTTGAAAGGCATGGTGATATGGATTTCTTTACTTAAAAGGATAGGTACAATGAACCCTTATAATTTAAATTCGCTAACCAGATGGTAACTAACGTCCCAAAGTTGGAATGTTACAAATTTGTATGTAATGATCTACGGTCTCAATCTATACTTACTTGACGTTGGCAAGTGTACAAACAGAACAAGCCATAAAAAAAACTATACTTATATTATAAAAAATCATTTTATAAAAAAAATTAAAAACCGACTTCAAAAAGTAAAAAATAAAACTTTTGGAGTCGGTGCCAGCCAGGGCATTCTACATTGCACTTCTATTAACTATATATATATTTGGCCTTAGCTAGCTAGCACCGACTCCAAAAGTTTTATTTTTTGAAGTCGGTTTGAATTTTTTTTATAAAATGTTTTTATTTCAGATTTTTTAGTTACATCATGTGCCGTTACTTACACTAAAAATCAGCCCATACACAACAATGTCATCTAGGTAAACGACTACTTGCCAAAAGGTGATTGATATTTTTCAAGATTATGAAAAAACTGCTAGCCAGATCTTCGTAAAACTTATATGGGTCCACACATAAACCATTTTCTTTCAGATAAAAAAAGAATTATAAAAATCTGTTAACAACTGGCGAAGTTATGGTATAAACATACATAACATACATAAAAAAAAAAAAAACCGTCGAATTGAGAACCTCCTCCTTTCTTGAAGTCGGTTAAAAAGGAAAGATTTTATTGTTTGTTTGTTTGCATTGAATAGGCTCCAAAACTACTGAACAGATTTGGATGAAATTTGGTACACAGGTAGTAGATAGCCTGGTGGTTAATTCGTCCAAGCCTGGTCATGAACATATGATACTTTTTATCCCGATATTCCCACAGGAACGGGAGCCAAGCGGGTGAAACCGTGAGCGGCCGCTAGAATGTCATAAGTTAATGATTGGACTTATTAATAACAGATATACTTTTTTACCTCTGAATTGCCAATTTTATTTTTCTTACAGTTCTAGAGCACCTCATTACTTCTATGATAAAAAAATGGCTCATAATATGCGACATGTCACTGTAAGCGAAGTCATTATAGACTTTGTTACATATAATGTTATGTGAAAACCAAACTTCGTTGTGTAATTACGTCTTAATAGGCGGTTGGTCAATATAGGCGGAGTCATAACAAACGTATTCTACTGTCCATCATCTTCATCCATCATCAACCTGTGGACGTCCACTGCTGGACATAGGCCTCTCCTAGCTCACGCCTATTGAGGCGTTCATAGGAGGATATTAGCCTACTGGCCAGACGTGTTGGTAGAGGGTTTGTTTCAAGTTTTCCTTCTCTCGCACAGGTGTTCCATCCGTCGAGCCTCTTAGTCGACTCTTACGACATCCCAGGCATGAAAGGGAGTAGTGACACTTGTATTCTTAGGCCGTCACCACACGGCACATTTACACACACACATTCTTCTGTACTCAATATTAAATTCGTAACATGCTTCGTCTATTAAATGAAGTTAACCAACTTTAAACACCCTTGTCAGGTCTCAGTCCAGTCAGCAGTGTCTTGTCAGAACTTGATTTTACATCCATTGCAAAATTCACACCGCAATACAATATTCAATAAGAATCAGTTGCAGAAAGTAATAATTAAATTATACATTCACAAATAAATATCTTTCAGAGCATGCGATTAACCGATTCGGAGATACGGTTCGACGACAGCGGTGATTTAACCGACGGGATAAGGGGGTTGTTACTTTATAACATGTCCGAATGTTGCTTTTTGTATTGTTTTTTATCAATCTTATTTTAAGACAGTTGTTTTTCAGAAGATTTGATGACTTTCGAATACATTCCTTAATAATTTATTTATCGGTGATAGCTGCTAAATTCAATGTGTCACTTAGGAAATGGGTCATATTTTTAAGTTATGTGTACGTGTATATTTAATAGTTAGGCTAGGCTAGTTTAAATTTTTTTATGTATCTTATTTGTGAAGACCTGTAAATGGCTTTATGTTTATATTTAAGTTTTTTAATGTATTGGGTTAAGCAGTTGGTTTTCCAGTAAATAAATAAATAAATAACTTAAAGGTACACTTCTATCTAACATTTTATCCTCTTTTCTATTGCGAAAGCTATCTATCCCTCCCTTGACAAATCTATATTCCAAAATAAGGAAACTGTATACGAGATAAATGAGTTAACGTACCTTTGAAATGACAGAGGGGTTCGCTATCCAAATTTTTGGTCACCCAACCCTTTACCGACCACAGCGAAAGTTGCTTAACTTCCAGAATTGCACATCGAATATCGAATTCTTTAAAAGCAATAATACTTATATCGTATTATATATTATTGCGTCGCTCCGAACGTAACGGGTATGAGAGCATAATTTCTGCGGTTCATAAATCACTTTAATTGTAATTTGTTGGGCTGCCTTTTGAGATATGCGCCCAGATATCGAATGCCATTTGAAGTTTTATTTTGGTACAGTCAAGAGCGCGTCAAGGTGAACAGTTGAAATGCTTAAAACGATAGAATTTAACGCTATGAGAGCGGGGTGCTAAGATCCCAACATAAAAAACTGGATAAGTGCCATTGGTGCTGTAGTCTGTACATTTTCTATTAAGTTTTTTTTTTAATTTACAATGCTATTTTGGGTATAAGATTTTTTTTACTAGAAAAATAACAATTCTGCTCAGCAGGCTGCTGCTAATCCCGTCTTAACAATTAAGAGACTAGTTGTTTTTTCTTTATAGGTAGTTTAAGTTTTATCTTATACATAATCAAAACATGGTAGGTAATCGCACATAATAATCCAACAAGTGACACAACTAATTTAAGTTATAAGAAGTATATAAGAAGTAATCCGGAAATCTTACTTGCCTAACAGATATATTCGAATATATCAAACCTCCACCCGGACATACACCGGATATATCTGAAAAACCCAGAGAAACGCCTGATCTAACAAAAATTTTAAAAAATACCGAAATTGACTATACTTTCTCACTTAGCCCAAGTATGTAAAACAACGCTTAAACTAATTTTAACTCTCAAAAGCTTACGAATCCGCTTCAAACTAAGTAGCTCAAGATTTTAGGACTCAACTTTTTAATCAAGTCAGCCATAATGCATCCCGCCAAAACAGCGCACCACAGATTATAAACGCCGAGTAACTTTTTAAACTTCACGAATATTAAAAGGTAGAGGCGTACAACACTTAACAGCCTTGAGTTAAAAAGAAAAATCGTTGAAATTACAAGCATTTTGTTGGAGATCGCTATCCTGGCCATAAATTTGTCGTGGCTCTGATATTTATGAAAATGCACGAGTGATAGGTAGAGCTATGTCAAGTATTTGACGCGACCAGGACGCGACAATATAGGTACGTGTAAAAATTGCAAATTGTTTACTGTGCAAAAGCTCTTGTTTGTTATTATGTAAATACTAGCGGACGCCCACGGCTTTACCCGCATGGTTCCCGTTACCGTGGGAATATCTGGATAAAATCTACTATCTAGTAGTTTTAGCGAGAAAGAACAAATAAACAAACAAATTGAGTACTTTCGCATAGGATAGGATTAGTAGGATTTGTTAGTTACATAGTTTTGTTATGTTAGTTATATAAATTCTAAAAATTAATATAATAGTTCAGATCAGTGTATTCATATGATGATGATTTGACGGATTTTTGTACCTGCCTTCTGCGGAGAGCTCGTGGGTTTGATTTCCGCATTAGTCAAATATTTGTGTGCATGAACATGTCTACATAAACTAAAAAAAACGATAAAAATTTCACATACTAAATTATTACAGTAATTTTCATAGTGCAACCGTTACATATAATGTACCATTGTACTTTTTCATTGTTTTGTTTCATTATATATATATATTTATTCGTTATATATATAGTCTAGTAATTTATTTTTGCTCGAGAAAATGATATTAATTCCTACACTAAATTTTTTGAGAATGCAATAATATTTTTTAAGTTTTCCCCAAAATTTTATTGGAGCATATTTTTTAAAGGCTGTTTAAATTGTATAATACTTCTATCTTAGTAGTACATTGTGATATAAGTGCGGTAAGTTGAAAATTACAGCCGAGGCGATATTGCTACAAGAAAGCAGAGGCTGTAATTATCAAAGTACGTATGTCATACGACGTTTTATAACATACTAGCGGATCCTCGCGGTTTTACCAGCGTGGTGCACGTTCCCTTGGGAATATCAGGATAAAATATAGCCTATGTCACTCGGGAGAAATGTAGCTTTCTAATTGTCTAAGAATTTTCTAAATCGGTACAGTAGTTCCAGAGATATTATAGTATAGATTTGCGAGGAAATAAATAAAACTCGAACTTTCTTAAACGAATTTTTTTTTGTGTTATTGTTACAGTTAAATGGTTGTAATATATTGTCAAAATTAATTAAATTAAAGAATTAAATGTTTATTTATCATATTTTATCTCCCAAACTTAATTTTATTCATAAAATGTTGACCTTTTTTCTGACATAAAAACTGTTTGCTAAGATTTAAAAAAGTACCGTTCGTTTTAGACGGAGCATCTTGATAAACCGTGCGTTTTACATTACAATAATGAACAAGTACGTTATGAGATACAATACGATATTGAAATTGGTGTAATAGGAGACCCTTTACGAGTAAATATGTTATAAAAATTAATCTACACGATTGAATTTTTATGTACGGGCTATGTATTACGTCTATTACCTAACGTTTTTGTTTTACTATTAATAATTTACACGCGACTGGCAATGCATTTTCCCAAAACCCCTTTTTGTGTGAATAATTGATAGGAGGTTTTTTAATTCTCTAATTTTAATGTGCTTTTATAGCAATTAAATATTGAAATAGGTTAATTTATTCAGTGGGCAGTGCAACCCATTTATTGGTATGTTACGGACATAGCAGTTCCTATTTTTTTATTGTTGGGTAAGTATTAATAATTATTTTGTTTCATTATTACCGTACAATAATGAAACCAAATAATTGCTTTGTAAATAGCTCTTTGTGGTTTTCATGTTACAAATAAAAAAAATATACTCTTGCACCTATTAACCTAGCCCTAAAGTAATTTTTTTAGGTTAGTTGATGATACAAAAGGTATTTTTTATACTTTATACATTTATACAGCCATAATTTAATACTTATGCACGTATTCATCATACAAACATTTTTGTCCCTATCGGGAATCGAACCCCGATCTCAGAGTATCAGATTTTTGTAAACAGTGTGCATTCTACCCAGAATGACGTTAAAAACTCTTTAATCTTCATCAATATTCTTAATTTTTAGCTTCTTAAATATTTAACGGAAAGACGCTCAGCCTTCATCATTATATTATTACTTATAAATATGAATAATAAATTACCTAATGTATGAAACACAGATTCATATTTTACATTAATTTTAAAGATATAATATATGTATATTTATAGGTCTTTTTTTTTTTTTTTGCTATTTGTCAATTTCTTAGAATAAGTTTTAGCTTCAAAATCAAAAATTCTAGCTCTAACACAGGTGTAATGTAGATTATGTTGAAGAGCGGCTCCCTCCCAACACAGGTTATACTTAACTTAAAGGGAGGAGTCCACTGTATTATTCAAAGTCTGTGTTTGTCAATAAAGATTATTGTTTATTCGCGTTATTCCCAAAATCCTCAATCACTGAGAAACTGGCGAACTTTTGCTCCTGCCACACAGTACACAGTAATGCTAAAAACATTGTTGTTATGGCAACAGACTTTGATAAGGAGTAACTAGCCAGGTGGACTAGTGCAAGTAAACTTATTACAAGAAAAAGTATCTTATAAATAAAAAAAAGCTTGGGTATTCCATTGGGTACTTCAAGATTTATTTTCGTGACAAGAACTGTTTTGTTTTTCCCATCATCTACTTAATCTTTCTCCGTATAAAAATTTCACACATTCAGTAAAATGAAGGAAATTACGTACGGAAAAATATGTCAAATATTTAATAAAAAGTTTCCTTCTAAATTGAATTCTCTATATTTGTGAAAATTGCCGTGAAATTAAAAATGCTTGTTACGGTATTTCAGTCATTTCGGTTGTATTTTTTTTAACGCCAAATATTGTAACATGTTTGCTACATTATAACGATGTGACTTTTTTTATAAAGAGATTTGGTGAAGTAATTACATTTATTACACACGATTTATGAAACATAACAAAATAACATCCGACACATAAAATAAGAAAAACAGCACTTTAAAGCTGTCACTTCACTACAATAATGTAATTTAACCGTTGCACCATCCTACAAATTAAACACTTTATGAATATAACATGCTTTTTCCGAACTAATTTAAATTAATTCCCGCTAGCATATTTGTTTTTTTTTTTTATATATAAAGCCTACCGCCTCACTATAATTAAAATTAATAATGTAGGATCGCACCATAGGGGGTCGAGCGTTGGAACAAAATATCGATAGCTGTAATGCAATACTTACTCGATAAATTAATGATATGTTAATTTATTACTTACAATATGAAGATTAATTGGTAAATCGATAATGATTTGATATAAAAATGTGTTTACTAATTAAATGCAATCTGTAATTATAACGGTAAACTGTTTAAGCTGTTGGTCGGAACTCCGAGTATTATTTCGAATTGTTATTAGTTAAACCTTGCAGTTATGAATGCATGAGGTTTATCATAGTCTGACTTAAGTTTAAATAATCTTACAACATAATTTTATAGAACTCAATCGGAACTGTAACCATCGCAAAAATTGTAAAACATTTTTTACCTTTAAAAAATGTTTTACAATTTTTGCGATGGTTACAGTTCCGATTGAGTAATCTTCAATTTATTTTAATTATGTTTGTAGACCTTATAAAAAAAACTTCTTTTTCTTCTTTTAACTGATGTTTATCGTTTTCTGTTAAATTATTGTCCTTAGTTTTTATTTGACACTTCGCAAATATTCTCAACTAAATGTTAACTAGTTCTATAAGTTTAAAAACAGCATTCGGGTTCTCGTTCAAGTCTGTGTGAGCATAAATAGTTGGACTTGCCGAGTTACAAGTGCGACAGAACAATGACCGGTATTATTTACGTTTCTGAACGAAGTCAATTCTAGCAAATTCACAACATCGGTCGGCTTATATAAGCTTATTCAGAAGGCGCAGTAAACCACGTTCTTAAAATGGCGGCGTGAGGGGTCAGTAACTGTTGTTTGAAAAGCTTTTCTCCGTTTTGTATCAGGTAGATTTTTTATTGAAAAAAAAAAACTGCGAGACTTGGTTGTTGTAACTTTCCTATATGGTTGGTGGTAGGACTTGTTGTAAGTGCGCCTGGCTAGCTACCACTATCTTATCTAAGTCTGACGCCATAACAACAGTGTTTTCAGCATTGTTATGTTCCGGCAGTTAGAGATAAGATAGCCAGTCCCACCCTGAGGGTTCCGGGAGAAGCTCACTTCCATGTTCAGCCTTATCAATACTGAACATCAGTTTTGATAAAGGCTAAGAATCTCCCCGACGTTCGTTAAAAAAGAACTGTCTAACCTTTGTTACCTTTATTTTAATTATTATTTTAAAATGATGTAAATATTAATATTTTTCATCAAACAACAACGGTCACTGCAAGGTACAGTATTGGCGCGTTCAGCCCGCAATTATAGCTCTTTTAAGCAACTTACTAACTTACGGGGTGTGTGATACAAAATACTATTTTGAGTTCCTCCGTATTTCAGAAGGTACTTTAATGCATTTGCAGTCGTATTAACAACCAATTAGCATTGAGGCCGTGTATTAAGTCAAGACCCAATATTTTTATACATTCAGAGGGAGGGTCTCATTACGACGAAATAACTTAAGCACACCTATTAGTAATCCTTTGGTAGCATCACGAGCCTTAGGGTTGGTAATTTATAGCTCTTCATGCCGCTTCGCCAGACAATTTCTAGGCTAATAGCTCTTACGTTTCACCTAAATCATGCCCTAAGTATCTGTTGCTGTAATTGTACCCAAACAGGTCACTTTCGTGGTAACGTGTCCACAGAAATGACGTCGCGAAGTGTAGTCGCTAGAGAATGAGAAAGAGGTTTATTTGATAGAAGACCTTCAGCGACCTAACTGTACTTATTTGAAAAACTAACTTTCTTCATAAGAAAAGCAAAGATTTTAACCGACTTCAAAAAATTGTCTGCATGTTTGTTTTTTATGTATGTTCACCGATTACTCGAAAACGGCTAAACCGATTGAAATGATTCAAATGTTATTGCATCAGGTTATAGGATTTATAACCGTTACCCATATAACACCAAGCTAATATATTATTGCTCTCTTTTCTTTTCGGTTTTTACGCAAAAAATACTGAACGGGTTTTAACAAAATCTAGTTTAGAAATAACTTTATAGGTACTATAATCTATCATTTCCATGGTCAAACAGAAATCAGTTAGCGTTTAGTGCGCACAAAACTATCACAGACGACAGAAATCGCTGGCGGGCGCAACAACTAAAAATTTTTACCTTTTTGCTACGGAACCCTAACAACAAAAGAACAATCAAAATTAACATCAACGTAAAAAATCTAACGACATATTATTCTAAAATTCCTAACATTTTTACTAATAAAACTATTAATATAAAATATTAAATTATTCATAATTTTAAATGTCAAAAAATCGTCAGTAAAATTTTAACACTAACAGATATTTGGTTACAAATTGTCGATTTTCTGTCCTAATAATAATATTCTTCGGTTTCTTTTCTTGGTACGCAAGTTGAGTCGGCATTTTGATAGCTCACCACCTACTGTGTATGGCATCTTTATCGAACGAATAACGTGTAAGACGGTAGTTAAAGCTGTAGATAACGAATTGAACGTACCTATATATTATGTATATGGGTACGTTCATATATTCTGTGTCTCCATTTTAGTAATTTAGTAAGATGAACATGCAAACAATGCATATACCTACAAATTTTTTCTTGACCTCAATCTAGCCAAGGGGCGTAGATGAGGCCTAAGATGGAGTGAGTTCGCCCAGAAGAAGCCTGTTCACTCGCACCTTGAAGAGGTTTGGGTTGTATCGTCGTCGTCTCAGCCACATGACATCCATATATAATATATATATAGGTATAGGCCTCCCCCAAGGATCTCCACTACGATCGGTCATGCGCAGTCCACATCCAGCGGCTTCCCGCGACCTTCACCAGATCGTCGAACCACCTTGTCGTGGGCCTACCCACGGAGCGTCGTCCTGTGCGCGGTCGCCATTCTAGAACCTTTCCTCCCCAATGGCCATCGGTTCTTCTCGCTATGTGTCCCACACACTGCCACTTTAGCTGAGCAATCCTTCGAGCGATGTCAGTTACTTCAGTTCTCCTACGGATCTCCTCATTTCTGATTCTATCACGGAGGGAAACGCCGAGCATAGCCCTCTCCACTGCACGCTGGGTGACTTAGAGCTTTCTTATCAGACCCATAGTTAGCGACCACGTTTTACTACGTTGGGTTGTATGTGCTCGGGAAAACAGACGCAGGGCATTCCACTTCTTGGCTGTTCGCATGATAAAAGAGGACTTGAAGCGCTCTGTGCGTAAGTTTATAATGGCAACCAAGTATGGATGAGGATGGACAACTAAAGTAACATTATAATGTTATTAAAGTTGATTACAATGCGATCCACATATTGAAATCTTGTCGAGTAGACTCAGTTCTGCGGCCTTTACTGTAATAAAGATAAGGCTTTTAACTGATATTGAAACGGCAAGACTAGTTTACTTTAGTTACTTTCATAGTGTAATGGTCCTATGGCCTGTTATTGTGGGGATCAGCAGCCAATATTGATAATGGGTTTGTACTTCAAAAACGTAGGTAGAGATTCTTTAAGAGACCTGTTTAAGAAAATTAATATATTAACATTGGCAGGACGATACATATAAGAGAACATCGTATATGTAAGGAAACATTTATATTCATATGTTAAAAAAATAGCGCAGTGCATCAGTTTAACACGTTCGTTGCGGAGACATTTTTGATGGACTTTCAGCCAGTGCGTATAAGGTCTTTTCGAGGCAAAGGTGAACTTCTTTTCAGTGCGAATGAGACCTTTTCGGCGTCACAAAATATAGTTTCCAAAAAACGCCTCAATATAGTAAAAAAATGAAATGATGATATATTTGCTTGAATCTTTACCGATATAAACTTAAATAGTTGTTAAAGTTATATCTAGCTTCGCCCGCAGTTTCGGCATTTCGGTATTGAATGAATGAAAAAAATATATATGACATCGATTCTGCCTCAGATCGCACGAAAAGAAAGTCCATTTTTGTCTCGAGTAGTGATGGGATTGTGATGTGTTTTTTATAAAAAGATCAATATATATATATATATATATATATTGATATACTATTCACTAAGTTGCCTAAAAGCGCCATGACTACCATACATACCATTTTTAGTTTTAAAGTATGCGGGTGTGTTTATGAGTATATGTGTGCGAATATGTGCTTATTTGTGTGTGTGTTTGTTTTAATGAGTAGATGTGTGGGTGTACTCTTACTCATTGAGCTAAACAGCTGTGACCACTGCAGAAACGATATCGAATTTGCTAAAAGAGAAGATAGACTTGGAATTTGGGATTCCGTGCTTTCGTATCAAAACTTGTCACATCCCTAAGCTAGGATGCGCAGCGCCCACGCCGGGTGCGTTTCACTCCGTGCGGTTATGAGGCTTACAACTTTTGAGGCAGATTAGACCTCACTCCGCACTGTACGTGATTTTCCATTCAGTGCGTTTGAGGCCTATTCAACATTATTTCTTATTAACTACGCCGTTAGGCTAGACTTCGTAATAGAAAAAAATAATATATTTGTCTCCGTCATACTCCTAGAAATGTAAATTTGACGGCTCCCCCGCACATAGTGAAAGAACGCGATTTTGACTGCCGCAACAGCGAGAAGTCACGCATGTGGCTTAATAGACCTCATGTTGCCGTGAACGTGTTAATACAAGAAAGAAGAACAAGCTTGCCGTTCCAAAACTTAGACCTGAAATACCTAAGTAGAGGCTCGATTTTGGGGAAAGGCATCTTTAATATATTTCCAAAAGATGTGATTGGAACTACCTTTGCATAAATTCAAAAAATGTGTTAAAAAAGACGCTCATGAGCAAAGGTTATTACAAGGTACAAGTTATTACAAGGTATCTAAATGACTGTTTGAAACTGATAATTAACATAATATCTACTATGTTACTCATCAGTCAAATCAAATAATACTTTGATAGATTTGTATTTAGTAATGATATAATGTCTGTAAATACCATTACTTACATTTGATAAAACTACTAAGTTTTTTGCGCCCCTTTTTTCATGTCAGCTAAAAGAGGCAAAAATTACAATTTAAAAAATGCGTGTAATATGCTCAATTGAATAAAGAGTATTTTCATTAATTAATTCATTTATAAATGCGAAAATTCTCAATCCTATTTGTTACCTTTTCACGCGTAAAATGTAGAACCGATTTTAGTGAAATTTAGTTTGGAGATAACTTGAAATGGAGATGGATAGGATACTTTTAATTCCGATAGATCGCGATACCACGCGATAACGTAATTCCGCGCGATAACCTAATTCCAGGGGGACGAAGTCGCAGGCGGAAGGCTAGTGTATAAGCGCTCGTTCAGAATGCAACCGCATGACTTCACGAGATATTCAGGTATGGCAACCCCAAGACAATATTTTTCCCGGTTTTTTCGGTTTCCACGCAACAAACACAAATGAATGTTAACAAATGTTTTGGATTAATTTTATGTTAATTTCCAGGAAACAGAAAGCCTACTCTGGATAATTGTTTAAACGCAGATGAATATAGGTACGTGCAGCTGCTAGTTTCAAATGAACAAAATCAGTTAACCAATAACCTTGCGAAAGTGATTAAGATTTCTTAACAATAATTAAAATAAAATTTATATTGTTTCTTTATGACTTCACTCTAAACTTTTTATACTATATCATTATTTTAGTCTTAGGGTTTGTAATTTATGTCTGACATAAAATAAAAACGTATGCGCTTTTGAAATAAGGTATGTTGTAAAATACAAAAATTATGTATTATGGTTTTGTAATTTTTGCATTTTTCAATGCTATTTTTATACTTATGGTAAATTTTAAATAGAAAAATATTGAAAAAAATTAACTCGGCCACAAGTGAATTCTCAGACGGGAATCGAACCCGCGACCTTTGGAAATCCGGTCCAATCGATTTCCGTCTGAGAATTCACTGTGGCCGAGTTAATTTTTTCCAATATTTTTCTATATAAAATTTACTATAATTATGTATTAGTTAAAAAGGTATAAATCAAAAATATTATAAATTAAAACTCCTTTTACGAATTACAACCCGAGCTGATTATAATCGCACTAGCTTCCTCCCGCGGTTTCACCGGCGTGGTTCCCGTTCCCGTGGGAATATCGGGATAAAAAGTAGGCTATGTTACTCTCCGACCTTTCAACTAACTCTATTTAAAAATCAAGTCTATTGGTTGCTTAGTAAAGACGTGACGTGAAGGAAGGACAAACAAACAGACTTTCGTATTTATAATATAAGTGAGGATTAGGGTTAAGAGAAAACACCACGCCGTTTGTCCATACGAAAACGAAACGAAGTCCACTGTTTCCTTCCTGGATAATGGCGGTAGCGTTATATATTTTTTCCTGAATATCAATAGATATTGGAATATCAATAGAAAATGGTTATTTAACTGTATAATTAATTTTCGTTGCTTCTTCATAACGAATGTGGTCTTCACCTATAATTATAATAACATTAAGATTAAGATTTACTTGTAATAACAATTTAGTGCTTGTTGATGTTCATTATGTTGGTGATCAATAAATAAATAAATTATCCCTGTGTTTTCTTTTATTTACATAAATTAATTCGTCGTCATCGTCATCAGCCATTTTTAATGTCCCCACTGCTGGGGCACTGGCCTTCCTTATGGATGGATAAGGAGAAAAATAAAATAAAATCATTATTAAATGAGATTTAGACGCACAAAAATCTAAAAAAAAAAATCCAGATTTCCGCTGTGTTCAAACATCCAAATAACTTTGACTAGATTATATAAAAAAAATAAAACATTCTATGTTTCAATTTTTTAAGGAAACACAGCAACTTAAAGTCTTTTTTCAATGTTTGATGAAAAAAGTACCTAAATCCTCTAAACTAAACCTACCTTCTCCAAACTAAACCGTTTGGAGAAGGAATCAGGGGACTATGAATCCGTGATTTTGTCTACTTTTCATTAGAATTTATTGATTCTCTCGCCCATGGTGTTTCCTCTTAAGATTCTTGTGTTAATTTATTTAGGTTTCTGGTCACATGATGACAATAATCCTACTATATAAGGTTCACTTATAAATTATAAAAAGTGAAATAAAAACCTAGTCTTTCATACATTGTTATAATTCGCCCTTTTATTTAATAAGCGCATACTTAATTTTAAGTTGGTATCACAACAGCGGATACCTTTTGGACGCATATTTCAAAAATTCAGTATGGCGTTTTGACGGGACTGGAGAATTCAATAAAAGTGGTAATAAATCCGTGCAGGGTTGCCATATCGTGATCTTAAAATTTCCCTAGATATCATTTTATTCTAATTTCAATGAGTTTTATGAAAATAATGAGATAATTTGTTTACCCAAATGCGATTGTTTTCCTATAATAATACTAATAGAAGTGTAAAAATACGAATATTTTTATTTTCCCCACACAATCCATCATTTCACAAAAATGAGGAATTTTCCAAGGTACGTTCTTTTAAAATCTCATAGATGGCGCTGTCCATCTCCTGTAACTTTAACTAAATTATTTACTTACGGGCTGCATGTGCATAGCCCTTTGTTCTGTTCTGACAGAAAAAAAGAGAAAAGCTACAACATTGCTTCTTGTTTGTTGTGATCAGGATTGCCAGATTGGGCGATATGTCGTATTTTGGGCTACCTAGCGACCGAAATTGAGACCAGTTTTACGTTTTTTGCGATGGTCGCAATTTGCGCTAGTTGGACATTTTTTTTCGCGATTTTTGGGCTACTCCACTACACTGGTAACAACAAAATTATAAAAGACAGTTAATTGAAAGTTGTTGCGTTTCTGTATTAGTAATATAGGGAGCCAAGCGGGGATTTCGGGATTTACTAAAGCGCGGCAGATTAATATACAGGGGGAAAACTTGTACCCGGTAACTTTTTAATTTTGCATTTTACAATGCTATTTTTATGTGATAAATATTAAACAAGAAAATATACTAGAAAAAAGCAACTAGTCTCATGTCGCCCTGACGGGATTCGAACCCGCATCCTTGGGAGTCCGGCCCAATGCACTAACCAATTATGCTACAGAGACCTATGAGGACCCGTCGAATTTTTCTAGTATATTCACCGTCCTACGGTGTTGGCCACCATCGCTTCATCAATGAGAGAAATATCCTCGCATTCGAAAGAAACATCTTTACAGATGTTTGACTATCGATTAAGATGAAACAGCCATCTAATTATAACTTTTTAATTATATAATCTAGTATATTTTCTTGTTTAATATTTATCACATAAAAATAGCATTGTAAAATGCAAAATTAAAAAGTTATAATTAGATGGCTGTTTCATCTTAATCGATAGTCAAACATCTGTAAAGATGTTTCTTTCGAATGCGAGGATATTTCTCTCATTGATGAAGCGACGGTGGCCAACACCGTAGGACGGTGAATATACTAGAAAAATTCGACGGGTCCTCATAGGTCTCTGTAGCATAATTGGTTAGTGCATTGGGCCGGACTCCCAAGGATGCGGGTTCGAATCCCGTCAGGGCGACATGAGACTAGTTGCTTTTTTCTAGTATATTTTCTTGTTTACCTCCACCAAATATGAGCCCCATATATGAGGCCGCCCGTCGAGGATATAGGATTAGATTAGTAAGAAAAAAATGATCATCAGAAATTCTCGAGCGCGTCAGATTAAGGTAGAGTGAGAGTTAATTACATGCTAAAAAGTGTATATTCCACTAATTTGACTATTTGAGAGTGTCAGTGTCAAGAAATGGGTGGGCTACAAAGTTGTAAGAAAAACGTCATCTCGACATTATCGAGCGTAGCTAATTTATTTTTAATTTTGAAGGAAATAATTCAAGGATAATGAAAAATATGGTGGCCATCACCGTAAAAAGGTGAATATACTAGAAAAATTCGACGTGTCCTCATAGGTCTCTGTAGCATTATTGCTTAGTGCATTGGGCCGGATTCCCAAGATGCAGGTTCGAATCCCGTCAGGGCGACATGAGATTAGTTGCTTTTTTCTAGTATATTTTCTTGTTTAATATTTGCTCAAAGCGTATGAAGATGTAGTCGTAAAACCGGATATTCTTGAGGATACTCCAGAATCAGGTATACCTTCTCAAATAATTAAATATACACGTTATTTATAAAAAAAACTTAAATATTTTAATAATTTTTTTTTATTATTTTCTTATAAATACAAGTATTCTACATAAAAAAAATACACTCTTTTATTTGTACGCTATTTCCTGAGCTTTTCAATTAATTAAGTTCAATGATTTATTATTATTATTTTTTTCAGATAAGGCGAAACCCTCTAGATAATCGTCAGATTATGAGACAGCACAGCACATCGAAATCGTCAGATTATTGAAAGAGAGCTTTTTAGGTTCACTTAACATCCCCTTAGAAATACTGACGCGCTCGATTTTTTTTTCATTTTCAACCCTTACGTACGTCCACACGCATCATGCAAAGGATCAGATTAACATACGTATATTATTAAAAATACGTAGGACATTGATGCTATCAATATCTGACGCGCTCGAGTATGTCCATGCAACAGTATTTAAATAGATTTTGTTTCTTCGTATCATCTAGGCTTTGCAACCCAATAGGTCACTATGACGCTCGAGTAAAGTAAATCCCTATTTAGCATCGTTTATAAGCTCGCACTCAAAATATTGATTATAAGTTATATAATTTTCTGAATGCTAAATTTTAATTTAATAAAGAAAAGTGTTCAACGGTCATAAAACTATTCAATTAAATTATTATTATCAATAAACATCAACTTTAAAAAGCTATTTGGTCAGCACCTAAAATAAGGGAAGTTTGTGATCATTGTTTCTGCGCGATTTTGGGCTACCTGAGGATCGTTTTTCTGCGACATACCAATCTGACCATCTGGCAACACTGGCACCATATATAAATTCTATGTAGACTAGTAATGTCATGTTCAATGTCATTTCTCTAGGGCATGGTCATTTCGCTGAATTCGTTAATATTTTTTTCGGTGCGTTGGTTTATCCTTTTGTATATTTAAAAAAGTAAAAAATAAGCATGTTATGCACAAATGTGCAATGTGCATGACATGCATATTTTTACTTTTTATTGTTTTTGTCTTAGCAAAGGTCAAAGGAGATGGACAGCGCCATCTATGAGATTTTTAAAAATTTTACCTTGGAAAATTCCTCATTGCGAATATACCCCGAATCTGGCAACCCTAAATCCGGAGTCTCATGGCCCCCGCCATTTATCTAAGTGGGGACATGTATTAATATCAATATGCAAGGAGATATTGACGGACGTGTATCGGTGGCTTTACACGATATTGGTATACCATGATGCAAGTCAGGGGGCAATTCTCGCGCTGAGATATGTCGTTTTTCAAACCATTTTTTTATTGAAAATGAAATAAAATCTCTGCTACTGACAAAAACCTTTTTTAGGGTTCCGTACCTCAAAAGGAAAAACGGAACCCTTATAGGATCACTTCGTTGTCCGTCCGTCCGTCTGTCAAGACCGTTTTTCTCAGGAACGCGTGGAGGTATCAAATTGAAATTTATATCTAATACTCAGGTCATCTGTCCCTTGGAGCTGTGAAAAATCAAACTTCTAAGCCAAAGCAATCAAAAGATACAGCCGTTTATGCCGCAAATTTTCGAAACTCGCACGGGAATCAAAACCTACAGGATAATTCCCGTGAACTTAGAATATTGAAATTTGGTACTAAGTAACGTCTTATATTACAGATAAAGGAAAAATTGCGAAAACCGTAAATTTTTTGTTACATCATATAATCTATACTAATATTATAAAGAGTTTGTTTGTTGGTTTGAACGCGCTAATCTCAGGAACTACTGGACCGATTTAGAAAATTCTTAGACCATTAGAAAGCTACATTTCTCCCGAATTACATAGGCTATATTTTATCCCGATATTCCCAAGGAAACGGGCACCACGCGGGTAGAACCGCGAGGATCCGCTAGTAAAAAATATTTATGAAAATTTTAAACGGAACCCTCGGTGCGCGAGTCCGATTTTTTTTTCAATGATCTTTGACAATCCTATAATGTCGAAGATTGTTTTAGTGAGTTTTTAATACAGATTTTTGGCTCCAAAAATGTATAATTCGAGATGTCGAAGGAAAATTGCCCCCCAGGTATGCAACTTACTACTAATTACTTTATGGCCATATCACATTGTATGGAATCTGATGAAAGCATTCATTGAAATAAAACAACTTTTTATGGATATAGAGCATTATAAAATGTGATTATGAAGCATTCATTGTTCTGCCTCTATTGACGAATGCAGTGGTTTCGGTACTCATTCAAAATGCAGATCTTTGCAGAAATATTAACTGCTGCGAGTGTATACATTTTCATATGAATACAGTCGCAAAGTGACCACTGTATTCATATGAAAATGTATCATGTGGGCCATTAGATGTATATAAATTAACAAGGAAGCTGGCTGTACACTATTCTTGGAACTATCAGAGTAAATAATATAAAAGCACAAAATATTTTTTGTTTTAGGGAAAACTCATTAACAATATAAAACAAATTAGATACTGTTTATATTATTAATAGCAGTGTGCTATCTTTAAACAGAATCTTAGATTACTTTTTAATTTTGCACTTTACAATGCTATTTTATGTGATAAATATTAAACTAGAAAATATACCTACTAGAAAAAGTTGCTTTTTTCTAGTATATTTTCTTGTTTAATATTTATCAGTATCTAAATTTTTTAAGTTAGACTCAGAATCGGTAAGTGAACAACTTTCTCCTAGAACCTATCTGAGTGTGAGTACCTATTCTGAGTCGACCTTAAAAATTTTAGATACTGTTTAAAAAATAACCCTGTGGAGCAACCGTACCGTGCTCAAATTTCAACACCTACTTAACGTTGAACCCTGAACGTTGCTCCCTGGCAACCCCAATATCGTTTAGTTCCTATTTTTAGTTCATAAAGCTGTTATACCCAATCTGTACCAAATCTCATCATCATCATGTCATCATCAGCCTGTGGACGTCCACTGCTAGACATAGGCCTCTCCTAGCTCACGCATATTGTGGCGTTCATAGGAGGCTATTAGCCTACTGCTGCCACGCTGCTGGCCAGACGGGTTGGTAGAGGGTTTGTTTTAAGTTTTCCTTCTCTCGCATTTATTATTTATTTACCCTAATTACTTATTTATTACGTTTATTAATTTTCACAGACCGCTATTATGAGCTGAATAGTATCGTGAAGTGCCTAGCGATAAGTACATATCGGTCCCCGACGTCTGTGAAAATGTATAAATGTAATGAATAAGTAATTAGGGTAAATAAATATTATTTTTAACCTTTAGAAGTATTTTTTGTGTTTAGGGTTTTTTTAATTTAAAATTAAGGTTTTATTTCAAGCTTTTCAAAATTTTATTATTAAGATCAATGTGTCCGATGATGACCGGACTTATGGAAGGTAGTCAGATCCCCTTATCAACTATTAAAGAGCTGATGATCTTCAAACGGCTGCTCAGTTCAAGGCTACCTTACCATATACTTTCAATATCATTGAAATCACACGGTATCAAATTTCGAATCGATCGGACATAAGGCAGTTAGTCAGATCCCCTCATCAACTAGAAAAGAGCTGATGATCTTCAAACGGCTGAACAGATTTTCATGAAACATGGCTAAGAACACTCGGGATAAAATTATCTATGACACAAAAAAAAAACGAAAATCGGTTCATCCGTTTGGGAGATACGATACCACAGACAGACACAGACAGACAAGTTAAACTTATAACACCCCTCTCTTTTTGCGTCGGGAGTTATTAAATGTAAAATTATATTTCGGAAAATCTTTAAAAAAATTACCTTGATCCTCAATAACTTCTTAACTATCCGGTTTCCAGATTTGGCCTCATACAAGAAAATGATAGTAATGATGGGAGAATACGTGGTTTTCTTTTTCGTTATAGGTATTTTAATACCCTGTATTTTCTAGGAATTTTAAACGATTCCTTGATTTCATTCATTTCCTTCAATTTATTACAATAACCTTCTTTTTAGGGTTTCGTAGCCCAATGGCAAAAAACGAAACCCTTATAGATTTGTCATGTCCGATGTATATTCCAAAACTATGAGGATTACACAGTTGAAACTTGGTAGGTAGATGTATTCTGTAAACCGCTTTACGTTTTTAGAAATAAATAAAAATATATATAGATAACATAATTAAGATAAGATAATTATTTATTGAGTACTAAACACATACATCAAATAAAATTTGACACCGTGACCCGTGGTAGTAAAAACTGTGCTACAGGCCACGGTACTCCTAGGTAGATTAACAAATTAATTTAAGTATTTAAAAGTGTGGTCTTAATTAAAGTTATAATAGTACAGTAATATTGAATTAAAATGCTAACAAACAAATACTTGCTACTGTAACCTTACAAAGAGATTTTCTGTCGTTTCATAATCCAGTTCCTTAAGATTACTTAAAATTATATTTTTAAACATGTTATTACTTAACTTAGAAATTACCTTAACATTACGGTTAAGCTTATTATAAAGCATAGGTGCATAGTAATCATGGCTTTTCATTGCGAATACGGTTCTACATTTAGGTAGTGGTACTTTGCATACACGTCTATTAGGCAGAGTCAAAAAGGGAACAGTGTAACGGTGATATCTTCGCAGAGACTGGTAAATAAATAATTTTCTAACTGAAAGCACATATATTAAGGGGGGGCTCTCCATACATATACATCCATAACTATTATTTTTTTTCATTAAACCTATACGTGTGGGGTATATATAGATAGGTCTTTAAAAAAAACATTGAGCTTTCTAAAACAATTTTTTTTTAAAGTCAACCGTTGACAGATATACACTTCCAAAGTGGCAAAATGGCATTTTTTTCAACCTCTTGTAGCTTATTTAGTAAGCTTTTACGTTCTTTTGAATGGGGTTTTGAACCCCTTTTTACTTTGGCTGTACCTTAAAAGCTATTAGAGTACATTTTTTAAAAGTATGTATAGATTGGGTACATATTGTGTACAACAGCTTTATGAACTTAAAAATATGACAACCGATAATGGGGTTGCCAGGGAGCATGACGTCTTACTTACGCTGTTTCTGATAGCCGTCCCTATTCAGTATCAAAAGCTACTTTATCTCAGAATCAGACTGTTGACCCTCAATTTAAGCACAGATTAATGAATAGTTAGGTACTTCTTAACTTTAAGCATAAGCATAGCTAATATTTATTGAACAAACATTTCGACCATTCAAATCGCCAAAATAACAAAGCAACCACAATTAGAACTGAAATCAATATTGCGTTCTCAATCACTATAAATCATAAACTGAATTTACAACATTGGAGGGCGCGATATTACATTAATCTTGGATTTCATTAGCTATTTGACGTTTATTAATTTTAATGCTAGAAATATTAGGTTGTGATGTACAAGACGTCCTAGACATAGTCAACAAACTAGCTTAACTTTAATAACAGTGTAACATATGATACATCCCATTAGACATAATTAAAATACCTAGTTATTTTGTCTGGATGTCTATAATACTACGTTCGCAAAAAAGGGTTTTTAACGAAATTTTGGGTAACATGATATAACTGATCACGCGGGACAACAGTTATGATAATTTATTTAACAATAAAATATTTGATCCCGCGGAAAAACCAACTTTTTATATCTATAGGTTTTTAAATGAAGAAGCCGGCGACCGCCCCATACTAACGTAATAGCAAAATGTTTCTTTCTGTACTTGTGATGCTATTCAGATTAAGACAGTATTTATCTAGGTCTCCATTAGAAATATAATCCTAAATACCTACTTACCCAGTTAAAAATAAATGCGATTTGCAGTTTTGTATGAAAGATCTAATTGGCATTATTTTTTTATTAGGAAGATATTATGGATTATATTTTAATAGAAACCTAAATAAGTACTGTCTTAATTCAAATAACATCACAAGTACAGTCTATCATGCTCAAATTTTCAGACTGATGCGTCGCGGGCCTCATAAGGTTGTACAGTCGCAGTCTCTTACATCAGTCATTTAAGTCAAAAATAGGGGTCAATTTCGGAATGACAAGCTGTAAACGCGCATACACCTTCATTTTGTTCTAAAAGTTGTCTCAAAAGTCTCATAAAATCTGGTCCCTGCGCCGTCAGTTATTCAATGTCAAAGGTCATAAAAATCAGTTTTTCACGATTATCTCTTTCGGAACAAGGATATGGTCAAATGGGAGGTCAGACGCAAAAGTTTTCGCAGATGGCGCCATTTTACTTTGTGGTAAACAAAAATTCTGAAAGTTTATTCTGTATATTTTAATTTTAAAACTAGGAAATATTTGGCTAAAAGTTGGATTGTTACTCGATTACTCGAAGACGGCTGGACCGATTTGAGTAATTCTTTTTTTATTCTAGGGTATACTTCCCATGTGGTCCCATTGTCATCATGTCAAGACCTGATGATGGGATCCTGGAGAAATCCAGGGAACAAATATTATAGGCACTCCTATAGCGATTTCGGTATTTTCTATAGTAACTTATGCATAATATGCTTCCGGAAAGCACCATTTGGTGAAGTGGAACTGATAATGTAGACCACAAATGTAAATGTAAATAAATGTAAAATAAAGTTTATTTCAGCTTGATTATACAACAAATACATGTAACAATGATCACTGCACAAGGCTCGCAGGCCTTAATCGCAGTAACCAGGGAGTGATTTTGCTTAACTTACATTATTTATCTAATTTGCATATTCTATGGAGCTCCGGTTCTAATTAAGATGATTTTTATAAAAGAAAGATAAAAAGCACGGATTTGATATTAAAAGAAATAATAAAAAAATAACATTACTTACTCTAAATTTTTTTAGGTAACAACTAAATATTGAATTTTTTTTTATTATCGCATTGACATCCACATGTCAAAAAAACATTTTTTAAGGGATCCAGTTGAAAATCAGCGTCAGCCTTATCGCTGACTTAATGCTGAACTGGACACCCATTTGGTACTGACGTGGGACACAAAATTTCTTGTATTTTTATATCTTTAAATGTTTCTTGTTCTTGTACCGCATGTCTTTGTTATACCTAGGAGTAAAATATAATGTTAATTTGTAAATGTCCTGTGTTTGGTACCAAATAAAAAAGTTTGTATTGTATTGTATTGTATAAAAAACAAAAAAGCAAAAAAATTTACCTTATGGAGCCGGTGCCAGCCAAGGCAAGAAAAATAAAATAGAAGGACCGCAAAGTAGAATGCCTTCGCTGGGACCAAGTCCAAAAGGTTTATTTTTTGCTTTTTAGTTTTTTGAAGTCGGTTTTCATTTTTTTATAAAAAGTTTTTATTCAATAAATTTCGCGAAATCTCGGAAACTGGTCTAACTATACGGCACAAATTTAAATTTCTTGTAGGACGCCAATATAGTATAGTAGCGTGTCTAATTATCAGCATCTTCAAAATCGTCAGAGGTTAGATACTGGTAGCTCTTAAGTGTGCCAAAATCACCACTGCACAAGAGGAATTGCATTGGACGCTGTTGCATTTTAGTCTCTATTACTACTTCCACTATATTTTCATGAACATTCCCTGTGATAGTATATACTGTTGCCTCTGCATCATCTTTACTCAACTGTCTTCTCGGTTTTGCCACAATACTTACTTGAGTCCAAGCAAACACTGAAAGAACCCCTTTTTTACACTTGACTTGATTGTGTATGTTAATCCTGTAAATAGAACATGAATATTCAGGCGGTTGCATTCTATGATTGAGGTTAGGTATCACACTTTTTAGGATTTCACAGATAGAAGGCGGTCACGCGTTTCGCACAAATCATGCTTTTTATGTCGGAAATTATGTGAAACAAACCTGTATAAATGAATTCCGTTACAATCGTTTAAATCTTCTGGGTTTAAATGATCAGAACAAATCGTAGAATCAGCTGTGAGGCTGATTCTACTGACTTATATGCAGTTTTTGGTTGGTGGTAGAATTTGTTGTAACTAAGTCTGACGCCAAAACAACAATGTTTTCAGCATTGTTGTGTTCCGGCAGTTAAAGATAAGATAGCCATTTTTTCGGTGTTTGAGGATTCCGTGAGAGGCTCGCTTCCATCTTCAGCCTTATCAATACTTAACAACAGGTGTGATGAAGGCTATAAGTCTCGCCGTTGTCAATAAAAAAAATAAATCGATATTTTTTATCAATGCAAGGTCGCAGATTGAACTGACGCCAGATTGATCGTCTAATGGTCACCTAAGGGGCCCAGCCATTCCACTTGGACGAAGTAGTACAAATGTATTTTATATACCTACTGAGATTCTCACATCTAAAGGAATACAGTTTAGATAAGTTACTCAACAACTTAATATCTTCGGCATCTATAGAAACTTTGAACTTTTGGTAAGATGTGGTTTCTCTAAAACGCATGTGCAATATCTAGCTAGCTAATGGGCCATACACGGTGCTACTGGTACTTACACTGACGATACACCAAGCTTAAGTTAAAGTCATTTATAACAACAAGCCTAGAGAATCTACAACAACACAAAAAATCCAAATTGTACTATTTTTATTATTTTATAGTAGTGGCCGCCCGATTTCAACCGCGTGGTAACCGTTTTCTTAGGAATATCGGGATAAAATTTACCCTATGTAAATGTCAATCCAGATTATAAATTATCTGTGTCAAATGTTACTCAAATCTGTTTAACCGTTTTTGAGCGATTGAATAACGAACAACTTAACATTACGTTCGCATTCATAATATTAACACTGTCTAATGTCTATATAACTCTCTTAGTTCTTAGTTGTGATATTAATAGGGTAGTCTTACCTTTCATATGGTGCTTTATAAAGCTCAGCGTTCGGTGCGTTTGACCATAAGCTGCATTAGTGTTGAACCTCACGCTTATTGGCTGAGTTAATGAACGGTCATTCTAATTATAAGCGCTTGCGCACCTCTGAAGATGGCTGAGCGTTGCGTAAGAGAGAAATTCACTCGCTCTTGCTGTTAAAGAAATTTAACGGCTTAAAAACCAACGACAACACAAAAGTCGCACAAAAAATTCCAAATCTCAATTTTATTTTAAACTTTCTGTCTTACCTTCTATGGAGTGCTTTATAAAGCGCAGCGTTCGGTGCGTTTGACCATAAGCTGCATTAAAGTTGAACCTTACGCTTATTGGCTGAGTTATTGAACGGTCATTCTAATTATAGGCGCTTGCGCAACGCAGTTAGCTAGTTGTACGGTGTTCCAGCAATGATGGCTGAGCGTTGCGTAAGAGTACGACATATCTTCATAGAATATAATAAACAGGTCGACTAAAAATTACTAAATTGAGCGATAAAAAATTTAGGTTGGGTTGCGGAAAAAATAAGTTTAGATTAGATTGGCGACTAAGTCGCTAACCTAGTATCTTCATCCGGGTTTAGTGTTTAGTTGCTACTGTATTATGAATCGGAAATCGAAATATAAAAAATAACACTTATTACGAACTTAAACTATAAGGACTTGCTTGATTATTATATTAACCGCCTCTGTGGTCTAGTATTATAATTGGTTTGCTTGATGGTAGGACTTGTTTTAAGCCCGCCTGGCTAGCTACCACTATCGTATCTAAATCTGACGCCGTATCAACAATGTTTTCAGCATTGTTGTGTTCCGGCAGTTAGAGATAATGTAGCCAGTTCCTCAGTGATTGAGGATTCCGGGAGAGGCTCGGTTCTATCTTCAACCTTATGAATATTTAATTATTTATATAAAAATGTGCTTGCAAGGCATAATTCAAGTATAAGGCAACGGCGATACACAGGATATTTAAATTATCTTTTTATCTCACACTAGCGGCCACCCGCGTTTTCACCCGCGGGATTCCCGATCCCGTAGTAATATGGGGATAAAAAGTAGCCTATATTTTAGTCCACTACTTGAAGTCCCTACATACCAAATTTCATCCACATCTGTTCAGTAGTTTCTGCGTGAAAGAGGAACAAACAAAGAAATAAACAAACTGTCATACATTCACATTTCTAATATTAGTAGGGTATTTTTACAACTTTATTTCTGTACACTTTTCAAATTCTTAATCGTTTTTTAGCTACACACCATGTGTAACATGAAAGTATTTTTTTTCCGATTTTTCAGCAACTTTTTTAAGGTGAGCACTGGATGATTATGTATTATTCTGTGAAAAATGACGCAACATCTTAAGATGAAAATGTATGAAATTTAAAATTAAACGCTATGTAATGTTATCAATAAAGCGGGAAAATCCCAATAAGATTACGTTTAACGTAAGTGTTTTATAATCAAAAACACTTTGACACTTCTTCAAATTTCAAACTCAACTTGCATTGTTGACAATGCAGCTTACTCTATCCCTAGGGATAAGTTGCGTACTGTGGCAAAGCTAAATCAAACGGGCGGCCACATGTGTCGCGACTTGCGACAGAGTTTCACTAAACTGCGACTGTATGTGAAGCCCGCGGTTATAGGAGCGAGCGGAGAGCGAGTAAGACTGGTTTTAGAGCTGCGCTGAACGCAGGCTGACCATCGGCAATAGCAGCCGCAATGTATGAACTTCTAGGAAGCGTTTTAGATAACGTGTAGCTATCAGCGCGAAAGTGGTGAGAGAATTCATACATTTGACTGTCAGCGCCGACGGTCAGCGTGCGGTCAGCGCGACTCTAAAAATGTCCGTTTACTTAGTTGACGCTGTGAAAATCGAAAAGGTGTTGGATTTTTATACATTTGAAGACTGAACACGAGAAAGAGGTTAGAAGAAGTTTTACAATACGTAAAGAAAGAAATGGCACGTTGCGTACAAAGGGAAATATAGTTTTCGACTGCTCGTGTGTTTCGTGAAAAATGGAGACAACACGTGACATACAACATATTACTACTACTTCTACAGCTCACTCTATGCTGGGGGAATAGTTGCGGACTGGGGGATCAAACTAAAATTGTAAAGTTATTTTATTTGTTTAATAACTATACAATTTGCGACTGAATTGTACTTGTACAATAACTCTATAATATGTGAGTATAATGGAGGAAACTAATTTTAAAAATGTCAAACTCAAAACCAAGTACGACATTGGCGACTGACTTGGTTGAGCAAGGAATCGCTAAGTGGTCAACGTAAATAAGATCCCAGGTCCGCCAGTCAGCAAGCTACCAGCCAACATCGCACAACTGCATGCTTAGTGGTGAGGCAAAATCAGGATGGATCCGGATTCCATTCTGAGCATGACTGCTCTACCTAGAACAGAATAGGATATAAATAAAATATATAATTATACATATTTAAGTGTTTATGTGTATAAATATATATAAACGTCCATGACTCAGGTACAAATGCTCGTATTCATCATACAAACATTTGCCCCTACCGGGATTCGAACCCAGTATCTCAGAGTAGGCACACCTTGAAACCGGTGTACGTACCACAACGGAGGTTGTCAAATGAAGAATCGATAGGTCTGTGGTGCGGTTTATATATTTGACAGTAGAGCTATTGCTGCTATCTTGTCAAATGTAAGAAAGCACGACTTCCGCTTAGACTTTCCGCTCGTCAGTGGAGTGGAGACGCACCCTAATCCATTGTAGAGCTAACTCCGTCTGTAATGACTTATCTATGCTTCATTTGGAGAAGTAATGTTAGCATAGAGACTTTCATTTTATCATCGTCATCCGCCATTTTATTGTCCCACTGCTGAAGTCAAAGACGCTACACCCTAGATACCTAAATGTTTTGCAGTTCTGGATAAATAAAGAACAGGGTAAATCCACGGGCGGTTTGAACGCCGTCATTGTCCTCACTATATAAATTGTCATGCATAAGTGCTAAAATAATAAAGGTAATGCTGCTAAACGCTACTCGTATGGGACCTATATTCGTAACTGGACACGAAGACAGAATTTTATTACTATAAAAATATGAAAATATGTTGAGGACAATGACGGCGTTTAAACCGCCCGTAGATTTACCCGGATGGTTAATTATCTTAATGTAAGTCACAAATTTCAAAAACTCCTATATGAGTAATGACCTCAAGTCTGTTCGCGTTCAGCAACTACAAATTTTTAAGCGCGAAAACAGGACAATAATTATTTTAGTGCTACTTTGAAGGCCCCAAGTTTTTGTTTCTTGTTGGTCGTTAGGTAAGGTATCTAATCGTGGTTATTATATTATTTTATATATTATATTTATAACACAAGGCATCTCTCATACTCCTCTACGAAACGCATAGTTTGCCTTGCTTTTAATCCGGATAGATGCTCTTAGAGGCGTCTATCCCTTAGCAATGCATACTAATAATACAAATATCTTTCTTTCGTTTTAGTACCAAAATGAGTCGAAAATATAAAAGAAAGTCTAGGGTCCAATCACGGAATATAAGTAGGGGGCGTTTAATTTTTTTTTTTTTTTAAATTATTTTATTCTCTTCAATTAAGTTTTTTTTTTCAAAAAAAATAATTTTCTTTTTAATTAATCTTTCTAGATATTATGTACATTGTAGGTACTACATAAAACCCATTACTGAAAACCGCATCAATATCGGAAAAGTAGTTTTGGTTTTGCTCAAACAAATGTTTACTGCAGCGCCCCCTGGTGAGTATTCACCGTAACACTTATCTAAGAACATTCACCAATCATACCCGAACCCATTACAAAAAACTACATCAAAATCGAATTAGTAGTTTGATTTTGCTCAAACAAATGTTTAGGTGAGTTGTCACCGTAACACTTACCTAAGAACGTTCACCAATCAATACCAAAGCCATTACTGAAAACCGCATCAAAATAGGACAAGTAGTTTTGGAGAAAATGGTAACATTGGTTTGGAAAACAAATGTTTACTGCAGCGCCCCCTGGTATTCACCATTGGCTCTTAGATAGGTGTTACGGTGACTGTAACACCTATCTAAGAGCCAATCAAACCCAAACCCATCACTGAAAACCACTTCAAAATCGGACTAGTAGTTTTGGAGATAAATGGCAACATTGCTTTGGGTAAATCCACGGGCGGTTTGAACGCCGTCATTGTCCTCACCATATAGATTGTCATGCATAAGTGCTAAAATAATAAAGGTCATGCTGCTAAACGCTACTCTTGTGGGACCTATATTCGTAACTGGACACGAAGACAGAATTTTATTATTATAAAAATATGAAAATATGTTGAGGACAATGACGGCGTTTAAGCCGCCCGTAGATTTACCCCTTTGCACAAACAAACAAACAACCTCTCTACATAATTGGTGAAAGTAAATAAATGACATAATTATTATTATCTGCATGGTGGATTGTTGGGGTGGGATTTCTAAAAGGGAGCCGATAAAAAACTGATAAGCCTACTATGAAGCTGGGCGTAACTCATTATACCTGCAGGTAGGTACTGCACTTATCTGTCGATGGTTAGAAAACTTAAGAGGAAACACAAGGTCTGTTTTTCCATACGAACGTAGTCCCCTGTTAACTCCCTGGATAATGCGGGTAGAGTAATAATAGGTTGGGGAAAAAGTTTCTTCTAATTTTTTAAGAAAATTTAAATTATTTTTTAATATAGTTTATTTACATTTAACTAAAGTATGTAGGTGCCATTTTGTTCGGTAACTTTTTGCCATCCTGTAGGTAGGGACATGATCCCATTGCTATAGAAATAATGGGGCTTGTAATCAAAAAACCGCGGCAAGTGATTTTGGCAGTCCTCTCGTGATGTTAACTTGACACTGCCTAAAGAATTCTGAAGAGACCGAAACAGGTGGAAATGTGAAGGTGCAAGGTCAGGACTATACGGCGGATGCATTAACACCTCCCAGCCAAACACTCTTAATTTTTGCTGATTGACTAAAGATGTGTGAGGTCTAGCGTTATCATATCTCCTAAATTGACTAAAACTGCTGCAGCGTTGAGTAAACTCCTGCCAAACCTTGGTGGACTAAATCAAAGTTTCCGCAAGCTACATGCAGGCGTGATCAGGAGGATGGCACTATATGGTGCCCCGATTTGGGAAAGCTCCCTGAACGCGGAAACAAAAGCCCTTCTGCAAAGACCGCAGCGAATCATTACAATACGCGCCATTAGGGCGTACCGCACGGTCTCGGGTGCTGCAGCCTGTGCTCTCGCTGGAATGCCTCCTTGGGAGCTAGAGGCGTCGGTTCTTGCGGAGGTCTACCGATGTCGCGCAGACGCGAGAAGTAGAAACGAGCGTCCATCTATTGAGGACCTGGGCCCGTAGACAAAGTAACATCGTTATGTAGCGAAACGATAATTCGATTCGTTATTGTCTATATTCGCCAATTAAGTGGCGGTAAGACCACGTGATTTAGCGCGGCCTATGCCAATCCGCCAATCCCATACATTTAATTATTTTCGAACTTCGTTATCGTTTTTGAATTGTTACTTTGGCTAGGGGCCCCGGTTCGACCCAAACAACATGCTGACGAAATTGTACTGGAACGGTGGACGCAACAGTTACAAAGCGGTGTTTATGGACGAATACCGATAGATGCGATTTGTCCAGTGTTCGATGAATGGAAGAAGCGTCAACAAGGCGATCTTAGTTATCATCTTGTGCATGTGCTTACCGGGCATGATGCTTTGGTAAGTACCGGCATAAGATAGCAAGACGAGAACCAACCCCAGAGTGCCACCATTGTGATGCGCCCGCAGATACGGCCCAACACACGTTGGAGCTCTGCCCTGCTTGGATGACACAACTCGTAATCTTAGGTCGGTTATCGGACAAAACCTTTCACTTCCACACGTTGTTAGGGCGATGCTTAGCGACAGGAGGGCTTGGAAGGCAATGGCCGAATTCTGTACAGAAATCATGTCACTCAAAGAGGACGCAGAACGCATAAGGGAAAATGACCCTGTCGCGGATCTTGTCGTAGGCGACGGTCTGGTCGGGGACGGCGATCACCTCGTCGTCTCTTTTTTGGCACAAATAGAGGAGGTCGGCATAGCCCCTAGCCTCCTCTCGGAAGTCATCATTTTTGTGAGTCACTTTGCTTAGATAGTTCCATTTCGTTCATAATACCTTTCAAAACGCGTCCCGATCACAATCCCTATCAAATGTCAAATAGTGACGGCCTGAAGTATGTAAATATCTTTCAAATGACGAATTGAAAGGGATTGCGATAGATTTCAAAATTAGACAATTAGCCCCAGATTTTAAAATAGGAACACATTCATAGCCTTTTTTTTTAATTTTAAAGATAAAGTACTTATTACTTACTTATACGAACCCGCGACCTTTGGAAATCCGGTCCAATGCTGACCAATGCTGACCACAGCATTGGACCGGATTTCCAAAGGTCGCGGGTTCTATTCCCGTCTGAGAATTCACTTGTGGCCGAGTTTATTTTTTCCAATATTTTCTATTTAAAATTTACCATAAGTATAAAAATAGCATTGAAAAATGCAAAAATTACAAAAATCATAAAAAAAATAAAGTACTTATATCGGTTAAGTTTTGGAGAAGGAATCAGGGGACAACGAATCGTTAATTTTGTCTACGTTTCTTAAGATTTTATTGAGATTTTCTCCTAAATATCGAAAATATACATGAAGAAATACTTATCTATATACTAAATTCAGGTTCGCAAAATTTGTGACGACTCGATAGGGACTTTGGCGCGTAGTACGCGGCCGAGTAAGGTATCAAATTAAAGGTACTCGAGTCTATTTGCTCCGAAAACTATAAAATATACAAAATGTTAAACGTGATGATCACAAACTGCAATTAAAAAGTGTCATTATTTTCGCATAATTTGGAATTTTTCGTCGATCGACGAACCCGAGTATCGGGTTGTAATGTTTATATAATGCTTGCATGCTTGTATATCAGGCGTGATGTATTGTCAAAGTCGTGCAAGCATTGTCTTGTTAAGATATAGTTTAGCATAGATCAATGATATCCCTAATGTCACGATTTCGTCTCCAACCCAACCGAATCGAAGTTACTTGCGGAATTTAATTCTATCAATTGTTATTTTGGGTTTGGTTATAACGAAGCTCGTGGCTTATAAAGTAGGGCCTTGTCGCACGTTTGGTGTTTGAAATGATTTCGTGTTGACTACGGTTTTAATAAAAATGTCTTCTAAACGTAGGTAACCTTTTGAATAATACAAAAATAAGTTAATGAAGAGCAGTGCCGAAGGGTGTATACATGTCGAAGGCAAATTGTAGAATTCACCGTTTTACAAAATGCCTAGACAGATTGTAAAACATGATTTTAAAAGCCTGATTGAGGCGAGCTCGTTGCACCAGCTCGCTTTATTGTAGCACCAGGGAACCTAACAATAACCTAACAACTCTTCTGTACCAAATTGGGAATCAACACAATAGAATTAGCTAATTGGATTTTGTATGAGTTTACAATCTGCCTAGCCATTTTATAAAAAGGGCTCATTCAACAATATGCCTTCGACATACACACCGATTCCCATCTGGGGGGCTATTCTCGCGCTGAAATATGTCGAATTCGACATTTTTATAATATTAATTTCTTTATTAAAAATCTAAGTAAAATCTCTACAACTGTCAAAATCCTTTAATTTCAATTATCTTTGATAATCCTATAATGTCGAAGATTGCTTTTAGTGAGCCTTGAATACAGATTTTTGACTCCAAAAAGTCGAATTCAAGATGTCGAAGGCGCGAGAATCGGGCCCCAGGGCCCTTAGCCAAAGTAACAATTCAAAAACGATAACGAAGTTCGAAAATAATTAAATGTATGGGATTGGTGGATTGGCATAGGCCACGCTAAATCACGTGGTCTTACCGCAAGTTAATTGGCGCATATAGACAATAACGAATCGAATTATCGTTTCGCTACATAACGATGTTACTTTGTCTACGGGCCCAGGGCCCCTACGGCTCAAGTGTCGTCGGCATTGAAATCGACTTCATTTGACAGATGTATGTGACATATTGCTCTTAGTCTTTCTTCTTCTTTCTTAATAAATGGCTTGCTTAAGATAAAATTCGCGAATTTTGCCAATGTCAAGTATATTTTATAGTACTTATCGAAATTGTACGGTAGATTGAGTTAAAAAGGGAGACTTACAACACGTGAAATAAAACAACTTTTGCGGGAAATTTAGTGTGATTTATTTACCCGAAATATATATTTGGTGTTATAATTTTTCGGTTTATTTGAGGTTTTTTGGTTTCCCGACGTTTCGGCACCTTTTCAGTTGCCGTGGTCACGGGTTGACGGCAGTCAAATTATAGTACCAAATATATATTTCGGGTAAATAAATCGCACTAAATTTCCGCAAAAATTGTTTTATTTTAATTATGAGTGCGCGAAGTAACTTAAGATGTGCTTACAACACGTGTTATTAAGAAAATAACTCGGGTGAAACTCCCTCTTAGTCTTTGGTCAGTTTTCATTTGTGTGACAAAAAAGCAGCAATGTGTCACATCCATCTGCCAAATGAAGCCGATTTCGATGCCGAAGCCACTTGCGTGGTTCAGCCCTAGCTTCCCTTTTAATATGTGTGTGTGATGTTTAATATGTATATTATGTATGTGTTTACAAAAAAAAAGTATATAAGTATGTTTATCCGTTATCTAGTATCCATAACACAAGTTCTTCATGATACTTAACGTGGGCTAGATAATTGGTGTAATTGTATGGAAATATTTATTTATTTATTATTTATTTTAGAAATCCCACCCCCACCATGCAGCCCCCTAATTGTCTAATTTCAAAATCTATCACAATCCCTTTCAAAGTTATTGTGATTTTGATAGTGATTTATGGTATTGTCTAACTTATAGTCGCAATAATTTTTTTATTTCTTTATTGACACTTCTTCATACATTGAAAGATATTTTCGTCTGTCACTTTGCTTAGACAGTTCAATTTCGTTCATTCAATACCTTTTAAAACGCGCCCCGATCACAATCTCTATCAAGTGTCAAATAGCGACAGCCTGAAGTATGTAAATATCTTTCAAATTACGAATTGAAAGGGATTGCAAGGGAGAGCATTGGACCGGATTTCCAAAGGTCGCGGGTTCGATTCCCGTCTGAGAATTCACTTGTGGCCGAGTTAAATTTTTCCAATATTTTTCTATTTAAAATTTACCATAAGATTGCGATAGATTTTTAAATTAGACAATTAGCCCCCGGATCGTAATAATTATGTCATTTATTTATTTCCTGTCACCAATTAGTCAATTAGACGTGGTCAGGCAGTTGCAAAGTAAACGAAATGTTTTATTTTCCATGCTTATTATTGTTTAATTTGTGGATTTTTATTTGTTCGGTTTACCTTCGCCACATTTCGACTCATTGCCACTGGAATATTCTATCCCCCGGTTCCTATATTCAGCAACAACGATTCGTTTTGGCAAGCTACGGACATTTATATTTTGCCATATTTTCCATCAAAATTTAACTGTCCGCGTAGCAAAATGATCCGTTCGTAAGTTATCAACCGTCATCGTGAACTTTTCGTTTTCAAATTCGTGTAAAGTTTTTTGTTATTTAAAAATGTAAGAAGAGAAGATAAGTTAAAACTTATCATAAGTATAAAAATCGCATTGATAATGCAAAATTTCAAAAATCATAAATAATTGGCTATTTCATCTTAATCGATCGTCAAACACTTAAAAAAAGTTTATTTCGATTGCAAGGAAATTCCTAGCAGTATTGATGTGACAACGCTGGCCTACAGCGTATTAAAAATATAAAAGTATTGGAGATTTTCGACGGTGGTTCTCAAGTCTCGGTAGCTCAGTGGTTAGAGCATTGGACCGGATTTCCAAAGGTCGTGGGTTCGAGTCCCATCTGAGAATTCACTTGTGGCCGAGGTGTTTTTTTCCAATATTTTTCTATTTAAAACTTATCATAAAAAGATAAGTATATATATCAACCATTGAACTGCCGATACCGTAAGCGTGTGGAACACAGGGATATACACACGGATAAAGTCGCATCCTACTAATATTGTAAATGCGAAAAAAATTACAGTTTGTTTGTTACCCTTTCACGCAAAAACTACTAAACCGATTTTAATGAAATTTGGCATAGACATAGAAGATAGCCTGGATAACATAGGAAAATATAGGCTACTTTTTATCCTGATATTCCAACGGGAACGAGAACCACGCGGGTGAAACCGCGGGCAGCCGCTAGGAAATTACTAGTTTTGTTTCGTTTACTTTATATCTAAACTAGCTTCCCGCCCGCGGCTTCGCCCGCGTGGACTACACGACTTATGCTATTGTGGGTTATCCCTAAGAGATAAACATATACCACCGCGGAGTTTTCTGTAGAGCTTTTCAAGGTGTACAAATACTTAGTACATTATTTTGATAAATCTCGTAGGGTTCAGCCTGCGTTTGCAATGTAAGCGGAAAAAATGTAATCATTTACGACATCACATTAGAAACCTCAAAAATTACAGTATTTCTCTACTCTATATTGAAGGTTATTATACGTATAAACCTTCCTCTTCAATCACTCTATCTATTAAAAAAACCGCATCAAAATCCGTTGCGTAGTTTTAAAGATCTTAGCATACATAGGGACAGACAGCGGGAAGCGACTTTGCTTTATACTATGTAGTGATGGTCGGTAGTAAAAATATTAAGTGTGAATTTAATTTCCGTTTCCTACTTTATACCCATAATATTTTCTTTGATTTCGCAGGTAACAGCAAAACGCGGTATCATCTTACAATCTTGCGTAGCAGCCGTAATAAAAATACATAATTTCAGATACTTTCCAAGTTAGATACAAGTCCGATAAGCACTGACACGTTCATGGTTGCGTCTAATTTAGTTCAAAATTAACAGCTAACTTCGATCGTAAAGATATGTTTGTTAATACTTAGTTTACGTCCAAAGAAACATTGTAAAGTTCAGACAAAACGCAGCTTCTTCCAATTTATTAAGCACTACGTCAAAAAGCGCGAGCAGAACGAGCGAAGCGAGCGTGCTGCAGCAGCGGCCGGCGTAAGTTCATAAACAGGGAAAAGTCTCCAAATTAAAGCGTAAACAGCATAATTAAGGAAACTATTAACCGGTTGACGGGTTGAGAATGCTTCATGGCTTTTAATCTGCCATTTCATGTATATGTCGCAGCATCTCAAGGAAGGAGTGCTGCTATTGATTTCCGTTTCCTTTTAAAACATCAGGAAAATATTGCCTGAATGGAATCATAGATGGCGTAACAGAGCGCTGCCAAAGTCAGACAGTGTATTGACACACCACGTCTGACAGACGTTAATGGTGGTATGGTGAATGACATTGGCAGGTAACAGATGACGTAGATCCGGTATGTTGAATGATCTGTGGAAAACGGAAGAAGCCTAAACACAAAAAAAAATATGTTGAATGACAGTGACGTTTGTTTGATAAATGACAGATGTTTTGGCAGATGACGTTTATAAAGGCGCCAAAAGGCGGAAAATCATTATTCTTTGGCGGGTATTGGAACGGAAGTGTTACGCTGTCTTGAGACCATTACGTTTTAAATCGACGCATATCTCAAAAATCATTAATTTCCTTTGTTATTTGGTTGTCAATTTCGAATTAATCACGTTTGAAGAAGTTAATTTGCAGTTTTTTGTAAAGAAAATCATGGATAACAGTGAAAAGTGCAACGATGTCCCGACATCTATTTGTTTTATTGGAATAAAGATTAAATAAATTAAAATGTGTGTAAAAGGTATGCCTTGTTAATTCGTCCAGGAATTGTAACTTGGACAAATAACAATGCATACTAAAGTTACAGGCAGACGCACAATTTTAACGTAATACTATATGAGCTCTGGTAGTGTCTGCTGAGCTGTCGGTCTTGGGTTTGACCCACACCATCGACAAATATTCATTTTAATGAATACCAAATAAAAGTCAAGTTTGGAATTTGCTTCCACTATAAAATTTCATCATTATAATGAATTCAACAGTCAGGCAACACGCATTAGAAACAATGTATAGATAGAGACGCGAATAAAATCACTTAGCGTACTTATCGTATGGTTTCCTGCGGGTTTATCTAACAGCGTTATTGCTTATTCCTACCACAAAGTACGTGAGGTGCCAAGCAGAGAGAAATCTTATTTCGAATTTGACATTTTATGGAGCCACAAATTTTTATCAGAAACAGAAAATATTGGACTGTCGAAGATCGCTGAGAAACATTTTGACAATTAACTAGTAAAGAAAACATTTCTGATAAAGAAATATGGCTAGAAAAATTAAAATTTCTAGATGTCGTCGCAGGGATAGAACAATACAAAATGCCACGTTACAGTGAACGTTTACAAGCGTTTTCGAGCACTTGCAGAAGTATTCAGTCACTGTAACATTGTGAAAGTAGAGGTGCTCTAAAGCTAGAGCTTCATCATCATCAGCCATACTTAATGTCCCCACTGTTGGAGAATGGCATTCTTTATGGATAGGTAAGGAGAATGGCCCACCATGCTGGCCCAATGCGGAATTGTGGGTTTTGACAACTGCAAATACAGTGTCCAGTGCCGGATCAACGGCTTAATGCCTTACGAAGCATGGAGTCGAAATAGTAAATTTTTGGACACGCATCCCGTGACATCGCAGGTCGAGGGAACGAACCACTGTGCCAACTAGCTCCACCGAGTTTCGGGAGCTTGCCTTCTGCGAACTTTTTGTTTTGTGTCTCCACCGATGCCGAGGCACTAGATGCCGCCAAGATAACTAATCAGCACTAAAGTTCGATTTACATTGTGCTAAATCTGGCGTAAGATTAGGTTTCTATGTGATAGAACGGTTATTAAGGGAGTATGTTATGGAGCGGTTGAAGTGCATTTTATGAGCGTAATAACGCGATTAAATAAGTAGATATCTGAAAACACTACACACATGGATCTGTGAGCCTAGCATAAGCGTAGCTCGAAAACGAGTTGCATTTTAGCGAGGTAAACTCAAACTCAATATTATTTATTCAGTATAGTTACAAGCACTTATGAACGTCAAAGAAGCTATGCCATCGGTTTACAAACCCTACGGCGGGAGACCTTGTAACGAGAAGAACCGGCAAGTAACTCGCCTAGGGATGTTTTTTTTCTTACTGTTTTATTTCATACAGAGTCGTCAAATTGAAAAGTGACCTCAACAAATCAGTAAGGTCACTTTCAATCACAGAAAAAACTAAAATAAAAGTACATTTTATAGAAAATCTAACCAAAAACAATTTTCAATTTGCAGAGAAAGATATAACAAACATTTCATTTCTCGCATTACAAGATTACTGTAACTACAAACGTAAAACTATCTATTTGCAGTTTTGCAAATAGACAGTTTTACGTTTGAAGTTACATATAGATGTGTTACATATAGATGTTACATTATACAGATGTTGAACCGATTTCTGTGATTCTTTTTTTGTTCGATGCAGAATAGTTGCCAATTGGTCCCATAAGAATTTCGTTTAGTTTGACCCAGTACTTTTATGTTTCGAGCATTTTTATATATTTCATTTCATATTTGTTACTTGAAATCAAAAAATAAACCTTTTGGAGTCGGTGCAAGCCAAGGCAAGAAAAATAAAATAGTAGAACCGCAAAGTAGAATGCTTTGGCTGGCACCGACTCCAAAAGGTTTATTTTATGCTTTTTAGTGTTTTGAAGTCGGTTTTAATTTTTTTTATAAAAAGTTTTTATTTCACAGTTTTTAAAGGTAGATTTTATTAGGTAGGTAGATTTTAAAAATTACGCACTTAGTTTTTGCCTTTCTTTTTGTATTATTCCTTCACATATTTATAATAATTGTCTTTTTTAACTGGCAGCACCCGTTCACGAGCATGATGCATGAACCAGCCATCGCTTTGATCTATAAGCATGATATTCCGAAACCCAGCAGCTTCCGCCAGGTATTCGGTCACAGGACAAATACAAATGTTCTTTCAAGTCAACGAAAAATTCAACCCATTAAAAATTAATGCTTGAAATTGCTTAAGAAAGCATTTTTGTAATCTAGTAGGTACTTCATCGATTTCAGTATTATTTATTGACATTCAATCTCGAACTCAACGCGATTCCGTCAAGAGAGAAGGCAAAGATTTTATTAAAAAATATACCTAAGTATTCTTAATTAAGGAAGCTAATTATTACGTATTTCCTTCAAATTAACAGTTAACTGCGATTGCAAACGCTGCTATCTCGTCATCTAACCGCCAGTTATAAATTTGTTCGGGTCACAATCTGCCGGTTAGCGTTAATTACCTAACGTACCTGTAGCTAGCTATGCAACTTGCCACTGTTGCATCGAACGTGCACTTGGTTTTAGAAACAACTGAATTATAATTATATATTAAAACAACGGGAATAAAACGCGACATATATTATGTAGTCCAACTATGTACTTACAGCTTGACGTTTCGGCTATGTTGCAATAGCAGTTTCGGCTATGTTGCAATAGCCGTGGTCACAAACAGACTGGCGATATTATTGCAACATAGCCGAAACGTCAAGCTGTAAGTACATAGTTGTATACTACATAATAAATGTCGCGTTTTAGTCCCGTTGTTTTAATATATAATTATAATGGAAAGCGAAAGTTTAATATCTTATATAACTGAATTATAAGTCAGAATCTGGGAAATGTGGTAACTAAATTGTTTTGCGAAGTTTAAGTTTAGTAATCGTGCATTTTTGTCTTATTTTTTCTAACCTAAATTTGTTTTAAAAAAGCTGATAGAGAAAGCTGTATACGAATATAGCATGTAGGCAGGTAACAATGAACCAAGCTGGCGTTGGTGGGGGTGCCATCGCCGGCCTTGCACGGTTTCCACCGTCTGGGAAGATGGCTAAACTTGCTCGGCCATCTTCCAGCCGTGAGGGGGCCCGGGTAACCCGGCCACGGCCGCCTGGTCTTTAGGGGTGATTGCGAACCCTACCCCCCGTGACCAATGGCGGCCTGGAGGGCAAGTACTAGGAGTTTTAGTTGGTAGTACCCGCCCAGGTGAGTCCAACATTTCGAATCGCCCCTGCACCTGGGGGCGAGGGATGCGTAAAAGCATTTCTCCTAGTATAAAAAAAAAAGGCAGGTAACAATGATCCAAAGCGAAATTAAGGCAAACATCACCATAAACACTTTTCCTTTATTTTCAAAAGTATACGTACATCTTATGTTTTGGCGCGCACTGTTCATTCAAATAAAACAACTTTTACGGATATCAAACGCGCTATATTTCCACGAACTAACTTGTAATTGTCCGTATTTTTAGGTTTTTAGAGGTTTTTTTATTTTGATGACAGTCATCCCGTGACCACGGCAGCTGTAAAGGTGCCGAAACGTCGGGAAAATCAAAAAAACTCAAAAGTTGTTTCATTTCAAAAGTATTTTCATTATTAAAGAAAATCTGACGAATTCATAAAAAAAATATATTCAGTTTCGAGAGAGCTAGACTAAAATAGGTTTACACAGAAGAATATTTAACCAAACCTTTACTTTGGTTTCTAAAATCTAAAATAAAACTGTTCTTATTATCATTGTTTATATTGCTTGTGATTAAATGATATAAAGATTTTAGTACCTATGATATTTTTTTAATAAGTTAAGTGTATTATTTATATAGTAGTATGTTTGTTTGTCATGATCTTGTTAATTAATTATATTGTATTTGGTTGTTTAATTTAAGTATAATGTAAATCCTTTTTGCCTGAAACACAGGGTATTCCTAGTTCAGGCTAATTATATAATTATAGTTTTTGTAAAAAATTCTAGGCTATAAGTTTTTAACACTGTAATGTTTTTGATTATTGAATTAATTATTTATTGTGTAATGAAGCACATCGTTTTCTATAACATTAACCAACTATGGTAAATTTTAAATAGAAAAATATTGGAAAAAATTAACTCGGCCACAAGTGATTTCCAAAGGTCACGTGTTCGATTCCCGTCTGAGAATTCACTTGTGGCCGAGTTAATTTTTTCCAATATTTTTCTATTTAAAATTTACCATAAGTATAAAAATAGCATTGAAAAATGCAAAAATTACAAAATCATAAATTAACCAACTACTTACTTGCTCATATCAACTAAACAATACCTCCTATCCTATGTCTCAACACTAATGCAGCATAACGAATGCACAACAGCAAGCAACCCACCCAGCTCAACAATATCATTAACCACTCGACTCTAATCTGATTCTCGTTAAATACCCGGAATCGAACCCGCGATTGCGCAACCGAGATGCGATATGAGCTTTTTGATAACTACGCTGACAACTCTGCAGTATCGTGCGAAAATTCTACAGCTAAATTGTCTATACTAAGATACCACATCTTGGTATAGGCTAAAATTTACTTCAAAAACACCAGTTGTATGTTGTATGTAACTTGAGGTCCGTAAGTTTCTCTAGGGGCCTACCGCCATATCTTAGCGCAGTATTGTTTCAATCTTACCATGCTATTTCGTACTACGAATCACTTAAAGTAAGCTTGTTTTTTGACCAAAGTTTAGTGACGTCTGCGCTCAATCATCGCCTCCAAAGTGTGGAGTGTGTCAAAATGTGACAACTTTATCTTTATCTTTGGACGTGCTATGTATATATAGAAAATAAGTTTGTGTCTGATAAAATACCAACCTTCGATCCTGGGAAAATTCTTGACATGACTTGATATGATATGACCCCGCTACAACGCCTAGTAGACGACGACTTACAAAACTTGAATTTGGATGAACTAAGTAATTTGGATGTGGAGAAATAAATATTTTAATCAGCAAAATATCTATTTTGCTATCAACTCTCTTGGGTGATACTAACTACTACTTGCTTACCAAATGGGTCTTTTGCTGATCAATCAAATTATTGGTTTGGTTAGAGTTTTTCGATTATCAATAAATTCAGACTTTTAATTTTGCACAAAGTTGTCTTTTCTGATGAAACTCAGAAGCCCAACTCAAACTGTTGGAGATGAATAATTTCACCTTTTTGCTTCGATGCGATACAAGATGGTATCTTCGAAACGGGATCCCTTTCGTTAACATAATATATGTATTCCTAAAATGTTTTGGCACAATGAATTTGGCATAATTTTTTTGGCATAGTTATACTTGGTCATAATTGATTTTTAGCAGCATATGTAATGTGGAATAATTATATTTAGGCCTAATATATTTATGCATAGTTATAATTTGAACAATGTTTTTAGGCATAGTGTACAGTCGCCTAATAGTATATTTCACTAAAATTGAATATTTTCTATATTATACAGTATTTTCGATATTATACAGTGTCAAAGTAGGTTTAGCTGCGGCGGGGGTGGCCCTTAGGCCACCCCTAAGCCGCCTTTTAATCATTTTAAATAAGTAAAGAACTATATTCCTTATAGTTTGATACCTTTATGCCTTTATAAAGCCATGCTTATAAATTTTATGCTTAAATATGATTAGGCTAATTTTATTTATGATTAAGACATTATGATATTAATGTTTTATATTAAATTATATATTATATTATTTAGTACTACGTTTTAGAATATAATTAAGAACAGAAACATACCTCAGTTATTTCAATTAAGTACCTTTTTTATTTTTTTTTCTCAATTAAGTAATTTTTTTTTTCTTTTCCAATTAACTGATAATACGTCTTGCTAACTTATATAACTTATGCAATGTTAAGGGAAACCTGTAATTAGCCTTACTATAGATCTAAGAACTATTAAGATAATTTATTGTTATAACGCTGTTGGTTTTCTTAATAAATAAATAAAAAAAATTAAAAAAATTGTTATGGAAAAAAAAATATGGATAAATATCATTAGTCTAAATTACCATACTTACTACTTACTTACTCCGGTGGCTCAGCGACCCAAAGTGTGTCTTGGCCTCCGATATTAGAGCTCGCCATCTAACTCGATCTTTTGCTGTTTCGCGCCAGTCCCCAGCATCGAGCTCACGTAGATCGGCCTCCACCACGTCTCTCCATCGATAGCGAGGGCGCCCGACCGGGCGTCGGCCAGTTGCTTGACCGAGATAGGCTCTTTTGGCGCTCCTCTCCAATCCCATTCTTTCGACGTGACCAAGCCATCGGAGTCTGTGTGCCTTCGTTTCTCCAATGATATTAGGCCCAGCCAGGAGATGTTCTACTTCTGCGTTTTTTAAGATCCTCCAACTTCCATCAGCATCATGTTTAGGACCAAAGATTTTACGAAGGATTTTTCTTTCGGCGACCAGAAGCTTATTTTCTTCGCTAAGTGTTAATGTCCAGGCCTCACTTCCGTACATTAAAATAGGCCTGATGACGGTCTTGTAGATCCTGATTTTGGTGATTCTACTGAGAAGCCTGGACATCAGCACTTTGTGTAGTGCTGCGCTGCATCGTAGGGCGTTCTGGATGCGGAGGTCTATCTCCTCATGACGAGTGTTGGTGTCGGTGATTGTGCAGCCCAAGTACTTGAAATTAGCCACTCCTTTGTATGCAATATCTCCAACATGCAGATCTTTACGTTTTTCACGGAGGTTTCTGTAGCGTTTCATGTGGAGATATTCTGTTTTCTCGTGGCTAAACTTAAGACCTACTTTCAGAGCTTCTGCTCCCAAGGTCGCCGCTGAGTATTGCACCTCAATATTATTTTCACCAAGCAGAGCTAGATCGTCCGCGTAACCTATCACCTTGTGCCTTCCGTTAAGTTCGATCCCGACGTCTAGTGATATCACCCGTCTTAGGACATATTCCAAAACCAAATTGAAGAGTATTGGTGACAGAGCATCGCCCTGTTTTAGTCCGGTCACCACCGAGAATTCCTCAGTCAGCTCGCCCTGGACTCGGACTCTCATTCTGCTTTCTTTTGTGGCAGTTTCGATCATGTCGACCAGTTTTCTTGGGATGCAAAAGTTCCTTAAAATGGTGTACAAAGCTGCCCGATCGATACTGTCATATGCCTTTGTGAAGTCCACAAATAGTGCGTGGATACTTTGTGCGTACTCCCATTTTTTCTCCATTAGCTGTCTCAGAAGAAATATCTGGTCCACCGTGCTACGATTCGGCCGGAAACCGCACTGGTAATCCCCGAGGATTTTTTCTGCATATGGTTCCAGTCTTTTGAGCAGTACATACGATAAGACCTTGTACGCTGTCGGCAAAAGGGCTATTCCGCGATAGTTGGTGCACCTTTTTTTACACCCCTTTTTATGGATTGGACAGATGACGCCTATGTTCCATTCCCCGGGTTGCTTTTCGGCCTCCCAAATCTTGAGTAGCAACTCGTATAGTTTGGTTTGGACTGCTCTCCCTCCATACTTCCAGACTTCCGCAGGTAAGCCATCAATTCCAGGCGCTTTATTATTTTTAAGCCTCATGATAGCTATTCTAGCTTCTTCGAAGGTTGGAGGGGTCACCTCACTTGCATTATCTTCCGCAGTGCGCGGGACAGGCTCTTCAGGTGAGGGGCAATTCAGGAGTTGCTGGAAGAAATTGCGCCATTGAGATTTAATTTCTTCCCCATCAGTTATCAGGTTGCCATGATCGTCTTCGAGCAGTTGTGCAGTGGGTTGATATCCTTTCTTACAAGATTTTACTTCCTGGTAGAACTTTCTACTTTGATCGGCTCTAATAAGAGTCTCCATGCCTTTGACTATGTCATCCATGTGCTGTCGTTTGGATCTTCTAAACACTTTTATCGCTTCTAGTCTTATCTCTTTGTATTTATCTTCCCACTGTGCATCTTGTTCTGACAGAATTTTGTACTTTCTCCTCTCCTCTGCCAAGCGCTCGCACTGATGGTTCCACCATTTTCTCCGTTTTTTTCCTTCTCCTACGTCCCAGAACTTTAATCGAAGATTTTTTTATGATATTTCTGATTTGTTCCCAATTTGTATCTATATCTTCATCTATTTCTAATTCCTTAAAACTGTTATATAATTCCAAATGAAATTTACTTCTTGACTCTTTGTCTTTTAAGCTGTCAGTGTTGATTGTTTCCTCACTCTTGATGTGCTTAGGTCGGTAAATCTTTATTCTAGCTCTTACTTTTACTCCCAGCAAGTAGTGATCACTGTCACAGTCTGCTCCTCTATACGATCTTACATCTTGTATGGTATTTTTGTGCCGTAAATCAATAAGAACATGGTCAATTTGATTGACAGTTACTCCATCTGGGGATTTCCAAGTGCCTTTGTGAATGTCCCTGTGAGGGAACATGGTGCTTTTGACTACCATTGCTTTCGAGGTCGCAAAGCTTATGAGTCTCAGACCGTTATCGTTGGATGTTATATGCTTGCTATGTCGTCCTATGGTAGGTATAAAAATTTCCTCACGCCCGACCTTCGCATTAAAGTCTCCGATCACAATCTTGGCATCAAAGCTTGGGAGTTGCTCGTATATTGATTCCAGATGGTCGTAAAATTCATCTTTTCCGTCCTCGCTCGAAGGTTCAGTCGGAGCGTATACATTGACTATTGAATAGTTAAAAAAATTCCCTCTAATGCGAAGTATACAGAGTCTGTCAGATACAGCATCGAACTTCATCACATTCCCAATCAGTCTTCTTGATACCATAAAGCCAGTGCCATGTGTGTGCTGTCCTGTATCACTACCGCTGTAGAAAATAACTGAGCTATTGTCGACATTGCATTCTCCTTTGCCCGGCCATCTTACTTCTTGTAGAGCGGCTATACCTACGCCGTGTCTTACCAGTTCTTTGTTCACTTGGTACATTGCTCCGGGTCTATACAGAGAGCGCACGTTCCATGAAGCTAATCGGAGGTCCATAGTGTCTCGCCAGTTGTCGTTTGTTTTAATATCGGATCGGTTTTTCTCTAATATCGGTTTCGTAACAAGAAAGTTTTTACATGGGAGGGGCGTTAACCCTCCGCACAACCCCCGAGATGCTGGAGGACCACACCTTACTTTGGTCAGCGAGCCCATCGGACTTAGCCGGTAGCGTAGCTAGGCTGTGCTACCGACCGTTCCCCCATCCGCCACCCGGGGGACGCTCCCCTACGCCGTGAGGGCCAGCGCGGCTAAATTATTTACCATGTGCTAAAATATTTTATGGTTATTTTTTTTATGCAAATGGATAATGAACCCTTCGAAACTCTATGTAATACTCTACAATATGTGACAGAATCAATCTTCTCCTCTGTGGTCTAGTGGGAACAACTACCGCTATAAGACGCAGGGGTCCCGAGTTCGATTCACAGCGGGGGAACATTTTATATTCGGTTTCGTTGGTGGCAGGGATTGTTGTAAGTCTGCCTGGCTAACTACCACCATCTTATGTAAGTCTAAATAGTTGTGTTCCGGCAGTTTGAGATAAGATAGCCAGTTCCTCGATGATTGAGAATTCCGATAGAGGCCCGCTTCCATCTTCAGCCTTATTAATACTGGTATGATGAGGCCAAGAGTCTTCCCGTTGTTCATAAAAAAGCTAATATTATTTGAAAGATTTAACTTGCCGACAGCCAAGTAGGTAAGTAACAGGACCGTTAATGTAGCTTTGTTTACTAAGATCAGACGGCCTCCACCTTATTTCAGTAACATGATATTGTGTGAATAATTCTAAGAGCTATAATAAACAAAATGGCAATACCAAAGGTTAATCCAGCCTAGTTTATGTTTGATTTCCTTAACACCTGCAAGATTCGGGCGTTTTGAGTAATAACCGATAATAAAATGGGTATGGCAGATACCTATATTTTACTATTGGCGGTACGCGACCTCACCTGGGTTTGATTTAGGGTTAGGTTAGCCAGTAAACTCAGATCATTGTATATTATAAACCTTCCACAGAAAAAGGAACACATGGAATGGAAGAGATTAAAATTCAAACCGACTTCAAAAAGTAAAAAATAAAACTTTTGGAGTCGGTGCCAGCCAGGCATTCTACATTGCACTTCTATTAACTATAAATTTTTTTGACCTAGGCTAGCTAGCACCGACTCCAAAAGTTTTATTTTTTACTTTTTAAAGTCGGTTTGAATTTTTTTTATAAAATGTTTTTATTTCAAATTTTTTGGTTACATCATGTGCCGTTAATTACACTAAAAATCAGCCCATACACAACAATGTCATCTAGGTAAACGACAACTTGCCAAAAGGTGATTAATATTTTTCAAGATTATGAAGAAACTACTAGCCAGATCTTCGTAAAAATTATATGGGACTACACATAAACCATTTTCTTTCAGATAAAAAAAGAATTATAAAAATCTGTTAACAACTGGCGAAGTTATGGAAGAACATACATAAAAAATATATATATATATATATAGTCGAATTGAGAACTTCCTCCTTTTTTGAAGTCGGTTAAAAAACCGTACCTATGTTGGTTGTCATCTTTTTGCGCGAATACCAGAACCCTTTCTACGATGTAGATTATTTCACATTCCCAACGTGCCTATTTTTGATGCGGCGCTCTTTAGTCCTTACAATGCAGATTTTTTGATAAATATAACAAGAAGGTAACTATTTACTAATCTGTGTGGTATAACTACTTAAGTGGAGGGCACTGTTTTAGCGATCGCCCCCCGACTTCATCTGTCTTGATTCACTAAAGCTTAGTTAGAGCTTTTCTTAAGATCCAGGTATGTTTGTTTATCAGATCTTTTATCAAAACTGTTTAAAGGTGGGCTAAACCTAATGATTCAGCTATTTATAAGGTGTTATAGCTAGGGTTGCCAACCGTCCCGCTATATGCGGGACGTACCGTTTCTAAGACCCTAAAGGAGGCGTCCCGCTCAGGGTGCGTGCGGGACGCTAAATATCCTGCTTGTCGGGATACGTTATCCGTAAAGCTGACAACTCCAAAAAATGTTTAATTTATGATGCGTGCACAGTTCATTGAACAACGCACTAGGTATATTTCACTTTTAAACAAACTATTATTACAATTTTATTACTTAGATTTTTCTATCTTAATAAAACAGGATGCACGTGTGAATTCATTCATATTGACAAGAAATCGGACCCTCCAAATCGGATCCGACATGTCTCCGTGTGATCGGGCGATTAGTAGTTTTAGGAAATAAAAAAAATAAAAATAAGTAGTTGGATCTCGCTTTTTAAACCCTTGTCCCGCATTTAACATCATGATTTCCCGCAAATTCGAAATTGAAGGTTGCCTGGAAGAGATTGCTATTTAGCAATAAGGCCGCCTTTTTGTATGCTTTCTGTCTATTTTGTTATTTCTTTATTGTTTGTTGTGTTCAATAAAGTGTTTTTATTATTAAGGTTGACAACCCTAGTTACAGGCTATCGTTACAGCAGATATCTGTTTTGCATCAGATACAAGTAATTTCAAACGTCGCTTGCGCAATAAGCGTGTTGAACTGTTGAGGCCCTATGTAACTGGTAAAGGTCCCTTCTTCATATAGAGAACGACTTGGTGTGAACTAATGGGAAGATAAATCAATTAGGTTTCTGCTTCGACTCCGTCCATATGGAAATCCATAATATTATAAATGATAGTGAAAGTTTGTCAGATGTTTAATTGTTTTATTCCGGTCAAAGGTTCCCTTGGGATTTTCCAAATGTCTTCGAAAACGAAGTCGCAGGCGGTTAGTTCGTTTATATCTTGCAACTAGGTAGTCCTTACTATGAGTAACTCCAATATTTCGCGTCAAAAAGTAGCCTATTTACTTCTCCAAGGTCTAATCTATCTCTATATCATAATCCTTGTTCAAAGGTTCGGACACGTAAAGGTTTTACGCACTTACGATACTTGTCTCAGCCACATAACACTTACTGCTAGGTATAGGCCTCCCGCAACCGCCGGTCACAGGGGAGAATACCACAAATGGCCCTCCATGACCTACGGCGGTGAGAGGGCAAGTAGTGAGGGGTTTAGCTGGTAGTGCCCCCCCCCCCCTTCCGGCCCCCCATTCAACCTTTTGAGGCTGAGTGGGGGATCGGGAGGTGGTGGTCCCTCCCTTCTCTCTCGATCTAATAGGCTCGATAGGGTGCCGGACTCGCGAGTCCGGTATTCTAGGCGAGCCCATCATAACCGTTTGGTATGCTTAAACGCATTCCCCTCACTCAAAACCAAAAAAAAATAAAAGCTATAGGCCTCCCGCAAGTTGAGACGATGCTGCCCGTCTCCTGAAGGCTGAGTCCCTTAGTCGCCTTTTACCAACCCACGGGATGAGAGGGGGTAGTGCTATTCTAAGCCGTCGCCAAAACATAAGATGTACAGTTACGTACATCTTATGTTTTGGCGCGCACTGTTCATTGAAATAAAACAACTTTTACGGATATCAAACGCGCTATATTTCCACGAACTAAGTTATAATTGTCCGTATTTTTAGGTTTTTTAGGGGTTTTTTTGATTTTCCCGACGTTTCGGCACCTTTACAGCTGCCGTGGTCACGGGATGACAATTACAACTTAGTTCGTGGAAATATAGCGCGTTTGATATCCGTAAAAGTTGTTTTATTTCAACGAAACTATACAGCTTTATGACTAGTCATAGACTATATTTGTAGTACAATCGGGGAACTTCCCGGTTGACTAGTAGAGTTATTTTGGGAAACGTTTTCTCGGAAAGTACTAAGGTTAAAGAAATAATTAATTATTCAAATGAAATACCTCTTACTTATCTATGATGATCTTTCCCTTAACATCCTTTCCCGTTGACTGGTAGAGAATGCCTAAGGGCATTAAGTCCGCCATTTGCTTTATTTGTGCAATAAACGTTTAGCTCGATGCTTTCTAAACACTGTGTCTCGCTCGCGTACTTTAGACAATCCAATTTATGATCCACGTTAAAGAGAGCACGCCTACTGACCATAATTCGTTGTAACAATCTAAATTCCATTGCATTTTAACCTATGAACAAATCGAGCTAAACCTAAGTACTTATTATTATAAAAAAAAATAACTTCGAAAACTAAAAAGCAAAACCTAAGCCTTTTGGAGTCGGTGCCAGCGAAGGCATTCTGTTTTATTAATGTAGTTTTTTTTATTTTTAGTGTCGGTTGTTTTGTAAACTACAGAAGGTTTTTCTAGATTAGATTAGGTTTCATGGTACATTATAAACGGTATTATAAACGATATGGTACATAATAAAAAGGTTTCATGGTACATGGTACATTATGAGTATCGTGAAAATTGCATCGTCTAATCTAAGTAAACAAAAATGTTTTATTTATGGGACCAAATGGCATCTTATCGAACAAAAAATAATCACGTAAATTGGACCACAAATCTCGACGTAATCGGTGTACGGTAAAAAAAACACTCCAACCGAATTGAGAACCTTTTTAGAAGTCGGTTTAAAATACGCCTCGTAAACGAGTTGACAGTTGACATGGCAACGGTGTGGAAGAAATTCAAAATAGCATTAAATTAAATGAAGGTACCTATGTACTTACTGTTTCTGTGTTTCGCGCAAAAGAATGGCACATCCTAATATTATCTAGGGCAAGATGCAGTCACACAGAGATTATTATTTTCAGCTACACGACATAATTATTTCCAGCACATAAAATATTAAACAAGAAAATATACTAGAAAAAGGCAACTAAACTCGGAGAGATAATTAGACGGTAAAAATTTAAACAAACAGCTGTCATTGTTTTTTTCATAAATTATTGAAATGATACCATATACAAACACATATCCCCAAAACCAACTACATTAAGATTTGCTTTAAAAAAAGGCATGAACGTTTAACACTCTTCATTAATTTTCGAGGAAACAAAATAAACAAAGAAATTTATACATAACTCTTTTAGATTTTAAAAAGATTAGATGACTTACATATTTATTTTCAATAATTCGACATAACATTTTTTTGAGTACTGTTCACACTGTGGCAAATTATCGTGGCTCACGAACCTTTTTATTTGAGAAATAATATTAATGAAATTATATTGCAGTGTAATTCTACAATTTAACTATATTAAATCCTATCCTATCCTATCCTACTAATAATATAAAAGCGAAAGATTGGGAGGATGTTTGTTTGTTATTCTTTCACGAAAAAACTACTGAACGGATTTAGATGACACTACAATATATAGCTTATACATCAGAAATCAGACTTATATATTACAAATCACGCGGGCGGCCCTATAATATTATAAATGCGAAAGTTTGAATGGAAGTTCGTTACTCTTTCACGCAAAAAGTACTGACGGATTTAGATTAAATTTTACAGTATAAAACTAATACATGAGAATAATACAGTGGCTAAAATTTATGCCGATATTTCTACGGGAACGGGCACCACGTGGATGAAACCGCAAGCGGCCGCTTCTTTTATTATTTTCCGATTTTTCGATTCCTTTAAACTAAATTTATTGTGATTTTCACTAACTTGGCCTACTAAGTGTTACCAGAACTTGAAAAGTACCAGAACTAGAAAACTCATGGTTCTTTTGGTCATTTAAAAAACGATTGTTGGACTATTCGAAAGTACTTATCTATAAGTCTATTTGAATAAAAATCTTTGATTATAACTTTTTAATTTTGCATTTTACAATGCTATTTTTATGTAATAAATATTAAACAAGAAAATATACAAGAAAAAAGCAACTAGGGCGACATGAGACTAGTTGCTTTTTTCTAGTATATTTTCTTGTTTAATATTTATTACATAAAAATCTTTGACTTTGTCTTTGACTTTGACATCTCCCGCGCTAGGAGCCAAAATTATAAACGCGAAATTATGTCAGTTGCTTTGTTTACTCTTTCACTCTATTCGCAAAAAGTGATAAACCGATTTGGAAGAAATTTGACTCATTGGATATGGATTACAAACATAGGCTTCTTTTGGTCCCGATATTCGAATGGTAACTGGAACCACGCGAGTGAAACCGCGGGCGGCCGCTAGATATGCACGAGTACCTATTATAGATAATTATAATAAATAACTAAAAACTAAGTAAATTTAGCTTGCACATTTTCTCCAAATCAGGAGCGTCGTAGCAGCATTTGGCAGTTTCGGCTCTAAAGTAAATTAGATAATCTGCATTAACCCTTGTATTATTGCGAGGCAAGTCACTGATAATAATCTGAAAAACTGTCGTTTTTATTTATGGCAATACTGGACTTTACCTGTAGTGCATCCGGGATGTTCGCTGAGGCCCGCGTTGATTGTTTCGCAACTATGCGCAAAAGATGTGCTTCACTGGTGCGCAGGGTGCGGGGGAGCCCCAACATCATCTTGAACATGCTTGCGAACAGACTTGATTGTTCATATATCAATCGTTGCTGTGGCATATCAAGTGGCATGGCAAAAACCTAATGTATTTATGCAAAATATAAATAAGTACTAACATAGTTCATAAGCAAAACTGTAACTAACAAAATGAGTTGTATTTTAATACTCGATGAAATAAATAAAATTAATTTACTTGACCACAAAAGTTTATTATAAAGCTATCATTGGTTTACAAGTGCAAAACACAGTTGTAATTATGGGGTTTTATTATTTTGTATTTTTATTTTTATAATTTGAGTATTACTTCATTTTTGTATTTTACTTTTTGAAGTCGGTTTTTCGGTCAAGCGGTTTGATACAAACCCGTTCATTTCGGTTTGACTCAAACTAGTAGTGTAGGCAAGTACGGGACTTATTCTAACTTGAAATATTTTTATATAAAACTCCAAAAGTAAAAAATTTGCCTTTTGGAGTCGGTGCCACCCAAGACATCGATGGTGCATTCTTTAAATTCCACATTGCACTTCTATATTTTGGCCTTGGCTGGCACCGACACCAAAAGGCTTATTTTTTACTTTTTGATGTTAGAAGTCGGTTTTTATTTTATTTATTACTAAAAATTTTAACACATTTTGATCGCCCGAGCCAACTCAGCCAACCCATCGAATAACAGACCACAAACGGACTTACTTAACTTGCACAATCACAAAACTACACACTCAATACAAAGCTATCATCCTAGATTAATTGTGCTATTAAAATGTTTGAATATGGCCAGCAACGTTACTTAACAAGAAATCTCTTAATTAGCATAATAAATATCCAAGAGTTTTGCAAACCAGGTAAACATTACCTAAGCCAGGGCTTCCCAAACTATTCGTTGCGACGCCCGACCTCAACGGGCGACCGTCGCAGCATCGTTTGAACCCCCTAGAATGAACACCACCTATCATAGATTTAGAAAGTACGAGCGCAAAAATTCTAAATCTATGGCTATAACACGCGATATCAATCAGGGATTCCCAACCAGTGCGGCGCGCTCCACTTGTTACTCCAGCTGTATGTTACTTTTTATAACAATAATTGTATTTTTTTTATATAAAAGTGTTCATTTTCTGCCCTCAGGGGCGTAGTATTTTTGCAAAACGTTGGGTGAGGCGCATAAGGTAAAACGTTGGCAACCCCTGTACACTATACATCATACTAAGCAAGAGCTTAGAGCGGGACAGTGACACGCTATCATGTTATCGAGTCGACAAAAGCCGTTCATGAGAGGCTTACAGGGGCATCGCGTCTCGATGCGACCGAGTCATGAAAAGCTGTTTTATTTTTAATGAACGAGACGGGGAGACTCAATCAGTATCTATAGTCAAGTCAAGTAATGTCTTGAGTAAAATTCGTTAACGTTTTTATACACTAAACAAGAATTTAAATGAAATAAGAACTTTCAACTTTGCCCGCCTTCAGGATACGGGCAGCAGCGTCTCCTGCAAGCTTGGCCATACTGCGATCGCCAACCCGCCTGCCAAGCGTGGCGATTATGGCAAACCCTCCCTTTGGGGGAGGCCTATACCATGCAGTGGGTGTTATGCGGCTGATACGACGAAGATCTTTCAAAAGTAAGAATACTTAGCCATGTATTCCTTTGTATAAGCACATCTTTGGTTATTCTTCATCATACATGATGTTAAGTTTTTGATAAGGCTGAAGATGGAAGCGAGCCTCTCCCTGAATCCTCAATCACTGAGAAACTGGCTATCTTATCTCTAACTGCCAGAACACAACAATGCTGAAAACATTGTTGTTATGGCGTCAGACTTATATAAGATGGTGGTAGCTAGCCAGGCGGACTTTCAACAAGTCCTACCACCAACCAAACCGAATACAATATGTTCCCGGGACCCCTAGGTCTGATACCGGTGGTTGTACTACTATACCACAGAGGCAGTTAAAATGCTATGTTTAGAAAAGCAAGGACATCTGTCTCATTAATAAGTATCTATTTTTATGCTTCTGTTTTGGCTTTGTTCTTACTTTCTATTAAAATTACAAATATACTAGGAACAGTTTTTCTAGTAACCTGTTACTGAGCTAATACTCAAACTTGTAGGTATTTTTGTACTGGGTTGGGAGTTGAGGGGTGTCGTAATAAATTCATTAGTATTCTGTGGCCTGGCCACAGAACAAATAAGTTTGGGAAGCCCTGCCTAACCCATTTATGCAGATGCATTCCTCTACAATAATTATACAGAAAACCATTCAAATATGCTTATAAACTGCAATAGTCCCCTCGTAAATTAATAGGTAGCTTAGTAAATCAATGTTTTCATTAGAACGGCGACAATATCTTAATTGTAACATTTCTATCGGCATGCCAACCCTATGTTTGAATAAAACGACATAATACCAAAAGCGAGAGATAAAACGGACCGCGATCTAATTCCAATTGTCAAAAGTTACAGTTCCTTGCAAGTTAATAGGCTAATAAGCTATTTTGGGTTTCAATTAAGAGGTGAATTTTCAACCAAAATGAAAATGAAAGGCAGAGACAATAAAAATTTTATATGTTTTTATTAGGAAACTTTTGATGAAAGGAGATCGGCCACTTTGGGCTTTACTATGGACACCATTTTTTCATTATACTTTATTTTCAAATAGGTATGGAAAATTATGTAAATAATATTGATTTATATAATGATTGTCTCAAAATACTTGCTTATCAAACATAATAGTTAATGTTTTGTAAATAAGTTACGTAGCTAACAGGCGTTTCCTTTGAATAATGTTGCCAGTTAATGCATAATGTTAGTTACCATATTGATACTACCAAGTGGCAAAATAAGCTAATAATAAAAAAAACTATAGTTTCATTAATTGAATCGAAATTATATTATACGTGTTTTATTTTTTTTCGCACCTATTCACATCATTTGAGATAAATAAAGTATAATGTTTTGATTTCTTGTAGTTTATAGAGACTAATTTATTTTAATGCGCTAACCACATGTCTAATGTGTCAAAACAAAAATATTAAAAAACGTGATGATGAGAGTATATATTCCTTGGATTACGTATTCTTTGAAATACTTTGAAACGTCATTCGCTTCTTGCTGCGTGTTGTGAATGTGTTTATTTTATTGTTGTTTTCTTTTATTTAGCTTTGCTTGTGAAAATGGATATCGATAGTTCCCCACACGAGGACCATGGCTTGCCCTCTGACCCAGTGTCTGTTTCAAATGCTAGATTTCATCGAATATTGAACCCACTTCGAATGACATGTTGCATGTAAATACTTCTTGATTTATTTAAATAATGAACCAATCATTTGATACTTAAAGTCGTATTAGATGTGATGCGAGTACTATCTGCTTCACCAAACAGATATTGTAGTTTGAACATTTAATTATCCATGTTCAGGCCAAGACCCCATACAACTTGGCCGATGTCCTTTACATTTTTTTTTTATATTTATTGAAGCCATTAGGCTGATATTAACAGCAATTAATTGAAGGAAAGGAACTTCAGAATATAAACAAAATCTCTTTGAATAACCATTTTACAAGGTGTTTCGTTATTAGATTTATAGTTTTGTTTTTTTTCGTTAATTCAACTAAGTTTTCGCCACCTCTGCGGGGTCGCTGATGTGTTGTTCAAAACTTTAAGATAAGATTATGTAGTTACTTAATGGCGCTACTAAGAGATAGGTTCACTAGATTTCCTACTATTTATTCATGCTAAAACCACTTTATCTAGAAAGTTTACGATCAGATCTACGCATGTAAGTATCCTCAGTTTCTACCTCCACAACACTAAATCGAAGACATGTAACATTCCCGTTCCTGCGTTCACTTTCTAAACCTTTGACATTATCCGCGGTGCAGCCATGCACGCCCGATTTATGACGTGGACGTGACGGTGGAATGGCCGGGCCATCCTTAAACTGGGTTTCATGACATGGGAACCGTTCGTTACACACTAATGGTGGCCTGCATCTTTGTCTGCTTGGGCTAATTCCAACTTTGAGATATTTTTGTTTTTATTGAGTAAAGAAAGAATAAACCGGCTATACCTAGCGTGCTAACTGCTGTATACTAGCAGTAGCTAGGTACTTCTGAAAACAGGTTATGGACATCAAATTTTATACAAAGTCGTTCGCTACTTTACTTATTTCATGAATTTGTCATGCGAAAATACTAATTTTCGACTACAACCGCTGCTTCTTATTATCGTTTCGACGTCAAATTTAAATTGTTTTGGCCCAGAATTTTGCTATCTTGATAGCGTTGTCGGTAAAAAAGTCGCTAATAAATTATTAATTTACCAGAAGTTGGCGAAAAATTAACTCTACTAGACAAAAAAAACTCATATTTTGTCTAACATAATTTTATGGTCTGTAAATACATATACATAGGTATATTGTAGTTCTATTTGTTTGTCTCCAAGTGCACTACTGCCTTTACCTTCAGCGCCTACTATCATTATTCATTTGATATTTACCTACAGAGTCATTCGATATGTATCTTTATTTCAAATGACGAAATCATGCGCTTTCTCACTTACAACCGACCATTTGTGCAACAAAAGAGAGAGACGAATAGATATTAGTTGGTAGCATTGTAGGTCTACCATTAGTTACTAATTATGGTCAAGTCTAATTGAATGGAAGTTTAATGATATAAATATAATTGGTAGTAAGCGATTCGATTATCCGATTTTAATAGGTTGAATTTACGATTTATTAATGTCGATAATTTTCCTTTCCCTTCACATTGTTTTTAAAAGCTTCTGTGGTCTAGTGGTTACAACCACCGGTATCACACCCAGAGGTCCCGGGATCGATTCCCAGCGTGGGGTACATATTGTATTCGGTTTAGTTGGTTGTAGGACTTGTTGTAAATCCGCCTGTCTAGCTACCACCATCATCTAAGTCTGACGCCATAACAACAATGATTTCAGTATTGTAGTGTTCCGACAGTTAGAGATTAACCGCCTCTGTGGTCTAGTGGTATAAACACCCGTATCAGACCCAGGGGTCCCGGGTACGATTCCCTGCGGGGGTACATATTGTATTCGGTTTAGTTGGTGGTAGGACTTGTTGTAAATCCGCCTGGCTAGCTACCACCATCTTATCTAAGCCTGACGCCATAACAAAATTTTTTTCAACATTATTGTGTTCCGACAGTTTGAGATAAGATAGCAAGTTCCTCAGTGACTGAGGATTCGGGAGAGGCGCTCGCTTCCATCTCCAGCCTTATCAATACTTAACATCAGGTATGATGAAGGCTAAGAGTCTCACCGTCGTTCATTAAAAAAAAAGATAAGCTAGTTCCTCAGTGGTTAAGGGTTCCGGGAGAGGCTCGCTTCCACCTTCAGCCCTATCAAAACTTAACATCTGGTATAGTTTTGTAAATAAAAAAAATTACACGAGGACCTTTACAAGACCAGTGACAGTGCCGTTTCGGTGGCAAAATTTTGGTCCTCTCAAATCTAAGCCTCGACCCGCCAAGAAAAATAATAAAAAGAGGCTTTTGCCAACCCAACAACCCTATCGAATGTGATAAAAAGCGTTTTTATCGATTAGATGGTCTGATTGGTAATGGATCACCAATCCATATGTTCCTAGAACATGTTTTTGCGAATGGGCTTCGGTCACTGTATCACCTGCGCCGGAGTCGACATAGAATCCGGCAGTGTTTCTAATAAATTGATAAGTCAGAAGGTCGCTTAAAAAATTCCATGTTGAACCTAATTAGTTTAACCGACTTCCAAAAAGGATGAGGTTCTAAATTCAGTTGGTATATTTTATTTTTATTTTGCCGCAATTTCTGATCCGATTTACGTGACTTCATTTATGATTTATGACGATCAATCCAAATTGTAAACTTCTATCGTTGTTTATCTTTTATTATTGTATTCTTTGTAACTTAATAAAATAGGCAGCCCTTTCATAAATTTCTGTGTCCGTAAAGGGCGACTAAGTTTTTAAGTCCCTTATAGATTATAACACCTGTACACACTTAATTTGCAATAAAAAATTGTATTTGTATTTGATTCTTTTTGTTCGATGCGGAATAGTTGCCATTTGATCCCATTTGATTCAGTTTGGCCTCGTAGTTTTTGTTTACACATTTTTGTTAACTCAAACGATTTAATTTTCACGTTACTTCAATAAACCTAGTCTAATCTAGAAAAATCATACTGTAGCTTACAGAACACAGATAAGTAAAAAAATTTAAAGGCTACGCTAAAAAACCGACTTCAAAACAAAAAAGCAAAAAGCCTTTTGGAGTCGGTGGTTCTTGTATAAGTACCTAAGGTAGTGAACAGCCATAATTTTATACAATAGTTAACTTTAATGAGTGTGTATTTCTGTATGTGTGTGACAACGAAAAATATTTATTCATTATTACTTTTTATAGCAAAAAACCTAAAATATAACAAAGTCAAACAATAAATTGCTTTTCTAGTAGGTACAATAATTACAGTAATTAACAGATAGGTAATAAGTATATTTACTTACGCATGTATTATTAAATTCAGGCGAGTCTATTCTAAAAATAAAATTTGATTCATCGTGCTAATGAGTGCAGTCTAGACTAAAATTTTATTTGTCCCAGACAGTACGATGCGATTTCTACATACCTACCTCATAACTTAACCAAACCTCCTGTCTTTTTATTACTTTTGCCAACGCAGTACAAGTCTCTCTATAGGAAGCCTAGTGATTGACATGTGTCTAGTGTCTACCTGTCTTCTAATAATATGTCCTATAATGAGTAGAATCAAATGCAAAAAGGTACCAGTTTTTGCGAACCTCAAATAAGGGTAAGGCTGCAATAGGAAAACGAAGTAATTAATCGGGCTGATTGACAGCTGAGAAATGAATTATGACTTGTTTCTGTAATGCAAGCGCATTCTGCAAGTGCCGTGCTTAGGCTTAGACAGGGGCAGGTTTGTTGCACCAAATAATAAATTAAAGTACCTAATAGTAAAAAAATACTGATAATTTTACACAACAACATATTTTAACCCCAAACCAAATAATACTAATCCCAAACTAAGGTTGTATTATAGCTTGTAATGATAAAACATGACTTTGATCAAACTAAGGAATTTGAGGAAATCTCAGAGGATGTTAAAATCAATCCATGCATGCAAAATCCATCCATGGAACAATATTTGTCTAGTAAAAATCAGTCGAATCATTTGATTAAATCTGATTTAGTTATAGTGAAACGATGCAAGAGACAAGTTGTAACTTGCATGCTGTGACGACTTTTATTTTATTGCTAGGACTATATTTTTAATTCTGATATCAATCTGGAAAAGTTTCTAAAACATGAAATATACCCCGAACACGAAATACTTAAGTATTCAGTAATCTGTGCCCTAACTGTAAATGTGCGATACTTGTCTGAAAATAAGAGTATACCTACATAAACTCAAACTCAATTTACTCAATATTCAGGCTAGTCTCAATACTCATTTATTCAGTCTAGGCCGTTACAAGCACTTGTGAATCTCCAAAAAGCTACGCCATCGGTTCACAAAACAAACCTTACAGCGGGAGACCTGGGGCCCAATTCTGCTAATGCTTAGTCACAATCGTATTCCAATGGTGTTTCAATGGCAGGCCTGTTTAAGGCGGTACCCCCACCGAAAGTGGCGCCGCGTTGAATTTTATTTAATATCGTAATTCTAATTCACAATTTTAATAAAACTAAACGTGGAATTTTTAGAGCCCATTGTCTAGTATTTTTAGACGGTATCATTACATTCCCTCGTAGTCACTGCTAGAAGTAGATAGCAAAACTGCTAAAAGTGGCCGTTTTTGACACATTTGCTATCTACTTCTACGAATGACTATGACGAGATGTAGCGATACCTTCTAAAAGTACAAGACAATGGGCTCTAAAAATTCCACGTTTAGTTTTATTAAAATTGTGAATTAGAATTACGATATTAAATAAAATTCAACGCGGCGCCACTTTCGGAGGGGGTACCGCCTTAACACATTTCTTGTTACAACAGTGTAAATAAACACTACTATTGAAACACCATTGAGAGACAAAAATTTAGAAGAATTGGCCCCCTGTAACGATAAGAACCGGCAAGAAACTCGTCAAGGGTTGTTGTTTCTCCCTTGAGTCGTCAAATTGAAAAATCGGCCAAGTGCGAGTCGAACTCGCACATGAAGGGTTTCGTCTCGCACCCAAGGTTGCCTGGAAGAGTTTGCTATATATCAAATAGGCCGCCTATTGTGTGTTCCTCTTTTTTAACCATTTTCTTTGTATGTGTATCTGTATGTATGTGTTTGTTTTCGTATCGTGTACGATAAAGTTTTTACTATTATTATTATTATATTAAATACACCTACCCAAAATGCCACTATAATTTTTTGTATGCAAAAATAACTTTGTTTTTCATAGTGTCTGTATGAATGACAAAGTTATATTTGTGGTTTTGGAAAATGTGCTATAGCTCTGAAACTGCTAAATATATTTCGTTCAAACTAATTTTCGTTGAAAGTTTTTATAAAGGTTTACAGCATATACTTTTTTTAGATTTTTTACTTTCTTATTTTAAAAGTTAGAGGGACGGATTCAAATAGTTGACTTTGAGAAACACTGCTGTAAGAACCTCAGTGTAATTTTCAAAGACTTATCTATTGATACCCCACACGTATATGTTTGATAAAAAAAATATATTTACAGTTTCAGTTCCATGTAGTTTTTATTAAAACATTAGTCACAAAAATGGACATGTACGAGTATGTACCAACATTTTGCCCATACGTCTATTAAAATCCACTCGTATTCATCTTGTTCCGACATGTTGACTTACGAAAAACCACTGGATTTGGGTAAACACATAAATTTTACCCATAGATCAATAGACAGGCAGCACTCTAAATCGATCTACGTTAAGATTTATTCGAGTTTTTGATGTATTGTGGATTTTTGTGAGATAAACATAAATCAAGCTGGTTTTCATCCCAATAATTTATGTAAATACAAATGCATCAATGTTGTGGCCTGTGTATTTTGTTTATTAAATTTTAGCCTTGTAGAGGGATATCGGAAATATATTTTGATATATTAATCGACAATTCAGAAACTACGTTTCCTAATCACTTCAACATAAAACCATATCACATCATCAGCCTGTGGACGTCCACTGCTGGACATAGGCCTCTCCTAGGTCACGCCTATTGTGGCGTTCATAGGAGGCTATTAGCCTACTGCTACCACGCTGGCCAGACATAAAACCATATATACGTCCATAAATAATAATAAATAAATAATAAATAATTTATTCAATAATCAAAACATTACAGTGTTAAAAACTTATAGCCTAGAATTTTTACCAAAATCTATAATTATATAAATAGCAGTAGTTACAGTTTTCTTTATTTTAATTCCATTAAACGCGGGTTTTTTTTTTGCAATATCTAATTAGGGTTTGCTTACATCAGTAGCGAACTAAGTGATATGTTTGGTGAAAGTGTTTAATATTTCAGTGGTTTCTGACCTAAAGTAGTTTATTTTTCTCATAATGTCTTAAAAATATATAAGTAGGATGACACACCTTGCGCACGATAAAAATGTAACACCACCGATACGTTTTTTGTATGCAAAATATATATCCCAAAGACTTTTCAACTTATAAATTAAAAACTTCTTATTAAGTTCGAATAAAACCATAAAACTTAACAAAAATAATGTTTGAATTCGGACCCGGAACATCAGAGAAAAGCTTACAATATGATCATAGGCAATCAGCCAGTCTACCATATAGGACAAAAAAAATACCGTTAATTATTAGCACCGGCAACACCAGTACATCCCTACTCCTTCCATAATCAGCCAATCACTGCCCTCCGGCCTACTAGAATGTTAACCGATACATTACCACGAATTTATTGCTAATCTGCTAGCGAAATATACGCTTACTAAAGGGACAAAGCTTATACAACAACAATATAAAACAACAATTCTAAAACCAATACCTAGTTTTTAAAGTCATAAGTATTGGACCTATTTTACAATAACCGTAATTTAGAAATGTGTAATTGTTAACTTGTTCTTTTAAGAGTATTGTATAGCATTTTGCGTTCGACTAAGACCTTTTTGCTCCACCTCTTTATTTAATTTATTGTTAAACCGAACTATCTAATTATTGAGAAAATTAGCAAACGGTCACGATTATGAGCTGTAAGGAATGTTTATTAGCTTATATTGAGTAAGCATTTAAGTATTTGAGATAATTATTTCAGTTTGCAGTTGAACAAAACAACAATATGAACCTACCTGCTATTTCATCTTCTTCAGACTGATACACATACATATTCTGAAAAGTATGTTATTGAAAAAAAAAAAAAAACGTTAACCTCTATCTAAACGAAACTTAACCGCCTCTGTGGTCTAATGGTACAACCACCGGTATCAGACCCAGGGGTCCCGGGTTCGAATCCCAGCGGGGGTACATATTGTATTCGTTTCGGTTGGTGGAAGGACTTGTTGTAAGCCCGTCTGGCCAGCTAGTCAGCTACCACCACCTTATAAATAATAATAATAATAATAATTTTTTTTTCCAAAAAACAATAAATACAAGGCATATTACATCTACCTAGCCTCCACACTAGACTGGGCCTGTCCTGTGGAGGTGGAAGCGTTTACCATTACACTTTATTTGGCACTATTTGTTTACAAACAATAACAGGTCTGAAATTGACAATCTCTATAGCAGTAAAGAGGCGCTATGCATAAGAACAACAAACAAATCCAAGAAGTATATTACTTGTTGTCCCGATGCATTGTGTTGTGGCAGTGTGGTGAGGGAGGTCTCCGTGTGCATAGAGGTAAACAATCTATTGGACTATTTTAAGTAAATTTTCCGTTTCGTCATAAGTGAACCTTAGGAGCATTTTAGGTAGAATGGCTTTTATTTCCCGGACGGACTTTGATTTAAGATTGAGGCGGTTGACTATCTGGTTATATATGTGAGGGAAAAGATGTGGTCTTAAACGGTGCGCGAAAGCGGTTTTTGCGGGCGGGATTGAAATTTTATAAACTCTTTTTTCCAACATAACTCTATAGTCCTTGGAAGCGACTAGTGCCTGATGAACTGATGCTAGAACTCTAAGAACAAATAGTTTTCTCACACTCAGGACCTCTGCTTCGTCATATAATACGGCAGTGGGAAATCGGAAGGGCTTAAAAAGAGCCGTCTTTAAAACCCCTCTTTGGGCTCTTTCTAATGTTATAAGAGTGGTTTTAGAAGCACCTCCCCAGGCCAGGATGCAATAATTTATAATAGACTGGCAGAGAGCCAAGTAAACTATTTTCAGAGTTTTTCCGTCCGCCACTTCCCGTAGATTTCTCATAACATTTATAACTTTCCTAACTCTGCAGGCCATAATTCTTACATGCTCTTGAAACGTCAGTCTTTCGTCAATTACCACTCCTAGATACTTCAGTGTGCCACTTCTGGCAATATTCGCACAATCACATGTAAGGGCAGAGTTTTGAAGAGAGCAGTGGTGGATTTTGATTTCCTTCAGATTTTTAGGTGCTGAGGCGGCTGTCTTATGAAAACAGAGGAATTTCGTTTTAGCCGTGTTGAGTGTCAGTATGTTCCCGCTCAACCACTGTGGCACCTGCTTCATGCCGATTTCTGCTCTTTCGATGACTTGTTTCCAGGATTCGCCCGAGAAAATTATAGCTGTATCGTCAGCGTAACATAAGATGTCAGAATTGTGTATAGGAAGTGTTGTGATGTCATTGATGTAAAGGGTAAATAGCGTGGGGCCAAGAATGCTGCCTTGCGGAACGCCGAAGGTAGTCAGATAACTGTCGAACCAGCTGAGAGCCTTTCCTCGAACCCCGAAGGCTTGCAGCTTCCTTAAGAGAAGTCTAATGCCATAACAACAATGTTTTTAACATTGTTGTGTTTTGGCAGTTAGCCGGTTCCTCACTGATTGAGGATTCCGGGAGAGACTCGCTTCCATCTTCAGCGTTATCGATACTTAACATCAGGTACGATGAAAGCTAAGAGACAACACGTCGTCCAAAAAAAAAATTGTTTCACCTCCCACGCTCGGAAAAGGATGATTTGTCATTCAGTTTCCGCGTATAATCGCTTTTTGCGGCGTAGCGCGGTAATAGTAGATTGTTTACCAAGGGCTGTATGACACCCATAACAGTCGAGTGCTTTGGCGCCCGAACGAAGTGAGGGCGCCGATAGTTCGAGACTGTTATGGGTCCATACACCCGAAGTAAACACTCTACTTTTCATTTTGAATATGAGGAAAGTAAAAACAAACAGAATATTGTAAAAAAATATTTAATAAGAAAAATGTTACAAAATTATTTTATAATGTAGCAAAATAAGCTGTATAGGCTTCTGTGCCTTTGCCTACCTACCTTTGGTAAATAAAAGTCCAAAGAGATTACAGATATCGATTTGACATGACACCCTCTATTCTTTTTTCAAATTTATTACAGCCCTAGGGCCGCCACATATCACTTTCAACCCGCATTTTAGGCAAGTTATGAGTTACTTTCAGAATATGAGACATGAAAAGTACTTTTTTTTATTTAATACCTAAATATTTGTCATAATGCGTTCCGAATCGCACTATTGACTTTTTTGTTACATTTTATTCTTATTTTAAATAGCTTTGAATTAATTATAATACTCCGTTTTGGTTTTATTATATTATTTTAGTTAATTGAATCATAAAAACAATAACAATAAGATTAAACTATTTTTTATAAGAATTTTATATTAGGCTGAATTGAATTAACTATAATACTCCCTGTTTTATTATTTTAAAACAACCAGAATAAGGTATATTTAAATTAAACTTTATCTTTAAAGATTTTTTTACCGGAAGTTGACCGCGGTGACAACCATAAAATGTTCCTCGCTGTTGTGAGCTGAAAAATTAAGTGTTGCGCTCGGCAGAAATTTTTCAGCGTCTTGTCCCTTTGAAATCCTCGCTTCGCTCAGGATTCAATCTTTGAATCCTAGAATCCATCACTTGCTCAGCTTTCAATAGAGGTAACTCGCCGCTAAATAACCAACTTTCCAGCCTTGCATTACAAATAACTATTTTGGTTTGTTGTACAGAAACAATATGGACAGGTTGCCAACCCATCGCTTAAAGTTATCGAGTATGATAGGTACCTTACCTATCATACTCGATAACTCGATAACAGTAGGGGAATTTCCTGGTTGACCAGTAGTTTTTTTAGGGAGCTTTATTAGATATATAAAAAAAAAATATCACAAATAATAGAAAATTAACAAGTATATCATTTGAATAATAAATTATTTCTTTACCCTAGTACTTTCCGAGAAAACGTTTCCCAAAAAAAACTCTACTGGACAACCGGGAAGTTCCCCGATTGTACCTACTGGTCAACCGGGAAGTTCCCCGATTGTACCTACCGGTCAACCGGGAAGTTCCCCGATTGTACCTATGCCATGTCCGGTGATTAGTCTTTTACTATCTGCACTGGAAATCAGCAGCGGGTGCATTCTATCTTTTTAGTTCCGTATGTTCCGTAGTATTCTTTCTCTTCTAGGGCCCGTAGACAAAGTAACATCGTTATGTAGTGAAACGATAAATCGATTCGTTATTGTCTATATTCACCTAATAACTTGCGGTAAGACCACGTGATTTAGCGCGGCTGCCAATCCGCCAATCCCATACATTTAATAATTTTCTAACTTCGTTATTGTTTTTGAATTGTTACTTTGGCTAGCAAAAACACCGGTATATCGCGCGATATGATATGGAGCAATAAGCTGTCTTGTTTACCCCGATAAGATGTGAGTGGCAGTGACACCAAGTGACGCCTTATCGAGCTACGAGTGTTAATAAAAACTGTTAATGCTAGGACTACTACACAGACGTATATCGAGATAGACGATAAGAACGCTTCAAACTGTATGAGAGCCTAGCGTGTCGAATTTTTTGTACCTACGATGACATCAATAGCGAAATTTAGTGATACGTGCAAATGTTATTGACGAGCTCTTGCAAGAAAGCACTGCACAATTATCCATTTTCGTTTCTGAGTGAAGCGTGTTTTCATTGGCAATAGTCTCATGCTGACTGACCTAGGTCGGAAAACTTTGACCGGGGATCAAACTTTTTACACGCAAGGTAGGTAAACTTTTATCGTCTATCTCGATATAGGTCTATGGGAGTATTATTGTTTTTTATGAACAGCGGGGAGACTCTTAGCCTTCATTATACATGATGTTAAGTAGTGATAACTGATAAGGCTGAAGATGGAAACGAGCTTCTCCCGGAATACTCAATCACTGGGGAACTGGCAATCTTATTTCTAACTGCCAGAACACAACATTGCTGAAAACATTCTTGTTATGGTGCCAGACTGAGATAAGATAGTCGTCGCTAGCTTGGCGGACTTACAACAAGTCGAAGCCGGGACCTTTGGGTCTGATGTCGGTGGTTGTTACCACTAGACCACAAAGGCGGTTAAAGCTTGCCGGGAAAATCTGCCTTGTGCGGTTAAAAGGTTAAACAGTGGTAGTAACAGTCTTTAATTACGTAACTTGCCTGTCTTCAAAACTATTCCTATTTAATTCCCTTCAGACGCAGGTCACGCGCAGGTCGTAATGATACATGTAGTGGCTTCCTGCCAATAGATCATGGCGGATAAAGACGGTGACAAAACCGTGTAGTAACTGCAAGGAGCTAAGGGCGGTTACATGCTTGCGACACTCCTTAACATTGTCAATCGTATCTCTTGAACGCTTGTATAAAAGGTTATCAACCAAATTCAAGACAATAAAGCTTTTCGCGTAAAAAGAAGCTGCTCGGATTTTAAGGAAAACCTATGTTACATATTTACACAGAAACTAGTAAGTTTTTTTTTTATTTACGCCTAAAATCTACCTCAATACCGTAAAAATACCGCAACTGGGCACAATGCTAAAATTTCCGCTAAATCTATCTAAATAGGGAGTCCGGCCCAATGCACTAACCAATTATGCTACAGAGACCTATGAGGAGCCGTCGATTTTTTCCAGTATATTTACTTGTTTAATATTTATCACATAAAAAGAGCATTGTAAAATGCAAAATTAAAAAGTTATAATTAGATGGCTGTTTCATCTTAATCGATAGTCAAACATCTGTAAAGATGTTTCTTTCGAATGCGAGGATATTTCTCTCATTGATGAAGCGACGGTGGCCAACACCGTAGGACGGTGAATATACTGGAAAAAATCGACGGGTCCTCATAGGTCTCTGTAGCATAATTGGTTAGTGCATTGGGCCGGACTCCCAAGGATGCGGGTTCGTATCCCGTCAGGGCGACATGAGACTAGTTGCTTTTTTCTAGTATATTTACTTGTTTAATATTTATCACATAAAAAGAGCATTGTAAAATGCAAAATTAAAAAGTTATAATCTATCTAAATAGTTAAAAAGTGAGTAGCACTTTTTCTGTGGTACTTAACTACTTATAACTTTAACAGTGGAAAAGTGTAAACGATTTGACAGCTTTGACAAACGTAAATCGGTTAATATTAACTGATACAATTCAGCCGTCCTCAACCGCAGCCACCCGTCTGCATACAATTGCAATATCTTCTGCATCGAGTCCGGCAGTGGGTGCGTCAATCTGCTCCCACAATCATTTTGTATTAACCCTTTACGTAGCTAGGTATTAAATTTACATAAAAGACTAAAGCACATTCAAAATGTACATAATCTATTATTGTAAAATTAAGAAAAAATCTTCTTTATAAGCAAAAAGAACTCGTAATTTCCTTTTCCTGATTGGAAATCTACTTTAAGGTAGATTTTTTATAAAAAATCCTAAAATCTGCTGTAAAAGTAGAAAACGACCACAACTGGGCATATACTGCTAAAATTCCTGCTAAATGTATGTATTAAAGTAAGTACTTAGCGCTTCTTCTCTGTAATATGCAAAAAACTAAAGATATTTCACAGAAACCACAAATGTCCTCCCAAACTTCCACAAATGTGACATGCACAATTGTATTTTGCAATTGAATAACATTCCTTGAAAGAATACTTTAAACTATGATGACGTGAATTTGTATGTTACACGTTTCTATGAAGTTATTAATGACATTATTCGGAAAAATAAGAAATCTAAACGAATAGGCAATGCAAATGATCCAGTGTGGTTTTTGGAACCTGTAAAAGCCTGTATTGAAATAAAAACTTCCGTTCACAAAAGGTCTATGAGATTGAATAACCCCCGGTACTATGACGAGTATTAGTTACTACGTACTAGATCTAAAAACCTCATTAAAGCTTGTTATGACTCTTTCTGAACCAATATCGAACAGTCTTTGGCAGATTCTTCGAAACTCTTTTTCTCATTTATCAAAAGCAAGAGATCTGGTCCCCACGATGTCTGAAAACGTTAAATTTAATCAAAAAAGAACCTCTACATGCTGCGAAGAGGCGGCTGAATTATTCTCCGAGTATTTTTCATCTGTTTTTGTACCGGATAATCAAACTCCTATTCCATCTTCAGTTGGTAATTGCATAAATTGTCCACTGTTTTCAATATATATATCTCTGAAGATGCTTTACATCCCTGAACCTACCAAAAGCTGGTAGGTTATTCTCTAACAGCCGTTCCCAATAACCTATCTATAGTAACAGATACTATAGTTTCGTTGCTTAGTTATTTCTGTAAAATGGCAGAAAATAACAAAGATTGCCTAGCAACTGAACGAGGAGTTTCACCCGAGTTCTTTTCGTAATAACACGTGTTGTGAGGCTCCATTTTTAACTCAATCTACCGTACAATTTTTTTATATACTACAAAATATATTTACTTGACATTGGCAAAATTCGCGAATTTTATCGCGAGCAAGCCATTAATTAAGAAAGAAGAAGCAACTGAACCACAGTAGGCCTATCTCTTACTGAGGATAGATTATTTGGGAATGACCGTAAGCAAACATAATTCATATTGACGGCTGCACCAGCAGAGACCGCGCGCATTTTCAATACTATTTGCCAGCTGATGTGACGTTCAGCGTCGATGTTTGCTGCTTATAGAATAAGTCTACAGTTTGTAACCTCCTAGAATACACTAATTTTATTTGTAAAGTTTTTAATGAACACGGTCAAGTCGACTCTATCTATAGAGACTTCCGTAACGCTTTTGATAGAGTCAATCATAGAGTTTTGGCATAAAAGTTGGAATCGATGGGCGTGAACGGTTCCCTTCTTAGCTGGCTAAAATCCTACGTTTCCAATCGTAGCCAGCTGGTCGCCTTAAAGGGACACTGCTCCTAACCAGTCTCTATAATTTCCAGTGTACCGCAGGGGTCACATCTTGGGCCATTGATTTTTATTTTATACATAAACGACCTCATCCCGAAGTTAAAAAACTCCTTCTTACTGTATGCAGACGACCTCATGATATTTTATAAGATTGATAATGCCCGCGACTGCGTCAAATTGCAAAAAGACCTTGATTGCCTGTCAGAGTGGTGTGAAACTAATGGCAGGAGTCTTAACATCCAAAAGTGCTCTACCATATCTTTCACGCGGAAAAGAAACCCGATATTGTTCGACTCTAGGGATACGAGATCTAGGGGTATTATTTGACACAGAGCTTAGGTTCAACCACCATATTGAAGCAGTCTAGCATCTAAGAAGTGCAATAAACTTCTTGGCTTTTTTGCAGGACCACAAAGGAGTTCATGTCTCCCAATGCCTTATTACTGTTTCTTAAACTATTGGCACTCAGATGCTCAAATGTGAACTTACTTCGTATGCTGATCGACTACATTTCTTTAGGTTGCAGAATCTCGAGAAACGTCGTAAGCTGCAGGAACTTACTTACTTATATATAAAATAATAAACGGATCGGTTTCCACTACCCTATTGTCGGAACTTCATATTAACATTCCCTATAAATCGTCGAGGCGTGAGCGTCATTTCAGTGTTCCGTTCTGTAATAATAATCTGTCATTTCACAATCCTGTGCATAGCATGTGTCGGAAATACAACACCATAGTTGGTACACATGCTGTTATTCCTGACATCTACAATTCTACCCTTAATAAATGGAAGTCGAATCTTATTGGAATATTCTTAATTAAATTTTTGTTAGTTTTTTTATTTTTGTAATGATATTATTTCGCAATATAAAATTGATCGAAATTTAATTGAATTAATGCAATAATTGTATAATAAATTTTAATTTATGTTTCAAATTTTTTATGACATTTCGCTGTCTGTTTTTTTATTATTATTAATCTTTTTTTATTATTTATTAATAATAAATTCTATATTTTAGCGTGCGAATTTCGGTGTTAAATGCCTGTCATGCTGTGTCTGTGTACGTACATACGTTTGGAGTTGCAGCCTATCATAATTCTTTAAGTATATGCTTGTATTGGTTTTCATGTATTTGCTGTCACTCTGTTTTGTGTACCTAAATAAATATATAAATATTTTGTTAGTAAGTCGCAAGCTTGCAGCCACTGCATACAATTGCAATATCTACTGCATCGAGGCCCGGCAGTGGGTGCGTCAATCAGCTCCCAGATATCTCATTGTGTATCTGTAACCTGCAACTGGTAACTTAAGCTAATGACCTCGACATAAATACTAGCGAAGGGACTGAAATTTAGAATAACCGCTTATTTTTGTAAAACTAACGTAAGACTCAAAATATTCAAAAATATATACAGTGGTTGTCACATAATTACCGACACTAGTGGAGTTTCAAACAAACGAGGTAACTTTTGAGCCTTGGTTCTCTGACAAGGATTGACCGAGCTGTGATCTGATAATGGCCATCCAGGGAGTGAATGGAGGAGATCCATCTGATCATTCTCAGAAATGTATGAATATGTTTAAAAAAACAGCGAAAATAGCATAAAAATGTATGGAATTCCTGAAACTGAAAGCTGTGATACCTACCTACATCTCGATTAGCACGTGCTCAAGGTCAAACTTGTCGCCGTGTCTTGCCACCGCCTGTACCAACATTTTAACTTAGCCAAATGAAGTAAATCAAAGTAAGTACATTTCTTTCACGGCCCCGACCCGATGCGTTCGTCGTAAATTCCGTCAGAATCCGACCGGCTTCGGTCAAATTCTATAAATCATCCGACGTATTGCAGGACGCTAATCCAATCAATGTGAGATATTCTCGCGATACACTGTGTTGCCAGATGTGGAAATTGTAAATTACCGTCACATGACGGTGTCGTCAACAATTTGAATTGTGGTAATTTTATTTATGTTGAAATCATAACATATTGGATTTTTTTTTTATTCTTGCTTTTAAAATCGTATTTAGCTATATTGTCGTACCTATATTTTGTATAAGTACCACATCAATTAATACGGCCGTACTAGTCGTAGATTTTTTTTTTTTATTTTCGGATTGAGTACCTACATCATAATGTGGTTTGGAAATTTGGAATCCAGTCTATAATCTAAACTAGCCGGTGGTTCATCGCGTGGTTCCCGTTCCCTTGGGTATATCTAGATAAAAAGTAGCCTATATTTTAATTCAGGCTAAGATCAAATAAAAATATTTTGTTCAACATAATAAATGCAGTAATGTAAAAATGCAGCATAGAATTTAATAAGAGTTGAATCATTCATAATGTCATGCCTCCGACGCCATGTATTATGTTGAACAAAATATTTTTATATTTGTTCTGGTTTCTTTTCAGTTGGCTTGTTTATTGAAGCAGATTTTTTAGTTGTTTTACATATTTAAATTGTTACCTGCATAGTAATTTGTGTTCAAATCCGTGGCGCAGACTGCACATATTGACCATTGGCAAGTAGGACAAAAACACGAAAAAGCACGGAAATTAAAGAGATAGCAAATTGAATCGGACCCCATATAGGGTCTTCCCAATGTTTCACAATGCGAGCTCGTATGACGTATCAGGACTATAGATGCAAAAAGTATTTTAAACGTTTAAAACCATTTGGTTTTAAACCGTTTTTTTGGTTTAAAATGTTTTAAACAAATTTTTGAGGTTTAATATAGGTTTAAATCGATTTTCTATTAGAATTTACTAACCTTTCATAAAAACAATTCAGAATAAACTTATTGCATTGTTTATAATATAACTGGGTTATTGAAATGAAAAATAAAATAAAAGCTTTTTTATAATCAACATTTATTTACCATTTATGAAACATTGTGAACAATTATTAATTAAAAACTATACTTATCTTAAATATTTTAATATATTGATCAAAATCAAACTATACCATGGAAAATTATTGTTTAAGGTGATCCTCCAATCCTATCGAACGTGACGCGACTCGGCGCGAATAATGTGTAAAAATAAGAAAGGAAATATACGAAGCGACGTTGCCTCTCCATAACGTATTATATTGTACAACTAAAATACACTATGAAATGAGAAAAAGCATAGGTACCTACTTATTGCTTAGGAAAAAGAAAGAAATAAATACGCATATTAAGTTTTTTAATATTTCTAAATATCATATTGTAAACGTCATTTAAACTAACAATAATAAAAAAATTATAATTAATATCTTTTATTATTACTTTCAAAATAATAATTAGTTAATAAACTAGGCAACAGGCTGAATAGAATTGAAACTATTAATCACGTGGTCACGGTTTTAAACCTTTTTAAATTTATTTAAAAGGCGTTTAAAACCACTGATTTTAGTTTAAAACGGTTTATTTGCAACTCTAATCAGGACGCCTACTCTTTAAGCCCGTCAACTAAGATACGGGCCCCCGTCCGTAAGTTTCCCGAAACTACGGATGGAGCCTACTCTCTATTGATTTCGGATGACTAGTTTTGGACAAACGGCACAAACACATTGGGACTAGGGACAATGTCAAAACGTATTCTCATTCATTCTTAGTTCGGGTCTCCGAACTAATAAGCTGTCCGTAGGTGATACGGAGTAGGAAACGTGCGTAACTTAGGCTGAAACTACGGGTTTCGTGCTTAGAGTGTAGACCTCCTGCTTCCAGTACACACTTATAATATCATTGTCGACTAACCTACAAAACCTACAACCGCTTCCAACATTAAAATAAGATGATTTCAACATGGGGCGGTAAGCCAGTTCCACAGAATTGATTAATAAATCATCCTGAGATCCGGACGACAGTAATCCGATTCATATTCTCAGCCGTGAGATATCGCCGCAAACATTGTAATACTCGTGCATTTCTTATAAAGACAAGAATTTGAAGTATTTACTACAAGTATAGTAAGTGTATCTACTACAGACAGAGGCGTCGTCTAGTCTAGGACGAGCTCGTGAGACGATTTTTTCTATAAGTAGTAGGTTTTTTTTTATGAACAACGATAAGACTCCTTAATCTTCATCATACCTGATGTTAAGTATTGATAAGGCTGAAGATGGAAGCGCACCTCTCCCGTCCCAGAATCCTCAACCACTGAAGATCTGGCTAAGAAAGTATGTTTTCACCTTACGCGCTCGGAAAAGTAGGTTTTTTCATTCAGTTTCTGCGCTTTTTGCGGCCTAGCGCGGTAAAACAGTACTTTTTTAATTTAATACCTAAAAATATGTCATAATGCGTTCCGAATCGTAATGTTAAATTTTTTGTTACATTTTATTATTCTTTTAAATAGCTTTGAATTCAATATAATACTCCGATTTGGTTTCATTATATTATTTGAGGTCATTGCATCAAAAATACTAACAATAAGTTGAAAAAATTTTATATTAGGCTGGGTGAGTTGTTCTTCATGAAACTTAATGTGACGTGGAGCTTGATAATTGGTGTGATTGTATGCAAATGCAAATATTTATTTATCATTTATATCAACAATGTTTTCGGCATCGTTTAGCCTTTAGTTAGCTGATAGCTTCGGTTTCAAAAAATCAGTGAATGCAGCATATGACCAGATATCAAGTTGAGCATTCGTGCACACCAATGCAAAAATTATACCTTTAGGTCATCAATGGACTGAAATATTTTTTACGGATCGAATTCCAAGTGTTTTTTTTTGTAATTTCAAATTTCTTTATCATGCAGGTTCAAATAAAAAGGTTTACTCAAAAATTTATGATTTCGCCAATAGGAAGTGTGGCCTCTTCATATTTTGAAAGGCAAATTCATATAGTTTACGTGGTTATCAATCAGAATTTATTCAACGTTTAACAGCGAATGTAGTATAGCATCAGTACATTATTAAAACAGTTTCATTAAAACCTCTTTTCGTGAGTTTTGGCACGCTTTATCTACGGCCATCGCTGGCTGGATTGGCACTGACGTTGTGTTTTAGAAAGAGAAATGTCGACTGTCATTAATGCTTTTTGGTAGGCTTTCTTGTAAAGTTTATAATAATACGATATACCAAAGCCACTTGTACCTATAGATGCACACAATAATAATAATAATAAATTCATTTATTTCATCATCACACAATAGGTTACTTATGTCTAAAATGTAACAAAATAGTTGAGTACGATAATGACCTGAAGTGTGAGAAGCTGGCGCCTGTAATACTTAGGTTTAGAAAACCGGTTACACAGGTCACCAGGCCACCCCCGCAAAAGGATACATTGTGCTCACAGACATAGATCTAAATCTATGTCTGTGATTGTGCTCCTAATTTTATGTGTTTCTAAGCCTATGTGAAGAGCTAGCAAGCAATGTAATTTAGATTAAGACAGTATTTATACTTATTAAAAACAAAATATCTTTTTAATAAAAATTAAAACCAATTACATCTTTTCATACAAAACTGCATTTCGCGTTTATTTTTAATTGGATAAGCATTTATGATTATTTTTAATGGAAACCTAGTTAAATAATGTCTTAATCCGAATTGTAGGATTTTCCATCCTACCGAAGTTTCCCTGTCTCACCGTCACACCAAGACAGACACACTTATCATAACATGAGGGATCCTGGAGCCGAAATCCTATCCGCACTCCACCAGGAACTCCCGCCTAGCTATATGTCATCTGTCAATCTATCGTTGACAATGACAGCTACTAGTGTTGCTCTCCTGAGTGTGTGAGACAGGGTAGATTGTACCCTTTTCCATAGATACGAACACTACACGAATGATATCACAATTACAGAAAATAATGCTCTAATTTCAAATTATGTTAGTATGGGGAGCTTACTGGTCGCCGGTCTCTTAATTGTTATTAACAGAAGCAGAAATACAAAAAACAAATCAATTCAAACAACCGAGTGATCGTCTTCGCCGTTCCTTAAGTTTAGCGTTCCGCATTCACAAGTTTTCACCGCGCGTTATTCCGGATACAGCCACATCTTGTGTTCGGAATTCAAAGTTTTCTTGAAGTCAATCAAAATGAAAAACCCAATTTTGAAACTTTGCTATAACCATGGACGATTTTACGAGCACACATGCTCAATTGCTCTAGTGTCGTTTCTTTTTCGCGTAAATGTATACGAGGGTCGATCGAAAAGGTTCCGGTAAAGGGGGAGAGAGGAGCTAGAAATTAAATAAGCAAATATTTTTTATTTTTTTAATACCTATATTCTTCTCTGACCCTAATACATTCCTCAGATCGCTCAAATAATTTGTTAAAATCATCGAAAAAAAAATGTTATTGACGTCAAAATTGTCACAAAAAAAAGAGATTCGTAGTACTTACGTAATAGCATGGTATAAGATTGAAACCATACTGCGATTCTTGAAGGCCCCGTAAACTTTTTGCATAGTAAGTAAGGGGAAAAGTAAACAACGCACAGCCTAAACCGTAGGGTCTAGAAACTCCAAATTCGGCACATTGGCTCCTTACAAAGCGCGAGGGTGCACTAAGAAAGGATTTTTCAAAATTCAACCTCTAAAGGGGTGAAATAGGGGATGAAAGTTTGTATGAAAGTCTGTCAGTTTTGTAGATAGTATCTTCAAATTTTGTATTTAGGTTGTCGATTAAAAATGACAATTGACCTATATCGACGTTTTCGAGAATTCTACCCCCAAAGGTGTGAAAAAGAGCGATGAAATTGTAAAAGAAAAGTCCTTTATTTTAAAAGTAAAAGTCACTTATTTTCTATTAGGCTCCTGGTTGGAACTTGTAAATAATATCCCATTTCGACAAATCAATCCCTAAGGGGTTAAAAGGGGTAAATAATGTTAAAATCGATATAGGTGTCGTTATTGCGGTTCTGGTTATGGGATGTTGATTGCAAAAATGTCATCAATTTTGAAATCCGATGCGGTTGACATGAATCAACCCTTAATGGTTTAAGAAAAGGGTTCAAATTTTGTATAGATAAGTAATGTAAAATAGACAAAGACATAACGACTTTGATTGCGATAGCTTTGGAGCATTTTCTACTACTCTCCATTCACACTTATCCATTCGCTTATATTATAAATGCTAAAGAAAGACTGCACTGTCTGGCTGTTCCTTTTCACGCGTAATCCGCTGAATCGATTTTAGTGAAATTTGATATAGACATAACTTGAACCGTGGATATGAAATACTTTTTACTGTGATAAATGGCACACTTACGGTAGTAAAACGTGGTCGCTAACTGGGCTAATGGGTCTTATAAGAAGGCTCAAGGTCACCCAGCGTGCAATGGAGATGGCTATGCTCGAAGATCAAAATGAGGAGATCCGTAGGAGAACTAAAGTAACCGACATCGCACCAAGGATTGGTTAAAGTGGCAGTGGGCGGGACTCATACGAGAAGAATCAATAGCCGTTGGGTCGGAAAAGTTCTGGAATGGCGACCGCGCACCGACCGATGCTCCGTGAATAGTACAACTCCCCGACAAGGTGGACCGACGATCTGGTGAAGGTCGCAGAAAACCGCAGGATGCGGGCAGCTCAGGACCGATCGTCGTGGAGATCCTTGGGTGAGGCCTTTTCCCAGCTGTGTGAGGTATGTGTCTAAGACGACGAAATGGCACCACCACGCGACATCCTAAATCCGCGCGATAACCTTATTCCTCGCGGACGAAGTCTCGGGCGGAAGGCTAGTGGTATTATATAATTATTACAGTCAAAACTCATAACCGATCAAAACCACTTTTGACTGCAAAAGTAGTTTTGAATGATGCCCTAAGTAAAAAACAATTTTGACATTTTTCGCAGTCAAAAATAGCGCCACCACACAATAATAAAAATGGAATTCGATTCCAATTTATTACCATTTTTGACTTCTTAATTGTAAATTACGATTAGGATTTTTGAAGGTAATCAGGCTTTTTCTCTGGACTTATAAACGTTTCGTTTGGTCAGTAGTAACCCTACGGTCTGATCGAAGTAGTTTGGCGTGTGGATAATTAAGACGTCGCTTTGGAGCATAAAATGTCGATAATTCATTTTGTGTAACGTCCATCGCCCACGTCGTGTGCTGTTGATCTTGGCCGTGACGCGAGGCGCGGCGAGCAAAGCGCGTGAGCGTGACGATTTTGAAAAACGAAATTATGAGATCTAACTTTTGTATAGGAACTTACCTTAGTCTAATTATTTGTCTTTGTTGTTTTTGACTCTCATAATGTCACATGTTGTATTTTGTTTTGTAGTATCTAGGAGAAAAGAAATCTATTAGACCATAGTAAAGTACCTAGTTAGATAGTTACGTTATCTCATAACCGGTCTCAATCTACGAAATCAAAATACTTACTTATTTGTCGCTGCCTGCGGGTAGACCTACTACTTAGGTACCTCTACTGATGTAATGAGGAGATCTCTACTTTCAATTATTATTCTGTTTTACGATTGACTTTACTTATGATGAGTAGCGCTTTTTATTTAGGAACTTGGTTGAAAATTGTGTGGCTTTTTTGGATTCCCCGACGTTCTGGCACCTTTCCGAGTTCAGACGGGATACCCGATGTCTATAGCTACTTGTATTATTAAGTATTCTGTGCTATAGCTAATAAACTTACGTCGACTTTCACCAATCTAACTAACATATTTAAAATGAAATGTCAGTCATTCGTTTGAAGTCAAAAGTGGCAGAGCGTATATATATTTAGATATATAGTCAGCCGCGTGGACACGATCCAAGTATGAGCCTGCTTTGACAAAGTAGTTTTGATGAATACTTTGATCGTGTTAACAAGCAATCAAAGCACATTTTGACGTCAGCGTCAAAGAAATTTATTAAATTAAATAATTTAATTTAATAAAACAATTAAATTATTTATAATAAAAAAAATATAATATAAAATTAATTATTCTTAATAAAAATAAAAAATAAATCTAATGAAACAAATTGAATATTTTTGAATAACTTAAAATGAAAATATATTCACATATTTGACACCACAAATCGTCTTGTTTAATATTTATCACATAAAAATAGCATTGTAAAATGCAAAATTAAAAAGTTATAATTCCCATTGCTACCGCAATACTTCAAACACAATTGGACCTAGTTCTGCAGAAAGCAGCCAAGTGGCACTTTTTCGAAAATCGAGTTATTATCACAGCCCTACTAAATTCGACATGCCGGATTTTTTGCAAAGACAGCCATTTCGATATCTCTTCTTACGGCTGAGATATGAGCAGTCAAATGCAGCCATTCAACAAAAAATATTTTGTAAAAAACAGTCATCATGGTGTAAAATGCAGCCAATTTTGACACAAACTACCTAACCTATATTGCATAAGTCAGCCTACTACATGGCTGTTTCGTACAAATTTCAAAATGAGAGGAGGTATCGGGGATCGAGTTTCGTAAAAAACAGCCAGTGTACGTTGGCTGTTTTCTGTTAATTGTATATTTGTTACTAGTCCATACTTGGCTTTTTCCAACGTCATCCAGGCTGTTTTTATCAAATTTTAATGTTAATAAAATATACTATTTTATACCCGTTAACCGCCGTACTCAGAAACAAACATAAGCACAAACTGAACGGTTACTTTAAAAAAAATTGTGACACTTACGTTTATGCAAATAAGGACGATTTTTAAACTTGTTTATTAATATCAGCTTATGACGTCTCTGAGCGTGGCCGTATAACTTTTTCTTGTTTGAATTACATCTCATCTACTTTGGTTTACTTACGTTACGTCTTTAGATTCCTGTGATTTTGGATCCGCGCGACTACATTACTGTTATTGTTATTTTATTACAACGAAGCGCAGGCGCGGGCGCGGCGGCAGTTCGCGGGAGGGGTTTGTTTTCATTAGTGATTCGATATCAGTGATGAAATGAACGAAATACAAAATATTGAAATGTACTATATACATAAACAGTTTATTTTGAATCTGATGGTACAAAGCTAGATTAAGAAACTTTGCACCTTGCTTTGGTCTATATCCATGTATATTTTATGAGGAAGGTACCTACATGCTAAATGAAGAAAAGTGAAAGATAGATTATATTACTTGATCTACATCCACCATTTTAAAATAGATAATATTGAATTGAGGCAACTAAGGCCGCCTACAACTATCATTTTACAATTTCGAATTTGTAATTTTTTAAAGAACTGTTTTAGCTATGCTGACCGAAATACGTCTACTATTTAATTAATAAGTATTATTTCTTATTCGACCAGGGTAGCGTACCTGATACTCAGAATATCCGAACGGTATTCGCTGAAAGCTATACAGGTCTACGCTCCGTCATCGACACACCAAGATTACGAAGTGGAAGCTATGTATGAGGACATTTGTAGAGCCATGCATAGCCACAAACCCACGAAACCGTTGTGATGGGGGACTTTAATGCTAAGTTGGGGCAACGTTGCGGTAACGAGTTGAGAGTGAGGGCAATTTAGAGTTGGGCAACGGAATGACAGAGTCCAGATGCTGGCCGACTTTATGGAGAAGGAGAACCTCGACATGATAACCTCCTCCTTCAAAAAGCCGGAAAGCCGAAAGTAGACCTGGATCAGTCCAGACGGTAAAGTAAAAAATGAGATAGATTTTATCATGTCGACGAAAAAGCAAATATTCAATGATATTACTGTGATTAACACCGTCAAGACGGCGAGCGATCACCGCACGTTGAATATCAACGTTAAGCTGGAAAGATCGCGGCTGATAAAGTCTACGCTTCGACCATTACCGGCCCATATCCAAAACCCCGAGAGCTTTCAACTCGAGCTCCAAAACCGCTTCGAAGCCCTTGAGAACAGCATAGATGTGGACGATCTACACAACACGGTGGTGGATACTATCCGTACGGTAGGGTACTTTAAGACCCAACGCCCCAAATTAAAGAATCTTTCCGACCACACACTCCTACTCATGGATCAGAGACGTGAAATGAGGCTTTAGAACTCAGCATTTGCTCATCGTTATCGGCAGCTAAATAGGCAGATCTCTAACGGCCATTCCCAATAATCTACCCTCAGTAAGAGATAGGCCTACTGTGGTTCAGTTGCTAGGCAATCTTTGTTATTTCCTGTAATGTAACAGAAATAACTAAGCAACCAAACTATAGTAACCTTATCTGTTACTAATGATAGGTTATTGGGATCGGCTGTAAGACTTTGACAAGCGACCTTCGCCAATTTAATACGAACCGTATTAAAGAGGCTATCGAGCGGAATAAAGGCTCCAAAGCGTTCGCGAGAGATCTGTCTATTAGGCAAAGCTAGATGACGAAGCTCAAAACTGACGAGGGTCGCATCATTTCTACGAAATCTGAAATCCTGAGGGAGATCGAGAGTTTCTATGGACAGTTATATTCCACGCAGTCACCTGTTGAAAGCAAGGCTAAAGACCCCAGAGCCAAGCTTACCCGACTCTTTAACGAAGATATCCCGTACGTCGGCCTGTACGAGATTAGAATGGTTCTCAAACAGCTCAAAAACAACAAGGCGGCAGGTGATCACGAAATCACTAAAGAACTTCTGAGAGCGGGCGGTAAGCCGTTACTCAAAGTCCTCCAGAAGCTTTTCGCTTCTAAGCCATGTCTATAAGTTGTTTTCGAGGGTCATTTCGAATCGTCTCGTTCGCAGGTTGGACGACTTCCAGCCTCCCGAACAACCCGGGTTCCGAAAAGACTTTAACACCATAGACCACATCCATACTCTGCAGCAGGTTAAACAGAAGGCCGAGGAGTATAATTTCCCACTTTGCTTGGCGTTTGTGGACTGTGAGAAAGCCTTCGATTCGATAGAGGCCTGGGCGGTGCTGCAGTCTCCGAGGTGTGAGACAGGGAGACGTTATTTTTCTCCGAAACTGTTCACAGATGCGTTGGAGGACATCTTAAAGGTATTGGACTGGAAAGGACTCGGGATCAACATTAATGGCCAGTATCTGACACACCTTCGTTTTGCCGATGATATAGTCCTTATGGCTGAGACCTTGGAGGACCTGAACACACATGATGAAAGTAGTGCTTGAGATGAAACCCAACCTTCAATCTATTACTTTTAAATATTTGATGCCAGGCCACAGTTACTTACCCAACGATAAGGACTTCGGTGACATTGAGAGAGCCTTAAAGTACAATCAAAGGATTTATACGCCTGACGACTATATTAAAATTATGGCTGTATGCAAAAAGAAAAACCCTTTAATAACTTGCCAAATGCAAAGACTTCTAACACGATTTTTTACTTTTCTTACCAAACACAAATGTTATTTTACATGAAATCATAAAGGTATGTAAATACTTTAAAGGAGTAAACCAGTAATACAACATTTTGTTTATTTTCTTGTCTGTCTTTTATATACTGTTATTCCATTTTGAATTAATGCAGAACACAGCCAACTTATGTGGCTGGTTTACTCATTATTGTACTTCCGATGAAATAAGCTATTTTGCATAAAACAGCCACGTCAAAAACGCTTTTATTGATATTATGCTAAACGATACGAAATACTGGATAGGATATAAAAAACTGCTATACTTTTCCTAATAATTCTCAAATATAAAATAAACAAAAAAGTTATAAATAACTGAAGGGCAACATTCGACAGAAAAACGCTCATAACTCCGTTCGTACTTTTCCTCATATGGCTGCTTTCTGCAGAACTAGGTCCAATTCTCGCTCCAATCCAAAACCCGTCTCGTGGCGTGTAAGCGAACCCCGCCATCTACATATTTAGTCACAAGTGAGGTGTAATTTTAACATCTCTAATAGCTAATAGACGCCCTCGATTACGACCGTAATAGCAGGCCAGTACCCCAGGCACATAGATCCCGTACAGATTAATGGATATAAATAACTATAAATAGTCCCCATGATTATATACTCTGTGGTAACGCGCTGCCAGTCACCAAGGAATTATTTAGATACAGCCATGTACGTACACTTAGTACGGTAAATGCGATTTTGTGCTGTGTTGGTGATTTTTTTGTAATTACCAATTTGCACGCTTTAGGGGATTACTTGGATTACTTACCTACGTTCGACGATTATGATTCCGAAAAGGTTTTTGAACGATTACGATAACATGATTTTAATCTTGGTATGGTACCTACCTTGTTATAATTGCCAAAAAAATATTATTTACCTAAATAGGCAGATTTAACATCGTATGATGAAAGCTAGCGTTTCCCCGTTAATTTAAGGCATAGAAAGTACTTCTTACCCTTACCTGTGGTACTAGTCGGATTTTTAATCCAGTAGAGCAATTTGACAGGTGCCAATGTCATTTTAAAAATAATGCTGCCTTAAAAAGTAGTCATAATAAAGATATTATTGAATTTGTGAAGATGAAGAGGACATCAATACAGTAAGTATTGATGTATGTAAGAACTTGAACTGGATCTGAGCAAATCATTACTAAAAACGGTTTAAAGCAGGATTTGTTTTTTACAAAGTGACATTGGCACCTGTCAAATTACTCTACTGAATAAAAAATCCGACTATATTGACCTTGGACTGGACTAACTACCGACCACTTTAGTTATTTGTCATGCAAGGCTGGAAACTTGGATTTGGCGGCGAGTTACCTCTATTGAAACCTGAGCAAGCGAATAATATATACTTGTTGTTTTTATGATTTAAAGAACTAAAATAAGTAATAATTCAATTCATTCTAACTACCGACCACTTTAGTTATTTGTTATGCAAGGCTGGAAACTTGGATTTGGCGGCGAGTTAAACTTGTTTTTATAATTGAAAGAACTAATATAGGTAATAATTAAATTAATTCACAATTCACGAATACGGCTGCAAAATATAATAAAACTGTAGACTTTACTGACTTAGAGCTATTTAATTCTAGTTCGCGAAAGTAGCAAAACCTTATGATGCAAAAATGGTTCGCTGTTTCTCCGAGTGTCCGTTCGGGTTGCTAATTGTGCTGTTACTATGTTTAGTGTTTAATTTTACATACCTTTAGGTATTTTTAATTGTTTAGTGTGTGCAAGCACGTTTATTATAAAAGTTTGTTTTCGTTTAGCACGTATGAGTTGTTATATGCGATAACTTACAAATGGTGCATAGATGTATACATTAATTACCTATAATGTTACTTTGTCACTGTAGGTTTTACTATGAAAATAAAAATGGAAGTAATATTCAAAGTTATTTAGAAATATAATAAATAACTCTATGGCAAAAATCAAGTCGATTGAATGCTTATTTAGGGCGTGAAAGAAGGGGCAAACAAACACACTTTCGCATTCATAATATTAGTTAGGATTTGTGAGCGATAAAGTGTTTATTATGTTATTGTTAATTACGAAATTAAACTAAAACTATAAAAAGCTTAAACAGTGACTCTACATACTAAAGAAAAACAAACTTATACAATAAACTAGCGGCCGCTCGCGATTCACCTGCGTGGTTCACGTTCCCGTGGGAATATCGGGATAAAAAGTATCCTATGTTCATTACCAGGCTATCTACAATCTGTGTACCAGATTTCATCCAAATCCGTGCAGTAGTTTCGGAGCCTATTCAATGCAAACCAACAAACCATCAAATCTTTCCTCTTTATAATATTAGTATAGATAGGAAATGTTTATTAAAAAAACTAGTGATCTCAAGAAAAACAGATTAAATTCCCCGTAGAATTTTCCCGCGCAGCGCTCGCGGATTACCGCCCCGTCCCGTCTACCGTTTAAACTGTTTAAGATTTTAACTTTGTTATTTTTACTTTTCTCTGTGATAAATTACGGCCAGTGACGGGCTAAGGCGGCTGAATTAATCACTAGGTAGGGGACAAAGAACAGGGGTAATTGTGTTATAGTCGATATTGCAAGCCAACTGTTGCAATAACGCTGCAATTTTGCCTATAATTAAATCATAAAAATATAGTCGTTAGATCCGGAAACTGAATTTCGGAAAAAACTCGGGAATGCTCGGGAGGTATTGAGTTGATTTAAAAAAAATATATTTATTTTTGAACGTTTTTATTATTATTTATTATTTAAATGTGTCTAAATGTTAAATAATTATTAAAAAAACCGACTTCGAAAAACTAATAAGCAAAAAATAAGCATTTTGGAGTCGCGAGTCAAAAACGCTTATTTTTTGCTATTTAGTTTTTTCAAGCCGGTTTTCATTTTTTATAAAAAGTTTTTTATTTCACAATTTTTAAAGGTAGTAGTGGTCCCGTGCCTAAGCTAATGACTTTATGTCAACTGCTCATCGCCTTTTACAAAATGCTGCTTTTCCCGGTGCAGGGACGTTACTTATTGAGGAGTTCTCTCGATTCATCATCAACTCTACTTCATCACATGCATTGAGTCGAGCATAAATTGCTTATGAACGACATTATAGTAATCGAATCGCTTCAGTTGAATGCTAAGTATTTAATAGTTCCGGTGACCATTTGTGGTTCTTCATCATCAGTTCCACTTCACCAAATGGTGCTTTCCGGAAGCATTTGCATGAGTTACATTATAAAACACCAAAATCGCTATAGAAGTGCCTATAAATTTAAAGAGTTTCCTGGATTTCTCCAGGATTCCATCATCAGATTCTAAAGGTAAAAATACTACTGATGCTGGCATTGCACTCCTCAAACATATTTTTGAGGCTTGGGAGGGCAAGCAAGACGTAATTGGTATATTCTGTGACCTGTCTAAAGCCTTCGATTGCGTTGATCACGTTACACTTTTAAAGAAGCTAGAACATTATGGTGTCTCTAAGAAATCTGTTAGCCTTTTGCAGTCATACTTGCACAATAGAAATCAAAAAGTAATTGTCAATAATACTGCTTCTACTGGAGCCCCCATTATTATGGGCGTGCCACAAGGTTCAATATTGGGCCCTTTGCTGTTTTTAATTTATATTAACGATCTCCCTCATTACACGAGTAATTTATGTGAGACAGTACTATTTGCAGATGATACATCTTTAATTTTTAAAATTGATAGAGGAAACAATTGTTCTGACGAAGTAAATAGTGCTCTCTCTCAAGTCGCCAACTGGTTCAACAGTAATAATATGTCTCTTAACCCTTCTAAAACCAAGTTTGTTAGATTCTCATTACCTAACGTAGTGCAGGACGATATGCATATCAATTTGAATGGGAATGTAGTAGAGTTAGTTGAGAGTACAAAATTTCTTGGCATTACATTGGATTCAAAGCTGCAATGGGATCCACATATTGAAGCCTTGTCGAGTAGACTTAGTTCTGCGGCTTTCGCAATAAAGAAAATAAGGCTCTTAACTGATATTGAAACGGCAAGACTAGTTTACTTTAGCTATTTTCATAGTGTAATGTCCTATGGCCTGTTGTTGTGGGGCTCAGCAGCTAATATAGAAAATGTTTTTATACTTCAAAAAAGAGCTGTGCGCGCCATTTACAACCTTCGACGGAGAGATTCTCTTAAGGATTTGTTTAAAGAGATTAATATACTAACTTTGGCGGGACAAACATCTATGATAATATAGTATATGTAAGGAAACATCTTGATTTATTTATTAAGCATAGCGATGTCCATAATTTTAATACTAGAAATAAGAATAAGCTTGCCGTTCCAAAATTTCGACTTGAAAAATGTAGACGCTCGTTTTTGGGGAAAGGTATATAGCTTTTTTTAATAAAGTTCCACAACAAATTGATAGAGCTGCCTTTGCATAAATTTAAAATATATGTTAAAAAGTCACTTTTAAGCAAAGGTTATTACAAGGTAGATGATTATTTAAAAGACCAAAATGCATGGATGTGATACTAACATAAAACATAACTATTATAAATTAGATAAAAGGAAAATATTCTAATAATTGAATATTGGAAAATTTTCCTCTTATATTAAATATATTTCAAAATTGTAAATTTGTGCTTGGCAACAACATGTTCCATTGTAAATGTTGTTGTTTCTGTTAAAGCTGATAAGTTTCTTGCGGCCGTTCTTCTTATCAGTTAAAAGATGTCCTGAATGGCTGGTAGGGAAAAAAGTCTATTTGAATAAAAATCTTTGACTTTGACTTTGATCCTGACATGATGACAATGGGACAAAAACTATTCAAATCGATTCAGCCGACTTCGAGTTATCGAGTAACATGCATTAAAAAAAAGATTCCGACGAATTGAGAACCTCCATCCTTGAAGTGGGTTAATCAAAACCATAATACTTATATTCACGTTAACAATCTCTTCAAGCTGTAAAAAAATCAAAATTCAAAATTAACGTTTAAAAAGGTAAAGTCATTTATGCCGCAAAAACGTATACTTCAAGACTCCCAAGGGAATCAAAATTCAGGGTAAGTAGTTCCCGTTGACCCATATCTATGAAATTTGACAAATGTTTAAGGATAAAGTCTATATACCGATTTATGATATTTTTTAATAAAAACATAAGTAATTATTTATATTTTAATAATTAGAAACATGTAAGAGTGCGAATACAGCTTAATAACGATAAAAAATATCAAAAACAAAATTGCGAACTAACGTAATAAAATAAATGCCTAAACGAAATTAAAGATAACCATTAAATTAAAAGAAACCTCTCTTTCAATTAGGCAACCCAATAATAATAATAATAATATAACCTATTACTATTATAAATGCGAAAGTATGTATATCTGTATGTTTGTTTGTTACTCTTTCACGCTACAACTATGGCACGTTGTTTATCAACTATTTTTTTTTATGTCAGGCAAGTCGTATGGTAACGGACAACGAAGTTTCGTAAGGGACATGTTCACACGTCCCTTACTTCACGAAATAAGTAATAAATTGAACGGCTAGCCCGTTCTATGAACGCCGGCATTCAATTAAATGGCTAAAGAACAACTAGCCAAAAAGTTGAATTACATGGATAGTACGTGGATTAGAGATAAATACCTAGATCTGTTGAGGTTTATGGTAGACGGCACAGAACAAACAATGTCTTAGAAGGCTTTCACTCAAAGTTAAATAAGCAAATCAACAAAAATAACGTTACGTTAATGCGTCTGCTAAATGTGCTGAATAACGTATCTCAGCTTTCAATTCAATTTCAATTGCAGCTTATTACAGGTTACAGGAGGAATAACGTAATTCCTCTAGCGTGTATCCATGCTAGAAAAATTGCGTTAATTAATTACACGTACATTATTCATATTCCTTAATTAAGTTTAACAAATAAATTAATAATGAGTATAATAAATTACTTATATTATATTTAATGAACTTTATTTTATTTTTGTTTCTAGAGTAGTACTAAAGTAAAAAAATATTTGCCGGTAGTACTACCGGCCGATGTGGTGGTAAGACGGGTAAATAAATTTCCCGTCTTACTACTGGTAGTAAGGCTTGGTAGTAACACGGGTAAAAAATGAAAAAAATGTAGGAAGAACTTCGCTCAAGTCTACACAATCTATGTAACTAAAGGCGAATTCCATCGGTGTGCGCTGACCTTATGGCGACCACACCAATCTCATTACTGTTCGTAGATCGTCAAAAGATCAATTTGCGAAGTTGAAATAGGGTCGTAATAGACTATAGAATACCCTCCGCTTTATGACAATAGTTTCCTTAATATAATATTTTAATGGCTTGCTATTGGCTCCGACCGATCGAACTATAAATAGGATGATATACTGATTCTATTTTAATGTTGGTTGACCTAGAAGGGCAGGCTATGTTTACGAACTGGGTACGACTTTTTTAGGAGAAAGTGATTGTGTGCATAACACAGAACAGAAATTCTGTTCTGTGTATGATGCTCGAGGACACCCTACATGCCCTCGAGCATTATGGGCAGTGGCCTAAATCTACTGAATCATGTGTTTCTGACAAAGCTCGAGTTCTTCTTCACGTATATCGTGAAGAAGAACATAAAAACTGTCAATCATGTTTCTGTAACTGACGTGATAAACTACTATAGGTGCTTGAAAATTTTGAAATTTTGATAATTTTCAAATATATAGACTTTGTTGATGACGGATCTGTGCACCAAGCAGTCAGGGGTAGGCGTAAAGCCTGGAATAGGCTGGTTGGTGGCAGAACCCGTTTCATAGAACCTCTTTCTCCACTTTTTTACTAACACCTGGGGCCACAGACATTGTCTGTGCTTGGGGCATTTCTTGGTCGGCGAATATTGTAGTGCGAACGAAATTCCCAAAGCGATGCAACTTAAGAATCACCTTTCTTCAAAATGGCTGCTATTGTAAAAGCTCGGTGCAATCCCGTCCAATGTTCCATCGGGATTACTAAACCCGCACGTTGCGTGCGCCGTTCGTGATCACTCCATGCTTGCCCGCGGTAACCGTTGCTGAGAAATTAAAATTTGAAACTTGAAGTTGGCGCTGGGAACAGTGTATAAATCACCGTTCTGGGGGCAATTTTCGCACTTAGTATGTCGAATTCGAAATTTTTTTTTATCCATGATTCCTATATTATGTTAGTGATATTACACATACTGTCAAAATCCTGCTGTAGTTTCAATGATCTTCTACAATCCTCTATTGTTGAAGCTTGTTTTCAGTAATTTTTAACCGACTTCAAAAAAAGGAGGAGGTTCTCAAGTCGACGGTTTTTTTTATGTATGTTTTACCATAACTTCGCCAGTTGTTAACAGATTTTTATAATTATTTTTTTATCTGAAAGAAAATGGTTTATGTGTGGTCTCATATAATTTTTACAGAGATTTGGCTAGTAGTTTTTTCAGAATCCTGAAAAATATCAATCACGTTTTGGCAAGTAGTCGTTTACCTAGATGCCATCATTGTTGTGTATGGGCTGATTTTTTGTGTAAGTAACGGCACATGATGAACTGAAAACGGTGCTAGCTAGCTAAGGCAAAAAAAAATATAGTTAATAGAAGGGCAATGTAGAATGCCTTGGCTGGCACCGACTCCTAAAGTTTTATTTTTTACTTTTTGAAGTCGGTTTGAATTTTTTTTATAAAATGTTTTTTTAATATAGATTTCTGGCTTCAAAAAATGTTGAATTCGAAATTATCTCGTCGCGAGAATCGGCCCGCTGTAAGCGTACCATATGATATCTTATGCGACTCTTTTTACGTTATTTTCAGGTTTCGAGTTGCGAGAGAGTGAGAGATGCCGCTATACGCGCCGTACCATGTACGGTACGGAGCGTACCATGACGCCCCCCGTCGAAAGCGAAAACGGCTCCTACGGGTAAAAGGTTATATGTTTGGCAAGTTTAAGTTCGCGTTTTGGAAGAGGAACTCTATTTTTGTCAGTTTGTCGTACTCTAGGATTGTAACGTTCATATTTTTCAGGTGGGTGGCAAAGACGGAAGATTTTGTCTTGACGCTGACGTCTACGTTCAGCAGTAGATTGCGATGCTACGGCCAGACATGCTCGTTGTCGCGAACTTTTGCCGTTTTCACGACAAGTGTAATAGTGTAACCAAGCAATTGTCACATTTCAGAACACAGACAGAAAGGTGATTGCTGGGCGACACTTGTCGTGGAAATAGCAAAAGTTCGCGACAACGCGCAAGTATGGCCGTAGCACGATAGACTGAAAGATGATCTTTTAGAAATTTGTTTAGTTAGTGTTTTTTTGAAGATATTTTTTTTGTTTGAAATTAAAATTACATAATTTTGTTTTTTCTGTGTGTTGGTGTCCAAACATAATAAAGGGCAGCAAATAAAACTCACAAAATTATTTAAATGTAGGTAAGTGTATTAGCAACGTTGGTACATGAGATTACTTGTTAATACTGCCGTGGAATATCAATACAACACTGCGATGTCCAAACATACAGAACACCCATAACAATTACCCATAATAATTATTAGTGTCCATAATATTATACGATTAGTAAAAAAAGAACATTATCACCAATAAAAACTGTGCACGCTCCTAAGATGCGACTTACAATAACTTTTGCGCCTCTATCACATCTATAAATTCAATAACTGATTATTAATACGTAGGGACACTACTGATAAATATAAAACGTGAGCATTCGTACGATAGGAGACTTTACTTCTTAACAATAATATTATATCCGACTAATACAAGATTAATTTTAAAACAACTGACGATCGTTTACAATTTAGTTCCCCCCTCCGCATTTCGGAGCGTTGTCCGAAATATTCGTTCCGTCATTTTTTCCTTGACTGACACGAAATAATTTCATAACTGCATTTTTTAAATTTACCATTTCACAGCAAACTACTCGGGTCAACCATCATATAAATCATAAAAAATCATCTTAATTTCACCTACTTTAAATATTACTACATTTTCCTAGTACCCAATTATCATTATTTGGTAAAAAATATCTAATTCGAGGAATTGTGACAACTAGATGATCTTGATGAAATAAATAATACAACATGGAAGCCATTAATTAAACTATTAGGTACACTCCTCGTGTATATGTTATTAAAAAATGGTACAAAATTGAATTCTAGCAATAGTCTTGTTCAGTGTTTCAAATTCCATAAAATTCAAAAGAAAAAACAACATGCACGCTTCTTTATATTCCACGTCAAAACAAACGCAAGGAAACTAAAAGAAATAAAATAAAAGAAAACAAATAAAAAAATCATTCATTTAATTCTCTGTGATAATGATAATAATATAATATTTTCTTTAATTATAAGTATCTTTATGAGAGAATAATGTTCTATTAAATTCTACATACAACATGACGTAAGCTATCATCTATTAGACAATCTATAGTCGTAACGACAAAAGAAGACTGTAATATTTAAATAATTTTTCAATATAATTCTTTAAATAAAATATAAATAATCGAGTATTACAGTTCTAACAACTCTAAGGTCTATGGTTGACCATAGACCGATAAAATATTTTTAAACCGTGGTGTAACACTAAATAAGATCCCCTTTTATGGTGTCATAACTTATAAGTTAGGAATATCAAAACGTCTAGAGATCTATATGTAAGACAATAAAAGAATGGTGAAAGTTAGCAATTGATAAATCTATACAAAGCCTACATTAACTTGATTGATCCATTAGAATTATACAGAATTAAAACATATCATATAGTATTTCAAAAACAATATAGTATCTAATAATGCCTACATACAATTACCTATTCTCACCTAAAAACACGATAAATAAAAGCAAAGAAGGTTAAATAATTGGTAAAACTAACTTAACCTAAAAATATATTTTATGGAAACTATTTAAAAAAGAATCGCTTCATAGAAGCGACGTGATCCTGGCAAGCAGAGTGTAATGCAATAAGTTGTACATTCACTTACATCTTTTAAAAATATTATACAAAAACTTACATCAACGGGTACTTAAATCATTATAATGCACTGGGTGAGGGTAGTTTTGTACCTGGTTATTCAGTCAATCATCCCAAATCGGACGTATCGAAATGCATTTGTTGTGCATAAAATATACCCAAAAACATGTCTCAAAACCCTTACATATATCAGCTACTACGTAAACTTACAGTATCGTAATATTTTAAAATAAATAGTTACATTAACTAAATCAAAACGGAGGGAAACGAAACGTAAACAAGACATTTAGCCGTTTACTGTATAGGGCACAACTTTTATTGAAATTAATTTAACCATCTGTTTGTACTGCCGTATCTCATCACCATAAGGTCTATTTTGTCACGCATGCGATATCAATCCATATTATGATTTACAAAAATCAACTTCATGTAAATAGAGATTGGAACCATTATCCTTCTGCCCGTAAATCCTGTAAACTTTCTTGTCCTGTCAACGAGATCATTGTTACTATATCGATATAGTAGCTGCAATTCTAGTTACCATTTTATTTTTTTACTTTGGAACTTTTTGAGGACGCGTTAGTCAAAGTTCGTAAGTGTATGTCAGTTCTTTCTGTATGTTTATTTCCACAAAGCAACAGTAAAAGTTGCATAGTTATAAATGTACTTCGTCAGAATATATTGTGTTTTAATATTTACGAAGTTCGACTAACAATGAGATCTTCCTATTTAATCTTTCCGTTAGACCCGTCAACTCCAGTCCATAAGAAAAGGTACAGAAATATCTCTAACGTCCCACGATGATGCTTCTTACGCTAAATATAAGACGGATAATTCTTAATTATATAAGAGGACAATAGACACCTATATTACAATTTATTCATAGAGGGTCGTGGAATGGATACAAAATATTACAAAATTCTATCATTATAATATTTAAACTATTAAGCCCTAACATAGAAACTGTTTGAAACCGTATCGAATTTACTTTAATAAAAGTCTGTAAATTCAATAGGCTTTGTTAGATTCGTATAAATAATGTCAGGGCACAGAGAATACTACTAAACTAACATGTTATAAATAATAACAATAATATTCAAATCCCGATAATTTTAAATGTATAATGTAGTTGTTAATTTAGCTGTAACCTTGATTACATGATAACTGAATTTTTAAAGTCATTCGTATTCCAAGGGACATTGGCGAGATATCGAATAACAGTAATAATTCAGTACGATTGCGGTGAGCCCCGAACGAGTAATTTTATTAATAAGAAACCCCTTTATATTAATATTTTAAAAATACACAAATGGCACGTATATGTACATGGGGAATTGACATGATCTCTTTACATAATAGCGCTACTTGCAGCACAGACAACTCGTTAGGCCATGCGCCAAATAACTGTTCGTTCATTACAAATTAATTTTTAAAAAACGCATACACCAGTAACATATCAAATTACTGAAGCCAGAAGTCACTAATGTTAGAGCTGTCAAAATTTGTTTATGGTATAAAACGCGCCAAACTACAAGTCTCCTCTGAAGTTGCACTGCGCAGATGTACAATCGCGGCATTTCTCAGTAGTCCACTTACCGCACTAAATCCCTCGAACGGCTCGGCTTTCCGCGGGCGACGTTGAAAGCCTATACGACTACGACTGCACAAATCCAGCGCACGCGAATATCGCCTAAAAGTTGTTGACATAACATTCGCGACTGTACTTCCTACGTTTTACTACTGTGACGCGAAACGCGAAACTCACACTAGCAAACGAATTTGCAAATGTCCGAAAATTTTACTCTCAGTAAAATTTTAACAGATAGCCTTAATACAATGGAAATAAGGTTGAGAATTAAACTCTATTCCTAAACTGTGGCGTAAGCGAGTAAGAAAACTCACCCTAAGCACTCAGAGCGGACGAGAGGTTTGACAAGTTTTATATCAACAATTATTTTCTTATCCGTTTATTTGTCAAATAATTATTGTATTGTGTTGTACAGCCGACAGTCAACAGTTGCAGTGCAAATAGATAATGTATTACGTCAGCAATAGTGTTCAAGGACATAATATTCTGCAGACTGCACTTACTACATATAATTTTAAGAACAAAATTAGTTCTTGCAAACTATAGACAAGTTTACTGTCTTAGTAACTACTTCAATAGTCACATTATGATTCAAGATGTTAATTTGCGTGTACAACTAAATTCCAAATGAACTATAGTTTAGTTACCACTGTATGTAGTCTGCAAGGTTTCAAAAGTACTAAATTATTTGACAATCCTTTCTTGCTACTAAATATGTTTTTCGTCCATTAATAACCACTATTATAGAAAACAGGATAAAGCTTATATAAAGCATTTGCCATTTTTAGTTTGCTATAATACCCTAGCTGACTCCGTGGAAACGTTTTAGTAGACACAGAGATACATTGCAGAACATTATTTACATTATGGAATGTTTTTTTAAAGACGTCAGCATTAATATTGGCTTTTAATAATGGCAATACACTTCCATCTATAAACAGTATCTTGAAAATGAATATTTCATAGTAATTAACACATTAATTAGCAAAGAACAGCCTAGAAGTTAATTTCAACAACATGACTTTTAAATACAGTCTGAAATAAACACTTTGTATATAATAATAAAGTTGACAGTGCTTAATTACTAATACTGCTCGTTCTAAGTTCTGATGGTAATGAATGTGTTAATTCATTACATTCCTGTAAATGTTCTCTTAGTCAATATTTAATTGAATCTATATCTATAATGCTTGGTGTTTTTGGCGCGTTCAATCGTTCTCCATAAGTGAAAAACATCGGTTTAAAAATTAACTTTGGTACAAATCCAGAAAAGTATTTTTATAAAGTGTCATGGATACAAGATACATCTGAATATTTTATAAAAAAATAAAAACCCTTACTACAAAATATCTGCAGTAGTATTGCATAAACAAGAATTTATCTTATGCATAATAATAAAAAATAAATAATATATTAGTAATAAGCTTTATTGCATATTAAAATACACCTTCGAGCAAGTTTTTCTAGGGTCTTATTAAATGTTATTGACACAACATTGTGTATAGAGCCTGACTTGATTATAAATCTGCTTTGGATGTAAAAGACAAGTCTACTTTTATGAGGACAAAAAAGAGACCTTACTGACTTGCCATAAGGTGCATTTCAGCGTCCACGAAGTCGAGGCTCACAGTGTCAGACTAACGACTGCTGGGAGGCATGGGCATTTGCGCTTGCACGCCCTGAAGATTCATCGGTCGGCCATTGGGGTTGCCCATTCCGAGACCATCTTGGTAGTTGTTCGCGTCCATCGTGTCATCGTTCTGAAAAATAGAGGTTTATTCGATATTGAACTTTATGCGATCACAATACGATAAAATTTTAATGATGGTCTGATTCTGCTTTCAGAGTGTCTCATAACATCACTCATGTATGATATTGTATCAACCTTTTGATTTAGTTGAGTTTGGGACATTCTCAACTTGAAATTCTTCAATTGAGAACCGGGCATCAATAATGTTTAAGACTTCAGCTATTTGATTATCTAACTGATACCTAACTAACGGATAACTTGATTATCTAATCAATTTGAATGAAATTGATTGAAAGTGCAGTTATTGCTGCTTTAGTAAGATATTTGTCACATTGATTTTTACTAAAGCAGCAATGTCACTGCACTTTCAATCAAACGTTGATAGAAACAAGTTACATAATCAGGGGGCAGGAAACAGTATTAATAACCACAGAACACAAAAGAGAGGTTAGAAGGTGCATAATGTTACTCACTTAGTACAGTAAGAATGTTAAGTAAGCCATCGATGTTTCTCTTTCTTATCCATCGACTGGCTTAACGACATGAGCAGTACAGATCGTTTAACTAAAGCTGGCACGTTTAACATTTACATTTACACGCAGTGTCTTTGAATAAGCGCGTGGTGTGACGTTGCACTGCATGGTCATCAATAATAGTCTCTCTGTCTCTCGCGCGCGGTCAAACTTACGAGTATGAAGAAGACAGTTATTATTTTGCTTTGCTATTATGAGTGAACATTTTTGTGTGTGCCTATTGTTTTTTTTTAAATTACATTAGTGTTCGGGACGGCCGGCAGAATAGTGTAATAAAGTGAACAATAGACAGTGACTAATAATTGTAGTGATAAAGTTGTACTAGGGCGGTTACAACCCGATACTCGGGTTCACTTTTAATGACACTTTTTAATTGCAGTTTATGATCATCACGTTTAACATTTTGTATATTTTATAGTTTTCGGAACAAATAGACTCGAGTACCTTTAATTTGATACCTTACTCAGCCGCGTACTACGCGCCAAAGTCCCTATCGAGTCGTCACAAATTTTGCGAACCTGAATTAAGTATATAGATTGTGATGTGAAATTTCGTGTTAGTTATAAGTGTTAAAACTATTGAATTCGTTATCTATTGGTGATTTATAGTATAATAATAAGTTTCTTTGTGTTTGGAATGTATTTAGTCAATAGTATTCGCAGTTAGTGATTTTCGTGTAATGTATAGTTTGTTTGTGTTGTACTAGTTTGTATGGAAGTTTTATGCAGTAGGTATTTATAGTGTAGGTATTTACAAATAAATTCTCCTATGTTGATAAATGTTACGCACATAGCGGCTAATTAGACCTTCACGATAAGGTATGATACATAAGAGTTAAGTAAATAGCTGATAAGATGTTAAGAAATAAAGTATATTTTTTCTTGTGTTTTCTCATTTCCCAAAACGACTTATAGGTAGATTAGAAATAGTATTGTAAATGTAACTTAACTTGATAGCAATATTTTTATAGAATATTTTAATATGTAACATGTAATATTGTGACTGATAAGGAAATGTTAGTGATAAGAAACGTCGTATGTGCATAGATAAAATGAGATAAATAAAGTTGAAAACTAGTGAGCTTGCGCGCGGTCCTCCTTACGGTATTGCCTTTAAGTAGCTCAGTGAGAGTCGGGTTTCTATGGCAACAGATCATCACTTGTCCCACTCTCGCCTCAAACTGAAAGAGACAGCAAGCAAGCTCTCCTAGTTACTGGTACAACAAGCTCTTCTGCGTTTTACTTCGCAACCCAGCACCCAGTTCACGATACCGTACGTCTCGCCCTCCGCAATGATACAGTCCACTGCCAAATCCGAGTGGGGCGTGCGGCACAATTAGTGTAAGTAGGATGTGTGTGTACGTGCCATCTTTCGTTAACCGACCTGTACATCCGATGCTTTACGTTAACGTTGATCATAATTGGCTAACTCATAATAGGGGTACCGAAAGAAGGAACTTTTCGAAGCAACACGGCAAAATGTGGCGACACGTGACAGACAACTAGCCTGTTTCTTTGTTCTGTGGTATCAACGATTAGTATGAAAAAGAACACAAAATGTCACAATCGCAACATACACGACAAAAAGCTTTGTACAAATTTACCTTTCCAGATGTGCGCAGAAGCATGTGACGGCATTTGAAAATGATGACCAAAGCTTGAATGTGTGATAAAATGTAATAATCTATTAAAATGCCAATTAAATGAGTGAGGAAATTACTCGTGTAAAAAGACTCTAAAGTAAATTTAGCATTTTAATCAGATTGTAAGGTAAGCAAGAATAGTTGTGCCGTGAGTGTGTTGCGCTGTTTCTCTCATTGTTGACTCCTAGGCTATGCGAGACGCTAGAGTGGGCTTAATGGGTTAAACCATTTTTTATTCAAATCATGGATTTCTCTTAGTCAATTATTCTATTTTACCCTGCGATGTCAGCAGTATCTGCTATCATTATTGCCGAGCCTGCTGTCGAGTACACATTCGTTATGGCATTCGTCATGGCCGCTTCCCAGTAAGCCTGTACTACTAAGGCCTAACCGCACACATCAGTGCTATGCCGGCATTGGCACACGGTGCGAACGCGCTCAATGGCGTCAGTGAAAATAATGTCTCAGAGAAATTCTAGTCAAACCACGCAAAATCTATTAGCCTGCTGAGCGTACTATTGGGGTTGCTCGACTAATGACATAGATTCTCGACAATGTCTTACCTCACGGTGCCTACGAATAGTGCGGTCTTCATAGCGCGTTCCCCCCGTAGAAGCCATGGGCCTGCTGAGCGTACTGTTGGCGTTGCTTGGAGAATGGGGCGCTCCGCCCGCGCCCGACATCGGAGTGCCTTGACCTGTCCCCACACCCACTTATGTACAACTCGTGATGGGGTGTACTGTTCATTTATTACTTAAACTTTGGAGGAGACAGAAAACCTTCATTCTTATTTTGGACGATTATAAATAATCAAGAAATTAATTCAATAAATTGCTGATATAGACACATTAGAGGCATGTTAAATTGTGGACTTATCTTTTTTTTATTGGGTAAGGTAATTGTATTTAATGGCTGTTAGAGAAATGTAAAAATCGGTCAAGTGCGTGTCGGGCCACGCGCAGTATAGGGTTCCGTAGTCAAAATACCACTAACAGTTTACAGAATACATCTACCTACCAAGTTTTAACTGTATAATCTTAATAGTTTCGGAATAAAGTGACTGTGACATACGGACGGATATAAGGGTTCCGTTTTTTGCCATTAGGCTACGGAACCCTAAAAACAGTTTTTACGGCACATGACTCAGTATATTAATAAACATCATTTCAATATTGCTGTAACAGCTCATCAGCTGTTATGTCGAAGGGTAGTTATCTGGATAACATGCGACAAATACCTCCCCCATTTATAAAGTAAGTAAAAATACTTCATTACTGTCATGAAACTACAGTCTCTAGGTTCATTTGAAACACTTGAATTATTTATTTACAGTCTTCGGTAATAAATGAACAGTACTTGAGCTTAAGCCTTGCTTTAATTACAATGGTGACTAGTTAATTTTTTACATTTTCTTCATATTTAATTCACATCAAGCAAACAGCCCTGTTTACAAAATCAATGACACTTATGAATAGTTATTGCAAAGAAAACGTGGTATTAAAAGCTTGATGATTTTAGTGCAGAAATACAGCAGAAAGACGATGTTAATATCAATTTGTGAGATCGGCATAGTTGTGCAGAGTTATTAAGAGACAAATTTACACGCAATAGTCATCTATACACTTAATACGTATATGATTGCAATGATAAGTTATCCGTTTACTTTGTTTATAATTTAACCGCATAGTCTAAAGTCGATTGCGCTATGTTAAATAGCCAATAATAATCGTTACTAATGCAAAGTATTCTTTCCAAATCTTACTGATAATTCCAGATATTATGTTGGTAAGAAAAACAAACTTTTTAGCTTTCTATTGTTAAGTATTAAAGAAAGCTAAACTTGTACCAATAATTTTATTAAGTAGTTGAGATTAGATGCCTACCTAAAGATGCAGTTATACGACGAACGACTTAGATGGACACACAAACGAACTGTCGAAACGAATCGTGTGATTACGTCACAAAACGTTGATATTTTTTTTTATTATTTAAGAATAATATTTCAAAACGAGTAATATTTTCTCAGTAATTTACAAGTTACGCAGAAAAGATAAAATCTATGTTGTTGTTTTTTTTTATCTGATTTCTATCTCAATGCTTATAAAGTCTACTGTTGGTCGCAGCTAAATACCCAGCTCAAATATTCATTTTTTATATTTGTTATTCAAATCTGCCCTCTATCTCAATACACATAAAGTCTATAACTCACCACTGCTGTTAGAAGAGCCACGCGGTTGCGCTGCGCGCGCTGGCGTAAGGAAGTCGGCTTCACGCCACCCGTGTTTGCGATACACTTCACGAAGCTCCGCGTGAGACCACATCGTCATCAGGACTTGACCTAATAGGGGAAACATTTGATGATAATGATTACCTGTGTTTTTATAAATTCTTTTACATACAAAACATTAACAGAAGTTTTAACCGCCTGTGGTCTAGTGATAACAGGGGTCCCGGGTTCGATTCCCAGCGGGGGGTACATATTGTATTCGGTTTAGTTGGTAGTAGGACTTGTTGTAAGTCCACCTGGCTAGCTACCACCATCTTATCTAAGTCTGACGCCATAACAACAGTGTTTTCAGCATTGTTGTGTTCCGGCTGTTAGAAATAAGATAGCCAGTTCCTCAGTGGTTGAGGATTAAGGATTAAGGCTTCCATCTTCAGCTTTATCAATACTTATAAGGTATGATGAAGGCTAAGGAGTCACCCCGTCGTGAATAAAAAAAATTCAGAACCCACAGAGAAACGGTATCAGACCCAGGGTTCAATTCCCAGTAAGGGTACATATTGTAATCGGTTTGGTTGGTAGTATGAATACATAGTGCTATCCACGAAGACGCGCCTCACCAATTTTTGGTTGAGACAATCGCAGTGTGCGGCGAGTTGAACCCGAGCGTATTTAATCTATTTATTGTAGTATTTTTTTTTTATTTATGAATGACGGGGAGACTCTTAGCCTTCATCATTCATGATGTTAAGTATTGATAAGGCTGAAGATGGAAGCGAGCCTCTCACGGAATCCTCAACCACTGAGGAACTGGCTATCTTATCTCGAACTGCCGGAACACAACAATGCTGAAAACATTGTTGTTGTGGCGTCAGGCTTAGATAAGATGGTGGTAGCAAGCCAGGCGGGCTTACAACAAGTCCTACCACCAACCAAACCGAATACAATATGTACCCCCGCTAGGAATCGAACCCGGGACCCCTGGGTCTGATACCGGTGGTTGTACACTAGACCACAGAGGCGGTTGCAACATGCGTGCACTCATAAGAAATCAGTGTGTACCAACAACATTAGCGGAAGGTTGCATACATAAACTATAGTATAAACGATTAGGACGAAATGGTGGGACGAGTCTTCGCTGATGGCACTATCTGTAGTTACCAACAACTAGCCTGTTCCTCAGTGGTTGAGAATTCCGGGAGTGCCGCGCTTCCACCTTCAGCTTTGACGCTTTCACCTTTATCATTACTTAACATCAGGTATGATGAAGGCTAAGCATCTCCACGTTGTTCATAAAAAAGGACATACTACCTACATCTTTATGGCAAATATCACTGTATCTAAATATTTACCTGCAAACTTGAGCACTCTGGGCGTGTGGCGATGGCGTTGCTTCGTCAGATTGAGCAATCTTTCAACACCGCCCGCTTCCAGTAGCGATCGGGAGAATTCCCCACTCTTCTTTATTACCTCGTTCAGTGTTGCCAGCACCGCTGCTATCGTGTCGTCTGATGTACCCTATGGAAATATAATATTGGTACAATCATTTCAATTTGCAATCAATTTTAAACCACAACTTTTTGAGGTTAAGCTCAAAATCGATTGAGAAAATTACACTTGCAGTAATCAAAATTACTCATGCCTGACAGGGTGTAAATTATTGTATTATCTGTCTTATATGGTACATTACAATAAGAATCTCAATGATTTCGGAATAACGACCATTTTGTTAGTCTAAAAACGCATCGTGATTTTTTTATAATATTGAATAATACCCTAGGCAGCTTCTGCACTGGATCTCGCATCGCGTATTTCCCTTTGAGCTCCTTATACCGTTGGTCGATGGGCAAGTATCGATGTGTTCTCATCATCTTTAGTCGTTAAACGTCTACTTCTGAGCATAAAACCTTGGGTGCATTCCGATTCAGACTAAAATGAATTTCAGCTATGACAGCGAAAACAGGCGTACCGATTAAAATATCGCGCTAATGATAGTGGGGACCTGTCAACGATTCGGAACGCTCGTGAACGCGCTCACGGAGCTAAATTATTTTAATATAATATTTTAATTAGTGTTCATAAATGGTTCATCATACAATGGATCAAGTTTGAAAAAATATTGTCGCTGACGAGGTATCTTGACTCGCCGAGATCTTGACTGACCCATATGACACCGTATTCAAGCCAGAGGCGGAACTCGGGTTTGAATACGATGTCATATGGGTGTCACTTTTGACAAACAATGTGTCACTTTTGACAGGACGCTCAGTGATTTCGTTCGAAGTATAGGCGGCGTAATCACAAGATGGCGGATGTTATGACGGAATCAGTACCATCACACGGACTGCCGTTATCACACTCACGGTGATTCGGTACGCACATCAGCTCGATGACATCGCTGACTGCGCGTCTCGGAATGAACTCCTTGAGTACTTGTAATAAGGACTATTTCTACACATGTCATTACCTGATCGTGTTGCTGGTTTCCACTAGGCAGCTTCTGCACTAGATCCCGCATCGCGTACTTCCCTATGAGCTACATATTACGCTAGTCTACGGCCAAGATCCGATGCAATCTTTATCAGTAAATATTATAGATTCTGCTGAACATAGACCTTGCTTACTTGTAATTAGGACTACTTTTCCACATTCACTTACCTGATCGTGTTGCTGGTTCCCACTAGGCAGCTTCTGCACTAGATCCCGCATCGCGTATTTCCCTATGAGCTCCTTATTCCGCTGGTCTATGGCCAAGTTCCGTAGCGCTGTTGCAACCGCACACACCACGCGGTCCACTTCCATCCGGAGTAGTTCCACCAGGATGGGGAGACCTGGTTGGTATAATAAAAACATTGTTATCATTTTCTTAGACGAAGCTATATTAAAACATCAAATTAATCTAAAAAGGAATACAATCAATGGAATACAACAAAAAAATTTTAAGATAGTTTCAGAAATAAGTTGTCACCAAAACAACTTATGATGGCATTTCAAATATTGTAATGCCATCAAGTCAGATGGCATTTCTATATTTTTAGATGCTAACATTGCATTGAAAATGCTAATTTCTTTAACTTAGAACAGTGGGTCTACCGCTTATGTGCCGTAGGCATCGCTGTCAACTCCACTTTGACAGCAGATGGCGTTTTCCTACAACGCAACGTCAACGTTATCGTCATAATAATAAGATTCCTTTTCAATAGACAGTTAATTCTCGACTCAGCGTGCGACCGAGACAGCGCTATAGCATCAGCGGTCGTGTGTGAAGAGTCGCGCCCATATTCGACAAGTCGACTACGTCGACGACACTTAGGTTACATACGGTAGGGCCACTGGTTGGAGCTTAGATTGTCATTGGTTTAATAGTATAAGCCTAAGAGCCACTTGCGCCAAGCTGGGTTAACACATTAAACCCAGACTTAGTGCTACTTTTGTATGCACTAACTCTGGGTTAAATTTTAACTGAGCTTGGCGCAATTGGGCCTGACTGTGCTATTTTTAACCCAGTTGCGGAGGTTTAATAAAATCTCCGCTTATGAGATTTAGGCTGCCTGTCCACTGAAGCGGAGCGAAGCTGCGGAGCGGAGAAAAGAGGAAATATTAACCAATAGGATTGCATAAAATCTCCGCTTATGCAATCCTATTGGTTAATATTTCCTCTTTTCTCCGCTCCGCAGCTTCGCTCCGCTTCAGTGGACAGGCAGCCTTTAATGGTTAATATTTCCTCCTTTCTCCGCTACGCAGCCTAGCTCCGCTTCAGTGGATTGGCAGCCTGATACCATTAATAACTTAAAACTAGGGATGTTACGGAGGTTCGGTTCCGATTCCGAGAGGTCGGAACTTCCGATTGACTTTGCACATTCGGTTCCGATTTCAGTTCCGATAAATTAAATCGGAGTTTATATTTGGAATCGAGATGTATGGGCCCTTTGCCACTGGTGCCTATGCCTAATGTTGACCGGTTGAGAAATAGATTGGACGGAGATAAAACTGCATAGCCTTTGTTTTGGTATAATTTGCTTCTTTTAGAATCACTTAATTTGATTTTGGCTTTCTGTTTTTGGGAGTTTTTATTTACCTATTTTATTTTTACAGTGCTATTAATTTTTATGTCATAAAACTAGAAAATATACGAAGAAAATATCAACTCGTTCTCATATCGCTGGATAGGACTCGATACTGCATTTACCTTTGAGAGTCCAACCTAATGCTCTAATCATTGAGCTACCGAGACTTATGAGGATACTTCCACATTTTGTAGTGTATTTACTTTTCTTGCAAAATTTTCTACTATATTTACAAACTGGAGTCAGCAGGAAAATGGTCAGTTTTACTGCCTCAAAACTCATTCGCTAAGAAAATAAGTTCATTCATCAAAGGTACTCGTAGGTGAAGCGAATGCGGCTGCGTGAGGCGCGAGCGCGGGCTTTTCACGTTTTTCACGATTTCTGACGTTTCTAGTACTCAAACTTCAGTTGGTGTCTTAGAGTGTTTTGATCCTCATGAGAAACAGGATCAATATGCTTAAAAAAGTATAATTTCAAAACTGGCCATTTTCAGTTGTCATTGTCAATCTAAAATTTCTCAAATATTAAGGATGGTTTCTTCAGAACGTTATCATGTAGCTACAACGGTTAAAGTACGTGCCTTTCACTCTGTATATAAAAAAATATCGTTATTGTGTTCTTAGACCGGCCCGTAACACATCTCTTTTCTGCCTATTTTCCGATTTCGGTTCCGATTCCGATAAAGCAAATCTAAAAAAGCAAATCAGTATTTAAATGTTCATAAACTTAACACAAAACTTGATTTAATTGTAAGAAATTATGATCACTGTTTATTTATAAATGTTGATAACACAAAGTATATGACAAAAAATAGCATGTTAGTTGTACAAAAAATCTGTTCTAAGCTAAACATTGAAATGTTTATATTATTATTTAAAACTTAGAAAAAGTATGCAGTACAAAAATAAGTGTGAATTAAACAAGAATGGAAAAGCCGGAAATCCCTCAAAATCTATTAATAAAGTACGAATAAAAAAAAGCTTGAATACATCTACTCAACAAACAGCCGAGCTTTTTCGTTCCTAGAGGAAATAAATTAAATAAAAAATGTATGATCCTTCATCAAAATATTCAAGGCCTTCTCTCCAAGAAAGAACTCATAGAAGTTACGCTATCGGAGCTAAAAAGTGACGCCCATCCTGATGTTCTATGTTTCTCTGAGACTTTTGTAAAAAATGGTGAAGAGAAAAACATTAATATACATAATTATGAACTCGCAGCACATTACTCCAGAAATAATAAAAGAGGTACCTGTATATTAGTAAAAAAAAGGTTTATCCTATAAGAAATTAAACTCTTGTAACGACATCTCAACTAATTTTCATTTTGAATGCTGTTCAATAAAAATACCTAATCATAATATTATAATTATTTGCGTCTACTGGACATTATGAGCTCTTTCTTGAGAAATTCGAAAAGTTGATGAACAAATATTTGCATAAATACCCTAAACAGAGACTGGTTGTGTTAGGAGATATCAACATAAATACACTGCTGAATAATAATGTTACTAGATGCCTGTCAGACATTCTAAAAAACTATAATTTAACTCAAGACATAACCGTCCCTACTAGAGGCTAAGCTTGCATTGATCATATTTTCAGTAATGTCAAAAATGCTACTGGGGGAACCCGCTCACTCCTATTGTCGGATCATGATACAGCCCAAATACTTCATTTCAATGTAAAATCTATAAAAAAGTATATACCTATAAAAGAGATTATTCTAGTGAAAATATTGAAAGATTCAAATTCTACCTGTCTAGTCTCTCTTTCTCAGAAGTCTACACAAAACACAAATGAAGCTTTTGGTAACTTCTATGTTTGGTTTTGTTTACTTTATAAACTATGTTTCCCGCTCTGTAAAGTTAGACTTCACGCTAAACCTTTAAAATGGATCTCAAAGGGTATTAAAAAAAGCTGTGTAACTAGAATTTTACGACATAGTTACTACAAAAAGAGATGTGAAAATGCTAAATATAAATATCAGAATTACTCCAAATTATTTAAAAAAATGTATATTAAAAGCTAAAAAACAAACAAACAATAAATATGTTTTAAATAGTGAAGCTACTTGGAGAATAATACAATTAAATTATTACCAAACCACTAAAAAATAATAACTACATTAATTCAATCCAATATAATAATAATACAATTGACAATCCAAAAGCTATTGCAAATATTTTTAATAATTACTTTGTAAATTTGACTAATAAATCTAACTCAGATTTATTAAATGACCCTAACAGTAAACTTTTACGCAACTCTATCTATCTTAGCCCAGCGGCCCGACCGCCTAACGGTATAGCGTGTGGTATTGCTATGGCTATCAAACTTCAAACTCTCATAAAACCCTTCAATGATAGGGTTTTTGGCTAATTTCTAAATATTTCTATTCATCTATTGGATTCACGATTGCATTTTTAGTATGAAAGTAATAGCTTCAGCGAGAGCCCTTGTAGGGGGTTTGAAAAATCGATAGCTATAGCAATAGCACAAGCTATACCGTTAGGCGGTCGGGGTGCAGTTGACGAATTCTATGTGAAAAAGATTATTGACACTCTAAATAATACAGGTTCAGAAGGTCATGACAATATTTGTACAAAAGTGTTAAAGTCATGTAGTGCAATAATCAGTCCCGTATTGACATATTTAATTAATTTATCATTAAGCACTGGTGTGTTCCCTGACAGCCTAAAAGTTTCTGTAGTAAAGCCTTTACATAAAAAACATTTTATAAAAAAATCAAACCGACTTCAAAAAGTAAAAAATAAAACTTTTGGAGTCTGTGCCAGCCAGGGCATTCTACATTGCACTTCTATTAACTATATATTTTTTTGGCCTTAGGTAGCTAGCACCGACTCCAAAAGTTTTATTTTTTACTTTTTGAAGTCGGTTTGAATTTTTTTATAAAATGTTATTATTTCAGATTTTTTAGTTACATCATGTGCCGTTACTTACACTTAAAATCAGCCCATACACAACAATGTCATCTAGGTAAACGACAACTTGCCAAAAGGTGATTGATATTTTTCAAAATTATGAAAAAACTACTAGCCAGATCTTCGTAAAAATTATATGGGATTTCACATAAACCATTTTCGTTCAGATAAAAAAAGAATTATAAAAATCTGTTAACAACTGGCGGAGTTATGGTAGAACATACATAAAAAAAATATATAAAAAAAATACAGTCGAATTGAGAACCTCCTCCTTTTTTGAAGTCGGTTAAAAAAGGTGATCGGACAACTATAAGTAATTTTCGGCCAATCACGTTGCAGTCAGTTTTTTTAAAGGTATACGAGAGAGTCATGCATGATAAACTTGTATCGTTTTTTAATAAATATCATAGACTAATCAATATGGCTTTCAAAAAAATAAATCCACCACTGAGGCCATTTTCAACCTACTTCATAAAACTTTGACATCTCTAAATGATAACAAATTTACCACATGCCTATTTTTTGATACTGGTCTCTGAATTTTGTCCTAAGAGCACGCGGTTCAAAATGAACTGCTGGATGTGCATAACTTTGTACAACAAAATACCAAAATCAGTACAGGAATTACCTCTCAATAGATTTAAAGTAGCATTGTATAGATGGTTAAATGTAAAAGCATTCTATAGTGTCACTGAATATTTATCTCATATTCTTTTATTTTCTTCTTTAGTTCTTCTTTTTCAGATAATAGGTTTTCAATTTCAGCGTCAGCTGAAAGCTTAAAGTAGCATTGTATAGATGGTGAAATGAAAAAGCATTCTATAGTGTCACTGAATATTTAAATTATGAGGAACCCTAAATTTATGAAATTTGATTATGTTAACAAATAAGTACCTAATAATTTGTATGTTTTTTTTTATTATTTTCTTTTATTCATTTGACATTCTAGTATTGTAAAAAATAATAATTTTGATATGACATGAATAATTTTGACATCCTATAATAATTTTATTTCAAACGATAATTGATCAATTTTAAAATTTAATTTTGTGATTATGATGCCCAAAAACAAATAAATGACAATTGATGTTACAAAATTATTAATCATAATTATTAATTAAGGTGGAACGATTAAGTTACAAAAAGCTGAACGGTCGTTAGATGGCGCTACTTTCGCTATTTAGTAGTTTTTATTTATTTGTTAATTGTTCTTTGTATCTTTTTAACTCAAAATACTATAAGCGCATTCTATAAATAAATATTGAATTTTCGAAACCAACATTTATCTTTTTGTAGTACATAAATCATCCAAATATCTCGAGAGAGTGTTTCTGTCTCCCAATTTTACTAATCACTCACACATGCATACCTTATTTCTGAGTTTCTTGTAGTAGAATATTTCGACCCAGCTGAAAATGATAAAGTAGCCCAGCGGTCTACGTACTCGGCTTAGATATCAAAGAGTTAAGGTTCGAGACTTCTGATGGTAGATTTTTTTTTATTATTTATTTTATATTATTGTTTATTTAAATAACATCACAATATTAATTTTGATGTATAAATTGCAACAAATGCAATTGCAACTTTTTTAAATTGCACAAGTGACAAGAATGTAATTGATACTCTAAATTTTAAGATTTCTTAGTGTGTTTGCCCATTATAATATCTTTTTTTTAAACCACTGCTGAACAGATTTTGATTAAAATTGCAGTGTTTCCTCAATCAAAAAAAGTGGTGGTGGTTGTTGGATCATCATGTTACCGTTTTCTATACTTCTATACTATATAATATTACTAGCTTCCCGCCCGCGGCTTCGCCCGCGTGGACTACACGACTTATGCTATTGTGGGTTAAACATAAACCACCGCGGAGTTTTCTGTAGACATTTTCAAGGTGTACAAATAATTATTACCTTATATTGATAAATCTCGTAGGGTTCAGCCTGCGATTGCAATGTAAGCGGAAAAAATGTAATCATTTACGACATCACATTAGAAACCTTAAAAATTACAGTATTTCTCTACTATATATTGAACGTTATTTTACCTTCCTCTTGAATCACTCTATCTATTAAAAAAAACCGCATCAAAATCCGTTACGTAGTTTTAAAGATCTAAGCATACATAGGGACAGACAGCGGGAAGCGACTTTGCTTTATACTATGTAGTGATAAAGAGGAAATATGTGTATGTATGTAATGAATAAACTCAAAAACTACTGGACTGATTTCAAAAATTCTTTTAGGATGCTACACTATCCCTGATTAACATAGGCTATATTTTATCCCGATATTCCCACGGGAACAGGTACTACGCGTGTAAAACCGCGAGGATCCGCTAGTACAATACTACAATACTATTATATTAGTTTTATTTAAAATCAATACATTTAGCTCCTTTCGGTATATTGGCGCGTATATAAATTTGCGCAAATGATCATATTTTGTCTACTTGTTTGTTAGTTACAATCTCCATTTTATATTATAATAGTTTTGGAATCAAGCTCGAGACGCCATTTTTATACTTACTCTTTTTGTTTACTTATGTGGTGAAATTCATAAATCTTGTTAAATTCTACCTTTAAAGCTTTAATTTACTGCGATAATTTATTATGGTGATGTAAAAACTTAGAAGCTCGATTTTTACAGTTCGGGGGAACCATAGGCTTTAATCTTTATTAATATCAATTTGATACTTCACGTGTTTCTGAGCATTGAGTCTTTAAAGGCACTTATGTGCATATAACTAATTTCGTGTTTTAATTTATAAAGATACTGATATTATAAAATATTAATACATAAAACATGTGAGTAAGCAAAAATTCCCCAAAAAAAATTACTATTAAGTACTTACCTCAAAATGAAATTGTATTATTCAACAAATACTTAATTCGTAAAGCAGCGCAGCGAACACCGGGGTTGGAAACAATTAAATATCTATTGTGTTTCGTTTTCCGATGCCTGAGAGGTTATAAAATAAAAAGTGCTAACCTCTTGTGTATCTTAAATATGTATTATGTAATGTTAAGTACAATCTAGAAAAAAAAGTGCTGAGATAGCGCTAACATTCATTCATGCGCTATGCGGTGAAAATGTTTTTGAAGGCTAACTGACCAATAATTGAGGCAAATTTAATTACATTTGTGCACTATTCGCGCAAATGTTTATTCGAGCAAACGGCTTTTCGTGTAAGAGTCTTTCGCGTTATTAGCTTTTCGCGCAAATGTCCTGATTCATAGTCGAAACAACAATAGTCAAGTGATATGTGACGTCAAATTCATGTTTTGTATTTGGCTTAGTCTATGTTTATCTTTATGCTATCATCATTCTTATGATGTTTTGAATAGCTAAGTGAACATTTAATACGTTAAAATTGTAAAATTAAAAATAAAATAAATCATTAAGATCGTTAAATCATTAAGATTTACGTAAAATAAATCATTTCTAGTCAGAAAATAAATTTCACTCAAAACTGAAATATTTCCACCCGTTTTGAAAGATTTCATAAATTTCGTTTATATTTAATTTTCATTTCAGTGAAATTTTTACTGGACCCATTCCCTAGTCACAATGAAAAAACACTACAAACAAATGACAAATACGGAACGGTGTTGTCAGTACGTAGATGTGATTGCGGACAATTTAATATTTGAAAAGGGACCACATGACATTTGTCTAAATAAAAAAAAAAAAAATATTAAGTAAGTACGTTACATAATACAAGTAAATTTTATTTGCACGAAGCAGATACAATTTTCGTTTCTTTTTTTTCCTTTATAAAATCTTATTTTCTATTTTTTTACAGTGATGAGAGAAAAAAAGATTTACGCATAAAAAACAAAATATAAGTCGTGTTTAGCATTTTTTAAAATCGGAGTCAAGATAAATCCTACAAATCACAACTTTATATCATAATCCCAAAGTAAATTATTACTGACGAAACTCATCTCTTTTGGGACGCAACGGCAACACAGCTGAAAAATCTAGTAAAGAGAAATTTAAACAATTATTAAATCGAGACAAACGTAAGAGCGGCAACTTCGCGCGTTGCGCGTCTTAGCCGCATGGAATGGCAACGTCGCGATTTTTGTATACGTACACGACATTTGTCACATACACAGTCGTAATTTTTGCAATAATTTAGTGTTCATTTATAGGTGATTTCTGAATGAAACAATGTTTGTTTATTAAATAAGCGCAAATAAATACCCGAGAATAAATAGTTGCACATATATTTAAGTATTAATTCTGTTAATCTACCAAGATTATCTCGACTGTTTTTTGTATGAAAATCGTTCCACCTTAAATATGTATATTTGCATGCTATTGCGGTTGGCGAAATGAGCTGAGCCTACTAGTATTAAAGATCTGCAGTGTACCTCATTTAAAGGCAAATAAATTATTTCTATTTATATTTCTTAAAAACTCCGATTCCGAATTCGGTTCTGATATAACCACATCCGTACCATCCCTATTTAAAACTATGAAAGAGAGAAGTAAATCTATTTATTTAACATGGCAATACCTTTCTCCTTCCTAACAGCGACCCGCATGTCGATGGAGGGTTGCCAGTAGCACGCGGCGAGGTTCTGTAGCGCGCCGCCATCGCTTCTAGCGTCGCCTAACGCCATGTATAGGAGAAAGAAGACTTAAACTAGATGATTAATATGGCAGACCGACCTTTCTCCTTCATCCCTTCAAACATAGAGCCTGCTCACTTGTAACAAACGCTATTTCTACACATTTCATTACCTGGTCGTGTTGCTACTTCCCACTTGGCTGCTTCTACACTATATCCCGCATCGCGTATTTCTCTATGAGCTCCTTATTTTGCTAGTATCACAGAATACTTAATAGTACAAGTACAGAATGTTCACTTCGCAACTCCAATCAAACAAATAGCTAGTCTAGCTCACGACGCAATGCGCTAAATGCCTAGCATTTTATTCACGTTTTATTCGCGTCTCTTTCTATCGCGTAACTCGTATTCCTTCTGACGCAACTAGGGTTGCCGCTTTGTGATTTATTTATTTATAGGTAGACTTTTCAGTTAGACATGTGCATAGTATAATCAAAAGGTATATTAAAGGTAAATCAAAAGTAAAAAACAAAAAACAAACCTACCTAAAGTACCTACACCTACTCCTTTAACCTAAAATGATAGCGAAACGGCATACATTAGTGTGTTCTTTGTTTATGAAATTGAATATAATTTAAATATGTATGTGTTTATGTAGGTAGGTTGCGTATTAAATCGGAATGACATATTACGAGACCTCCTTGAGGCGCACGCACCCAATGAAGCGCACCCAAACTGTTCGTCGAAGCACACCTTTTAGGTGCGCTAACGAAATCAACTACTCCTAAAAGGTGCGCTTGGAAATAGGGGCGCTTCGAGGAATATCTCGTAATAGGGAGGTATTCCTCCAAGCGCACGCAAGATTACTATCGAAAAAAAAATTGTTGTCAAACTATCATTTGCATTTGGTAATAATGACGTAATTGTATGCGTTAATTATATCCTACAAAAAATACGAACTAAGTATTTAGGAAGGTAGGTAGCTAGATCCACAACACAAGGTTGAACAGAACCATGGCGCGATTTAGACTAGTCTTCAAAAATAGGTAAGCATATAAAATGTATATTTATACATAACTTTAAGATGTACTTAGTACGTACCTATTTCTCTAACCAACCATGCCATGATAGGCAAGTGAACAAAAATAATGTGAACCTAACTAAGTAGGTGGGTAGGTACCTACTTATAACGACGAAACAGATAGTCAATCTCAAACATCAGAAATTCGTTTAATTCTATGAAATTCGTGAAAGATTATTACGCCAACCTAGAATACCTACGTTCCTACTTATTTTCGTAATCTAAGTAGGTAGGTACTTATTTAAATATTAAACCTACATAATCATTGATTTAAACATTTGAAATCATTGTACATAATAAACCTAAAATGAATGAGAATTGCATAATAATAATAACCACTATAAAGTAGAACTTAGCTTTCATCGTCCTTAGGAAGCTAAAAAAAAGGTTAACTTTAGATCGCGATCCGTGTTTAAGCAATTAAACACTGCACAATATTTACTAGCTTTTTTATATATAGATTTTAAATTTTACCGATTTTAAGCTAGTTAGCTACGGAAAGTAGGTGACGAACAAAACTCGCGCGGAACGTCACTGCTCGCTCGTGAGTCCCTACTAGATTGGCACCGCCGGAGTTGCCGCCGCGCGTAGGTACGTTTTCGAGCCTACACGGGGAGTGAAACAGGCCTGCTAGTATATAGCTTGGTTCTGTCCAAATTCTCGTCTTTATCAGTCTAGTCAATAAAATCTTAAATCCTTTGAGCATATACTTCGTCCACTTGTAATCTTACAAATCTTATAAAATGTCATGTGAAAAGGCACTAATACCGACCTTCCTCCTCCGTTTCGGGGTTTGCAGTAACGCCATGTATAGGAGAGAGACTAGTCCAAATCTAATCATTAACATGGCAATACCTTTCTCCTTCCTAACCGCGGCCCGGATGTCGATGGAGGGTTGCCAGTAGCACGCGGCGAGGTTCTGTAGAGCGCCCGCCGCTGCTTCTAACGTTTCGGGGTTCGAACAGGTTTGTAGTAACGCCATATATAGGGGGACCACCTGGAGAAATGGAAAATTGTAAAAGCACTTTAAACTTTAGGTCATTGTCACTATCATTGTTAGGTTAATCCAAGCGACTGCACTGAAATATCGGGGATTCGAAAGAAAATACAAACATGGTAAAATAAAACGTTTTTTCTAATAATAATAGTTGTAGATTTAGGTTTAGGTTTACAATATATGACATTGTTATGGTGCGATATTAACAAGTTACACTTGATAAACACTGGCAACCGGTTTCTTAATTCTATAATTATATAGGCATAAGTTTAAAACTGTATTAAAATAGCAGCATAAATAACGGGATTCATAACTTTAAATACAAACTTAAAATCATTTGAAACAAATCAAAATTATTATAATAATTATAAAATGTTTGTGTCCTATGGCAAATGAACCAAAGACGTTATCAAACTGTAATTATTATGTACAAGGGTAAGTTTACGGCCGTTTTGAACGCCGTCATTGTCCTCGACATATAAAGTGTCATGCATAATAAGTGCGAAATAATAAAGGTTATGCTACTAAACGCTACTCGTTTGGGATCTATATTCGTAACTGCACAGTTTTTTTCTGCAGCAAAGAATTTTATTACTCTAAAAATATAAAAAATATGGTGAGGACAATGACGGCGTTCAACAACCGTGGATTCACCCACAAGCGAAAAAGTTCCCGGTAGTCCACTTGCGGTCCAAAATCCCTTGAACGTCTATCAGCGGGTAATGTAGTAAACCAATAAGACTGTCCAAATCGACCGCACCCGAATATCCCTTTATTTATTTATTTATTTATTCATACATTTCTTAAAAGCTAACAGACATTCGTCCAAAACACTTCTAAGATTAGAATATGTCATGTGAGTACAGCATGAAAATTATTGAATCAATACAGGATTTACAAATGCAGATATTAGGTTATAACTAACAATAATAATGTTAAACAAAATTTCAAAATTACGCATGTCAAAATATTATTCAATAAAATAAGTGTCAATGCCAGAAGTACTAAGGTCTAGCAGTAACACAGTCATTTAAGTTATTAATGTCGAACTTTATAATATATTATAAAAGTAAAAAAGTAAAATTATAAAATGTCAATAAAATTTAAGGCAATAAAATAATGCTAATAAAATCAATGTCAAATCTGTAGAACAAAACTTTAAAGTGGGCGACTGGGAACTTCTACGACTGTGCCTTGAAGTGGCTTCCTTTTTTCTTTTCAGACTTACCTCTGGCGACCAGAGCATCTCCGTGCCTTTTGGCACGCTGTACCCGAGTTGTGTGGTGTCGCCTAGCGGTTGCTCCGGCTCGCTCTTGCCGAGCGGACTGGTAGAGTTTGAGGAGGAAGTGCCTTCTTTCTTCTTTTTACTGCCGCCGAAGCAACCGAGGTTTTCACCTGGTAGAAGTGAAACGAGGATTGTGTATTGAAGCGTTTTATTAATAGCTTTCTCTCAACGAGTTAAAAGAAAGTATATTTGTAGATAAAATCTTGAAGTATCCTGATTTTAATATTAATCTCATTACGAAAATTGTATACCGCAAAATCCGTACACTTAGGTCCTAGCTAACTTTGAATTTGACTAGGTGTTGTTGAACCGAACCTAAAAACGTTTAAACATGTCGCCTTCCGGTGTGAACTTCCTACTTCCGTCTACGTTCTCAAAATATGGTTGAGCGAAGCGATGGCTGGTTCATGCGTCATGCTCGTGAACGGGTGCGGGCGTTTTTTTTTAATGTTGTCTATTGGGATTTCCATTTTACGTACAAGAGAAACAAGAGAAATTTAATCAATTTTAGTTTTTCGGTCAAATTACTACCCACTTTTCGTATAAAATAAAGTAATTTTTATTGTGATACAAGTGATTTGATACCCCATTTTTCAGTAAGTAATGTTATGTTTTGAATCTAGATCTACTAATACTACTTTTACCTTTAGATGCGCTGGCTTGTATCCTCGCCTGTCCTGACGATTGTGTGGGCGGTGCTCTCGTGTCGTATAGTGGGTCTTCAATTTCTTGACATCTGCGGTAACAGAAGGATTTGGGATACAGGTTTTGATACAAAATATTGCTATGTCATGATTGGTTTCGAAACAGAATACTTTTAATTTGGTACCTATAATATCACAGATTCGTAACTCGAATTCGCGCAGTAAGTTTAGGCATAGCCGAGAACTTGTAGTACTCAACTAAGTTTAAAAATAACATAATTTTAATGAGATATATTAGTAGAAAGTAGGTGCCGCTGTGTAAATTTCAAATCAAAATAATTACTCAATAAATATTAAACAAGAAAATATATTAGAAAAAAGCAACTTGTCTCATGTCGCCCTAACGGGATCCGCATCCAGTCCGGCCCAATGCACTAACCAATTATGCTACACAGACCTATGAGGACACGTCGAATTTTTCCAGTATATTCACCTTTCTACGGTGTTGGCCACCGTCGTTTCATCAATGAGAGGAATATATCCTCGCATCCCGTCAGGGCGACATGAGACAAATTGCTTTTTTCTAGTACATTTTCTTGTTTAATATTTATCACATAAAAATAGCATTGTAAAATGCAAAATTAAAAAGTTATAATTACTCAATAATACTTTCTTCTGACTTTTTTGTCATATTTTCGTACTTTGAGGATTTTCCGTACTTAATAAATCGACCTTTTTTCGTCCTAGGAGGGGGACAGTGATGTTATAAGTGTGTCTAGCTTACATCTACATACCTGTAAGATACCGAACACAGACGTAATTCTCAACAATCTCGGTGCCTATAGCATTAGCTCAAACTGCAGCTCGAACAGTATGCAAAAAAGCATCAGACAACCCAACACTTATCCTAAAGTGAGTTCTAGTATAATCTACATTTCACAGTCTATATCCTACGTACCTGTAGGAGAGATTCCTTAGTACACAGACGCAGTTCTCAACAATCTTGGAACCTATAGCATTAGCTCATACTGCAGCTCGAACAGTATGCAATAAAGCTTCAGACAACCCAACACTTATCCTAAAGAGAGTTCTAGTATAATCTACATTTCAGTCTATATCTTACGTACCTGTAGGAGAGATTCCTTAGTACACAGACGCAGTTCTCAACAATCTTGGTGCCTATAGCATTAGCTCGTACTGCAGCTCGAACAGTATGCAATAGCGCCTCAGGCAATCCCGAAAGACAGCGGAGTCGCCGTCGGGCGTATTCGCCTGCCGACGACGCGTTGCGGAGAACGCCTGATGCGTTGCGGAACACTGGTAAAAAGATAAATATCTGTTTTAGCCATTTAATAGGTTTCTGACATTTTGTTGAGTCTACGAAATTAAGAACATTTGATTATGAAATATAATATAAATAGCACAAAAAATATAAAAGAGCACATAAAACTATTGAGGACGTAGCGTCACAATATATATGACATATTGAGCAACGATCCTACCGTAAATGGGACTACAATTTCCCATAAACTTTTTGCCAGTACATACTTAATACGAAGACGCAAGTTGTTCGTGCTAGAGGTACTGACGCGACTTGTCAGGAACGCAACCTCTCAGGGTCCGGGCTTTAAACTAAATTTAACATTTCTTAGACTAGCCTACTCAATAACGATATGATTATTCATTGATATTGAAAAAGGTATTTATTTCAATATCAATGAATAGGTTTCATCCACTTTATGGCACAAGTCCCGCTAAATATAAGCCATATCTTCATGTCGAAACAAATAGCACCTTATTACAATAGCAATAGGCCCCACTGACCCATCAACCCGAAGTGTCCCCAAGGTTGGCGGGATGCAATAAAGCAACCATTTTAGTATCTTTTATGCCACGAAACCCTTTAATTAAGACCCTTGATCGAAAGAAATGCTACTTTATTCCATTGCCAATAAGATCAACTTTTCATTCACATTTAACACACAAGCAGTCCGTTCAATCGATTATTCAAATATTCTTATTAAAATTTATAGAACAAAACTCCTCAATAAAGTCATTCAATCAAAAGAAACAGCACCTTATTTCAATATCAGAAAGATCCACATACCCGTAGACTAGTGAATGTCGCCAAATCATCACACAAACCCCCTCGATATAACTCGCTGAATCGATAGAAATACTACTTTAGTTCAATGCTAATAAGTTCCACATCCAAGCTCAATCAATTAATGTCACCACTGCTGGGGCACTGGCCTTCCTTATGGGTGGATAAGGAGAAGGGGGCCATGACCCACCACACGGGCCCAATGCGGATTGGTGGGTTACTAGAAATAACACCTTATCTTAATACTAATAAGATCCACAATCCCACTCACCCGTGGACCAGTAAGTGTCCCCGGGGTTGGCGGGGTGCCAGCCGGAGTGCGGCACGATCACCTTGTTCACGATCACCTGCGCCGCGTCGTCTATTATCGACTGCTTCAGGTCTTCGCATGAGGACATGTTCCATATCACGCCGGTTACTAGTTCTTTAACCTGTGTGAAAAGAAGAAAAGGTTTTTTAAGGTTTATTATTCGTAAACGCTTTATTATTTGGTCATTGACAAAAATGTTATTAGAAAATTCTATCTATAAAACTAAGTTTACAAAAACTCCTATTATTTCTATAAAAATGTCTACCATTTCAGTAAATTTTCTACCATAAACTGTTTCTCATGCTTAATTGGTATGGGAGCGAAAGAAAAACATAAAATGTGCTTTCCAATATAGGTAGTAGAAGTATATCAAAAGACAGGACATATTTGAAAACTATTGTAGGCTGGTAACCGCCTAACGGTACAAATTGTGCTATCGCTATAGCTATCGATTTTTCAAACCCTCTACAAGGGCTCTCGCTGATGCTATCAATTTCATACTAAAAATGCAATAGTGAATCCAATAGATGCATATAAATAGGTAGGAATTAGACATATCGTTGAAGGGTTTTATGAGAGTTTGAAGTTTAATAGCTATAGCGTTAGCACAAGCTATACCGTTAGGCGGTCGGGGTGCTGGCACTATTGTGTCCAGACAATATCTTAATCAGTCTCCTGTAAGATAATTTCTGTAGCGCTCCGCATACTTTTCAACACACTTATTTAGATATCTTTTCTACAATTTTATTAAACTTGAAAAAAAAACTAGCACAACTGACCCCCATATCGGTGGCTCTGCACAGCGACACACTTATTTAGGTTAACTATTTACGATAGCGGCCGCCCGCGGTTTTATCTGCATGGTTCCCGTTCCCGTAGGAATATCATGATTTATTATTATTATTATATGGAGGGGGGACACCAGCAAGGCCAGGCGGGTGATCAGTCCCCCTAATCGAAACCATTTCAACCAGTTCCCCGAATCCCCTGAAAGCAGGGGGAGGCGGGTTATCGTTCACCCCACCGGCGTCGGACACTTGAACCTACCTGTGTAATATCATGATAAAATGTATCCTGTTTTAACCGAGGATCTACTACTTGTGTGCCAAATTTCAACCAAATCCGTTCAATAATTTTTGATTGAAAGAGTAACAAACATTTTTCCATCCTCAGAAACCATCGCATTTATAATATTAGTATGACTTAAGTGACCTTTCTTCCACAACTGACCTCCATATCGGTAGCCCTGCAGCACTTATTAAGATATCTTATATTTTATTAAACTTTGTACCACAAAATGACCTAACTTTTCCGTGCTGGATTGAGAGTGACATTTAACAAACTTATCAACGTAATTTTTCTACTATTTCAGTGAAATTTCTAGCACAACTGACCTCCATATCGGTGGCCCTGCACAGCAGCGCCATGAGCGCGGGAATCCCTCCGGCGTCCCTGATCGCCCGCTTGTTCTCGTCGTTCTGTCTCCCGTACGATAAGTTCCTTAGGGCTCCGCAAGCGTTTCGACACACTTCTGGGTTCTCGTGGGAAACTAGCCGGACTAGGGGTGGGATGCCACCTGGGAAAGGAGATTCAACAATTTAGAAACAGGAATGAGACACAAAAATTCAACTTTACGACTGGATTTTGGTCCTCTCAAATATACCGCGGGACTTTTACCTAAAAATTAGCAATAATCGCGCAGATATCACGCGATGGGCGCGGAACGCCAAAATAAAAATGGTCCGCTGATGGTTCGTTAAGCGGCTTCTCTCTCTCGCGCTCCTACTTAGAGTGCGAGAGTGAGATGGCTGGCGCCATAAACAATATAGGTAGCAATAACAGGAACTAAATAAATGCACATTGTAGTTCATCGATTGTTCGGTAGAGGCCGCACTGTAATAACAGTGCAGTTGCTAGTTGATACGTGACTTATCGCTGTCGCGTTTTTGTTGCAAAGATAGGTAACAGCCCCGCCGAGTCGAACGAAGGAGAAGAAGAGGAATACGACTTTTTTATAGAATGAATCTCAACTTTAATTTTATAAACTGAATTTCGTATAATTACATTTTTTATTTATTTATTTTTTTATAATTTGGGACATTAAACAGTTATATGCTAAGTAATATTAACTAAAATTAAAAAACATAAGTGTTATATCAGCATATAACCCACACCAATGTCCACGAAATAAATAATAATACATAAACTTATATATAAAAAAATGCTCCTTTAAATGAGGTGCTGGAAGCAGGCAGCTGCATTGACCTTCACCACGTCTGATGGAGAGTTGAGGAACCGGAATCACCTCGGGAAGGCTTGATCTAGTGGACTGAGATTCTTTACCAACAACCACGAGTCGTCAACATAACTCACTCAGACATCTGACAATGTTGGGTTTCGAATACTGTGTTTCTTTATTATCATATCTACGCAACTTACCCAAACTCCTAGTCTTCTGCTTGTTAGGATCGTCCATATAAGTAAGGTGCTGGAGGTAAGCTGCTGCGTTGGCCTTCACGACGTCTGATGGAGAGTTGAGGAATCCTATAACTTCAGGCAGGTTTGGATCGCGCCATTGAAGACCACCGCCTTCTTCGCGACCGCCCACGCCCACGCCGCCGTGGACTGCTGTTGGGCGAAAATTTACGTCAAAAACAAGTCAGGCATTTAATAGTATCGAAGAGAATGGTGCTCCTTAACGGGTCATATTTTCTTGCAATTTCTGGCCGGCAACTATTGCGGTCTTACGCTGATTTTATACGCTAGAGCAAAATGCATGTAGTTGCATGCCACACATTTGGGCAAAGATAAGGCCCGTTTAGAAGCACCATTATAAATGGGTATGCTTTTAAAAAACTCAAGCATAAGAAAATTTCAAGCAATTTCTCGGAATGATTTATTGAATCATCCTTAGCCGAAATCACTCTAGCACCTTCTGTTAGTCGGTGATCGGTGCCCAAAAGGTGAGAAAGGGGATAAACAAAGCTTTAAGTTTAATTGTAAAGAAAGCATTTAAAAAATCTCCCATTTTATTAGTGATCTGCATTACACGTTTCTGTTATACAAGGTAAAAGTAAAATGTGAAAGTTTTTAAGTAGAACTGACACTAAAGGGTGTTTATTGAGTAACCAGAAAGTAGTTTTACATTTTAAGCTGGGAATACACATCGGATTTTTCTCTCCGATAGTCGGATCCGTTAGTCTGATCAGACAATCGGAAGGCGTATCCATACATTTGTTGGAATACTCAATACACATCCGATCCGATAGCTGGATCAGACGTCCGAGCGGAAACAACGCTACGTTTACGATTTTATTGTCGGATCCGATTGTCTGAAGGCGCTGTATGCACACTTCTGTACAGAGACGAAGTAGACGTCCGATTCTCCTTCTGATTTGCCAGTTGACTCTCTAGCACGTATTATTTTACTCTTTGGACTGAGTTTAGAAAAAGTCTGATGCAAAAATCGGACGTGTATCAAGTGAATCCGATCCGATAGTCTGATCAGACAATCGGAAGCAAATCGGAAGTCTATTGCCAGCCTTAAATGGGTGTCTTTTTCTTTATTTTCTGTCTCTTCGTTCTTTTTTCTGTACCTATTTATTTTTAAAGTATTTTCTTTCTTCCTTCGAACTAACTAACTAATAGTAAAACAAGATAAAAATAAATACAAAGAGTATGTGTAGATACCTTGTCCGTACTCACCATACTCGCCCAACGCCATGCCAGCCATTTGTTTCTGAAGTTCCTCCTCATCGCCGTACATGGATTGACCTCCCGCGCTGCCCAAACTTAACCCGTTTTGTGAATCCTGCAAACAAGAAACACAATAAGTTTTAAATTGTTACGAGAAGAAGAAAGAAGAGAAGAAGAAACAAGTTTAATTCTCTCTGGCTTTACAAAACTCTTTTTACAAATTTAACAGTGTATGAATATTTTGTATGAACAATAAAGAACATTGTGAGAAATAATAAGAGTAATACCCATTATAGGGTAACAAAATGAAAACATAATATAGCAAGTAAATCCAATGTGAATGTAAGCATATGTGAAAGTTACAGTGATAATAACAAAACCATTGATAACTAACGGTCGATAAATTGTAAATAGAAAAATATTAGAAAAACCACAAGTGAATTCTCAGATGGGCCTCGAACCCACGACCTTTGAAAATCCGGTCCAATGCTCTAACCACTGAGCTACCGAGACTTCTCGAGAAGTCTTAAGTATAAAAATAGCATTAAAAAATGAAAAAATTCAAAAATCCTAAACTATCTAAGGTAAAGGTAATCTAAGATCATAGGATGGGTGATCAAAAATTTACTGTCTCGAGCTCTTCCTTTTATAGAAAGACACGTTTATACATCCCGGGTTTATTCATAGTCATCAAAACCCACCAATTTTCTTTTATGAAGGACGGCGAGACCCTTAGCCTTCACCATACCTTATGTTAAGTATTGATAATGCTGAAGATTGAAGCGAGCCTCTCCCGGAATCCTCAATCACTGAGGAACCGGCTATCTTATCTTTAACTGCCGGAACACAACAATGCCGAAAACATTGTTGTTATGGCGACAGACTTAGATAAGATGTTTGTAGCTAGCCAAGGGAACTTACAAGTCCTACCACCAACCAAAAGTCCTACCACAAACCGGGCTCACCCATTTTTCTTATCCATCCATAAATGAAGGCCAGTGTCCATTTATATTGCTAATTATGATGATTGATGATGATTTGCGCGGCAAGAAACGAATGACAATCTACAACTGGTATTATGTAAAGCTCGTGCCGCAGGTTGTACGCAACTCAGTTTCTCTAAAACTGATTTTAAACCTTAATAACGTAGCAATTAGGTCCAATTTACCTTAAACGGCGGCGGCTGGTGCTGTGGCGGGTCGTACGCGTTGGGGTAGTGTTGGTACCCGTACGCGTCGGGCGCGTACTCGCCGCGCGGTGACGTCACGCAGTAGTGCCGCCCGAGCTGCTCTAGTGACGTCGAATCATACCTGAGAGGTGATAGTGGCTTGTGATTACAACATAAGGGCTATATTCCAACGAGGATATGTTTGGAAATATAAGGATAAAAGTGTCATGATATCACTTGTGTTTGACACCAGTTTATTCGAACCCAGTTTCTTCGGACATAATATGTTCGAACAAACTGGGTAAACAGTTCAATCTTTAAATTTATTTTATGATTTTTGGAATTTTTGCATATATCAATGCTATTTTTTACTTATGATAAATTTTAAATAGAAAAATATTGGAATAAATGTATGTGTAATGTTATTTATGTTCATTGTGTTCAATGTATTATTCATCCTGTCAATCCTGTTATCAATTCTATACTGAAAATATACACGTCAAAATTGTCCAGGCATCAAGTACTTTTTTTTATATAAATTATATTCAATGAATATGTATCAAATGTAGCCTTGCAGACAGGCTTCTTACTTTAATTCTTTCCTTATTGAAGTAGTGAAATTTACAAAAAAGAATCATTACCGATCTTACCGATCCATAAAAGTTATAACGATAATCATCTATAGCTGCGGTACTCTAAAACTAACTTGAGCCTAGACACTTGATGTGTGTAGTTTTAAAGAAACAAGAGCGATTCGTTTTATTTTGCTCCGAACGTAGTGTGCCTAATAAAAATTTAGTTCCTTAAAATAGATCAACAACTATTATCCATAAAACAAGAAATCACAGACCTATATCGAGATAGACGAAAAGAGCTCTTCAAACCGTATCAGAATCTGTCGAATTTTTCGTACCTACGATGACGTCACGAGCGAGAAAGCACTGCACAATTAACCATTTTCGTTTCTGAGTGACGCGTATTTTCATGGCAATGGTCTCAAGCACACTGACTTAGGTCAGAAAAACTTTGCCGGTGGATCAAACTTTTGACGCGCAAGGTACACTTTTACCGTCTATCTCGATATAGGTCTGTGCAAGAAATTAAATACTATTTTCTACTTCTATAAGGTTCAAATTATAACTCACCTTTGTTGTAAATGTAAATTGTGTTGTGGTAAAGCGCCAGGTGATGCGCTTCTAGGCGAAGCACTTCCCCCTCCTTCTACATACTCCTGGAACAAAATATTAAATTTAAGTAGTCGGTAACCATTTTTGACATCTCGATTTAGGAAAAAATCGTCGCTAGCAGATAGCGTAAAAGTCGGTAGGGGCAAATAATAGTGTATCACTTTACCATTTGATTCTGCCTCTCTCATCTTTTTTCATATATCAGTCTCTGCTATCCCTCGCCGCTCTCTGCCAACCTCTGCCCAGTCCATGGTTCAAAGGGAGTTCGGGGTTGTTTCAACCAGCTTCCGCCTTCCTAAGAAGCTTTCGAGCTCTAGTGGGAGGACAGGGGAATGGCGGTCTCCCGGTCCTCTCATAGCTTTGTAAAGGCTGACAGGAGGGCCGAGAGCAGGGGGCCCCTTTATTACGTAACTTTGACAGCTTCGGCGTTTGGCATATGGTGAAAGTACTTTGCTGCTTTTCTACAGAGAAACGTGACAAAGATTTTTACTGTAACAGCCAATGTACTTACACCTTAGGTCAAACTCAGTTTCCCACCGAAGCTGTCAAAGTTACGTAATAAGGGGGCTGATCTTACGGGAACCGAAGTAAACTCACTAGCTCTGATTTTTTTTTTTTAGTTAGAGTCTTAAACGGGTTGTTTAAGGCTCTTCTAACTGACAAGAAACAAGTTAGCAGGCACAAAATAGACTTCTAAACCACGTGACAGTTGTTATTGTTTTGTAGTGTAGAAACTAAAAAAGTACATTTGACACATGTCCAAGGTGTCCTAAACTCATTCCCGTTGACCGTTTGTCTCTATCTCTTATGGTTTCTGAGATCTCGATGCGTACATACATACGTACGTACATACGGACGGACAGAGAGGGATTATAAGACTTTTCTAAACTTTAGAGTTTAGAAGTCTAAAAACGGGCGCTAAAAAAATTCGGAGCTAGTGAGTTTACTCCGGTTCCCGCAAGATCAGCCCCCTTATTACGGCCAAACCAACAATTCAAAAGTGCGTGTAATATGCTCAATTGAATTAAAAAAAAATTTTCATTGAATTTTTTTATTTTCAGGGGCTACTGTACCCACCCTGGCCTGAACCCACCTGCCCCATGTTAGCTGGCACCTGCAGCGGCGGCTCCACCACGCGGGCCGCGGCTGGTAGGCGGCGGCGCCGTAGTGCCCGTACGTGCCGTAGTGGCCCACGCCAGACTGGCCCACCCTGACCCACCTGGCCCATGTAAGCTGGCACCTGCGGCGGTGGCTCCACCATATACGCGGGCTGCGGCTGGTAGGCGGCGGCGCCGTAGTGCCCGTACGTGCCGTAGTGGCTCACGCCAGACTTGCCCACCCTGACCCACCTGGCCCATGTAAGCTGGCACCTGCGGCGGTGGCTCCACCATATACGCGGGCTGCGGCTGGTAGGCGGCGGCGCCGTAGTGCCCGTACGTGCCGTAGTGGCCCACGCCAGACTTGCCCACCCTGACCCACCTGGCCCATGTAAGCTGGCAATTGCGGCGGCGGCTCCACCACGCGGGCTGCGGCTGGTAGGCGGCGGCGTCGTAGTGTCCTTACGTGCCGTAGTGGCCCACGCCAGACTTGCCCACCCTGACCCACCTGGCCCATGTAAGCTGGCACCTGCGGCGGTGGCTCCACCATATACGCGGGCTGCGGCTGGTAGGCGGCGGCGCCGTAGTGCCCGTACGTGCCGTAGTGGCCCACGCCAGACTTGCCCACCCTGACCCACCTGGCCCATGTAAGCTGGCAATTGCGGCGGCGGCTCCACCACGCGGGCTGCGGCTGGTAGGCGGCGGCGTCGTAGTGTCCTTACGTGCCGTAGTGGCCCACGCCAGACTGGCCCACCCTGACCCACCTGACCCATGTAAGCTGGCACCTGCGGCGGTGGCTCCACCATAGAAGCGGGCTGCGGCTGGTAGAAGCGGGCTGCGGCTGGTAGGCGGCGGCGCCGTAGTGCCCGTACGTGCCGTAGTGGCCCACGCCAGACTGGCCCACCCTGACCCACCTAGCCCATGTAAGCTGGCTCCTGCGGCGGCGGCTCCACCACGCGGGCTGCGGCTGGTAGGCGGCGGCGCCGTAGTGCCCGTACGTGCCGTAGTGGCCCACGCCAGACTTGCCCACCCTGACCCACCTGGCCCATGTAAGCTGGCACCTGCGGCGCTGGCTCCCACCATATAAGCGGGCTGCGGCTGGTAGGCGGCGGCGCCGTAGTGCCCGTACGTGCCGTAGTGGCCCACGCCAGACTTGTCCACCCTGACCCACCTGGCCCATGTAAGCTGGCACCTGCGGCGGTGGCTCCACCATATACGCGGGCTGCGGCTGGTAGGCGGCGGCGCCGTAGTGCTCGTACGTGCCGTAGTGGCCCACGCCAGACTTGCCCACCCTGACCCACCTGGCCCATGTAAGCTGGCACCTGCGGCGGCGGCTCCACCATATACGCGGGCTGCGGCTGGTAGGCGGCGGCGCCGTAGTGCCCGTACGTGCCGTAGTGGCCCGCACCGCCAGCGCCGCCGTACGTTCCCCCGCCGCTGACCGATACGGAGTCCATCACCTGTGACAAAAATAAAATAATAAATAAATACAAATATTTCTTACACTCACAACAATTTACCTAGTACCCAAAGAAAGCACTGTAAGGCTTGTGTTATGGGATACTAGGGTAACGGATATAAATACATATAATTATACATGTGTAGAAATATATATAAACGTCTATAACTCAGGTACAAATGCTCGTATTCATCATACAAACATTCGCTCCTACCGGGATTCGAACCCGAGACCTCAGAGTAGTCAACACCTTGAAACCGGTGTGTACGTACCACTCTACCAAGGAGGTTGTCAAAATGGAGACTAAGATATTGGTCCAATTTACAACACGTGTTCACGATCACGTCAGTCGTAGAAATTCCCAACTTAACGGCTTTAGGCGATAATCGCGTGCACTCGATTTGTATTTTAGACAGTCGCTTACAACGTCAATGTCACCCACTGATAGAAGTAAAATAGATTTTGCGCGGCATGGAACTTCTACGATTGCACCTACTACAGTTGTTTTATCTCACGAGCGCGGGTGAGCCATACTTGTGTTGTGAGTGTAAATAGTACATGCACATTGTCTTTGCGTGAGTAAGCAGGAGCGCTTAGTATTGGGCGAGTCGCCCGGCTGGATCGCTACGCACACACGAACGCACGTGTCCATACGCATTACTACAAGTATGGCTCACCCGCGCTCGTGAAATAAAACACCTGTAATTCCTAGTTTTTACTTTTTATTTTATTTTTCTAATGTAACCGCTTAACTTGAGCTCGCCAGGTTCAGTCAGACAAGCCAAAGAAACACTAATTTTGAGTTTCAAGCTGGTTCTTGTTTTATGTGAACAGTCATGGGAAGACGAACGGCTGATTCTCTGACTAATCTTGAGGTCTGCAATTCACTAACGCTAACTAAATTAATAACCTATCTGTTGATATGGATTGAGCTATCTGATATAGTTGCCTAGGATATTTTTGTTAATATGACCAAAATAACGACGGTTGCTTGGCAACAAAACCAGTATCCTAGGCGACCTCAGCTAGGCCTATCCATATCTATCTAGAGATAGGTTATTCATTTTGGGCGTAAAGCGACCTGGCAAGCTCGTCGAAATTGTAGCAAAGAAGGAGAATTAATGTCCCAGTAGTTGTCGTCCTTCTACTAGAATAGTAAGCTGATGACCAGATAGACATACTCACATGAGGGTACTTCTGCGACGGCGCCATAGTCAGGTGGCCCATGTGGTTGTAGTGCGAAGCCGGCGACGACACGTACTGCCCATAGTCGGGGTCTGCTCCTACCCCGGGGTAGTCACCAGCCTGACGAGAAAATTTATGTCTATTATAGTAATTATTACAATAGTATATTACATTAGTATATTTCTGGGAAAGTCAAAGATTCCAAATCAAAACCTCATACGTCAATTGCTTTATTGCAGTTGCGAGACGAGAGATTTCGATGGCAGTCCCAAACGCTTTGCTTGCGGCCGGTTTGACTAACCTATCCTCAGTAAAATATAAGCTAGATATTTTTCAGCGGGTCAAACTGTAGATAGTAATGAACCAAGATAGGCCGATCTTTTACTAGGGATAGATTATTGTAACTGGCCGTAAGTATGTCATAATTTTGCAATTTATATTTTCATCCTACTATAATATCTCTGAAAGCTATGAAAGTTTTAGACTTCCTAAAAGCTTCAAGGCTTAAAGAGATCTCAAACTAGGAAGCTAGTCACCACAATAGATCTTTTAGGTCTCAGTGCCTAGACTTCCCATCCCAATAAAGCAGTATAGCCCCTAAATCACAAAAAAAAATCACGTTAAGGTAGTTTATGTCACTTAACCCTATTACTTCAGCTATTACGAAATGCAACAACACCGGGCGTCAGATTGCACAAATGCACAAATACACAGTATGAACAGCGTAACCACCGTCGGAATTCCGACTAGAACGGTGGAATCACACGACAGATTCCGTAGATAGTACGACTAAATACCATCTCTTGTTCCAAGTGAAAGATCAAAAGCGGTTTGGAGGAAATAAAATGAGAAGATTATAAGTAGAGATGAGAAATATTCTGGGACTAAGTCTCCCTCAAGTGCATTACAAGGTTGTCGTAAGTCATGATCTCCTTGCTGAATTAAAATCTGATTCAAAACATTAAATTACATAATATCAAGAAATAAAAACATTTGTGAAGCACATCTATAAACACAGCTGTCTTTTAAAAAATCTTGGACCAGTGTCCACATATACGGTGAAATCTTAACCGTGGATTCACATCAAATAATTATATCAGACGAGAAGCTTGCACCGAGGTTAAAACGTCAAAGTTGATCCATAAAGGAGGTCACTTAACTTTCACGCCTGAGAAAAGTTTCTTTTGTCAGAAAACCGCCTTCATCTTTCTTAAAGTTAAGAAGCTGGTTATGGCGGTACAAAGTATAGCTTTTGCTAACTTGATAAAATCATAGGTTTGAATTAAATGAGAGCGTTTGTTCCCATAATTTTACCAAACCTGCTAGTTGAATAGACTGGAACATTGCCTACGTTTCGTCATTTAACCGGCTCTGTGGTTTAGTGGTAACAACCACCGATATTAGACCCGGAGGTCCCGGGTCCGATTCCCAGTGGGGGTACATATTGTATTCGGTTTGGTTGGTGGTAGGACTTCTTGTATGTCCGCCTGGCTAGCTACCACCATCTTATCTAAGTCTGACGCAATAACAACAATGTTTACAGCATTGTTGTGTTCCGGCAGTTAGAGATAAGATAAGATAGCCCGTTCCTCAGTAGTTGAGGCAAGATTCCGGGAGAGGCAAGCTACCACCTTCGGCCTTATCAATACTTAACATCAGGTATGATGAAGGCTAAGTCTCCCCGTTATATAAAAAAATATATATAAAAAGTGTGAAACAACGAGAATCAAATACGAACCCATTGTCACTAATGTATATTCTATACAGGGGGTGTTCCACGTTAAAAAGTAATAAATAAAATGTAAAGTTACAATACATCGCAAAAGAGACCACTTAAGCACGTGACCGTACTAGGTTATAAGAGAATAACTTTAACCCCTGCGGCCATTTGCAAAATATATGCACTTTAGGCTAATGTGATTACGGTGGGAATTTTTATACGGATTCTTCTTTATGATTTTTTTCCTTACAAAACCAGCTATTTTAAGCAAACCTTGGGTAGAAAAAACCAATCAAAGAAGGTAGTAAATAACTTCACTTTTTAGAGCATCGTCTGAAAAGCATTTATATCAAGATGCCTAAACAACAATGTTATGGCTAATTTTGGACTATTTTTGATTCTTACAAGCGCTATAAATTACAACAACACAGCCATGCAGGTATGGATGAGGACAAAATCCCCGTGTGCGGTTGCGGTTTTCCATTCCATATTGTAGGGATAGTTTATACGTGGAACTAAACGCTCTCACCCAACCAGGCAGCCACACCGCAGGTGGCACGCTTTTCTATGAACGACGAGGAGACTCTCAAGCCTTCACCATACTTGATGTTAAGTACTAAAAAGACTGAAGATGGAAGCGAGCCTCTCCCGGAATTTTCAATCACTTAGGAACTGTAACTATCTTATCTCTAACTGCCGGAACACAACAATGCTGAAAAGATTGTTGTTATGGCGTCACACTTCCTAACAAGTCCTACCACCAACCAAACCGAATACGATATGTACCCCCGCTGGGAATCACACCCTGGGTCTGATACCTATGCGTGGTTGTACCACTAGTCCACAGAGACGCTTAGCGGCAAGAGGTTGGCTGAACGCTTAGATTACGAAGTAACTATTTACTAATCTGTGGCTTAGAGGACTCATCCCTTGGTGGTGTCAAGCGTCCATGTTGCGTTGCCATGTTGACCTGTCGCGAACAATAGATGCAGTATAGTCTGTGGAGTGGCTCACTTGCATGACCAGGTGGTACTGGCGGCGAACAGCTCGGCGTCCTCGGTGGAGGAATCCGACCGCGACACGGGGCTGTGTTGCGGCTCATCAGACAGCGGCATGAGGTTGGCTGAGCGCTTAAGTGACTCATGCCTTCGTGGTGTCAAGCGTCTCACTAGGCGAGCGGTGCGCGGCGGGGCCGAAGATGAGTCATCTGGAGCGACCAGCTAACCTGTTGCTGCTAAGCGTGCTACCTGCAGTGCGGCTAAGTCCTAAGTTAGGTGTAGGAACCATAGTAGAGTGGCTCACCTGCATGGCCAGGTGGTGCTGGTGCGCGAGCGCGGCGGACAGCTCGGCGTCCTCGGTGGAGGCCTCGGGCTGCGACACGGGGCTGTGTTACGGTTCATCAAACAGCGGCATGAGGTTGGCTGAGCGCTTAAGTGACTCATGCCTTCGTGGTGTGGTCTCACTAGGCGAGCGGTGCGCGGTGGGGCCGAAGATGAGACATCTGGAGCGATCAGCTAACCTGTTTCTGCTAAGCGTGCTACCTGCAGTGCGGCTAAATCCTAAGTTAGATGGAGGAACCATAGTAGAGTGGCTCACCTGCATGGCCAGGTGGTGCTGGTGCGCGAGCGCGGCGGACAGCTCGGCGTCCTCGGTGGAGGCGTCCGACCGCGACACGGGACTGTGTTGCGACCCGTAAGCGCCGTCCACCGGTCCGTTGCTGCAACAAACATAGGAAACACGTAAGTAAAGTTATTGACATAGTATTCGCTTAATTTGACTCCAACGACTCTAATGACATTATTGTATGAGATGACAACGTCAAAACGTTTCACATGTAAAATACGGCACATCGCGTCCATAGTAAATTTGTATGGACAATTTGGAGTACATCTATACTAATATTATAAAGAGGAAAGATATGTATTTTTGTATGTAACGAATAAACTCAAAAAGTACTGGACCGATTTTGACGAAATTTTGTATAGAGAATCCTTAGACCCCAAGTAGTAACATAGGCTATAAATGATCCCCAATATTCCCACGGGAACGGGAACCCGCGTGTGAAACCGCGCCCGGCCTCATAGTTTTTAATAAAATTATATTAAATCTTTTAGACCTTACATTGAAAATGTAAGCCGCAAAACTTGTAGATTACTTACATATTGTTTCTAAGGAAAAATATACGACATCTTGTATTACGCAAAGAAAAAACCTAAATGTTGCAATTAATATGTCAATTATTTATATGTTGTTTATATGTATATATAATTTATATGTTACAATTGTTACGTCCATCACCTAAACGCGCAATTTAAGTCAAAGCCCAACTACAACAACATTATTTGTTAAATAGCGGTACTATATAACGATAAAAATTACGACTAAAGCTTGTAATCCAGTAACCTATGACACATGACACGCAAATGAGGGTAAGTATTATTAACAGTTACTATGACATAGTTTATCATTGTGGTATTAAGTAAAAACCAATAAGCTAGCTAGGCCAATTTTATGGTCAAGATTTCATAGCAATCGCTGAAAGTAAAAGTTATTATTATTATTTCTGGAGAGGGGACGCCAGCAAGGCCGGACGGGTGATCAGTCTCCCTAGTTGGAACCATTTCACCCAATTCCCCGGTGAAGAAATCCCCTGGAGAACAGGGGGGGGCGGGTTATCGTTCACCCCACCGGCGTCGGACCCTCGAACCTTCCTGTGCGCTTACAATACCTGTTAAGTTCACTTATCGTCAACTGCTTTAGATCCTCTTCTTCTAGCTTGTCCGCTTCAAAGAGCTCCCAGCGCAATGATGCATACTTTGGGCATTCTGCCATGAAGTGGTAGCTTGTTTCTTCCTTTTCATTACATTGTGGACAGGTGGGATCCTCTGTCCTTTTGATTATTGAAAGGTGCCTGTTCAGTGGACAATGTCCTGTCAGTACTCCTACTATGTTCCTTATGTTTCTTCTGCTTAGTTTCAGCAGCTCTCTAGTTTTCTTCTTATCGACTGATTTGATGAAGATCTTTGACTGTCTGCAGTCTTTTCTTTTCATCCATCTTTGGTTAGTTTCTTTGATTATTCTAATCTCAATGATGTTCTTAGAGATTCTATGTGATATTGTATGATAAAGTAAAATTTGGTGCCAGTTTTAATTTTTTTCACCAATAGTGAAAAGTTAGTTCCACGATTATCAGAGGTACGTTAGTTTCATTTTGACTTTATTAGCATCAAAATAAGGCCTAATTTAAATTATTCATTGCTTATTTTTATTTAGTTATATATGTTTATTCGACTCAATTATATTTTTATTATTATAATCTAATAACAATTTAATATTTATGATATGTACTTACCTATAATTCAAACACAATGTATATTGTTAATGAATAAATAATCTAATCTAGTTTAATCATATTACTAAAGAAAATCCTCCTGCTTTTGCTATCATTATTTCGTATAAGACCCCTTGAAAAGAATCAATGTTAAATACAGTGTTACCTTTTGTTATCTGCCAAAAACTCAAATACAATAGATAATTTTCTTCTATTTAATGTTGCCTACCTTTTTAAAATCTTGTAAAGGGGTGTAAGGGGAAGACTAATTGGTTTGGTGTAATTACAAGCGCTCATTTTAGTTGACTCGCAATACGATATTTTGTATAGTAATTAAATATTTCGTTTGTATTGATTTTTATTTTCATTATAAAGGACTTTCTTTACCTCTTTTGTACACGTTCAACTCAGAATCTGGACTGAATATCTGTGTACTGTACTCCTACCCATTTTTACGATCTCCGTGGTAGAGTTGTACGTACACCGGTTTCAAGGTGTCGCTTACTCTGAGATCACGGGTTCGAATCCCGGTAGGGGCAAATGTTTGTATGATTAATACGAACATTTGAACCTGAGTCATGGTCGTTTATATATATTTCTACACATAAATACTTATATATGTATAATTATATGTATTTTTATCCGTTATCCTAGTATCCCATAACACAACCCTTACAGTGCTTACTTTGGGGCTAGGTTAATTGGTGTATGTGTAAGAAATATTTAATATTTAGTTTCATTTAATGTAATTTTGAGCACTGATTTGGCAATCTAATGACTGAAACACCGAAAAGTACTAAAAGTAATAATGATTGTTCTTTAAAAGACATTCATTTAAACTAAAGTTTGTACCCCATTCTTAAAAGTTAAGAAAGGAGAGATACATAATGCACGAAAGTGACAATGCTGAAAAAGTTGTCATAATACTGAAAATTAAGAAAACTAAGCCTGATGGGTCGAATAACAATAACAAGGCACAAGGTTAGATAAAACCAATAAATATTTAAAGCTAATTAAAATATAGCAGCAAAAGAAAAACGTTAAAGGCAAAAGAAAAGGATTATTTATAATAATAAATCTAATTATTCAACACACTTTTTTCATGAGAGCGGATAAAATTTTACTTTTTTTATGGAAAAGAAAGGATTCGTAGACAAAACAGGATACCGGTAAACAGAAATACAACCATAACTGTTTCAATAATTAACAATTGAAATCCATATTGATATAAATAAAGACAAAAGATTGTCAATCCATTCGCATCGACCGACCCCTTCCAACTTCCAACCCGTGAATCAGAATATCAGATCTGAAATATCAATAATAGTGAGGAAGGCAGTGCAGACAACAATATCACAGATATAAATAACCAGCGGGGAGTACAACGAGACTGGAAACTCTACAAACTTACTACATCATAGTACAATCGTAAGATATTGATCGCCGTACCTACGTTCGAATGCAATGTAACAATTCTGACTGCAAAATACTTACATTAATTTACAATTTTTAAAGGCATTCAGCTGAGTTAGACTAATTGTTTTATATATATTATATGAATTAAATAAAACTCATGACTGTCTGTTCAACCATCTTCTATATTCAACCAGTGTTGCCATGCCTATATTGTTACCATATACAACATCTCCCCTTTTCACAAATAATCAACAATTCAAAAACCTTATTACTAGAGTAGGTAGGTAGTAATCATTTTATCCTATAATAATACATAATCTTGAAATCTTACTGGCATTGAAACCTGCCTTCTAGGTCTTACATTAATTTCTCTACTATTATTTTGATCAGTATTTAAACTTACATTACTTTCTGAACTATTGATTTTACTGCCATTGTTTCTTTCATAATTAATAGGTATTACATTATAATTACTCCTTCTTTTATTAATATGTATGCTGTTTCGCCGAATACAATTGTCATTCATCAGATCTTTGACATAATAAGATCTAGGAGTCACATGTTTTTTCACAATTAATCCTGGTGTCCATTCTTTCCCTTTTTGTATTAAAACTTTATCATTTACATTAAAATCCCTACTTCTAGTTGTTGTTCTGTCATAATATTGTTTATACTTATTTTGATGTTTAACAATTGACTTATTTAAATTAGCTTGAATACAATTCGGTTTTAATACAGAAGGATGTACAGGTAACTTTGTTCTCAACTTTCTGCTCATCAAAATTTCTACAGGTGAATAATTCAAGTGTGGAATTGGTGAAGTTCTATAGTTTAACAATGCAAGTTCTAAGTCAGTACTATCTTCGAATGATTTCTTTATTAAGTTTTTAGCAATATGTACTGCTTTTTCAGCCATACCATTTGACTTGGGGTATCTAGGACTACTGGTCACAATTTTAAAATTCCAGTCTCGTGAAAACTGTCTAAACTTTTCTGAACTGAATGGCATATTATCAGCAATCATTGTAACAGGTATCCCATGACAAGAAAAAATATTTTTCAACACACCAATGATTTCCTCACTATCTTTGTTTCTAAGAATTTTGACTTCTAACCATTTTGACAAGTAATCTATTACAACTAAATAATCTTTTCCCATACATGTTAAAACATCAACACCTATTTTATTGAAGGGCAACTCCGGAATCTCATGTGGTATTAAAGGTTCATTAACTTTAGAACTTCTAAATTTTTCACAAATGTGACAGCTTAATATATACTTTTCTATTGACTCATTCATATAAAAATCAGGCGAAGATAAAGCAAACAACGTTTATTTTATAACGAAAATGATTTATTTCTTGTTCGATAATGTTAGTGTATTGTATTAACAACTTTCCTTGATGGCTGCCCGAACAGAACTGTCCTCCATTACTAAAAATCCCCGTGGCGCCACGTGTCAGCCGGAAGTCCAACCATTTGTCAAAAGAATGTTCATTTCACTACTTTAGACAAATTTTTGGCGCCAATCGGAAATAAGTGTTTTCTTCGCAACTTTTAACATTTTGTGGCACCACACGCCAACCGGGACCGGAAGTAAAATTATAAATGTTTGTTTTACTGCTTTTGACTTATTTAGCGCCACACGCTCGCCGGAAGTACAACTATTTGTCACAAGAATGTTCTTTTCACATTTTATAATAAATTCTTAATAAATTGACTTTTACACTGTTATTTATAAAATATAATTATTATAAAGCCATAATAAACTCTAAATTAAAGGAAATCTAACATTCGGCCTTTCCTGACACTAAGTTTGTCCTCAAACTTTGAAATAACAAAAACAACTCAAAATATTTCCAGTGGATCCATCAATATTGTTCACCAACGGTGGGCTCCGTTTTTGATAGCCGATATATCAATACTAATCACTAAGGCAAGAATTAATAGTCAACGGTCTGTTAACATTAGCAATCAATTCAAAACTTTTTATCAAGCCTTGGCAATAGGTACTAATACCCTTACACAGCTTACCATTCATCAACAATGGGTACTACTACCCTTTCACATCTTAGCATTCATTAACAATGGGTACTACTACCCTTTTACTGCTTAGTAATTATCAACAATGGGTACTACTACCCTTTCACAACTTAGCATTCATCAACAGTGGGTACTACTACCCTTTCACAGCTTAGCATTCATCAACAATGGGTACTACTACCCTTTCACAGCTTAGCATTCATCAACATTGGGTACTACTACCCTTTTACAGCTTAGTAATTATCAACAATGGGTACTACTACCCTTTCACAACGTAGCATTCATCAACAGTGGGTACTACTACCCTTTTACAATCGTAACTATTCTTCGTGATCGTGGACCTATCAACACTGATCACAAAGAAAGGATTCCCCAGCTAAAAGTCAATCAACACTGACAAACAACAATCGAATTCAAAGTGTTAATAAAACAATCGTTTTGTTATACTCAGATCAATTACATACTTTAATCTTAATATATATACTTACATCAAAACCTTACATAATACGATTTGTGAAATAATGTTTGACAAGTTTTTGTTCAATTGTGTACGATCAAGATAAAATTTCATAAATCATTTACTGTGTATCATTTCATACCCAATTCAAATATTTCCTTATAAAAATTTACATTGTGTATATATTATTTCATAATCAATTAGAATAAATAAATATAATATGCGATTAATCAGCTTTTCTAATTCAAGGTTTGTACTTGATTTTATTATAAAATAATTTAGTTCTCTTTGAATAATCAAAAATAAATAAGTACATTTGATAATTCAATTAACCATATTCTATTGCAAAATAAAAGTAAAAAAAAACTATATAATTTATAAAAAAGAAAAAGCAAACAAAACTTATAATTTTCTTATACTAAGCATTCGGATCCTTGCACAAATAAACCAAACTAGGTAATTATCATTCCTCGTTCTGATCACTAGAATCTGAATCACTAGATTTATCATCGTCATCATCATTTTTGCCTATATTCAGCCATGGTTTAATACGATCCGCTGCCCAAACGTTGCAGTAGTCTTTTTGTGTTACACTAGACCCAGGTATGCTAGAAACTTGATACCTATCGTTCTCCAAAACTTTCGTGATCCTATAAGGACCCGAAAATTTAGGGAGAAGTTTTTTACTTTTACCGTCATTGCCTGAAACTGGTTTTAATATTTTAACTAAGTCACCTTCTTTGTAAACACGAGCCTTGATTTTATTTTTATCATATCTTAGTTTTTGTGATTTCTGGTCTTTATCTATATATTCGCTTATTTTAGAACGTAAGTTTTCGATAACGCATGATTTACGGGTTTCTTTTAGAATTTCAGCAAAAATATTTTCCCCTTTGCTTACCATTTGAATTCCAAATAAGGCTTCCGATGGAGTTTTGCCTATTCCTTTGTTTAGCGTATTATTAAGGCCCCATTGGAGCTTACCTAGTACCGAATCCCAATATTTTTCACCGATCTTATCAGAGTATGCCGTAAGTGCATCGAGTACAGTCCTATTGTATCTCTCCACCTGCCCATTGGCACGTGGAGATGCGACTGCATTCAAAATATGACGAAATTTAGACTCTTCACTAAAACGTTTAAATTCTTTGGATGTGAATGACGAACCTTGATCGGAGATAAGCCTATTAGGATACCCAAAAGTAGTGAATACTTCTTCAAGTGCCCTAATCGTGAGAGTAGATTTTAGATTTCTTAGGGGCTTTAAAATGCAGAATTTTGTGAAACCATCCACTAGAACTAAAAGATAAGAATAGCCTCGTGTACTCTTTACAAATGGTCCTAGATGGTCGATGTGCACCGTATCAAATGGCCTATCAATCTTATGAATGGGATGTAACAAACCTTCTTTAGCTCCTGCTGGTTCTTTGCTATAAGCACACTCTATACATGACCGTACGTATTTTTTAATAAACTTTTTCATTTTTGGGAACCAGAAGTCTTTACTTATTTTGTCAAAAGTCTTTTCCGTACTAAAATGACCAATGTCATCGTGGTTGAGTTTACATATTTGAAAGCGAGCTCCTTTCGGCACTACCCATTTTAGATCTTCCCCTATTTTACGATATAATTTGTTTCTTTTAAGTACATAATTCTTTTTAATATCTGAATATTCTCCATCTTCCAAAATTTTACTAATTCGTTGTATTTCTATATCTCCTAACTGTTGGCTCAATAGCCAATCTTCCTGCGTAATATGCATAATATTAGGAATATTCTCTGTTAGATCCTTAGATTCATGAGCTTGCGGTCCCCTACTAAGAGCATCGACATGAGCCATTGAAGAGCCAGGTTTATATTGAATATCAAAGTCATATTCCTGCATTGTAATCCACCAACGTGCAATCCTTGGTATAAGATCACGCTTGGCAAACGTTGCTCTTAAAGCACTACAGTCTGTCACCAAGGTAAATTTAATACCTATGAGATAGACACGAAATCGTTGTAATGACGCCAACGCAGCTAAAGTTTCCAGCTCGTACGCATGATAATTTTGCTCGTCTTGGGACGTTTTCCGGCTAAAGTATGCTATAGGTTTTAAGCTACCTGATGTATCGTCTATTTGCATTAAAATCCCGCCTAATCCATATTTGCTAGCGTCTGTGTGAACAACCGTTTCACTATGTGGGTTATAGAGTCCTAGTAAGGGTCGTTGCGTCAACGCTTCTTTAAGTTGGTTAAAAGATTCTTCCTGTTCAGTATTCCAACCCCAAGTACAATTCTTTTTTGTTAAATCTGTGAGGGGTCTTGCAATAGTTGCAAAATCTTTTATGAATTTTCTAAAATAACTTGCAAGACCCATGAATTGTCTGATCTCGTGAACGTTACGGGGTCTTGGAAACTGTTCTACAGCAGAAATCTTTGCCTTGCCCGGCCTAATACCACTCTCACTTATTTCATGGCCAAGGTATTCAAGGTTTTCTTGAAAAAAATTACATTTGTAAATGTTTAGAGTGAGTCCTGCATCTTGCATCAATTTGAACGCCTCTTCCAAACGATCTAATTCTTCTTGAAAATCTTTACCAGGTATTAAAATATCATCCATGTAAGCGAGAGTAGTTTTATGTCGTGCATTACCTAAAACATGATTTATGGTTCGCTGAAAAACTGCAGGAGAATTAACTAGACCAAACGGCATTTTTTTGAATTGGTACAAGCCATCCGGTGTTATAAAAGCTGTGAGGTGTCTACAATCAGCCCTAATTGGTATCTGATAATAGCCGCTCGCAAGATCTAGGCTGGTATAGTATTTATTTCCATTAAGTAAATCTAGCTGATCATCGATTCTAGGCATAGGAAAATGGTCTTTCTTAGTTTTCCGATTTAGAGCTCTAAAATCTACACATAACCGAAACCCTCCAGTTTTCTTTTTGACCAAAATTATGGGGCTTGCATAAGGAGAATTAGACTCTTCAGCAATATCATGGTCTACTAACTCTTTTACCATGTCGCGTACTATACCTCTTTCAGTATAACTCATGCGATATGGTCTGTATACAACAGGAGACTGATCCTCTAATTCGATACACATTTCAGCCTTATCCGTACAACCTAATTCAGACAAATTCAAAGCAAAACAAGATCTGTACTTATTAATTAGTTCTACAACCGCATTTATTTCCTGAGGTGTAAGATTAGGATTAATATTAATTTCAGATTTGCTTATGGAGGAAAGAGTTGAGGGATCTATTATTCTATTACAATTCGTAATTGTTTCGGTTGGTGTTACTGTTGAAATAACCTGACCACGAACTAATACTACATCGCGTCTTAATATTAATGGTCTGTCACCTAAGCTACATATTGCTATTTTACAAATACCGTCATGCAAACTGTAGACACCTCCGAGAACTCTGTAATCAATTTGGTCAACATTCCGAAAACTGTTTTGTACAATAAACTCACAATTTTTGTTTTCTCTATCGTTAGCAGTAGCACAATCTACGAGATCAATACCTGTTAACGTTATGTCTGATACTATTCTTAAAACGATTTTACTACTTGCGTCGTGTTCAATCGGTAAATTTCTCAGTTCTTGTGGTACCTTTTGTTTCAAGATATCTAGCTTATCACTAGTTTTAACTATAAGAACTTCTGGTAACTCCGTGAAATTTTGACCAACAAGTAAAGGTTGTGTTAATAACTCCGAATCAACAATTAATGCTTCTATTTCAGCTGAGACTTCCCCTAGAGTTAAGACAAATCTGGTTTTTCCTAATGGTGAGCAAGAAACATTTCCAAAACCGCGTATCCTAGGTAAATTATGCGTGGTATCATTTGGCAGAGAGTGAAGCTGAACAAAATCGTCTCTAATAAGGGTGCAATCGCTTCCAAAATCGACATAACACTGTATTGCAATTTTCCCATTAATCATGCCATTTTTGTTGTATTTAGAATCCGATGTCACAGTTTGTGTAAGCAAAGTTTTCTTATCAGAATTTTTATTGTTGTTCTGTTGATTTGCTATATTTGTTTTGTTCTTATTTGAAAAGCAATCAACAGATTTATGACCAAATCGATTGCAAATATCGCATTTATTACTTGGTTTTGGACATGTGTTCGCAAAGTGTCCCTTTTCTTTACAGTTAAAACAGTTAATATCTGTCTTAGGGGCCCGACATTGATTACTGCGATGTCCATGTTTATGACATCTAAAACAAGTAATGTCGATATTGGAAGTGCCCGCACCAAAACGAGGTTTTAAAGTTTTACTATTAGACTCCCTACAAAGATCCTTTAGAAACTTTAGTAGATCTTCGGGATCACTAAACCTGCCTGAAGAGGCGCTTGACCTAATAATTCTTTCATCGATGCCGTGGATGAGACAGTCCACGGCTTTCTTTCCCTTAATATCACACGCATTCAAAAGTGTAATCTTATTATAGTAATAATCATCAACGGTCTCGCCTATTCTCATTCTCCGTTCCAACATTTCAGTAAGTAAGGTGCCGTAATTTGTTTCAGATGGAAAAGCCCTAATCAACCTTTCTTGCCACTCTACCCAACTAAGCAAAATTGTTTGTTGTCCTTCATACCATTTTTTGGCATGTCCTATTAACTTAGGTAATGCAAAATGTCTAGTCTGTTCATCTGTCCAATTATATATCTGAGCGCATTCGTTAACTTTCCCTATCCACGTTTCTATTATTTGATTTTTTTGTGCAGGGTCGAATTCAGGTATAATATTCTTATCATAAGAGATACTCTGAGTATTACGTCTAATGAAACTTTGCATTAGAGATGAGAAATCATCTACATTCATCACCATTTGACCAGGAGCATTATGATTATTCATAAAGTTACTCGCTAAAGTTGGTTCTGCACTAGTCTCTGAAGTATTTTTGTGTACCTGAGCCGTAGATCTGCTCTCGTGGTGCTCGGTAGTTGCCGACGTATATGCTCCTTCACAGCGATCATCCGCACGTTCTATTGCAGATTCTGCTCTCTTGTCTCCCAAAACCTGTGAATTCTGTGATCCGGGATTTGTTTCACACTCCTTACTGCGTTTGGCACGGAGAAGCTCTTCTGATGGGGTACGCGATCTTGACCTCTGCCTTTTTCCACATTGTCGGATAGACCGTGAACGAGTCTGATCTCGTTCACACCGCGCGTGCTGAGCGTCAAACGAGTCCCTTGAGCTCGACCGTCGCTGGTCCATGCTTGAACCACTGTTCCTACGGTGCCTTTGTTTACGATGCCTACTATGACGGCCCTTTTTTCGGTGTTTTCCCATTTTGAGGGCGTTTGACTTTATCCCACTTCTGATATAAAAATCAGGCGAAGATAAAGCAAACAACGTTTATTTTATAACGAAAATGATTTATTTCTTGTTCGATAATGTTAGTGTATTGTATTAACAACTTTCCTTGATGGCTGCCCGAACAGAACTGTCCTCCATTACTAAAAATCCCCGTGGCGCCACGTGTCAGCCGGAAGTCCAACCATTTGTCAAAAGAATGTTCATTTCACTACTTTAGACAAATTTTTGGCGCCAATCGGAAATAAGTGTTTTCTTCGCAACTTTTAACATTTTGTGGCACCACACGCCAACCGGGACCGGAAGTAAAATTATAAATGTTTGTTTTACTGCTTTTGACTTATTTAGCGCCACACGCTCGCCGGAAGTACAACTATTTGTCACAAGAATGTTCTTTTCACATTTTATAATAAATTCTTAATAAATTGACTTTTACACTGTTATTTATAAAATATAATTATTATAAAGCCATAATAAACTCTAAATTAAAGGAAATCTAACATTCATTCCAGGCCAGTATGCTATTTGCCTAGCTTTAAGTTTAGTTTTAGTAATACCAATGTGCCCTTCATGTAACAGTTTTAATGTTTTATTTTGCATGCTCTTAGGTATTATAATCTTATTATTATAAAACAACACATCATTTTCACAATATATGTCATTCTTAACACTCCAGTATTTTCTTATTTCTTTTGACACAGATTTATATGTTCGTGGCCACGTTGTCTTACAATAGTGTACAATAGTTTTCAATTCTGGATCGACTAATGTCTGTTTTGCTATCTCTTGGTTATTCAACTGATCAAATTGCTCTACACTATGTACAATTCCTTTAATATTTAATTCAGTTGCATAACTTTCTTTTATGTAATTTCTTGACAATAAGTCAGCAATAAGCATATCTTTACCTGGAATAAACTTTAAGTCTATTTTATACTTAGATAACTTCAGTTTCATTTTTTGTAACCTATCTGATACTGTATGAAGATCTTTTTGAATTATTCTGATTAAAGGACTGTGGTCAGTTAATACTGTAAATGAAAATCCATATATATAATTATGAAATTTACGACAAGCAAACACTATACTGAGCAATTCTTTTTCAATCTGTGAGTATTTACACTCCGCTTCAGTTAGACTGCGAGATGCAAATGCCACAGGTTGATTATTTTGCAACAAACAGCAACCCAGACCGTACTTTGAAGCATCACACTGAATTACTATGGGTACTTGAGGATCAAAATTCCTGAGAGTTGGAGCTGAACTAATTATGTTTTTAATTTTTTCGAAACAGTCTGTGTGATAATCTGTCCACAGAAACATGCTATTTTTTTTTAATAACTGTCTTAAGGGCTCAGTTAACTCTGCTAAATTGGGAACAAAATCTCTAATATAGTTTAACATACCTAAAATTCCTTGAAGTTCTTTCAAATTCTTAGGATTATTCAATTTCTTAATGGCTTGTACTCTTTCACTATCAATTGTTACACCTTTGGATGAAAAGACATGCCCTAAATATTTTATTTCACTTTGCTTGAACTGCAATTTATTAGGATTGAATTTTATATTAAATTTATTTGCACGTTCCATTATTAATTTTAAACTTTCATTATGTTGTTCTTCACTTTCTGTGGCTAGAACTATATCATCAATATAAATAATGAGATTTTCTATGTCGCCAAAGATTTGCATCATCACTTTTTGGAAATATTCTGGGGCACAAGATAATCCAAATGGTAATCTCAAGAATTTATAGTATCCAAAAGGGGTACTAAAAGTACATAAGTCACTTGAGTTTTCATCCAAAGGAATATTAAAAAATCCATCTTTAAGATCTAGTACGGTAAATATTTTTTTGTTGGTTAGCTTAGCCCTTACTTCAGCCAAAGTGGGAATTAGTTGAAAGTCTCTTTTGATTGCTTTATTCAGATATACTGGGTCTAAACACACTCTTAGTGTGCCATCAGGTTTTTCAACAATTGTTATATTACTTGCCCATTCACTTGGTCGTTCAACTTTCTTAATAATTTCTGAAGATTCTAATTCACACAATTTGTTTTTTAATTTAGGTAGCAGCGACAGAGGCACTCTTCTTGGTGGACAGATTACACCTTCACTTTTGTTGTTAATGTTAATTGCATACTTGATGGGACATTGTCCTATTCCCTGGAATACATTTTTATTACAGTTAATGAAATTTTCTTTTTCAGACACATTATTAATCAGGTTCACATTACATATTAATTTCATAGTTTGACACCCTGACAATCCTATTAAAGAAACACAATTGTCATTGACAAGATAAAATTTCATGTTATATGTTTCATTCCTAAAAGTACAAGTAATTACAGAACAACCAATAGTATCGACTTTAAACCCACCAAAAGTAAGCAACATAACATTAGAGTTCTGTATGGAGTTTTCCTTGAAACCGCATTTCAAATAATCACTTACAGTTATTAAATTAACATCGGATCCTGTATCTATCTTGAATGCAATTTTAATATTATTAATTTTTAAATATTCTAACCACTTAGCTTTTCCTAACAACCCAACAAATACTAACCTCTCATCAACTGAGTTTCCATCATTTACTGCTTCTACTTCAAACACCTGTTTATATTTTCTGTTGGCGAAACACCCTACAGCAAAATGGTTTAATTTTCCACATTTAGTACAAGTTTTATTGAATGCAGGACACCTTCCCGCTTCATGCTCCCTGCCACACTTCTTGCATTTATATTTGTTTAAATTCTTCTTGACTTCTAATGTATATTGTATCTTCTCATTTTGTATAGTTTTAATGTGCCTTTCATGCGCTTCTGCCTGTTTAACTATTTCTACAGCATTCACCCAATTCAAATGTTTCTCCCTCAACATTTGTGCCTGTGTATTTTTATTATAAATACCCAGCACTAATCGGTCTCTCAACAGATCTTCCTTCTGCTCACCAAAATTACAATTCTCAGCCTGAATTTTAAGTTTGTTAATAAAAAATTCCACAGATTGGCCCTCATCCTGAGTAATATTAAAGAACAAAAACCTTTCATAAATTTCGTTAGTACGTTGAGCAACATATTCTTCAAATTTCTGTACGATTTGTACGTACGTGATTTCTTTAACACATTCAAACGTATTATAGATTTGTAAGGTGATATCATCTAACCTGTTTACGAATAGGGCCACCTTTGCTTTCTCGTTGATTTTCTTATCCATAGCCTCGGCTACTATTAAATAGTTTTCAAATTTCTGTAAGAAATTTCGCCATTTTCTAAAATTGCCCATGCCGCCACACTCACCACCCAAACCCAAAGACAGCTTTTCGGGGAGTAGCGACTCCATTTTTATTTTATAATATTTAAAAACCCGTTTTCTTGATTATTCTTACAATCACTTTATTTCCGCAGCGCCATGTTTTATATATATTATATGAATTAAATAAAACTCATGACTGTCTGTTCAACCATCTTCTATATTCAACCAGTGTTGCCATGCCTATATTGTTACCATATACAACACTAATATTATAAATGGGAAAGAGTGCTACTAAATCAATCAATATATTGATCACTTTAAATATACTTTTTGAAGTCGGTGCCAGCCAGGACAAAATAAACGTACTTACCTTTAAGTAGATGTGGAATGTAGACTACACCATTGATGCCTTGGCTGGCAGCTAACACCGACTCCAAAAAGTATATTTGAAGACAGTTTTTGTTTTAATAACGGGGTTTTATTTATTTGTTATTTTTTTGTTTTCGTTTTTAAGTCGGTTTTTAAACTTTTTATAACTTTGTCAGGCTGCATGATATTTAGAACTTAACACGCCGCTAAATAAACACCATTTCACTTCAGCGATGAACATCAAAACGCGTAGCCTAATTAATAAGCAATTAGCGTGCTAATGATTCAATTAAAGTCGACTAACAGGCCGTCAATTTGTCGCCCGTTGATGCACTTGTTCTCGGCATACTTTTAATTTATGAAACAATCAATAACTTAATTATAGTCTGTTCACGGAAACGAGCTAGTACTGAGTTAAATTGGACGCTAGTGATTGGCTAAAAATAAGGCGCATTGCCATACTCGTTACCTACAGCCAATTGCGAGAGAGCGGACGGCCAATGCGACTTATATTTAGCCAATCAGAGCATGCAAACTCTCTCAGTACTAGCTCAATTCCTTGAACAGACTATAGATGACTGTTTCATCTTAACGAGAGTCAAACATTAGTAAAAAATATATTTCGAATGCGAGGAATCGTGTCTTCATAAGTCTCGGTCGCATAATTGGCATATTGGGCCGAACTCCCAAGAGTGCGGGTTCGAGTCTAGTCATTTTCAACGCTATTCGAGTCCCGTCTGAGCGACATGAGAAGTGTTGTTTTTTAGTATATTTTCTTGTTTAAAAAAAAATATCAAATCAATAACCTTTCACCGCTCCTAGTCAAAGAGGGTCGGAATTTATGATTAAATTAAATTTTCACATGGCTTGAACGTAAATAATGTACGAGTATGTAGAGGAATTCGCTCACTGCAAGGGGAATTTGCATTTCATTTATCCTTTATGAGCATACGAACATCCGGAGAAAAACCTCGTTGTTAAATCGGCTTCTTTATTAAATTAAAGTGGAAAATGGAAACATTTTAGAACAAATTCATGCTTGACAAGCACAGGCTTTGGGTCTGTCGGTCGGACACAGCAATATTTCATAGCTCGCTCTGTCTCTTTTCATCCCACGGACACATAGCTAACTAGAGCGAGAAAACTCGCTTATACTCTATATCGGTGCTCTACGTTGCCGAACGGTATTCTCACTCTGGCGAACTATAGACTTCGGATGCGAAAAGAGACAGAGCTTTGAAAATGTGCGACGGGCCTGACCCAGATGATCCAGTGTAGTTTGACTATGGTTCACTACCATGACGATTTTACTCAAATCTATTTTCTTTGCTTGCCAATATTATTCTTTAATCTTCGAAATATGGGTAAAGGTATGCATAAGATGCATGTATTTAATAAACTTGTCAATATTAATATGTACATGCAATGCATCCAATGCTAATACCTTATTAAATTATGACGAAGATTGGATGTTCATACATGTATTACAATGCTTCAGCAACGTTCTGATTAAAGACATGGTAGGACAAGCGTAACAAAACCTCAGAGGCTTTCCCAAGATACCTGAACCAAGTCTATTGTAGTAGGAAGTCAACCATTTAACATGAAGAATAGCCACATCATTAATTTTAGTCGATTATGTTCGTTCATCGCTAATATTTCCTTATAAAAGCACGTGATATCTGGATCCTAATAACCATGTTTTTTAACTAGAATATTCCATGTTTTCTTCGTTTTAAACGTAGATAATTTGTATATCAAATCAATTATTCCAAAATATTGCCAAATAAGAAAAATATTTACAATTAATTATAATAGTACAAATAGTGTTTGTGTTCACTTGACGACTTTTAGATACATTATATTGATCATTTTAGTGATTATACAAAACCACTAAAATTATCAATGATTATTATTTATTATCCATAAACATGCTTTTAAGTAAGTTTTGTTTGTATGGTTACATTTTTGAAAGGAAACAACTTTCTCCGATTTCAAGTGCGATGTATTTAAAGAGTTAAGATCTAATAATTCCGTGTTTTTAAGGTATTTTGGTTTTCCTGACGTTTCGGTACCTTTTCAGCTGCCGTGGTCACGGTTCGAATACGGTTAGACATTTACTATGGAAACAATTAAAGATTTGAAATTTTGATTTGTTTATATAATATATAACCAGTCAGTGCCGCCGCAAGGATGAACTACGGTTGATAGCGTTATGAAATGATTTTGAATTTTAATTTCGTATTTTTCAATGCTATTTTTTAGCTTATGATAAATTTTTAATAGAAAAATATTGGAAAAAATCAACTCGGCCACAAGTGAATTCTCAGATGGGACTTGAACCCACGACCGTTGTTAATCCGGCCCCATGCCCTTATTATTTTAATTATTTATTATAAACACAATTTTAAAACACCCACGACGGTTAAACATAATTAAAAAAGGATAAAATAATTTAATTTAAAAACCCCCGACTGAATTATCCGTCGAGGGCTGATATTAAATAAACTATGATAGATTTGCAATTTTATAGTTACGTGAATAATTTGAGATATTTTATTGCTATACTTATTGTTTTTAATGTTTAAATTTAAAATAGCGATCGCAGCCCCCGACGGATAATTAAGTCGGGGGTTATAAATTATTTTTTTCCTTTTTCAATTACGTTTCAACCGTCGCGTCGTGGGTTTTTTCAAAACTTTTAATTTTGTTTTTATTTCAAACTTTTTAGACAGCATAGATATTACGTTCATTGTACTACATAAAACCCATTACTGAAAACCGCATCAAAAGCGGACTAGTAGTTTTGGTTTTGCACAAACAAATGTTTACTGCAGCGCCCCCTGGTGAGTTGTCACCACAACACCTATCTAAGAACATGTACGAATCAAATCCGAACGTATCAATGAAAACTGCATCAAAATCGGACTAGTAGTTTAAGAGATAAATGGCAACATTGGTTTGCACAAACAAATGTTTACTGCAGCGCCTCCTGGTGAGTTGTCACCGTAACACCTATCTAAGAAAGTGCACCAGTCAAACCCTAACCCATTACTGGAAACCGCGTTAAAATCGGACTTATAGTTTTGGAGATAAATGGCAACATTGGTTTGCACAAACAAACAACCTCTCACCCCAAACGCATATACCGTCTCCGTACCGTCTCGCGGGTAAAAAGAGGAAATTAACGACTCTATTACTGGCATTCACAACTTTAGATTTACGTATGATTATATTTCATCATTTGTTTAACTATTTTTAAAACGTAAAATTCTACACCAAGAAAGTCTGTTCTTCTTCTATACGAATGACTTCTTAACGTTCTTTCTATACCGCCAATGTCCCTTAGGTAGTTCGCTTATCCTTTCATATTCATAGTTAAGTTTTGATGAGTTAACAAATAATGACATTTTCAACAATAATGAAGCCTAAAATGGTTGCACTCATCGGCCGTCCAATAAAGCAGCTGCAGCGCTTTTTAAGAACAACGTGGAGACTCTGAGCCTTCATCATACCTGATGTAAAGTATTGATAAGGCTGAAGATGGAAGCGAGCCCCTCCCGGAATCCTCAGCCACTGATGAGGAACTGGCTATCTTACCTCTAACTGCCAGAAAACAACAATGCTGAAAACATTGTTGTTATGGCGTCAGACTTAGATAAGATGGTGGTAGCTAGCCAGGCGGATTTACAACAAGTCCTATCACCAACAAAACCGAATACAATATGTAACGCCGCTGGGAATCGAACCCGGGACCCCTGGGTCTAATACCGGTGGTTGTACCGCTAGACCACGGAAGCTTAAAACTTAATATTACACTATATTTATCTGACAGCCAGCTTAAGTAATGATATTTTAGCTCATCCGATAATTAAACCTAAAATGATTGCACTCATCGGCCGTCCAATAAAGCAGTTGCAGCGCTCCTCAGAGCCATCGCGTTGATTATTCCCGCTATATTTAGCTACAGCCAGCTAATTGCTCACATCACTGTCTTAATTTCGCCACTACAATTTTTTTAATTCCTGTTTATTTGTTGTTTCATTCGCATTTCCGTCACTATTAAGCATTACTGTTGAAGTCATTATATAATATTATAGTCAGTTTTAGCAATTGCAATTTCATTAGATTTTTCATACCTATTACCTAAAAGAGCAAATTTACTTGTATACTTTTGAAATTTCCTGTTCATTTATTTTAGTTGAATTTCCGTCAGTATAACGAAGTACCGTAGAATGAATCATAAAATATTAACGTCAGTTTTAGCTAATGCAATTTCTTTAGATTTATTTATCCCATAGTGTTGATTATTCCCGCTATATTTAGCTTTTACACCCAGCTAATTAGTCACATCAGTGCCATAATTTTCGCCAGCATAGTTTTTAAAATTCCTGTACATTTGTTATATTTGCGTTTCCGCCACTATTACGCATTACCGTGGAAGTAGTGATGAAATATCATCGTTAGTTTTAGTTATTGCTGTTTCTATAGATTTTTCATCATCATCATCAGCCATTAATGTCCCCACTGCTGGGGCACTGATCTTCGTTTTGGATGGATAGAGATTATGTTAGTTGCAACTGGAAAACGTTTAATCTGATATTAGATGATGATAATAAAGCTAAAGGTGGAATATTGATTTGATTATCTGTTTGTTTATTAGTTGACTATTTGCTTAGTAGGATCCGCTGAAAAATAAAATTTCAACAGTCATAACATAAATCTAGTCCTCTAAAGGCGGCTGCTAATGATAACTAACACAACTGGAGTTCAGACAATATTCAGTTAATTGAAACTTTACCAGTAAATGGTACACCTCAATCTACGAGTAACTGAAGACGGAATATAGATTTCAGTATTTAGCTCTTTCTTACTCACTAAACTCACAAAGATCTAGGTACGAATCTCGACGAGGCTTTTGTCGAGTCATACATACATAATTTGTATTTTATACGTTGTTAAGCACACAGAAGCAAAGCTTTGCTTAGTTTGAAACTAATTAATTGTTGTGTGTTGTCCGGACTGTTATTACCATAAGTGGTACGGGTAGTAATTTAGTTTTCCTTAAATAATGTTTAGCTTCTTTCCTTAGTCATACATAAGTCCTTAAAAACAATCTATTTTAACACAGAAAAATGGTGCAAATCCTTGCTCTTGAACCTCCATTTCCCACCGTAAGTTACTTTATGGTTTCTTTTTACGACTGCTCCCCTCCTCAGTCGTCGAGGGTTCCGGGAGAGGCTCGCTTCTACCTTCAACCTCATCATTACTTACCATCAGGTATGATGAAGGCTAAAGCGTTTCCCCGTTATGCATAAAAAAAATACCAGAAATACACCTTAGTCTACTGATAAAACAATCAATGTCCTATGAATTTGATAATGTTTTTTTTTTATGAACAACAGGGAGACTTTAACCTTCATCATACCTGATGTTAAGTATTGATAAACCTGAAGATGGAAGCGAGCCCCTCCCGGAATCCTCAATTAATGAGGAACTGGGCTATCTTATCTCTAACTGCCGGATCACAACAATGCTGAAAACACTGTTGTTATGGCGTCAGACTTAGATAAGATGGGGTAGCTAGCCAGACGGACTTAAAACAAGTCCTACCACCAACCAAACCGAATACAATTTGGAACCCCGCTGGGAATCGAACCCGGGACCCCTGGGTCTGATACCGGCGGTTGTACCACTAGACCGCAGAGGCGGTTAGAACTTGTAATGAACCACGATAAATCGTTTAGAATTAACGTGACCTTGGCCTTGCAATGAACACCATTGTTCGCCATAACAGTGCCGGCATCTGTCACCGTAACATATTGAGTGATGTCTGCTTACATCATCATTAATGATTGCAAAAGTTTGATTTTCATCAGGTAGATACTATTTAACAAAATCGCCTATGCAAGCTAGGGAATTAAATATTACAAAGAAAACATCATAATAATAATGGCTTCGCACATGTCCAATTCCGTAACGAAGGAAATGAGAAATTGAAAGTTCTGCATACATTGAGGACCCAGTAGAACACTCCTACCTCCATCATTTTAGCAACCGCATTTTATTCATACCGAAAAGAAACACATAAGAACTAAAACAAACACAGTTGTAGTAAAACAATCGCTCCATTAAACGTTAAAGAAAACGGAACAAACTTAGTTTTCAACTCTTATTTGATAACCAAAACAAAATTACGACTGTCACACTTGGGTAATTTTTGTTTCTTTCTTTGCTTTAGTAACAATTAACGAGGACTTAATTACTTATCTTCCAAAAAAAAGAACTGTGTAACTAAGCCAAGGGTAAACAGTTAGTTTTAGTGTTAATAAATTAAACATTAAACTAACCCAATAGTATAATGGGTAGTAGTAATCATGGCTACTCCCACATGGGTGATCAACATTTGTGTTTTTTAGAGTCTGGGTATTATTCTACGGCTGTAAAACCTCCGTAGGGTCTAATATTATAAGTGCATAAGTAACCATTCTCGAAATCATTTGAACGTACAATAAGTTTCTGATATTCATTAAAATAATTCGTCGTTAAAATCATACTAACTTTTTAACTAACTCCTGCTCGAAGGACCATCAAATTCACACATTTATACACATCTGAGCGTTTCCGTTCTCTAACTTTGCTTTAACTCATACCTGTATAATATAACTAAACTAAGCAACTCTAAACTCAGCCCGCCTGCTACTGTACCTACTTGTACATTACCTTGATCAAGATTATAGACAGTAGTTGGTCATTAGGTACCCAGAGGCGTGCATTGGTTTTCCAGCGTAATAGGCATTGTGGATCTAACTAGTAACTTTGCACTTATCCTATCCTGCTACCGAATATTATAAGTTTGAAAGTTTGTGAGGATATTTGGATGGATGAATGTTTGTTACTCTGTCACGCAAAAACTACTGAACTGATTAAGATGAAACTTTACAGCAATGTAGCTTATACATCAGAAAACCACATAGGCTGCAAATTATCCTAATATTCCCACGGTAACGGCAACCACGCGGCGAGTGAAACCGAGAACGGCCGGTTGAATGAGGTAGGCACTGCCTAATTGCCTATATGGAATGCACGCATATGTACCATACCATCATGCAACTACTCCTAACCTAATACGTCCGATGGTTCTGATATACGCAAATAAATTCATAAGTAACATTTCTCAGAATCACTTCAATTATGCCATATCATATTGTATGATGTCCATTAACATAGTTATTCAACCAACGCTTACTTTCAAACTATTATTCCTGCTCGAAGGACCACCGAGTTCCCACATTCAGACACATCAGAGCGTTTCCATCCCCTAACTAAAGCTTCTAACTTTACTTTAAACTTATACCTGTATAACTAAGCGATTCTAGGCTCTGTCGGCTCGCGATTGTACTTGTACAGTCAATAGCACGTCAGTTTTTTTCATCACTACTGAATATTTGTTTAATATTGTTCTCATATAAGTGACATTGTCTTTATTCGTCATTTGCTAGCAGGACACCGGTATCCAGAGAACAATGGAATATCAATTGTCTATTTTGTGTCTCATCATTACCCGGGACCTGAGAAGTTAAAACGCTATATCGAAAAAAAACGTATTTTTGGTATAAAACAATAGGACGATTAGAGATGTTATAAATCTGGTAATCTATATTATATCTACGAGTATACTAATATTATAAAGCAGAAGAGTTTTTTTGTTTGAACGCGCTAATCTCAGGAACTACTGGACCGATTTAGAAAATTCTTAGACTATTAGAAAGCTACATTTCTCCCGAGTGACATCAACTATATTTTATCCCGATATTCCTACGGGAACGGGCACCACGCGGGTAAAACCGCGAGGATCCGCAAGTGAGATATATATTTCTTCATACCGTTATCTAGATTTGTATAGTTTCAAAAACACGATTTTATGATTTTGCCTCGACACTTTTTCTTTTCGAAATGACCCCTTAAAAATACGTTTTCTCAAGATTATTCTCAAATTAGATTACATATACTATTGGAAATGGGTTTAATTAGTGGACACCAATAATATTTAGGATCGTATAGTTTCATTTTCCCTTTTTTCGCTATAGTTATTTACTACGAAGTGATTTCGTGGTTTTATTCGCCTAATCTGCAAAATCGGTCTCGCTCTCGCGCGCGTCCTTTTCTCATTATTATCTCGCTTCAGTCGAGTAGCCCCTTAATGAGAAATAAAGACCTTTAAACTGCTCCATATAAGAGTACCTCTCACTCAATATTCATAAAATCCCAACAAGACACCGGTGTATAAACAACAATGAAATATTAGTGTGTAATTTGTTCCTGTACCTGACGGGTTGTAAAGACTAACGTACAGTTGGCCGTACATTACTCTGATCGAGTTTATGGACAGCACCCGTTCATTAGATACCGTAATACGAGGAATTAGACTCCTTGCATGCGTGAACTGTCGCTAATTGCCTAATACCGTACCCTCCTTTCATGGATGATAAACGAATCATTCACTTTGCGCAGAAAAGATAAATGATTTCTATGATAACGTAAGAATGGAGCTTGGGGTATTTTTATCTGTTTGAAATGAAAGAGCAATCAGATTAGTGGCCTCTGGCCTCTTTGTCGTCGTTAAGCGTACGAGTTTCCTCAAATTAAAGTTGTTTGTGATGGGATTAAATTTCGACTGCATTCTTATTTTTGTTTTGAATATTTTTACTGTCGACTAATGGAATTGGAAAGGGGGTTAAACCTTTTGGCACAGATTAATAGTGCTTTCCGCGTCGTCAACGGGCCGCCATTTTGAATTTTTTTCAAAATCGCGTCGTACCATCTTACCTATATAAATGGATAGGGAACGTAAAGATGAACAAAAATATTATACAACATATTGCCCTAAAGTGTCAGGCAGGTTAGTAAGATTATTGAACAAGACAACCAAAAATTAAGCCAATCAGAGTAAAGGATATCCAATGTTAAGCAACCGGTATTTTTGCAAAAACCCTATCTTTTTTCAATAAGATTGAGAAATGTCAACACCATTGTCTAATTATCCGTGTTTTTGCAATATCTCTAGGATTTTTGCGAAAATTCTATTTATCAAATCCTCCTACGACATATGTATATTATTCATCTTAACGCTTACTACGGACTAGCTCTTTGTCTGGCTTCTTACTTTCATTCTTTCTTTATTTAAATAGTGAAATTAACAAAAAATAATCATTAACGATCCAAAAGATTTAAAATGATTATCATCTATAATAGCAGCGAAACTCTAAAAACGCACTTGATCCCTAGATACTGACTTTTGATGTGTGTAGTTCAGAAATAATGTCTTCTTTAGGTTTCGTATAATTATGGCATAGTAACGATGACTCATATCTAACGGAATCTCAACTCGGTGCGTCCCTTAGGGAAAATGGCAGACCAGTCGCTGGTTCGTAATAAAAACGTCCCTCGAGCGAAACGCGTCGCCGATGCAAGAAATATAAGTGTAGTTCAACATATTAGACGTCTGGTTTGGTGATGTAGAAGATTGGTATAATTCTCAAGAGTTTATTGGTTTGCGCGTAACCCAAAAGCAGTCCCTTTCCTTTTGGACGATTTTGAATTTCTTCACGTTTGTCATAGCAACGTTCTTTCAGCACTTGGGCAATATCGTAACATGTCCCTCCTAACTTATTTAACCGACTTAAAAAAAAGAAAGAGGTTATCAATTCCTCGCGTAAAGTTTTTTTATGTTTGTTCGCCGATTACTCGAAGACGGCTGAACCGATGGAAATGATTCAAACGTTAAAATATACCTAACATTAGGTTTATTTATACCCAAGTACGTCCAATTTTTTTAAGTGAATTTAGTAGTTTTCAGGAAATCTTGAAAATACTGTTGTAGTCGAGTTCGCAGTGGTTCCTAATATGCAGCAAGGTGGCGCTGCTAGAATACTAAACTGCGACGACGAGTTCATTTTGATTTGCAGTAAACAAGATGGCGCTGTTCTCGACTTAAAAAATTGTAAAATAAAAACGTTTTTGGAGTCGGTGCCAGCCAAGGCATTCTGCATTGCACTTCTATTACTTTTATTTAAAATATGTTTTGTGCCAAAGGCTCATTTTTACGTTTTTGAAGTCCGTTTTTTTTAATACAAAGTTTTTTATTCTTTCTCGTTTTCTGTGGTACATACAGCCTAACAAATTCCTTAAGTACCTCAATTTTGGCGATGGCATAGTTTTCTAAAAGTAGTTGTCTGACGTGACACAATAAGAACAATGTTTTCAGCATTGTTGTGTTCCGGCAGCTAGATATAAGATAGCAAGTTTCTCAGTGGTCGAGGATTTCAGGGAAGTCGCGCTTTCACCTCGTTACTTATCATCGGGTATGATGACTATTTACCGATAAGCAACAAAATATGAAGTTCTAGTAAATATGTTATAAAACAACTTTCCACTGCACTTCTAATTCCAGGATTAATATCTGCAGTAACGGGACGGATGTTGAACCGGGTGTTGGGAAATGGACGTGGTAATAACTTTCTAGTTACTTGTGTACCGTTTTAACTAGCTCGGGTTATATTATAACAACCTCTATCGCAAAATTTAATTTAAAACTGCTTTAGAAAAGTCTTGAAATCTTTAACTGTTACTGCAACACGGAGTTGTGAATACTGCACAACATGATATTTCCTCAGAATTCCCTTAGTTTTTTCCCCAGAATTAATCTGTAAAATCGGCCAAGTGCGAGTCGAACTCGCACATGAAGGGTTCCGTCTCTCACCCAAGGTTGCCTGGAAGAGATAGCTATGCAGCAATAAGGCCGCCTATTGTGTGTTCCTCTTTTTTTGTCATTTTCTCTGTATGTGTTTGTTTTTGTATCGTATGCAATAAAGTTTCTATTATTATTATGATATTAAATACACCTAACCAAAAGGCCACTATAACATTTTGTCTGCAAAAATAACTTTGTTTTCATAGTGTTTGTATGAATGACAAAGTAATATTTGCGGTTTTGGAAAATGTGCTATAGCTCTGAAACTGCTAAATATATTTCGCGCGAACGGCCTGCGATTTTTGAGGTTGAGCAAATTTCGCAATGGTCGGTCACGGGAAGGGTGACCAAAAATTTACTATCTCGAGTTCCTCCGTGCTTCGGATGGCACGTTAAGCCGTTGGTTCCGGCTGCATTTGCAGTCGTTAAAACCCACCAATCCGCATTGGGCCCGCACGGTGGGTCATGACCCGTTCTCCTTATCCATCCATAAGGAAGGCCAGCGCCACAGCAGTGGGGACATTAAAAATGGCTGATGAAGATATTTGAAAACTATTGTAGACAATGCTCTGGCAACCTGGCCCTGTCAAAATTATTCCCGGACAAAATCTTAAGACTCAAGACTTTTTTGAAACCTATAGTAAGATGATGGGAAAGCTATGATTAACACTAAAATTAAAATATAGTCAACTAATTTATAAACATGGAGTACTGTCTCAAAACAAATGTTATGTCAATAATTGACAAAGTACGAGTACTATTGCGTATCGGAGAATTATGTGTAGCAAAGACATTGTGTATTGAATAAGTAATTTATGCAAATAAGCTCCAGTATATTCTTTGCACTTACTGCATTGCGAAGGTTACACGATTCTGATACTGCATACCAGAGGCATGTTGAACAATTATTTTTAAATAAGCACGATTAACTATATGTCGTAGGATAATTTGATAAATAAAATTTTCGCAAAAATCCTAGGGATATTGCAAAAACACTGATAATTAGACAACAGTGTTGACATTTCTCAATCATACTGAAAAAAGATAGGGTTTTTGCAAAAATACGGGTTGCTTTAGTAACATTGGATATTCTTTATTCTGATTGGCTTAATTTTTTGCTTGCTTGCTAAGTCTTACTCTGATTGGTTCAAAGAAAGTTTACTATAGGTGAGAGAATGGATTGACATTTGAAACGTCAAGGCGTCAACCAATCAGAGAAGATGTTGTTTTGGACGATCCGACCAGCCATTCAGTGTTCTTATTTCATAATAACCAGTTTTTTCGCAAAAATCCTATCTTTTTTCAGTAGGATTGAGAAATTACAACACCATTGTCTAGTTATCCGTGTTTTCGCAATATCCCTAGGATTTTCGCAAAACATCGATTTATCTAATTATCCTGCGACATATACATATAATAATATAACTAACAAGTATCGACGCTTCAAGTCAAGACCTTTATGTTTAAAAATAACATTGAAATGTATTTTATACAGCACTTTAATTTAAACAATTTCAGCTAAATCTGTTCTTTAAACATTATTTTGCATTCATCTTAAGTACACTTTTCATGTTTTATTGAAATGTTTTACAACTTGTATTTATAAATATGGACAGATAACGAAACAGTTACACAAGTGCAATTTTTACGAGATAAACTCAACAGTAAAATCCTTTCAATGACCGATAAAATTAATAATTTCAAGATTTTCTGCAAACAATTTTCTGCTTAAAGTCTGACGTCGATATGAACTGTAAAAAAAATACTTATCGTAGGTTAACGAATTATTGACTGTACGGATAAACGCAGCTTAAGTTCCAATGAGTTAAATTAAAACTGTGCCATGCATTGCAGTAGTTACTTGTTACTAGTACAAAAACACAACAACTGAAAGTCGATTGAAAAACGATTTGGATATGACATTTTTTTATGATCAAGGGAGATACGATTAGCTTCATCTTCATTCATCATACCATACCTGATGTTAAGTAATTATAAGGCTGAGATGGAAGGCGCCTCGCCCTGAATCTTCAACCACTGAGGAACTGACTATATTTTTTCTAACTGCCGGAACACAACAATCCTGAAAACATTGTTGTTATGGCGTATTTAGATAAGTTGGCGGTGGCTATGACTAAATTAATATTAGCAGAATTGACAAGGCCACTTATAGAACTGTATCTGTATCGATGGCTGAGTTTTGATCTTCCGACACAAATATAAAAGAATCGACAGGCCAAGAAGACGAAGAAGCATAATATATCTTACCGCGTACATTATATGGCCTAATTTCATGGTGCAAGTGGTACGCCTGATGTGGCATCGACAGTTCAAACACAGATAAGACACGTAAACAATTTGTTTTGGACACCGACCGATTAGCTGATTGGTACTAACCTAATTTAGTAATATTGTCAAGAACAAGTTAACTGTTTTGGTACCTACTCTATTGGTTAGTGCCAGTTTTGCAGAAACAAAAATGGACCCCATTTTCGTTTCTGCAAAACTACTCGATATACTCGGAATACTTACTTATAGAGATCCTTAGCTCGAAAAAGAAAATAAATTGTATGAACGGTAACTGTAAACAAATCGCTAACATAAAATCAAATTATACTGTAAATATTAAATAATATTCAAACGAAAACAAAGGTACAGCTCTCATATCAGAAAACTCTTTTCAAGGCATTTCCATGACATTGAATTGAAAATCCTCAGTCAGTGACAAAGCCTACAAAAAGTTCATTGTTGTGAAAAAAGGCCGAAGGACAGAGATGATAAATAAACACGTAAATAATATTCTATAATTTGCAGGGATTCTGACAGAGTTCAGAGTTCTAAAGGTTTAGACGGCTATTGTAAAGTACAAAATGTCCAGACCCAAAATGAGATTATATCCCTGATAAACAAAAGAATAAGAATACATGAACAAATAGCATACAATCACTTAACACATTCAAACACTGTGTTATAAATAAATCTATTTTTTATTTTTATTTTTTTAAACACAGACAGAAAAATACCAATGTAGGTATTTACCAGTTAGGACATACAGAAGAAACGTCAAAAGTTAACTATCTGTAGCCAAAACAAGCCGTTAGTTAGTTAGTTAGCCGGATAGTTTTAACCCCGACAAACTCTTTTACCCTGGGTTTCTATAAATTACAAGAAACCCAGGGTAAAAGTGTTTGTCGGGGTTAAAACTACGAACGAACGTAAGCAAAGTTCTAACTCGCAATACCTAAGTATCAGTTACTACAAATATATAATGTACTATCTACCTAGCGACAGGAAATCGACAAAACAAAAGCATAGACTACAATACTTTGCCGCCCCCAACTGCAGAACAGGGCAAAGACAAGCGTTGCGTGGCATCGGGAAGTTTAAGAATGGATCTCTAACTTTGGAAACAGTAAAAAGCTAACAGTGAGCAAAAGTTAAATAAGCAGGGGACAAAACTAAACTTAATAATTCTATTCGAAGACTTAATAAATGTGGAAAATTATATCAAGTTAGGAACAAAGTAGATTAACTTTAAAAAGTGGTTAACGCAAAAACTACAAGGATCCAATATGAATAAAATAAAAATTTCGTAACAATAAATAAAAACAAATTGAAGGTAAAAAATAAATCTTTGGAGTCATTGCCAATGCCAACCAAAACATTGATGATTGTGACTGTTTTCTTGCCTTGGGTGGCTGGCACACAAAAAATCAATAGTTTTCCGTGAAAAGTTTGGGAACAGACAAAATTTGGAACTCTTTTTGTTAAATATGGATATCGATAAGTAAGCATAAAGGCTAGCATCCGCTCAGTGTCTGGTACAAAGCGAGGCAATAACATAAGCTTATAATTCGATAATTCAATAGAAGCCATGGAAACGAACGAATGCAAATTCCCCATATTTTAATAATTTGCAGAAACACAATATATTGGACTTTTTTACAACGTTACAAAACAAATGGTAAATTATTCTGATTGATACATCGCCTATATATGAGCTGTAGTGGCGGCTTTCCACAGCTTCTTCTGTATTGACATTTTTTTTATGAATGACGGGGAAACTCTTAGCCTTCATCATACCTGATGTTAAATATTGATAAGACTGAAGATGGAAGCGAGCCTCTCCCGGAATCCTCAATCACTGAAGAACTGGCTCTCTTTTATCTTAAACTGCCGGAACACAACAATGTTGAAAACATTGTTGTTATGGCGTCAGACTTAGATAAGATGGTGGTAGCTAGCCAGGCGGACTTACAACAAGTCCTACCACCAACCAAACAACAAACATTTATATACTTTATTTAGAATATACACATACAAAATTTCATATTACGAGTATTTAACCCTAGATCAATTGTCGCAGTGAAAAAAATATTGTCTCAGAATAGTTTATCAAAGCACCCTTTGCTAATAAAATCACTAGCTCATTCGGTTAGGTTAGATTAGGTTAGAACTGTGACCACCCAAAACAAAGCGCGAGCCGAGAATTTATAATCTTTCCATTAAAAACATCCGTTTGTTTCAGTAAAAATCAGTCAATCTGGCTGGTTGTTTGGGTAGCAAAAGGTTGTTCGGTTAGGTTAGATTAGGTTAGAACTGTGACCACCCAAAACAAAGCGCGATCCGAGAATTTATAAACATTCCATTAAAAAACATCAGTTTGTTACAGTCAAAATCAATTCAATCTGGCTGGTTGTTTGTGTAACAAAAGGTTGCTGGTTAAGTCCGATCGAACGAATTGGAAACAATTTTTATAAACGTATTTGTCAACAATTTTCAAATCAAAATTTCGTCGTACATTTAGTACATACGAATAAAATCGTGTAACAGTTGCAATCGAAATGGCATTTGTATCACCGCGCGCAATCTTATCAACGAGGCATCGCCACGAAACGATAAAAATATGCAACCGATTGCCGCTATTAGCGTAACTTCGGAGTTGCATAGAAAGTAAGCATGTTGGAAACGCTGCACTTTTCTTTGTAGTTTAAGTAAGCGCCTCTCTCTAGCTGTAACTGTGTCGATTCCCATTGGGGGTACATATTAAACCCTATAATTTATTTTATTTTATTTATTTATTAACTCTTTATTGCACATATACAGCAAATGGCGGACTTAATGCCCTTAGGCATTCTCTAGCAGTCAACCGGAAAGGATGTTAAAGGAGAGATCATGGCGGCAATGGAAAAAAAAACAATAAAAAGACAGTGATTAACAAGCTAACAACATTATAGATAAATATAAACATACGTACATGAATGCATACATACCTATATAAACGAATAATACATAAATATTAATAAATAAATTAATAAATATAATGCCTAGGATCAATCAAACTGACTAGTATTCTGTTAGGTTGATGATAGGAAAGCACGTCTTAAGTTCCTTCGCGCACTCATTATTGAAATAAAACAACTTTTGCTGAGTATTTAGTGCCGTGTTTCCCGACGTTTCGGCACCTTTTCAGTTGCCGTGGTCACGGGTTGACACGCGCACTATACATCGCACTAAATACTCCGCAAAAGTTGTTTTATTTCAATTGATGATAGGACTTAAATCCTACCATTAACCAAACCGAATACTATTGTGATGGTGTTTGTAGGACTTGTTTTAAGTCCACCTAGCTAGCTACCCACATCTTATCTAAGTTTGAAGCCATGAAAACAATGTTTTCACAGATGATGTGTTTGGGTATAGCGGCTTCTCAATGGCTGAGATTTCAGGGTTGAGTTGGATTCCACCTTCAGTTTTAATATTACTTAACAACAGATAGTCAAGGCATAGCATTTCCCCATTATAAACAAAAAAAAACGTCCAAGTGCGAGTCGGACTCGCGCACCGAGAGGGTTCCGTTTAAAATTTTCAAAAATATTTTTTACTATATTATGATGTTACTAAAATTTACGGTTTTCGAAATTTTTCCTTTATCTGTACTATAAGACGTTATTTCGTACCAAATTTCAAGATTCTAAGTTCACGGGAAGTACCCTGTAGGTTTTGATTCCCGTGCTAGTTTCGAAAATGTACGAAAATCTTTTGATTGCTTTGGCTTAGAAGTTTGACTTTTGGGGAAGTTTGATGAAGGGACAGTAGACCTGAGTATTAGATATAAATTTCAGTTTGATACCTCCACGCGTTCCTGAGAAAAACGGTCTTGACAGACGGACGGACGGACGGACAACGAAGTGATCCCATAAAGGTTCCGTTTTTTCCTTTAGTGGTACGGAACCCTAAAAAGTATAAAGCGTTCCGCCCGCGACAGAATTCGGTTATATAGGTTATTTTGCGTTCCTTTTAGGTTATGGTAGCCTATATCCTTTTGCAAGGACCAAAACGATTGAGGTGTATAACGCAATACACATAGAGAAAAATAAAAAGGTGAACTTGCCGCCATGTAGTACCTAAACACATATTTTTCTGTCTTTTAATACTTAGCTTCTACGATATGAAATGCAGAACAATAGCCGAGACTTCGTTTAAAGGTCATCCACCCGGCCGAAAATTGAGCTAAGAAGAACCTCATTATGAATTAATTTAAATATTATTATTAAAGGCCCTGTAAGCTTGGAGACCGTCCCTGGAAGCATCTTTCGGGCTAACGTCGCTCCAGAATTCAAATATTAACATTTGAATAAATAATATTAGACCTTTTTTGCATCACACTTTAGACAAAAACGTATTTTTTCTTACTAACTCTGCCTCGCGGTTTTATCCGCGGTTCCATTCGAGGGGACAGCGGCATTTCGCTACCTTCCTAAAACCTACTAAGGCGATTATTAAATATATTTTTAATATTAGTTAATAAAATATTATTATATAAATAATTATCATTCATGTGTATAAGTTAGATAAAATCTCAAAAATGTAGTTATTTTTAGCTAAAATAATATCAACTAATAGTAATGAACAGGTGCATTTACTAGTACGGTTTAGAAATGTGAGGTCTCAGTAACTATTGATCAAGGTTTGAATGGTGAGCAGGGATTTTCGAAAAGCGCCAACCCTCCATACATTTCTGGTATTGGCTTTTCATCCAAATTCGTTCAACCGTTTACGCGCGAATCGTGTTTGAGTGAAACAAATACTTTTCCATACATAAAACTAGCGATCGCCCGCTGTTTCACCCGCTTACTTACTGTTCCCGTGGGAAAAAGTAGCCTATGTTATCTGGCTTATATCCAGGTTATCTTCTATCTATGTGTCAATTTTCATCCAAATAGGTTCAGTAGTTTTTGCATGATAGAGTAACAAACAATCAAACTGATATAATTTTGCATTTACAATACGAGCTGTGTAGTATCGGCACTACCCCCTCTCATTCCATGGGTGACGTAAAAGGCGACTAAGGGACTCGGCCTTCAGGAGACGGGCAGCAGCGTCTCCTACAAACTTGGCCATACTGCGATCGCCAACCCGCCTGCCAAGCGTAGCGATTATGGCAAACCCTACCTTTGGGGGAGGCCTATATCCAGCAGTGGATGTTAAGTGGCTGAGACGACGACGACGAATATTAACGGCCGCCCGCGGTTTCACTCGCCTGATTCCCGTTCCCGTTAGTCCACTACTTGAAGTCCCTATATACCAAATATCATCTAAATCCGTTAAATAGTTTTTATGCAAAAGAGTAACAAACAAACTGACATACTTTCACATTAATAATATTAGCAGGATTGGTATTGGAAAATCCCAACATGGCAACTATTTAACGCAACTTATTAAGTATTAATGTTGCAGCCGTGTGTGCACAAGAAACGGCATGTATATCTAGATTACATTCTGTGAATTTTAATGTGCTGTGGGAATGCTGCGTTTAATGGAAATTGGAACAATTATAACCAAAAAAACCCTTATAATCCACTAAACATGTGAACTTAATGTTTTATAAAATGCGGTAAAAGTAGATTTTTTCAGCAAAGTAATGAAATAATTCCTAAATTAGAGTTTTGGATTTAGAGCATAGTCACAGACAGAGGAAGTCGAATTTGCAAATTAGCAACTGAAATCACTGGATGTGCATGATCATTTGAAGTATAGTGGAGGTCATCCCGTGACCGCGGCAGCTGAAAAGGTGCCGAAACGTCGGGAAAATTAAAAAACCTCTAAAGCAAAAACACGGACAATTAGATCTTTGTTCGTGAAATATAGCGCGTTTAATATCCGGAAAATTTGTTTTATTTCATAGTGGAGGTGGTCTGGACTCAACTGATAGAAAAACAAGGTGTATCGCTTTGCATGGTATAAATACTATATAAAAGTTAAACCCGTGTTAAAAGAAGGAAAAATTGGTTTCTAACGACTAATGTCTGATAGAAATGCATGATAAATAGCTCCTGAGAAAGTAAAGACATAACTTATTTAGTATTAACTACCAGAGACATTTAAGTTAAAGTTACAAGAGTCTAAAATTGTTCTGAACATGATTATTTGACCATCTTTTAGAATAGATACCAAATTACTTTTTAATGATTTCATTAAGGCATTACTTAAAGTTAAAGACATGACATGTTTGGATAATGTTGAAACTTCGAAGCTCGAACCATTTCTTTTAAAAGATAAACTTTTAGACAAGGTCCAACTTAGTTCAAAGTAAAGCTTCAAAAAAATATACTGTGAAGTTCTTTGACTCTTCAAAACTCTGTCAATAACATGATCAGTGAGGCAATTTTCATGAGTCGCACGCACCAAGGCGGAGTTTAGATAAACTTCTGAATAGTTACAAAGTTTGGAAACCAACTGACGCCTCGCACTAACAATATGGTGCCAGACTGGATATCTATGCACCAGACTGCAGAACTTTCTAAAACATCCACTCAACGTTCCAAAAAGGTCGAATCTTCAGCTTTTTGTTTCTAAATAAGTTATTATCCACGTAATATTTGGAGTTACAGCATCAAAATATTTAACCAAAAATTTAATAAGGGCAACGACCAAAAAATTAGAGAGGCAAACACTATTAGCTCTTCCACCACTAAATGGGTTAGCTTAAATTGAGCAGACAGAACAAACAATCAATGCCAATAGGCGGCTTTAAAGGTGGATCGATGTTTACTCGCCTCCGATTCCATGTACCTGCGAATATATATTTCTCGAACGAACCAATTCGCGAACTAGAACATGTTATTTTAAACGTCGGAAATACTTCAGCGAAGAAAGAATTTCCGAACTAGCCGCAAAAACAGACAATCCAATAGCGTGCGGTTAAATGGGCAGGGCTGGCAGACGACATTTTTTGCGAAAATGTAAAAAATGTCTCGGGCGAGATTCTGCCTCGTTTTTGTGTGGAACACATGTTAAAGATGTAGCAATTATAAAGGATACGACGGGGAGACTCTTAGCGTCCATCATACCTGATGTTAAGTATTGATAAGGCTGAAGATGAAAGCGAGCCTCTCCCGGAATCCTCAATCACTAAGCAACTGGCTAACTTATCTCTAACTGCCGGAACACAAAAATGCTGAAAACATTATTGCTATGGCGTTAGACTTAGATAAGATGGTGGTAGCTAGCCAGGCGGACTTACGAGTCCTGCCACCAACGTATCAGGAACTTAAATGAAATATTCACAAATAAGGGCTATGGCTATGGATGATGTTTTAATATGCACGGAGCTAGAAATACGTTCTAAACATTTGCAAAAAAACATCGATAAGACAATTAAAAAAGAGATATTAACAGCTTATTAATCGTGGAATCAAAACACACTTTAGTCTTACTAACTCAAGATTTTAAAGATATTTAATTAGTATATCTATATTTATTTACATTTAAGTCTGACGCCATAACAACAATGTTTTCAGCATTGTTGTGTTCCGGCAGTTAGAGATAAGATTGCCAGTTCCTCAGTGATTGAGGATTCCGGGAGAGGCTCGCTTCCATCTTCAGCCTTATCAATACTTAACATCAGGTATGATAAAGGCTAAGTCTCCTCGACGTTAATAAAAAAAACTGGGTATCGATGTCGCAAATCCATATATTATTGAAATATACAAAGAAAGTTATGAACAAAGAAACCGAATCAAAAGCGACCGCCTGACCGGTCAAGTATGCAGAACCTTTGAATGGCATGAGAGAAAAATAATGCAATCTATGTTATTCATAATTCAGACTGTAAAATACTAGATCTGGTTTCAGTTACAATTTCTCTGTACGTTGAACTATTCTCGGTTTGGATTAGTTAAAGGTTATCGACATCACTAGACAAATAATTAAAATTAGTACAGTCGACCGCAAATACATTAACCCAAACACTCATGGATGTATTCGTATTCTGTGACAAAGACTTCTTCCGCTTTAATTAAGCTTTGCGTACAAATTAGAAACACCTGTTGGAAATTTCTTTAATGGCTATTTATTTTTCACCTCCAAGAGCTTTGTACAGATTCGATCATTGTGTTTAATTAACAAAGGCACAATTAGAACGAATGAATGCTTCGTGTGTCGCTGTCTATTATATTTTTGGACAATAGTGAAATAATATGGGTTTCAAAACAAAACCATTTTTGCCGAAACATGTCGGTAAAGGAGAAAGAGATTTCACATTTGGACACAACAAAATGGTGTGTATAAATGTTATAATAGCAAAATAATCCATTTTTGTCTCTTGTGGGGCCTGCATCAAACAGTTACTAAGCTACCGTTGTAGTTTAACTTTTACTCTAATTTCTAAGCAACAGATCTTCAGTAGGTCCATTTACTAGATTATTAATTTAATACTTCACGTCCACTACACAGATAATTTCATAGTAGTAGTACATTCCTTAACCTCAGAAAGAGCTAAATAAAAAGCTATTTTTCTAAACAACATAATTTTTATAGTCCATTCTCTTCAGTTTAACGAGTTTTGGAACGTTAGACTATCTAACCACAAATAGAATTATGAGTCCACCATCATTGAATCCTGAAAGATTGTTTTATTACTGTACATCAAAACGCTTTCATTGAAAGAGCATCTTTGGAACTATTGTACGTTACTTTCTTTATACAACTCATCACTTATTTCTATTTCGGAAATGCTTTGTGATGGAAGAATGTTAAACCCATTAGCTAAAAAACTAATGAAACTCTTGATTCTGGTGATGAGAAAGGTTACGAGGGTTTTATTTTGACTTTTAGAAAGTCTATAAGTTCCCTAAGGCTGAAAGAATCCTAGAAGTTCCCTTAAAAATAAGGTTGCAGAGTAACATTTTTATTTACCAAACAAATTAATGAAATTATATTTTCAGTGTCACCTTCTTGTTCACCATTAGTAAAACCTGGGGAAATTAGAACTGAAATCGATCTCATGATAAAAAATAAAATAAAAAACAAAACAAAATCGGAAGTTTTCTCCGCAAAAAATAATTTAAATTCCCAAAATTTTCATGCATAGAAGTGTGATTGTATGTGATGGTGTTCACATACAATCACACTTCTATGCATGAAATATTGCACGTCTCTGCACTCAACTAAGCAACGAGCTTGAACGATGAGGATTGCAAACAAAACGCCTATCTGTGCGGTCAGTTATTGTTTTTGCGTACACATCAAAGTACTCTGGTCCACACACTACAGTTGTACACAGGGCCGGATTTGAACACTGGGGCCCTTGTTTGTGAAGATATAAGAACGACACACGGAACGGGTGATTGAACATTAAAATTTGTTCAATCTCAGATACGCTAGATTCAAGATTATCAACTGAATAACCGACCGAATAACAAGACAGTTGCGAGTAATTCACTGTGCTGATTGGTTTCTGTATTGAGAATTTCGAGTTGAAAACGTCTCAAACTCAATTCAAAATAAATGTTTACATAAATCATGCATGTATGAGTAAGGTTTGAGAGTTACATTATAACATTGATGTTCCAAACGAATTGTATTTTTTTTTTTCAAGTTTGATGACTCGCTACTTACTGATTACTTTAATTAAACCATTGTTACTATTATTAGCGGATAGCGGAGGGGTTTAAAAACTAGTTAAATTCATAACAATCTCTCACTTTTTTCCAACCACGTTCACTTTCACTGTTTTATAAATTATAATTAAACTGACTTAGCGCCACAAACACGTGGGGACGCTCTGTATGAAGTCAGAAAATCAGTTTTCGTTTCGGCATTGGATAGTATACGGACAGTACTTACACAGGACAGGGTTTCACGGAGAACTCCTTTGCTACTTAAATGTTAATATGAGAAGGACTGGACGGTAAAATAAATCAGGTATGCCAACCAGTAGAAGACATGTTTGAGGTATATGATGATCAGATGTCATTGCAATCCTAATCCTAACTAATATTACAAATGCGAAAGTGTGTTTGTTTGTCCTTTCTTGACGCCCTAACGAAGCAACCAATCGACTTGATTTTTGGCATAGAGTTGTTGAAAGGACTGAGAGTACCATAATAGGCTACTTTTTATCCCGATATTCCCACGGGAACGGGTACCACGCGGGTAAAACCGCGGGCGGAAGGTAGTATTGATAATTCTAATAAAGGGCGGAGCTAAACACCGCGTATAGCGGCATTCTTTTAATTTATTACTTTTGTATTGCTCAACAGCTCGTGGTAAGATCTTGCGTAGCAGGAGATGTAAGGATCATAGCCAACGAAAAGAAATAATCTATCTATACCTCACCTAAATGGAAGAAACACGTGGTTTTATCACTAGTGTGAATTAGCGCCCTAGGATCGATTCAGTCCGGCCCTGGCCTCATCGTCCATTGTGGTTCCGACGAATCAATGGCAGTCTCTATTTTTAATATCACAGAACCAACGACCTGTTTATATTAATACCCACGTCTGAGTATTTATATCCCGTGATTTTAGTTCATAAAAAAGATACGATGGTGGATACATATTTGACGGGCCCGATGGCGCAGAGTGGTCCTGAAGTACATATTTAATGATGATCATACATAGGCTTCGTGGGTGATCCCCCGCCTGGGACAAACAATGTTTTTGTTCTACGTCTGGGTGTTATCATCTTTAACCGACTTCCAAAAAGAAGATTTACATATATACTGGTAAAACTTTATTTTTTATTCTAATCTCCGTAACCGAATACCTTGGCTACATATTTAATGTTAATGATGTTTTCTGGACTTACATATACATAAGTACCCATATTCCTACATATAATTTCTTATTAAAAGGCTTTCGAACGATTTTTATTCGCCTTGTAAGATAATTCTTAAAGTCCTCGTTTGTAAAAGACATAAATTATTAGCAGTTCAAAAGTAATTACAATTTAGAAGACTCGAAAGAAATTTAATCCTAGTCTGCAAATTGTTTGGGCCCCACGAATTAAAAGATCGCAAGATAATGTTTTTATGGACGACTCTCTGTGCTATAAGGATAAAAATAAATCCTTTGAAATATGTAGTGCTACAAAGGATAATACCAATTAACGAACGAAATTATAACTCAACATTATGAAAGATTCGTTGATATTATTATGCGAATGAATTTCAATGATTTCATAAAATCGACGCCGACTTCCGAAGAGCATATAGTAATCAACAGCACTTGTGGCTTAAACACTTGCAAGGCGCGCTCTGAATGACAAACTGTAAAGCCGACCTGCTGCCGTGTGTACAAAGAATGAAATTGTTGGTGTAGTGATGCACTTGCCATGCAAAATCGCTTGAACAGCTATCAGTGGGGTGACATTGTAAGCCCATACGACTATCAAAATCGAGCGCACGCGATAATCGCCTAAAAGCAATGGACCGGGACGGGAACTTCCGCGACTGTATAAGAAAGTTCAGGAGCTCTGTGACATAGCGTTGACCCATGCGACTTAAAATCGCGCGTCGCTAGCTTTATTTCGCTCGACTGCAAGGACTGTTCATAAATAAAATACAGAAATTCGTATGTCCAACAAAAATCAGAACAAAATAAACGGATCAAGTGATTTCATTGCGTTTTTTTTTTGTGTGTTATTTAAAAAGGATAAAATAAAAATAAAATTTTTAAATTTTAAAAACCCTTGACACAAAACTTCGAAAAATACGCAATGAAATCGCTTGATCCGTTTAGGCACTACGAATATTTATGTACAGAAAGTCAATTTTTTTTGCCGTCATTTTGTTTTTTTTTGTGCTGCACCTAAATTTGCCCAGGGTGTACATTATTTTAGTCAAAGCACCACCTTTGTATCTATTACCGTTTTACAGGCAGTTGACCATCTCCATAAATGACCGGATGGATTTTCATCAAACGTGGCTAAGAACCATCTCGATTAATTTAGCTTTCAATTAAAAAAAACCGCATTGAAATCGCTTGATCCGTTTAGGCTCTACGAATATACGTACAGACAGACAGACAGACATAGGCTTCAAACTTTTAACACCCCTCTTTGCGCTGCGTCGGGGGTTATAAAAGAAGCGCTCGGCGCGTGACTATATAGTGATTCAAAAACAGAGCTGCTCACTGTATTTTGCGTCCATATTTTATTACATTTAGACATTCCACCTGCGACTCTTGTCCGAGTGGAATTCGGTTCAATCGCGTTCCTTAGATCAGTGCAATTTTCACCACAAAGAGTAGCCCATGTCCTTCTCCAAGGTCTAATCTGTCTCTTTACAAATATTCATCAAAATAGTTCAGTTCAGTGGTTTCGACGTGAAAATGTCCATCAGCACATAAGCTTAATTATTGACCGACCTGTTTGGCGCAGGGCGCAGGGGTACTAAACTATATCCACCTTCTGCACCAGAAGACTCGGGTTTGATCTCCGGACATGACAAATAGTTGTGTGCATGAACATGTCTATTTAATTTTGTCTTGTTCTGGGTGTTTAATATGTATATTGTGTATGTATTTACAAAAAAGTATCTAAGTATGTTTATCCGTTATCTAGTATTTATAACACAAGTTCTTCATGAAACTTAACATGGGTAGGCTAGATAATTGGTGTGATTGTAAACTATTTATTTATTTATTTTCGAGGTACGACCAGCTTGATGTGCTATCAACTGTACATTACAATCGCATTCGTCTTGACCTCATACAGAACACAAAGTACAAGTTAATATTATAGATAAGGCACAAACAACCCCATTAGGTTTACTAGTAATCTTATACAATGCAACTTATTCACATTAATGCAATGCAATAGGTACAGTTGGGGAACTTCTCCGTTGACCAGTACAGTTTTTTTAGAAAGCTTTATTTAAAAAAGTAATAGATCAACCGCCTCTGTGGTCTAGTGGTACAACCACCGGTATCAGATCCAGGGGTACCAGGTTCGTTTCCCAGCGGGGGTACATATTGTATTCGGTTTGGTTGGTGGTAGGACTTGTTGTAAGATCGCCTGGCTAGCTACCACCATCTTATCTAAGTCTGACGCCATAACAACAATGTTTTCAGCATTGTTGTGTTTCGGCAGTTAGAGTTAGGATAGCCAGTTCCTCAGTGATTGAGAATTCCGGGAGAGGCTCGCTTCCATCTTCAGCCTTATCAATACTTAACATCAGGTATGATGAAGGCTAAGAGACTCCCTGTCATTCATAAAAAAATAAAAAAACAAGATATGTAGAAAACGTTTATACCACAAATAATATCAAATTAACAGATTACATTTGAATAATAAATTATTTCTTAAGCCTAGTACTTTCCGAGAAATTGTATCCCAAAAATCTCTATGGGTCAACAGATAAGTTCCCTGATTGAACTATCCATTTTGTGACAGAATTTTATTAAATAAAATACGAGTAACTAAGCGATAATTAGATATGTATTATTATAAAAATAATATGTCCGCGTTTTGTACTTACATTGTGTATTTTTGAACAAAAAGTTAAATAAATAAATTATTTGTATCCGGACACATTATTTGAACAGGCCAGACGGCAATGTGGTACCTATTAAGTATTCTGTGGTGGTACTGACTGAGTGACTGATCATGAATACTCCGCCAAGGGTAGTGGGGTTTCATCCTCAATAGGACAGACACAAATATCATAAAGATGTGTGTATATTGTGTCTGGGTGTAACTAGCTAATTATTTCCAATAATTTTGTTGATTCTGATATCTGTTACACAAGTCCTAAGCCACTTATCTCGGAATCAGATTAATGGAAGTGATGTTGTCTAGTTTATTTATTTCTTAGAAATCTAGGCTGAACTTCAGCTAGGCAGAGCGGCAGCTTTTAGTGCGACTTCCGAGATTTAAGTGTTTTTAGCCATCAATTTATTTACAAGATATATATATAACTGTTTTATACCAATAATATGAATCTTCCACCACTGCTAGTTTTTCTGTGTGTTAACCTTATTGACGCAACAAGTATGGTACATGCCGTAAAGCCTCTGTATTAGCATTAATCCGGCTTGAAGGACCAAATTATGTTTAATTGAAACTCCCTTATATGTGCATCGTAGTTCAATTTAATTGACCGAATGTGAAACAGAGGGTGTTGCAAATGCAACCAGGATCGACAGCTTAAAGTGCCTTACGTACAATACTTAACTTTTGGTCACCAATCCCGTAACTGACCACCACCGCAATCGTATAACAAACACACTAAGCCACAACGCCATTCAAATCTAAGCATACATCCGTTACAAACTTTAAACAAATGCTAATTAAAACTTCCCGATTGTATGCGATTTAGGTAAACCTCGGAGGCGTGGCATCTATTCACGTCTTGAGGCGACTTCCGACACTGTCTGAATACTCCGCGTCCATTGAAATGCGGCTTTAGGCGCCCGAGATACGTCCGATTGTCTAGGCTAGTTGTTATTCTGGATGCGCTGGCTATGCAGATATGGACAATTATGAAGCGTATGCAGGATTGCAACATTTGCGGGTTTCAAGAGCTTGTGTTATGTTTTAGTTTTTGCGAAGATGCTTTGGTCTTCGAGTATTTTTGTGCGAGTGTATGTAATAAAGGATACAATGGAAGTGCAATTCTTTCATTATCGTTTACGTACTCAAATTAACATTTATTTATTCATCAGCACTTCAGCAGCCTTTTTTAATGTCGGCACTATGAGTTTCAAAATTCAATAACTAACTAAATGTTCAAGCAAAACAGACATAAGTGGGACAAGCAATCTTAAAACTATTTTTTTTTCAATTATGATTGGTACTGAACAACTCATAGATTGTTTTTTCTGTAATCATACTTAGGTTTTACTTAAGTGTCTACGAATCGCATCAATAGTCCGACGCTATAATAAAGATATTAGAGTTATCTTAATTAATTTATTGATTTTGAGAATTACTCTATTAATTTATTGATATCTCAGAAAAGATTGATAAGTGATATTTTGGGCGGCCGAGTTCTTTGTTGAATCCACACGTTTGACAGTTTGTAAGTACAGTGAACAGCATGTCGAGTTTTACACCTGCTCTATTGCGAGTGATATAAGAGTGCTCTCCAGGTCACATTATATAGTCTGACGAGCTGTTGACTGTACGTAAAATTATCTAAAAATACACTTACCGATACAGTGTGCCCGAATGTATTTTCTTTACGCCATCCATGTCTGTTGCAGTGTACTTATCATGTCCGAGGGAGTTTCTTAATTGCCATAAGGTGCATTAAAAAATAACGTCATTATGTGTTGCTCTAATACTGAAGTCGGTAATTGACGTCACCTAGAACAAACAAGGCAATTATTCAATAAAATTGTTGTTATAAAATGACACTATACCTACTTATAGGCTTTAATTACATTTACATTCATAATTTTCTGCAATTGGTTAAAGAAAGTCACATAAACTTTTCATTATATCATGAGTGTCATTCCACAGCTCTCATAATGATATGAAAAGTGTTTGCCTATCCTAATTAACATTTACTTTGCCATAATAACAAAAGGTAAATGTAAAAACTGATTGTCACTGATCTTAAGAAGAGTAAATTTTTTTAATAAATAAATGTAAATGTAGCATAAGTTATTTGATATAAACTTTAAAATACAATGGCACATTAAAGAGTTAAAAGAGAAAAGTGCTTTTGTTTATATTAGAACACACCACAGTTAGAAAGCTGATAATTGGCTATTGTTAATAACTTCAAACTACTCGAGGTTTCTGCATTTCGTCAATTAAAACAGCGTGACCTGTTACTATTAGTAACAGGTGAAATTATGACCTTTAAACAAGTTTTAATTTTTTTTTAAGTCTCATTAAGACTTTATTAAGAGCCATTTCACATCTGAGATTTTTGCATAAAATGGCCAACTTTGGCATTCTTGATCTCGAGGGGGAGGAAGGGGGTTGCCCCCCATCCTCCCCACCAAAGCATTTTTCGCGACAATGCATACTTTCTTATAATAAATTTTTAAAGTTTCTAAAAATATCTAAGAAAAAGTGGTACCTATTTGGTTAATTTTACATCAAATCTTACTTACAAAAAAAATTGTTTTTGGCGTTTCGCCGGCCGCTGCCGCGGCACGCTCGCTCGGCTAACCTAAACCTAACAATACCTATAGTATTTTCTTTTTCCCCCTTGTGTGCGACAGATTGCCAGTTTTTACCTAACCTACCTGAAAAAAGTATGAAAAAAAAATTATGCATTTCCTTGTAAATGCTTTGGTGAGGAGGTTGGGGAGTACACCCCTCAGTCCCCCTCCCACCCATTCCCCTAAATTCACAGTCAACTAAAGTAAATATGAGCCTATTCCATTCTTCTCTGGACACCCGTGTCCAGCTAGGAAATTATGAAACAATAACTTAAGTTATTAACTGAACATATAGACACTATTGTTGTTGGACCTTTGCCAAAAGGCACGCAAAGTTATGGATATTATCGAAATTATTTTAATAAATCTGAATTCAGTTAAATATGTACTCCGATAACTTGTTTTCAGACATGTTAAATCTGAACCAATGCTAAATTAATGTGGTGGCTTGAAAAGGATGTTTACACATTTGACTGTCAAGCTGCACCTTTGCCACTCTGCCAACCCCCGCATGGGATTTATGGAGGTATGTATGTATGTGTAATAATTCAATTAATTACTTTTCAGTAATACAAAATTTATGTAATAGAATCAAAAAGGTTAATTGAATAAAATACTTGAGTTAGAAGATACCATTCCTTTACCGTGGTACCATTAGACAGTATGATTGACGGTACGGTGGCAATTTCTTTTTGCCATGTTACATGGTACCGTGGCAAGAAGATACCTAGAGTAAAGCCTCTAATATGGAGGTTTCTGGGCTAGTGGCAAGGTACCTAAATATGTATCTGACATCTGTCTAGAAGTTATATATATCTTTACAGTATTTTTTTTATAAATTTAATTAGTGAAAATGTTTGTATCTTTTAATATTCATTGTACTGAAATCATATCAATAAATTAATCTTTCTAACAAACTATACAATGTTCTGTAAAAATTACATTATTAATCATGTTATACAAGCTTTTTGTGATCTTTTGGTAAAGTAAAACCCTAATATTTTAATTGTTGCAACTAAAGCAAATGTAAGGCGGCCAATTTTGTTTAGTTATAAACTTAACTCAATTGTGTTTCAATTGAAATGTTTTTCATATTGTAATTTAACAAAACTTAATATGATTCAGATTAAACTATAGTAGAATAATGTCCCTACCAATAAAACTGCTTATTACAATTATTATAAAGATGATGATTATTGGTAAGATAGGACTGAGCCTTGTATCTTGAGCCGCTCATTTGCCTGAGCGTTCTCAAGTGGATACAAGTTTTAAGTGTGGATTTTCATTTGTTTTGATAAAAATCAAGTTTTTGACTTTACAATAATAACTTAAAACCTGTTTCTAAACACACAGTATTAGAATGAATGAATAAAATAATTACTTGAATAAGTATTTTATATTAGGTGTGGACTTCTGCAGAATAAGTGGAACATTATCAGTGTTTCTAGTATGGTGAAAAACCAAACGTTGAATGACAACTTTAAACTGGCAGTGTTTAGTGAATTATATGCTGCTTTTTGTAACACTGTTATAATATAATAAGAATTATGATGTATATCTTTAGATATTATTAATAAATAAAAAATACTGAACTATAAGTTTATCAGCCTAAAAAACAAATAAATAGGAATAAATTATTCAATCTGTAAATACCTCGAAATGATTACTGGCTTCTTGCAAATTCCTATGCATCACATCAGTCTTAAAAAACAGATTTTTATGTAAACCACAGACAGACTTTCTAAACTTTATCACACAACACACAAGTCCACAATTGTGGCTAGTCTCCAAGTAGGATACACATTGTCGCGCGTTATCGACACGTAAATACGACTGAATGGAAAATCTTAGCACTTACCGTATACCAAAAATGGCTACAATCTCGCAAAACGCACTGTCCTAAACAATCAACTGAGGTTTCAATTAAACAGAACGTGAGATAGTTTTTTACACAAACAATTTCCCATACGAATGCACTATTGCACTTTCCAACAGCTTTTACTATTACGGCCTCAGCAAGTAGTACAAACAGGCATGAAAAATACTTGACTGACGTACTCTACTCACAGGGAGCGGTCGGAATGTAATCGGTTCCAATATTCTAGTAGTAAAACAGGCGTAAAGATCACACTTACACAAAAACCAAACACCAAACAACGACACTTATTTCAATCCATTTACGAGAATCTTTCACAAATCACTATGAAATAATAATTTGGGCGACAACGAAGCGAAATCGTCCCTCCTCCCTTCACCGTGAATCAGTTATAGACAATTTTTTTTTTTAACTCTATTCTCCATCCATTCGAGATCATGGCTTTGCTTGCCGTCAAATGGCATCAATATTATTTTTATATCGAAAAAAAAACCTCAATCATCGAAACCCAAAAAAATATATCAATAATTAAACAACTGACTATCAGTAGGTTAGGTGCTGAATAAAAAAGGCTGGTTTTACTCTGCCTGGTATTTTTAATTCGACGGATCGACGGAATTCTGACGTCATTCTGACAGTTCTGCCTGAAATGTTTGCGTAAAAGTAATATTTTGCTCAAAAACTATGGAAGCGGTTTCTCAAAACATGTTTTTTTTTATATCAACCCTGGGATTCCAGAAAATTCGGGAATGCAAAATTATATTTTTCGATATATCTCGGCAACGGTGAATAAAATTATGGTATTTTCGTTCCCCTACATTACGCATAAAACCCCTTTTCAGAATCAATTTCGCAATATAAAAAGTTTCTATGGTAATTTCCACTTAAAAATTAAAGAAAAATCGTTTCGTTGGTGCATACAAGATCGATCAATTTCTTTCGAAACAAAAGTGCATTCCTTATTAGCCAACACCTTAACTTTAGGTATACAGAATGGAAAAAAGGACGGTCATTGGAAGGAAAGTACTCTATATAATGATGTGAGCAAATTTTAATCAAAGGAAACATTCCTTCATTTAAAAAAATAAATTAAACTGCATTTAAAGATTTTTGAAAAATCATTTACCTGCACACACATCATTTACCGAGCACTCTCGTATTCGTCTAGTTTTGCCGAGAATGTGGAGGGAGAGCCCTTTACACTGTGCTGTTGTGATAATGATCATAGGTTAAAAAAAGAAGAAGATAAGTGGTGAAATTGGCCCTTAATTAATCATTAATTTCAGAAGGGGTTTTCGTACAATATTTGAATCAGTATAAATGTATCGTAATTTAAAACAACTTATTTTATGATCATATTATTTTTCTAGTAGTTATATGGAATTTTATTCGTATATCTTCTTCTTATTCGTTCTTGGAAACCTTTTTTTTTTCATAAACATACCTAGAAAGCTTTCTTCACTTTACTGTTATGTGCAAACAAATGAATAAATGAGGACTATAATTTATTTTAATTTACATTGTATTGTTGACTACATACTTTAATTTTTTTTAGGTTTACTTGAGTTTATGTCTTACTTACTTCGTCCTATGCACAAATTTATAGTAATGGGTCTTATGAAACGAAAATTGGTCGAGACGTTAATAATATAAAAAATATAATCTCCTTAAATAAAAATGTTATCTATGGTGTATCCGAACGCAACACATCACATTTTTTTTTATAATTATAGTGTTGTCCGGTTTTCCGTAATTTTTTTAAATGAATCAATGAAATTTTTCATTTTTAATTGATGTAATTTTTGACGTCATTACATATTTCTGGAGTTCTAGAACTTCTTTATTATAATCATTATTAAAGATAAGATCATAAACTGTTCACATTATAAATTTGAAAAATCATGGTATTTTAACCTTTAAGTACTGACGTGGTCCCGCTAGCTCATTAATACAGACGTGACGTTCCTCAGACGTCAAAACTCATTTGATTAGAACTTCTGTACAAAGTATTTTACTTCAAAACTTTATTTCATGTTTGAAGTAAAATACTTTGTTGTCATGCTAGCAATTATCTATGATTTAAAGTAAAAAAAAACTGTTTTAGAATAAAATGAACATTAAATTGTAACTTTAGAAAAACCCATGAAAATTCATCAGTCTTACAACTTTTAAGTTATAATAACCATAACATTTTTTTCTAATTTTTAAGTAACTTTTTACTTTAGTTACAAAATTAAATTTCTAAAACATAAATACAATAATCGAGTAATTTTCGTAAAATCTCACTCTAAGTCAGCACATTCTAAGCAGCTGGTTTTTGAGCACCCAATATATAGTTAGGCTTATGATATGTACCATTTATTTGTATTTAGTACAATGATTCAGTCTTGTAGATAGATTTGAAAAAAAAATGTGGGCTGATGTAGGAGTCGCAGGTTCCGGTGGCAAATTCTTGCCAAAAACGAGTTTTAAGTTCATTCTAAGTTATCTTGATATTGATCTCTAGTCTAGTCTAGTCATTCTTCTTCTGTCCTTCTATATCGCTTTATAGAAACTTTTTCGAAATTACATTTTTGTTATTTTTGGCAAAGTTTGGATGCACAAAACTAAAATATTACACAAATACTGAGGTCACATCTCTAAGATTCTATAGAGAAATCACATAAATAACAGCTACGTTAATGCTGACCTGACGTCTGAGGGACACTCGAAGGCTCCACAGGACACACTGCTGTATAAACGGTGATGCCCGCCCAGCTGAAGCATCACGAGACCAAACCCCGAAGGTAAGGGCAGGCGGGGATCACTTAAGCAAATGGAGTAAACACTCATGTTTGTACTCATGGTGTCTATGAGACACCCACGTCCGTACTTGAAGTGTTATTTTTTTTTATTTAGGGTCGTTGTCGCTAAACTCTCCTCTCAGAATCAATTGACATAATAAAAAGACAAAAAAACTAATATTTTTTCCAAGTTCCGTTTCCATAGTAATTTCATTCAAAAATTCGGCTGTCACTCACTGGCCCATACGAAATCGATCTCCAGGATTATTTCGATACTTAAGTGCATTCCATAACAGCCAACACCTCAACTATAGGCAAATTTACCTACCTATTCGGTCACTACTTATAACACACAAGCGGTCACTCACGCGTGGTTAACGTTCCCGTGGGAATATCAGGGTAAAAAAATATTCTGTTTTAATTCCGTCTATCTATTTTCCCTGTGCCAAATTTCATTAAAAATCCGTTCAGTAGTTTTAGCTTAAAAGAGTAACAAACAAACTGACGTGATTATTTTCGCATTTATAATATTAGTAGGAAACAGGATAAGAAACAGTCAGAAAAATACAAAAATCATCTTAAGTAATATATATTATAGAATAGCGGCCGGCCGCAGTTTCACCCGCATGGTTCCTGTTTGGGTATGTCGGGATAAAAAGTCTATACCCACAGTATTTTCTATATAATAATAAAATTATTTGTATTATAGTAATTGTATTAAGTGAAAATACTAATTAAAAATTTACTTGGCTCACAACTTAAGTGACTATCAGGCTTTGAAATAATACTTCGTAGTTCGTACACACAATTCAATCAATACCATCGATTACTTTTATTTAATGCATCGAGTATCTTAATCGATTGATGTCACAACACTTCAGATATCCATGTGTGCACATATTTTATGTATCTGTATTTCTATGTTGTGTTGTGTGTGCGTGGTGATTTGTGTTAAATGCTGATAGAAAGAAAAGAAATTAAATAAATCGGGTACAAATTGACGATGAAACTAACATAAATGTGAAGAAACACGGAGTGTTGTGTTATCAAGTGCAAGTGAACCCGTCGGGAGGCGGTAATCGTGTACGTTTATTCGCTATTTGTGGATTCTGGATCTCGTCGATGTACCATAAACAAAAATGTCAGCGATTCAGATTTTTTTGTTTCTTGCTGCATACCCATCATTAAACCTTAATTAGATCACACGAATGATATAAAATAATGCTAGACGCTTTCTCCGCCGATGTCGCCTCGTCTGGGCAGAGTTACTAAAGCAATAATTCGGCCATAGCAAGCGTGCGTTTCGTGTGCTCGCGCCCGTCTATACCCGACCTATCTCATTGTTTATGTATGGAGAGTAAACCAGGAATTTTTATGGGGTTTCTCTCTATATTCTCGTTTTAATTAAATATCTGGTCAGGATTATGTGTTTTTGTCGAGTGCTCGTGGTGGCGGGGCGACAACGCGCTGACTGCGTCCTCGCGGCCCAAGGATTTTTATGATCCTATTTATAATAATCTTTCGATCATTTGGTGCACCATAATGACATTCTTGTAATGAAGTGCCGTTCTGTGGATTTGCGGGACATGTGCCAATTATTGCGGGCTTGACGAAAACGCGCCGATACAATTTGTATGTATACAAAATACGATAATGTTTGTGTAACCATTCATTGGTTGCTTCATTCAGAAGCCTGAGAAGCTGCATTTGTCTAAATTTAGGTTGTTATAATAATTCAAAAGTATTCCAGGATTTCACAAACAGTTTAGATATTAGTTGTTTTCATAGAAAGCAATTTCTTACTGTTCTTGGCAAAATGCATGTGTTTGTAATTCCTTGACCTTTTTATTTTGTTAGTTTATACAAGCCAATATCATTACTTCTTCCAAACTGCATCATTTTAAGCTGGAAAAATGGTCAGAGTGATTTTTTAGTTTATTGTATATAAAGATAAAAACCTGCTTTTTGTTTCTTTTATTAAACTAGAACTTATTTCTGATTATATTGACATTATTTTATGCCTGAATATAATCCACTGCTTGGTAACAATATAGTAAATATACTACAAAATGTGCTATGAAAACTATTATCAACCAAAATTATTAAAATTTTAAGTATATTTATATTATTATAATAATAAATATAGTGGTATATTAAACATTTTGTTAATCTATTCAAATAAAAATGGATGCCTGCAATGTAAGTACACACATAACTTCACAATGATCATTTTACCATCAGCTGACATTTTTATGTTTATTTAAGCATGGAGCTATTTACTGCATATAGCACCACCCCGCTTACAGTATAACTTGACAACACTCAACAGTTTATGATAAGGCCCCAGAAGTAAAGTCGGTTTTTTTTACTTGTCTGAAAATGTAAACAATCTTCACAAGATTTATTATTGAATTGTAACGAAAAAAATTACATGTTAATGTCAATCTATACCTTTCATGACAAACCAACTATTGAGTACAAAGATAATTTTGTAATATCTTTCTTTGTTTTATGTTCTAAGAAAACTTCTAACCTGTAAAAAGACATGTAAAGATTGTTTAAATTTTAAGACAAGTAAGAAAAAACAGACTTTACAATATAATAGTTTATATTTACTTATTTTCTTTCTTACAGTCAAGTTGGCGAAGGCACGTAGGGGTATGATAAAAGAGAAGGAGAAGGGTGGCGGTGCCCGCCTTAAGGACGAGCCCAATGACCCTGCAGAGCCTGGTAAGTTTCAATTTAAAGAGTTAAAAACAGACAGTTTGTCTTAGAAGCTTTTTAATAATATTTTAAGACATTTAATTAAATTTCTGTCATGTGTATAATATAGTATTCTTTAAACAAGTTCGTTAAGATTTAGGTATAAAAATGGAATATAAAAGAAAATAAATCATACATAGAATCAATTATTCCACTTTGTAATATGGTAAAATACAGCTGCTTAGAATAAAGAACCACCACAACATATTACACTGAAAATAGCATGTGGAATTACAGAAAATCAAAGAATAACATTTCCAATAGGCAATACATGGATCAATGGATAAAAAACACATTATCTACAGAAATTAGAGAATACTTCCCCATACATAAAACATAAAACGATGTGTCAAAAATAAACTCTTAAAATGTCAAATTAACAATAATGATTAGATTAAACTACATGATTAGATACAATTAATAAAATAAATTAAAATTATTAAGATTAACATTTACTTATAATTTAGAAACTCCTTAAGTGAGTAAAAACATCTATCAATAAGCCATTCCTTCAAACATACAAAAAATCAATTTAAAGGCAACTCACGAATATGCATAGGAATGGGATTGTATACAAATGCTGTCATAATTTTTTTTTCTGTGTATCATTCTTTGACACTCAAAGATTAAAATGTTAGTAGGATCTCTGCAACTATATCTAGTAGTCATACAAGATTGTGCAAATAAAAAAGTGTGAATGTTTCCTAACAAAACATCCAACCTCATAAATATATAAACCAGTGCCAGTCAGTAATTTTAAACATAAACAGGGGTTGGCAGCTGTCTAATGGTTTTGCTCCTCAAATTGCCCTGATGCACTTCTTTTGAATTATGAAAGCTTTCGAGGAGGATGCAGAAGCACCCCACAATAGAATTCCGTATCTTAAAACAGAAGCAACGTAACCATGATACGCAATTTTAGTGGTAGGTTTTCCACTAGTTGCACAGATTTGTTTCAAGCAAACACAAACTTGTTTAGCTTACTGCAAGTCTTTTCGATGTGCGCTTTCCAGTTACTGTTCGAGTCAACGTTATGCCTAAGAAGACAGTTTCTAGGCTTTGCTCAATAGTTTCTCCCTGATATGTAAGGTTGTGTAGACAAGAGCTTGCATTATAGTTTGCAAATTGGACTGAGATAGATTAGCCTGCAAATTGTTTGTTTCTAGCCACTTCATAACAACATTCAAAATGGAATCTAGAGTTTCTGTGTGGGATATCGCACTTAATTTATCATCTGGAACAACTACACATACATCATCCGCGAGCAAGACATATTAATATTGATTGATTTCTGGTAAATCGTTGATATTCAACAGAGATAGAATAGGGCCTAGTATTGAGCCCTGTGGAACTCCTCCTGGGTTTTGTTGAAAATTTGACCTACAGGGTACAGAATTGAGTTTATCATCAATCCGATTGATTACTGTAGATTGAAATCGGTTATTGAGGTAGCTATGAATCCACTCGGATGCAGGCCCATGTATACCAACTTTTTGCATTTATCAATTGATAAATCATGATTAACTAAATCGAATGCACTAGACATATCAAAAAATATAGCAGTTACTTTATTTTTTTTGTCCATATTTTTTGCAATCTCACTAATTAAGCAAAAAGCTGCTAGCGTTGCCACTTTATTCCAAAATATGAGGATTATACAGTTGAAACTTGGTAGGTAGATGTATTCTGTAAACCGCTTTACGGTTTTTACACAGAACTAAAAAATATATATGTAAAGGAATGTGAAACTGATTAATTTTTTTTATCAAACCTATATGTTTGGGTATCTATAGATAGGTCTTTAAAAATTACATTGAGGTTTCTAAAACAACTTTTTCTCAAAGTCAACTGTTTGAAAGATGTACACTTTCAAATAATTTCATATAAATCTTAGATTGATAATAGAACTAGGTAAAAACTGCTCAAACTCCTGGCTGGAAATTGGAAATTATAACTTTCTTGTGCTATTTTGGAAAGGTAAGTCAGATTTTTTACTACAAAATCATTTTATAAGTATTTTTAGTTTCTTACATCCATTTCAATAACAGTTAAAGATTAGAAGCAATAAATAAAAGAGATGAATAAATATCATGCTTGACTGACACCGGTGCAATACTTTCACCGTCTATGTTATTTCAATTGGGAAATCAATGAATTTCTTTTTCCTGCATTTGTAGAATGTAATGAAAAAGCTGCACAGTCTTATAACACTCGAAGTCGCTTCTTCTCTCGAGTCTTTTGAGATCTTAACGCAACTTCATATTGACAGATTGACTTAATCATGTTACAATGTTTAAACCCTGAAATCGTGAAAAAATATCAGCTGTTGCATACATTATAGTAGAGTTTATATAAAATGTAAGAAACAATTGTTTTTTTTTTTTGTCATTTCAGTGTTACTTCCATACAAAAAGTTGTTCGTAAGGATAGTTCTACAAATGATTTTGAGGATTTGCATAATTTCATTAACATGTTGTATAGACTTTTGGGGCCAGGAACCCTTTTTTTAGGGTTCCGTAGCGTAATGGCAAAAAACGGAATCCTTATAGATTCGTCATGTCTGTCTGTCCGTCTGTATGTTACAGCCACTTCATTCCAAAACTATGAGTATTACACAGTTGAAACTTGGTAGGTAGATGTATTCTGTAAACCGCTTTAAGGTTTGTACACAAAAATAATATAAATATATATATCAAGGGGAGCCCTTAATATATACCCCGTCCGCTTATGATGTGCGGGTGCGGGCGGCGGTTATGAGTCTGTATCAAAATAATTGGGGCCGTGTGGTGACGGCCTAAGAATACAAGTGTCACCACTCCCTTACATGCCTGGGATGTCGTAAGAGTCGACTAAGAGGCTCGACACATTGAACACCTTTGCGAGAGAAGGAAAACTTGAAACAAACCTAATACCAACTGGTCTGGCCAGCGTGGTAGCAGTAGGCTAATAACCTCCTATGAACTCCATATTAGGCGTGACCTAGGAGAGGCCTATGTCCAACAGTGGATGTCCAGAGGCTGCTGATGATGATGATCAAAATAATTGTACCGTTACGTGCATGTTAAATGCTGTTACGCACATGTTTTGTTACGAAAATGTACAAAATGTTACGTTCATGTTGACATAAAGGTTGTGTCACCATAAAACACCCAATTTTATTTATCAATAATCAACTGGATTTTAAAAGAGTAACATTTTATGAAAAACGAAGAATTTACCTTTTTTACAACAAATAATCAGTCGGTTTTTCTTCATTTAAGCAAAAAATAATCATAAATACACGTTTTGTTGAGCAAAAAAGTAGTAAGTAAATGAAATGTAGCTTTAGGAAGATATCATTCCAAAGTAACTACATTAAGACTTAAATTTTACTGAAAATATATTTTTTTAAGAGATCTTAGCGAGTTGTGAATACAATGCTATTTTTATATAAATCATAATAATATACTTAAAAAAATTCAATTCTTTATGATTTTGTAATTTTTGCATTTTTCAATGCTATTTTTTTACTTATGGTAAATTTTAAATAGAAAAATATTGGAAAAAATTAACTCGGCCACAAGTGAATTCTCAGACTTGAATCGAACCCGCGACCTTTGGAAATCCGGTCCAATGCTCTAACCGCTGAGCTACCGAGACTTCTAAGTCTCGGTAGCTCAGCGGTCATAAATTCAATTCTTCATTGGATCCTATTCTCAGGCGGGATTTTCTTCTTAATGCACCTTTACTTATTTGTTACGTGCATGTAAAACCTATATTTTTTTATGTGGAGACTAAATGAATAGCTTGATTTTGAAGATTTCTACTTAATTTTATAGATATTTACACTTACTATTGGAATATTCGCTTTTTCGAACAGTTTTTACGCTTATCTGATAGGGATACTCGTAACCTATTGTTCACTTACATTACTTTTTCTTAAATTTATTAAATTTTCTTGGTATTTAAGATTTAATACCTAGGACAAGATTTTTTGCAAATGTACAATTATTTTGAGACATACCTTTATGTGGGCCTCGCCTAAGTAACTTCTAAACCCCTCACAACTTGCTCTCGCGCGCCGTTTGGTCACGGCGGGGGCCCCTAGCTGGCGCCCTCAAACGCATAGAGGACAAACATAGAAACGTTGATTTTTATTTATAGGTATAGATGTAATAATCTCAACACTGCTTCTTCTCACTAAGGCCATGGTTCGCGACCGCCGTCAGCGTCGCTACCGACGCCTGCAGCTCTGAAGAAGGAGCCCGACGAGCCCCCGCACCGGGTCAAGATGGAGCCTCACAGCCAGGGTGAAGACGCCTCCGCCGAGATGGGCGTTGATGGCATCAAGACTGAGATCGATGGCCTCATGGACAGTGATGGTAAGGGTCAGTGTCCACCAAACAGAATTTGATAGCGATTGATGGAGTCATGGAAAGTGGTGGTAATAGTCAGTGTCCTGTCCAGCAAATGGAATTAGAACTGGATGGCCGCCACATTGATGGACAGAAGGTAAGTTAATTTTCAATGCCATGGAATAAGATGATGGCGATGAATAGATGGCCTCATGGATATTGTTGGAAATTTCTCAAATGTTTGATAGTTTTTAAGAGTTAAATTCATCGTAGTCTCGCATTTTGGCATTCGGAACCGAAGTCTGCGTTGAACTTTATTATTAAAAACTTAAATGATGTAGTTCTTTATTCCATGTGTAAGGTAAGTCATTGAGTAAAGATCTCTGAAGAATGAGCCCGACGAGCTTCCGCAGCGGGTTTAAGATGAAGCCTCACAGCCAGGACGAGGACGCCTCCGCCGAGATGGGCGATGATGTCATCAAGATGAAACTCGATGGCCTCATGGATAGTGATGTTAAGGGTCAGTGTCCACCATACAGAGTTACACAGCGATTGATGGCCTCGTGGCCAGTCACAGCAATGGGCAGTGTCAACCAAATATTGAGATCGAGGGGTCCTGCACTGGATCAAGATAGGGCCTCACAGCCTGGGTGAGGACGCCTCCGCCGAGATGGACGTTGATGTCATCAAGACGGAGATCGATGGCCTCATGGACAGTGATGGTAAGGGTCAGTGTCCACCAGAGTTAGATAGTGATTGATGGAGTCATGGAGATTGATGGGAATGATCAGTGTCTATCAAATCAGTGATGGTGGAGTAGATGGAGTAAGTGTTTACAAAAGGCTTTTTTTATTTTTGATGGAGTCTAGAAAAATGGTGGTAATGTTACTGCAACGAAATTAGATGGAAATCAATGGGCTGTGATGGTACGGTCTCTCTTATTACAAAATGGAATAAGAGAGATTGATTGTGATAGATAGATGACCGTGATAGTAATGCTCAGCATACCACAAAAGTAAAGGATAGAGAATGATGGCCTCATGGAAATAGATATTCGATTGTCTTTAATGTTCGAACGGAGTCGAAGTTTGGATTCTGTCCGTAATTCGAGTTTTCCTTCACTCGTATTTGGAGCTTGTATTCCATTGAGTTGATTCAATAAATGTATAAGGTGGTCATCGTGAATTGGCTCTTCAGACGGTTTTTATTTATGAACGACAGGGTGACTCATTGCTTTCATCATACCTGATAAGTATTGATAAGGCTGAAGATGGACGCTAGCCTCTCCCGGAATCCTCAATCACTGAACTGGCTATCTTATTTTTAACGGCCGAAACACAACAATGCTGAAAACATTGTTGTTATGGCGTCAGACTTAGATAAGATGGTGGTTCGTATGTAAGTAGACGAAATAACATTGACAATATGTAAATTTTATATGCAAGATTTTCAATATTAATAAATACTTTCAGACGTCTGTTTACCCTACACATGCAGTGCAGACAGGTGTCACTACACCTGAAATATCAGCTGCTTTAATCATAAGCCGGTTAAAAGTACCTAATTTAATATACTTTCGATTATCTTTCACAGGTGACCCCACGAAATCCCCTTCTTGCGAGCTGGGCGGGCCCGGTTCCCTGAAGTCAGAAAGGCTCTCCTCAGACTCGAACGATATTTTGGACCCAACCACTGGCCTAAGGGGTTCTGGAAGTAATTTACAGGTCAGTACTTACTACTTACATACTATCCAAAACATTTGTAATTTTATTTCGACCTAATACAGGTCAGTGCCATCAAAAATATTTTTATATAAGTTGACCTAATTTATTAAAATGGGGAAAACTAGCTTGTTGTTTTGGTAGTAATACCACTTTTTAAAGCGAGCTGTTTTATGTTTTATTTGCTTATGTTAGAATTCATTTTTCAATAAACTACTGAGGCTTAGAAAATCCCATTTATTTTTGATTGACTCATCGAAACGATTTGATGAATGAATTCTCCCATTTGTTTAGTTTACGTTGTAATTTTAATTACTAATGTTTTATTTCCTTATACTGCTCTAAATATTGCATAAATTGTTTTGTTTCACTCGTGACAGGACGGCAATCAGAATTGCCGCAATCCGGGTCCCGAGATGGGGTCGTGTCGCATGGGGGGTGGTGGAGTTCCCATGGGGCCCGGGGTCTCTATGGGCCCCATGTCTGCCAGTGAAGCGCAGACGCTGCCTTCCAACGTCATCAGCAAACAGGCCGGGAGCATGGAGGTAAGATTAAAAAGAAAAATAATCATATTTTTTTTCACTAGTTTGGATTTCACCTGCGGATTCCCGTCTCCGTTGGAAAATATGATACTGAATATAGATATTCAGTATCATATTTATCGCGGTTTTACCCGCGTGGTGCCCGTTCCCGTGGGAATATCGGGATAAATTATGGCCTATGTCACTCGGGAGAAATGTAGCTTTCGACATAGGCCTGCTCCTTAGGTCGCCACAAGCTCTCTAAAATAGTATATTCAATTAATTTACAATTTGAAAAACATTTATTCAATCATGTTTAATTAACTAATAGGCTAATGGTTAGTTGTTTATTCTGAAAATATGCTAAAATATTAAAATATCTCTGCCTGACAAATATTTTGAATATTCTTTGTTATTGTTGGTCATGGCCAGTGATAATAATATTTACAAAATAAACTACTAATACAACTGCAGTTCTTGCAAATAATTCGAAATAATCAGTTTCCCAAGTATTAGTAAATTTCAGAAAAAAATTAATTGTAAATACTATTTCAGTTTTTACATTGTGTTGTTCTGCAAACATACACAATGATCATATTATTTGGAATAAATCATCCATTTAGATAAGTCCTTATACAATATCAAAATATATACTAAAATTGTATGAAAAGAATATTAACTGATGCAACCTGAATAAATAATTACAACATTGACGAAATATACGTTATTTACATTTATTTTGTTATTTTGATAATTATATACAGTTGTTATTTCTTTATTTAATTGTGGTGCATCAACACAGCAGTTACTTTTTGTAGAACAATGTTTCCAAAATGTTACTGAGCAACATCTAATAGTAAAAAGTAATTTTTCACACCTCTTGCTCAAAAAGTTCGTCATTGTAGCGTACCACAGCGGGGTTTAGCTTATTTATCCCTAGATACTTAATGTTACGCCTTTACCCGGGGGAGTAGGTAGCGATAATGGACCTCCACTTGTCACGTTCTTGACATACTTCTCTTAGCTTGCTTAACATGCATCAGTCTTTTCATACAATATCGTTTATTCTTGATTTTAACCTGGGGTTTTTTTTAGAACATTCTCGGTCTGATCGTAGTATGTTGGCCTAGGCCGAACGTTTCCCAATCCTTCCATTCACATTCGCTCTTTTATTTCATTACATACTGTGTTATCGGTAATACTAAAACGCTTGTATTCTCCTAGCAGCAGAGCCAGATCTTCGTGTTCTCGACACTTCTAGCCAACAAAGGCGCAGAGGCGGTTCTATCTGGGCAGCATCACTCGATCATCGCCTATCACTGCGCTCAGCCAGGCACTAAGAAGTATTTAGAGGTGAGGAGGCACATACGTAGTTTCCACCTGGGCTAGCATATTATTCGGTGGATCTAAAATCTCTTGAAAGTATAAATTTTTATTCTCTATATATTATTATATTAGATACATTTTTACTAGAAAATAGCAGAAAGACTCGACTCGTCTTATCGTAGAAGATTCTATACTTGTTCAATACTATAAATTAATTTGGTTTATGTTGTTACATTTAAAATCTAGTTACTAGTATACACAATTAGCTTATTAGTTACAAGGCTTTTGTAACTCTAGTAAGCTAATAATTTTGTATACTTTTATTTAGCTATTTGGATTTAACTTGTTTTGTGAGCCTTATTAAAAGAAAAAAAGAATATGCCGAACTTTAAACAGTCCGTAAAATATGACAACAAAAGACTTTTTTCCAGAAACATCCCCTCAAAATGGGCCAGTTTAACAAGCAAAACCCCGCACAGTGGCTTAACAATCTCGCTATGGCTAAATCTAGGGGAGGGATGCGGGGTGGGCCTAATATGATGGGGGGCCCTAACCAAATGGGCCACATGATGGGTCCTATGGGGGGAAACATGGGACCGATGGCCCACGGTATGGGGCATATGGGACCCAACATGATGGGGCCTAATAGAATGGGCGCGCCTAATCAAATGATGATGATGAAGGGCGGGCCGGGCCAGATGGGGCAAATGGGGCCAGGGATGGCCCCTATGGATGGGTTTCCAGGGGGCACCCCGTCCTGTGGTGTCATGGACGGCCTCGGTGCTGATGGTGAAATGCCCTGGGACACCGTGAGTTGACTTTTAAATTACCTATTTTAAATGTATAAACATTTCTTGACACTTGGCATGTTGGCATAGACTCATGAGTTAACAACATATACACATTGTATTAATAGACATTTGAGTCGTTTTTACACTCAGGGCCGGTTTTACCACCGACAGGTAAGTTCCGATAAGTTCTGGATAGCTTATAGGCCGATAATATGAAAGTTTTAATATGCAAAATGTGTCCAATCATTTGCCAGATAAGCTTTCCAAGACTTATGAGTTGGTGGTAAAACCTAGCTACCAATACTAAACATATTTATGACACTTGTACTATAAAGGGGTAAAGTTGGCGTTATTTTTAACTATCTACTATAAGTTAAAAATTACGGCTACTTACGTAAGTAGTTAATTTCAAAAGAACACACGTACATCTTATGTTTTGGCGCGCACTGTTCGTGGAAATATAGCGCGTTTGATATCCGTAAAAGTTGTTTTATTTCAAAAGAACACATTAAGATACATAAATGTCATTATAGAACATATAAAGCTAAACTATATCGGAACCGAGATTTCAGAAGTTTATTGACATGAGGTGGAAAAAATAAACGATTACTTAAGGCAAAGTTAATTACTCAGATATCTATATAGTTTTGATTGTGATGCTTTAAAACAGCAATAAAAAATTGTGTGGCCGCTGAAAAAATAAATGACGCCAATTAGTTCATACAAATATACCCAACCCCCTTTCTAAAAATTATATTTTGTAAAAAGCTTTTATTTCAATACAATTACATACTCGCAACTCAAAGTATATATCTTAGATACTTTCTACTCTTTCGAGTATACAGGGTTATTTGTAAAACAGTAACGATTTCGCACTAGTAGATTACTAACATCATAGACACAACATTAGTTCTACGACTTAAAAAAAAATTCATATTAAAACGGGTCGAGTCGACCCGAATGTCAAAACACGTAATCGAGTTTTGTATGAAAAGTCATTAATAAATCTATTCCTAAAGTTGATGGGGGTTTAAAAACAACCCTGTTAATTGTCTGGCTAATATCTTTCAAACTTTTGTCTTAACTGTAGTGTTTTGTTTATAGAAAAACCCCTCAGTGATGTCGAATGGTATGTCAAACGGGCCTGGAATGCCCGCGTGCTCGGAAGCCGGGCCTGCCGACTCTGCGCCATCAGCTGACAATTCGGAGCCCTGCCAATCGGGACCGAAAGGTAATGTGCACCTTATGATTATAGAAATAGGGTGTGAAATTGTGTGGCAAATGTCAATGTTTGTAGATGAGTTTGTTATGCTCTTTGTGTCTAAGTGTGATGCGTGTGAGTGTGACTGGAACTCTAAAATATAAGGTTTGGCAGGATCATTCGTCGAGAGCTGTTTTGAACCGATCTAGCGGTTGCCTAATAGGTACATGCAGATGGAGCCCAAAATAATGGACATTTTATTGCTATAGAAATAGGGTGCGAAATAACTATAGCTCTAGGACTTATAACATGTTTTTAAAATAAGGAATATAATTGTGTGGCAATGTTGGTCAAGTGTTTGGCTTGACGGTGTATGAGAGTGTGTTATGGATGGAGTTAGCTATAGTACTAACGGCATGTCGAACGGTCCGGGAATGCCCGCATGCTCGGAAGCCAAGTCAAACGTTGCTAGGTGTGATAACTCTTATTTTCCGAAGAATAGGGTGCAAAATTGCCTGGCAATCTGGTTGAATTTTGACTGTTTTTTCGATGACAGAACTAAAGTACAAAATTGTTTGTTTATGTTAATCAAATGTGTTCTATAGCAGTGTGTTGTATATTGATCTCATTGCCGACGAGTCATGTGAGGGCCTAAGGTAATATGCGCCATATGTCTATAGGAATAGTGCTCTAAATTGTGTGGCAAAGTTTGGCAATAAGAGTGTGTTGTTATGGTGATTGTATTATGATCGTAGCTACAGTACAGCATATCTCTTGTGCTCGGAAGCCAGGCCTGTCGACTCTGCGCCCCGTCCGCTAACAACTCAGAGCCTTGCCAGGTGCCACCGAAAGGTAATGTGGGAATAGCGCTCTAAAATGAGTGACAAAGTTTATCAATAAGAGTGTGTTATGGAGTTAAAAAGTGTTTGTGTGATTAGTTTGGTTGCCACCGGTGAACTTGAATCCAGCAATGGACAGACAACTACAATTACCTACCACTTTTAACGTTGTTCTCGCTGGCATAAGATCTCCCGTCGGTGGTTTGAATTTCGATAAGATGCTTATTATATTGTTTCTGTTGCAAACAGGTGTTAAAATACCCGACGAAAACCTCACACCTCAACAAAGAGCGCACCGTGAAGAACAACTCGCGACGATACGCAAAATGCAACAAATGCTCTTCCCCGAAAGTGGGGGCCAAGGGCCCGGGGAAGGGCAACCCCCCGACATCAACCCCCCTAACTCCGCGGGCAATATGAACATGCCCTACCCCCCTATGTCCATGGGCCCTAACGGCCCTATGGGCTCAAACGGCCCCATGGTTTCAATGTCGAACAGTATGAACTCCGGCCCTAGTTGTACCATGTCCGGACCAATGCCTATGAACCCTATGGGCCCTAACGGACCAATGGGAGGGCCCATGGGGGGCCCGATGGGGGGTATGGGACCTAACATGATGGGGGGTCACGGGTCTATGGGTCCTAACGGGATGATGGGGCCAAATGGACCGATGATGGGGGGAATGGGGCCTAATGGACCGATGGGGCCAATGGGACCGTGTGGGATGAAGGGAATTAGGGGTCCATGTGGAGGACCGGATATGAAAGGCGGCATGTGCACAGATATGCATATGGGGAGGGGGTGCGGTGGACCTATGGGGGTAAGTTTTGTATTTAATACTGTTTACATTATTGCGCACTTCATTTACATTTACTTTTTGTGTATTTAAGGCCCATATTCCAGAACGTGACTCAAGCAGTGATCTTTATACTTATGGTAAATTTTAAATAGAAAAATATTGGAAAAAATTAACTCGGCCAAAAGTGATCTTTACTTAAGAACCGGTAGAGTGGGACGCGCTTATTCAACGCATGTAGCGATGTCCCTTTCTATCTTTTCTCAACTGCTTGGGTCGCGATCTGGAATACGGGCCTAAGACTTTAATAACATGATATTGGTATGTAATTCGTTTCATTATTACCGTGGAATTAGGTCAAAGCTATGGATATGGATATACTATATATAAAAAAAAATTGGGCATTTATGTCCATTAAATGCCCAATTTTTTTTTATGGGATCTAGCGAATTCATGTATACTTTTTAAATCCGATTAGTACCTAGTTCCACATATCTACTTGACAAAACAAACAGACGAACAAAATCCGTAACCATATTATTGGTATAGGAATAAAATCTGTATTGAGTGTTTCTTTTATTATTATGAAAACTATTGTAATATGTATTGTAATTATTTGTTGTAGCGTATGCCCAACCCAATGGGAGGGATGGGCGGTCCCAAGCCTTGTATGATGGGCGGACCCCACATGGGGCCCAGGATGATGCCGGGACCCAATCTCAATGCCATGAACGGTATGTATTTATGACTTATAGTCTTATTGTTAGTATTGTATCGTTAGCCAAGATGGGCGGTCCGAAGCCTTGTATGATGGGCGGTCCCCACATGGGGCCCAGGATGATGCCGGGAACCAATTTCAATGCCATTAACGGTATGTATTTATAAATTACAGTCTCATTGTGAGTATTGTATCGTACGCCAAGATGGGCGGTCCCAAGCCTAGTATGATGGGTGGTCCCCACATGGGCCCCAGGATGATGCCAGGAACCAATCTCAATGCCAGTAACGGTATGAATTTATAACTTACAGTCTCATTGTGAGTATTGTATCGTACGCCAAGATGGGCGGTCCCAAGCCTAGTATGATGGGTGGTCCATACATGGGGCCTAGGATGATGCCGGGACCCAATCTCAATGCCATTAACGGTATGTATTTATAACTTATAGTCTCATTGTTGGTATTGTATCGTATGCCAAGATGGGCGGTCCCAAGCCTTGTATGATGGGCGGTCCCCACATGGGGCCCAAGATGATGCCGGGGCCCAATCTCAATTCCATGAACGGTATTTATAACTTATAGTCTCATTGTTAGTATTGTATCGTATGCCAAGATGGGCGGTCCCAAGTCTTGTATGATAGGCGGTCCCAACATGGGGCCCAGGATGATGCCGGGATCCAATTTCAATGCCATGAACGGTATGTATTTATTGATTATATTTATTGTGTAAAATTAATGGTAGAGGTTTACCTCTATTTGACTGTCATTTTAAGAACTTTCAACCAATTTTTCTTTCGAGTTTTATATTCGTGACAATAGTAGACCGTGGTATTTCCCATAAATTCAAATTCTAATTGAAAAATTCAATATCATTTATTCAGTCTAGGTTGTTACAAGCACTTATGAACGTCGAAGAAGCTACGCCATCGGTTCACAAACCCTACGGTGGGAGACCTTGTAACGAGAAGAACCGGCAAGAAAAACCCAACAATACAGCCTGGTGATAGACGGACTGACGGACGGACAGCGGAGTCTTAGTAATAGGGTCACGTTTTACCCTTTGGGTACAGAACCCCAAAAAACTTAAAAAGTGGGTATTATTTAGTAAAAGTAGAAGTGTTGCTATAGCCCCGAGCCTAACATTCTTGTGTTAATTCCATAAAACGTCGTCTAAAGTTAGACTTGGTTGGTTCTGATGCTATCTCTGTTTTCCTATTACTTTCGTTCAAGACGTTCAGCCACTTTTGCGTGATTACCCCATTTAGCCCTACCAGGTGTTATAACACCACCCATTTTCCGGCTTTCCCAGGTGACTTCGATTTTTTTCATAAATTTTTTCTTAAGTATTTGAGCTCTAAGTGATAAATAGTTTCCGGGTTATCTGGAACTTGAGAGAGAGAGAGAGAGAGAAAATTATATTGATTTTACAAAAATGAAAAAAAAAATCAAAACACATTACAACAATGGTCAATTAGCTCCTGCCTCAGCTTTGTTTTGCCATGACACTAAATGTGTCACCGCAACGCTGGTATTCTGACAGGACCTAGTGATGCGTGGTTGACGCAGACACACAAAAATAACGGAGACAATAAAATTAAAGTAAGGTATAAAAAAAACACAAACAAATCAAATAATTATTGATATACAAAAATATTTGACAACTGTTATGCCAGGGCCGGTAATACATATTTATAAATTTAAAAAAAAGTTAAAAAAAATTGTCTGGTTGGAAAAAGTGAAGTGAACAAACAAAACAAAACAAAAAGAAAAAAAGTTTTTGCACACGTTTTTAGAAAGAAAAAAATATTAAAATGCCTACATAAACTATTTGTGTCTTCAACAGCTCAGTGAACGGCGTATTGATACGTATAAGTTGTTGTAACAGAACATTATTATGCTTACTGTTGTTTGTATTAATGAAATATTTTGTCGTCAGGTGGTATAATGATGGACGGCAGCATGATGGGAGGGATGGTCCACGGGGACTGCGGGCCGGATCACCACGGGATGCCCGTCAACGGGCCCATGTGCGACGACTACACGCGCGGGAGAAACGTGAGTTATATTGATACAGGAATTACTGTCCCCAAACGCTTGAAATTAATAACCTTTCTCTAGAGAGAGATAGATAGAGCTATCCGAGATAGTTGCCTAGGAATTTTACGGCCGGTTTCAATAATATATCCTTAACAAGAGGTAGGCCTATCTTAGTTACGTTACTTAGCAACCACTGTTATTTTAGGTTATTTTGGGCTGATTAACAAAAATATCTAGGCAACAAAGCTCTAGTAAGCCTATCTCTTACTGAGGATAGGTTATTGAAACCGACCATTAACCTTTCTCTAGAGAGAGATAGATAGAGCTATCCGAGATAGTTGCCTATTTGCCTGTTTGAATTTTTGTTAATATGACCAAAATAAAGATGGTCTATGGCTAGGTCACGAAACCAGTATTCTAGGCAACTATCTCAGATAGCCCTATCTAACTCTAGAGATAGGTTATTAATTTCGGCCGTTAGCCTGAACACCGCTACATCAATATGATACGGCGTATCATGCTGTCTTGGTTACACCGCTGAGATGTGAGTGGGACAGTGACACGTTATCAAGCTAAGAATGTCGACAAATCCGCTCATGCTTGGGCTACATGTTTCACATAGTAGTATGATGGGAGGGATGGTCCATGGAGACTGTGGGCCGGATCACCACGGGATGACTGTCAGTGGGCCCATGTGCGACGACTACACGCGCGGGAGAAACGTGAGTCATATTGTTACAGGAATGAGGTGGAAAACTGGAACCAAATGTTTCACATAGCATAGATTGGTCAGAGTAGGCACCAAGTAGAAAAGAATGGCGTGATCTACTCTTCGGAGGCCAAGACCCACTTCGGGTCCCTGAGCCACAGCAGTATGTCAGTACATGCCAAGTATGTATAGTCGGGGAACCTCTTGGTTGACCAGTACAGATTTTTAGGAAGCTTTATTTAAAAAAGTAATATATTTATAGAAACCGTTTATATCACAAATAAGAAAGAAAGAAAAATTGTTTAATGGTTATTTTGCGTTGAATTACAGAGTAGGAACATTACATAATTACGTTACACTAGAAAATAACCAAATTTTTCGCTACTCAGGTATGCTATGACCTTACACAAGGCCACAGCTCTGGTCTTCCGTAGCGCCAACGTGTGCCAGTGACAATAACAATAACAGACCATTAATAGGTTTTCAATTTGAATAATAAATTATTACTATTAACTTATTATTTTTCGAATAAACATTCCGGAAAACACTACTGGTCAACCGGGAAGTTGCCTGATTGTACTTCAATGTTTATCCTCATATTTCTTACCTTCTATGAATCTAAGAACAATAACAATCAGATATCCTTCAATACTAAGTAGTATGTCCGTTCTCAGATGGGCCCAGGTGATCCCGGCGGGCTGGGCCCGGGCATGGGCCACAAGCCGGGCCTGCGCAGCCCCAAGAGCCCGCCCAACGCCGACATCGACTGGCAGAAGATACACCACCAGTTCTTTGATGACCCCAAGTCGATGGACAACGAACTCAGTGAGTAACATAATGTTTCTGACTTATTGCTTATTAGAACTACACAACATAATAAACAAGGTGTATTTGGTGTTACTAGAAAACGAGTTTTAGAGTTACTAGAATTTACGTTGTTACTTAGTACTTGTTATTATTTATTAGAAAGTTGTATATATGCCTAGATCTTTGGTCATTTAATCTTTAATTGCAAGAAGAATGTCGTTGGGTTACTTAAGTTTAGAAAAATATTTTAAACAAACAATATAACCCCACGATTTACAAGCGATAAAACTTGATCACTTACTAGGGAAACAATTGGCGCATTTTTGACACCTTCGGAAATCATGGTTTATCATAGCGTTCAAAGTTTCATATGTTTTGTTCCAGGTACACAAGTAAAATCTCCTTGTTCAGAAAGAGGGGGCTGCCTCCCCCCTCCGCCTTACGGCGCCTCGCCTCTACACAGATCCGCCTCCGTGCCTATAGGTAAGCAGTAGTAGATTATTTTGATGTCAATATAGATTTGTATGCCTATTTAATATACTTTTACTAATTTTGTTAATTGTATCCCAAAATTCTGAGACACAATCAATCAAGGTATCAATTGATATTATTTATGTCAAGACTCGAGGAGCTGAATAGTGCAGTAGAAATGTCTAAAATCCTCCTAGCTTTAAGAGATTTTAGCTCCGGCTGCTGATACTGCATTTATAAATTAGGAGTCCGCAGTCACATAGAAGATGTTTGTGTTTCTCTGTCTAGTTTGCAGTAACGACAAACGACAGTGTCACTCCGAAATGGAGTATATGAAATTGGTGATGTTCGTCCTGCTGATCTAGGGATAAGTTCAGCCGTTCGTTTTTGCGAGTAGCATGGCGGTGGGTGTCTGTAATATAGTATTTACGTGTGGTTATAGCAACCCAGTCCACGGGTCTGTCCATATGCCGATGTCGGCGGACGCGTCTCGCGCCAACTCTGGCCTAAACAGACATTGTTAGTGATGATACTGCCTCTATGCAGTGTAAATCGTCACTTTAGGTCGCGAAACTGTGCACATTTTCATAATAATGGATCTTGACAACAGTATTATGTTACCTGTGGTTATAGCAACCCAGTCCACGGGTCGGTCCAAATGCCGATGTCGGCAGACGCGTCTCGCGCCAACTCTGGCCTAAACAGACATTGTTAGTGATGATACTGCCTCTATGCAGTGTAAATCGCCCCTGTAGGTCCCAAAAGTGTACATTTTCATAATATTGGATCTACATTACAGTATTATGTTATCTGTGGTTATAGCAACCCAGTCCCCCGGCCACGGGTCGGTTCAAATGCCGATGTCGGCGGACGCGTCTCGTGCCTACTCTGGCCTAAACAGACATTGTTAGTGATGATACTGCCTCTATGCAGTGTAAATCGTCACTTTAGGTCGCGAAACTGTGCACATTTTCATAATATTGGATCTTGACAACAGTATAAAGGTTAGTTGTTAGCTGTGGTTAGCTGTGGTTATAGCAACCCAGTCCACGGGTCGGTCCAAATGGCGATGTCGGCGGACGCGCCTCGCGCCAACTCTGGCCTAAAAGACATTGTTAGTGATGATACCGCCTCTATGCAGTGTAAATTGCCCCTGTAGGTCCCAATAGTGTGTACATTTTCATAATATTGGATACATATACATTACAGTATTATGTTATCTGTGGTTATAGCAACCCAGTCCCCCGGCCACGGGTCGGTTCAAATGCCGATGTCGGCGGACGCGTCTCGCGCCAACTCTGGTCTGAGTAGCCCCGCGCAACAGCACTGCAAACAGCCGCAGAAACAAGACGCGCCGGGTATGTACAAACACTATGCTTATATGCCTATACACACGTACAAACATAAATCATATACTTACTCCGAAAACCAAACACAATAATCTGTTGAACGTTTACACTTTATTTGCAGCGCAATAAAGTCCAATATTTAGTAAATAGTATATCGCAAATTGTCCGCCTATCGCGATGTCTTTCGTTAACCTTCGTAGTACCCTTTGGTCAAATAATGTTGAAGTGACTATGTAACCTAAACAAAAAACAATAAAATCCAAATAAGCCTGAAGTTGTTGTGTATCCATAAAGTCTGTAGAGGGGCGGATGCGATCAGCGTCAAAAAGCCATATCTCGTTGCATTAAAGACAATAATTATGGATCTGTTCAGAAGGAATTTTAATTTTATTAAAAACTAAATGATTGCTGAGTTTATAAATAAATATTCTAATGAAAACTTTATACGTATCAAACACACAATTTTAGTCGGTAAGTGTAGAAGAATTTGCATGTGAGAGCGTTTAAATACTAGCTTTGCAATAAATGATAAAATGTCATAACGAGCTAGCACATTTTACATCTTTTTATTTTGTCGTTCTAAAATCGACTCATTAAAACCATAAATAAATCGGTCCTAACATAATTATTGTAACTTATAACAAATAATTACAATTATGTATCAAATAAGTTTATCAACATAATTCTACTGAAAACGTGCGTTTATGCATCGTCTAGATTTTTTTAACAATTTCTAAAACTGTTTTATTGTTCATGTTTCACCCAATACTAATTTAACTAATTTTTATGACCACTGCGTTTAACGCAAATTATCGAATGTTATGTTATGAATGACTACAAATAAAGTTTAGTTATGTGAGAATATGTATTACGATATGTGATGTAACTACGTTATAACATTTTATCATGTAAGAGATAATTATACTCTCAGAAGCCATAGACGTAGGATAAGCATGATATTTGTGTTAGACATTTTCCCAACCACAAGTTTTTGTTTCAATATAATCACCGTTTTCAGTATGTTCACATTTTTTATTACAAGTTTTGTTTTATTTTGTTCTTTTTCTGTAGTTGTAATGCTATTTTTTGTTTTCCCCTCCCTCCCCCGCAAAACGCTTGACGCTTGCAATCCTGTGTGACGAATAACAACGTAACAACGGTTGTGTACCGACCGATGGAAATGTGTTGGCCAATGTTGGATCAATCGTTGGCAAATAAAGAGATATTAGAAAAACTCGACGATGGAGTGTTTGTAAGAACGCTCCAATGCTTGGCGGCGCAGCAACAGAAGAATCAACAGTCTCACAAGGAGCCAAGTCTGATGCCTGTACCGTCCCCGCAGCAAATATCGTACCTCAATCAGTTTGAAGGTAACACGCCTCGGAGATGCACAGAAATAATAAACGATTCATTGTACGACAGATGCAAAGACAGTTTAATCTGTGAGTAACGGAAAATATCGCGTATGCCAAAGGAACAGGTGTCAAAATCAAATAACAATAAAAAATAAGTCATATCATATTAATCAACCTCCAAGCGTAGTTTTTCTGTCGTTATTGTTTAAATTAAATAAAAAATAAACACTACTTTAATTATAAAACGAATTTTTTTTTCTTGACTTTGGTATAAGCGATAATTTGCTTTGCAAGGGTTAACTGTCAAAATAGAAATCATGACGGGCGGTGACTATCTATTCATTACTATAAGTAAAGTCTTTTCACCCGTATTCATTGGTAATTGATTTTAATTAAAATATTTATTTATGCATATGAATTGTTCCCATGCTTCGTATAATTAATGACAACAGTTTTTTTTGTAAATATAAAAAAAATCGGGGATTATTCCTCGTACCAAATAATATTTATGTATGTTAATTTACAAGGCTTACACTCTCTCCTCAAATCCTATAATTGATTTTGCGTAGAAGACGAACTTTTTATCCGGTTGTTATGTAAAAAAAATACTAAACTTGAAATTTTATTTAATAATAATTTAATATTTTACACTTTTAAACTCTGGTTTCTCAGAGAGTTCGTTTCTCAGTTCGTTAACTCTGCTAAATAGAGTTCATTTTCGGTTAGAAGTAAGACATTCTTATTCTTCTTTCTTAATTAATGGCGTGCTCGCGTTAAATACGCGAATTTTGCCAATGTTAAGTAAATATATTTTGTAATATAGAAATTGTACGGTAGATTGAGTTAAAAATAGAGCCTCACAACTCGGGTGAAACTCCGAAGTAAGACATTCGGAAGTAAGCTTTATTTACTTGAAATAGAGAAATGACACGACCTGTCAGGAACGAACCTCTCAGCAGCCAGACTAATAAAGATCATGCTTGGACTAAATGTGATAGAAAGCTTGTCGTCTGCATTCTCTGATGTATAAATTAATCATTTGAAGATTTGTGTGCTTTTGTGAATTGTTTATAGTGTGAATATGGGTGTAAGACCTGTTTTACTATATCATATTATTTCTGAAGCTACTTCATATCATAGAGAATAGTCAATAGAGCTTTTATTGTGGTCTTGTCGATGTTGTGTTTATTTGCATTCAAAACGTTTTGTTTACATATTTTGAAAGAGTAATAATTTATAAATAAAATTATTTACATTTGATCAAAATATGTAAACAGAAATCAATATTTTTCTTATTCGTTTTTGTCATTGTAGTATTTATTATGTTTGTCTGTTTTCCTCATTTTGGTGGTGGTTGGTGAAAATGTGCTAACATACGTACTTTCATACTCTATGGCTAATTCGTCTATCACTCTACGTGCGTGTCTATGGTCGTCGGGAGATGTTGTATGGTGTGCGTTTGCGCAGGTCAAGAGTTGACGATACAGAAACAGCCGAACACTTCGCTCAAAGACAACGGACCGCCTTCGAATAGTGGGGGGCAGACGCCGCAGTCGAATTCAAATCAGAAATCACCCGCTGGGTAAGTGGAAATTGCCAATTAAATAATAAACTAGGGCGGTTACAACCCGATACTCGGGTTCGTCGATCGATGTTTAACATTTTGTATATTTTATAGTTTTCGGAACAAATAGACTCGAGTACCTTTAATTTGATACCTTACTCGGCCGCGTACTACGCGACAAAGTCCCTATCGAGTCGTCACAAATTTTGCGAACCTGAATTAAGTATATAGATAAATAATTAATAATTGCATACAATCACACCAATTATCTGGTCCACGTTAAGTTTCATGAAGAACTTGTATTATGGATCCTAGATAACGGATAAACATATTCATATACTTTTTTGTAAACTTACATAATTTAAACACCCAGACCAAGACAAATAGACATGTTCAGGTACACAAATATTTGTCTTGTCCGGCGATCTAACCCGGGACCTCTGGCGCAGAAGGTGAGTATAGTACCTCTGCGCCAAACAGGCCGTCAAATTTTAATACATCCGCTGTCAGGGCAAAAGCGTTCTTTGGAATCCTGATAATTTTTTATAATATTTGGTTAGATATAGAATAATCGCAAAGGAACTTGACAATTTCTTGAAATGTAGGATTTTAATGACGTCATTTAAAAATGAAAAGAATGAAGAAATTGAATCGGTTCAAAGCAAGCTCGAGCTGTTTCATTATGCCTGAATGAATCTTTCTCTGGCGAGTAAATGGTGCTCTTTTCTAGTGATGTTGTGCTGCTTCTTTTTCAAAATCAAATCATCTTTATTCACATAAAACAGAGTAAGTTACAGATAGTCGTTTACAATGTTGATCTTTCGTTTTGCCAAACAAAGGGCATGTGAAATGTCACTATAAAACAAAAGGAAATGATTATTAAGGTATTAATTGCAAATAAAATAAAATTGTATAGCATTAATAATTAAAATAATTCATTTCATGACAATTTTTAAACTAAAATACTCCTCAATTGAATGAAAACATTTCCTTGTTAACCATATTTGCAGTTTTTTCCTAAATATAGGTAAACTAACCTCCGTTATTGATTTTGGTAACTTATTTTAAAAAAATATGCAATTAGGATAACAATTCCTTTTATAATACCTTGTATGCATTTTGGGTAACATCAACTTACCATGGTGTCTCGCTAATCTACAGGTATCTGTATTTTTAAAATTAAAGATATGGGGATGTTTCTTAACAAAAATGCAACACTCTAATATGTGTATAGATAGAGGGTTATGTATAGAGAGGGTTTCAAAGTTAAAGTTAATTATGTGTATGTGTATTTGTTGCTTCTGATATCTGAAACACGAGTAATACAGTCCTTAGTTACCTCACAGTCGGATCAATGTAGTAGTGATATTATCTACTATTTTTTTTATAGAACGTGAAAAAAAGCAGCGGCTTCATACTTTCCATTTGAACTGTGCTAAAATGTATGAAACAAGTAAACAACTGCTTTTTTCGCGATTTTAGGGTTGCTGCCATACAAAAAGTTGTTCGTAATGTCTACAAAATGGTTTTGAGTAGTATATTAATTTAAATGTTCATCACATTTAATAACCCCAAATACTATGTTTAGCATGATGCCGGGCACGCCAGAACCACACTCGTCGCTAGCCGAAGCGCGCGCGGGTCGATTCTCGCTCGAGCAGAGTCCCGGGTTCAACAACCCGCAGACGCCCACCTCTTCAGCCAACACGAAATGTGGACAGGGTAAGTAATCATCATCCTTTTCAACCTCTCAGGCCCCGGAGTAATGAGACAATATAGATATTCCGTTGTTCTCTGGACACCGGTGTCCTGCTAGTAAATGATGAATTAAAGTCTCCAAAGCTAAGGTATTGGCCTTCCTCAAATATTTTTATCAACTTGACACATCTTACAATTTCAAAGTAACAGTTTTTTCTTTTTCTTTTATAAATTCTTACGTGATCAAAAAAGTTTGATTTCTATTTTTTAATAAGAAAATTTGTTTATTCAGATTGCTGTTTATAGAATATTTATCTTTTAAGATAATGTCACAAGGTTAAAACTGCATAGATTTTTGACCCATAATGACGATGTCTCAAAATTACTTAATTACAGCTAAATCAATAAATGGAAAAACCTTACTGTTTTGATAGTTTCAAACGATGAGCAAAGTGGGACATGATTCAATTGGGTCGATTTTACAGTTGTACAGTATGTTTAATTTAAATGGAGTATTTAATTTACTATAAACTTTACGACCAACAGACGAGAAGTCCCGACCCAGTCCGTCGTCAAACCGATCGAGTCAAGACAGCGCCTCGAAGACTCCACAAAGGGAGTCCTTAAGCCAAGGCCCGTACGCGCCCCCCACGTCCTGCGGGAACAAGAGCAGCTGCAGTCAAGCTAATACCCCTACTACTACCACCATGGAGGACTCCATACCCACCTCAGAGGTCAGTCTTTATACAGGGTGGATAAAAAGACGGTAATTGGAGGGAAAGTACCCTAAATATTGATGAAAGCAAATCTTGCCACAAAGGAAACATTATTTCATTTTCAAAAAGTCAAGTATTATTAAGTCAATTATTTTGGTGATTGTTGCAATAAAGATTTTTTCATTTTCATTCAAAAGTCTCGGTAGCTCAGTCGTTAGAACATTGAACCGGATTTCCAGAGGTCGTGAGTTTGAGTCTCATCTGAGAATTCACTTGTAACCGAGTTGTTTTTTTCCAATATTTTTCTATTTAAAATTTATCATAAGTATTAAATTAAACTGCATTCTAAGAGTTTTGAAAACTCATTTACCTGCACCGGGAATCGAACCGGCGGAATGAGAAAAATAACATCGTGTACTTAGGGTAGTATTTAGGGTACTTTCCCTCCAATCCACCCTGTATACAAGTACAACTCAGAAAGTCATAGCAGGTTTCTGAATGTCACGGCGTCCAGCCTCCTCGGATTGACGTTTGACTGACTGCCTAACGCGTGACAGACCGCCTCTGTGGTCTAGTGGTACGACCACCGGTATCAGACCCAGGAGCCCCGGGTTCGATTCCCAGAATTGTATTCGGTTTGGTTGGTGATGGAACTTGTTGTAAGTCCGCTTGGCTAGCTTCCACCATCTTATCTAAATCTGACGCCATAACAACAATATTTTCAGCATTGTCGTGTTCCGACAGTGAGAGATAAGATAGCCAGTTCTTCAGTGACTGAGGATTCGGGAGAGGCTCGCTTCCATCTTCAGTCTCATAAGTACTTAACATCAGGTATAATAAAGGTTAAGTGTCTCTCCATCTCGTTTCATAAAAAAAACGATTCAGGTTAGTATATGCCCCAGAATCAAAGTCAAAGTCAAAAGTCAATATATTTTGTCTTTGACTTTTTACACGCAAAAACTTTTACCGTCTATTTCCATATACGTCTGTGCTCGCGTTATTTAAAATTAATACTAAGAAATAGAGACAGGATGTATTACCCGTTTGGGATGTATTACAAGTGGAACATATCCTCGATCTCTATAGCTCAGCGTTTTTATTACATGAAGCCAGGTATACTTGCCTCCGAGGCGAGTCTCTATACCCGCTTATATTTCTATTTCAGCTATGCAAGGGTCAGGTTTTGATTTAATACCGTAAGCTTACAAAAAAAGATACTACAGTCCAATGTTGCGAGTGAGTCTCGACTGAGACTGATTTAAGACAGTGAAGGTGGCTGTTACTGAGTTACAAATTCACGGCATTTGCTCCCTATTTTCCCAGGCGACCTTATCAGGCGGGCCCAACAGCACGACGCTGCCGGGCCCCTTCCCCAACGCTTGCAGCATGAACAGGCCTGACAACATCCCCATCAACCCCAACCAGGTACGTACAGTCACGACCAATGATAAGTATATAGCATTTACTGCTCCACAAGTTTACTATAAAATCAATCCGAAGACTAACATCAAAAGACTCAACAACCACGAATTCAAGAAACTTGTAGTTATATGGTTGTCTGGGTTAGATTACTCGCAAACTTAGGATCTATTTAAAACTTGGACGAATTAACCACTGGACACGAAACCCGAGAAGAATGTATGAAATTACGATCAACCAATTCTTGCGGGGGTGAGGGGCGATTACTAATGTCAAATAATGACAGTAGTGCTTAAAGTAATCGATTTTTTTTTTATCGATAAGTAAGGAGTGAATGAATGAACCTATTGAGTTTAATAAACCATGTGTGTTTTAAAGAAATTAGTAAGTTAATTGTTTATTTCGTGGAAAAATAAAAAGCACGATAAGTAAGGAGTGAATGAATGAACCTATTGAGTTTAATAAATCATGTGTGTTTTAAAGAAATTAGTAAGTTAATTGTTTATTTCGTGGAAAAATAAAAAGCACCTAATAATATGAAAACTTCATTAAAATAATCCCACAAATTCATTAAAACTATAAAATATGGTTTCCAAAGCGTGTGTTTGGGTTTTTTTCGTGAAAAACGGGTAGATACATGCAACCTGATATTAAATGGAAGCGCGCCTCTCCCGGAATTCTCAATCACTGAGGAACTGGCTATCTTACCTCTAACTGCCGGAACGGACTTAGATAAGATGGTAGTCCTAGCCAGGCAGACTGACAAATTACTTACTAACACTCTTTATGTGAGTAAAAATCAATAATATTTGGTTTATATAAATTCATTATTTACATTAACTTCTTCTTCAATCACTCGAGCTTTTTTATATAAAACAAAATATGGGTAATTAGTTCATTACAGAACCTTTGTATAGGACATACACAATAGCAACCCCTCCATAAGTGTTTAATTTTATAATCGATTGCAATCCTTTTCAAAGGTCAAATAGTTGTGGCGCGATGCTCGTATAATATGTACCTTTTAAATGAAAAATTTAAAGGGATTGTGATAGATTTAAAATTAGACAATTAGCCCCCTGTGTGCTTCTCGAGCTGTGACATCTCATATTCGACATTTTCTTTGGAGCAAAAAATCTAAGTATACTAAAACTTACTAAAAATATTCATCGACATTATAGGATTGTCAAAGATCGTTGAGACTAAAACATTTTATTTTCTCTTTCATTTCTTACATTTAAGAAATATGCCTATTTGTAAGAAAAAATATAAACTTGTTTTCACTTTATTAAAGATCTCAAAACTTACGCCACCGTATAAAATTAGCACAACCTAAACCCAAATTAGAAATAGTAGACTAGCATTTGGATAGCGTATGGTCCAGCATACGCTATGACAGTTTTAAACAACAAACTCCCAGAAGTTATCAACAAAACATCGCATATAAATTACCTATATTTAAGAAAAGGCCAAGGCAGTTTCTTTCTAGCAACTGCTAGCTGAAATACTAATTGCAAGAATATTTCAACCAAGAGTTTATTGTAGTCTTAGGATTATTTTACTTGAATATAATAAAACGATATTTAAATTAAGATAATTAAAGATGAAAAAATAGTATAATATAGCTTACGTACATACATTATATAATATACATATAATTAATTTTATTCTTGCTGTGACCTAACAAGGTCTATGTTAGAAACAAATAATAAATGTAACCACCAGTTATGATAAATTTTAACAAGAAGAATATTGGAACAAATGAACTCGGCCACAAGTGAATTTTCAGATGGGACTTGAACCCACGACCTTTGGGAATCCGGCCCACTGCTCTTACCAATGAGCTACCGAGACTGAGCTGCGGACCACTGTCAAAATTCTCCGATACTTTTATACTTTTAATATGCTGTAAGAATATCCTTCCTTGCATTCGAAAGAGAAAAAAAACAAATGTTTAACGATCAATTATGATGCAACAGCTAATAATTTATGATTTTTGAATTTTTGCGTTGTCAATGCTATTTTTATACTTATGATAAATGTTAAATGTTAATGTACAACACACTATGATAATGTACAACATAAGTCTAATACTAAAAAACAATACCGTGACTGATTGATAGGCAACGCACAGCCCAAACGTCTAAACCAATTAAACTGAAATTTTGCATACAGGTTCCTTTAACGATATTGGCGAGCACTAAGGAAGGATGTTTTGATATTACCACGGGAAAGGGAACCATGCGGGTGAAAAAAGCACCTTTTTTAAGTTTGAAGCTATATTTAAAATATAACGAGCTCAAAGTTCGTAGGGTTGGGTCGTATAATTACAGAGTTCCTATAGTTATCTTCTGGCTCCATCATCAGACCTTAGATGTTATCTAAGACCTGAGTCCTCGTCCATGTTATCTCCCTGCGTACCGGTTCCACCCAATTTCTTCTTGTTAGGGGTTCAACTGTAAATCTGAAATTAATTTGAATAGTTCCTACATTAATATTGGATTCGTTCGTTCATTTACATACATCGATATGTTTATCGATATGTTCAAGCCCTATACGACATAAAAATGACAATTGATTGAATGAGTGATACATATAACCCAACCAAATTACTTATGCAATATCTTTGAAGAATTTACACGTACAATGATTACTTTTTGAAATGACGTATTACATTTTGTTTACATACCAAATTTTATTTATTTTACGAAAAATTGCTACTCTAATAGATTGAAATTATACTTACGCGTGAAAAGAAAATTTGATTGTCCGGTATGTTTTTCACAAATTAACTCGGCGTATTTACCCATTTTTGAGATAATGTTCCACTTCGAGATCTCGCGTCATACTGACAACGCCATATTGCTTACTGTGTCTAAAAGGCAGGGTAAGTGACAGAGGGGTAAAGGAGAACGCGGTCCTCGTTACGCGTCCAGTGGTTAATTCGTCCAAGATTTAAAACAATAAATTTTAAAAAATAACAGGTTGTTTAATACATAACATAATTCGCACAGGGTTAAGTATTTATTTGCCTCCCGCCGCTCCAACGTAACATACAAATTCTTTAATCATTTACAGACATGAACACTCAAGTTAGGTAGTAATAGTTTATATTTTCGGTAACTTATTTATCACCATAATAATGTTTGTAACAAAATTTAGGGAAGACACTGTGGCCTGTAACACAGTTTTAACTATCACAGGCTACAGGGAATTCACTATTTAATGTTTTCACTATGTATATTGCTGTAATGAAATAAATAAAAAAAATAAAAAATACACTACAACCTTATCGCTTTGACGCACACGGTAACAAAGCTCTGTCTTTTTATAACTTTTTAATTTTGCATTTTATAATGCTGTTTTTATGTGATAAATATAAGAGTGACATGTGACAAGTTGCTTTTTTCTAGTATATATTTTCTCGCGGAATACTTATCAAAACTCTCTTTGTGTCCACAAATGTCATTCAATATTGTAATGTGAGGTTGCTTAGCGGTTCTATGTCATTGCACGTGACTGTACATCTATCCATTCTATTATTATAAATGCGAAACTCTGTATGTCTGTTACCTTTTTACGCGTATTCTGCAGAACCGTTTTTATTGAAATTTTGTGTTTATTTATTTTACCCTTATCAAACTTAACATCTGGGCCCGTATTCACTATGACCACTCAGCGATTCCTTGCCCAAACCACGCCAGTGTTTTACTTGGTTTCGACATTTAAAAAAAATCGTTTTCTCTTTGACACTCACTAATTTTATAGTTATTGTACTTCTACAATAACTATACATGTGAGTGTGATGGAGAAAACGAATTTGGAAAATGTCGTAACCAAGTACGATATTGGCGTGGTTTGACCAAGGAACCGCTAAGTGGTTTTCGTGAATAAGGGCTCAGGTATGATGAAGGCTAAGAGACTCCCCGTCGTTCATAAAAAAAAACGTAACTTAACATCCCCCTTATTGCAAATGACAATGAATGTATGCAAATGACAGTCACTCACTTCAGAATAGACAAGCACAGAATTCGATTACGATTCCGTTCTCGAACGGTTGTGAATCGGGGTACAGGTTTGATGAAAGCTAAGAAACTACACGGGTCGTTCATACAAAAATAGGTCTTTGAAAGAAAGAAAGAAAAACATCTATTATCCACATACACACAAGAGAAGCTATACTATGGAAAAGGGTCTAGTCCTGTCTGCACTACGCCACCGAGCTCCAAAATATTTGCGCATTTTAAGATTGTTCAGTTATTTCTTACTCAGATTTTTAATTCAGTACAGTAATTTGTAAAAATAATGCTGTCTAAAAATGTATCTATGATGTTAATATTGAATTTTTTGTAAGTGAATGGAATCAATACTTATACGATTGACTTTACGCAATCGCCTTGCAGATCCAATCACATTGACACCTGTCAAATTACTCTTACTGAATAAAAAATCCGACTATAGCTGTCAGCAGTTGTTTATCGGCGTGGTTCACGTTTCAGTGGAAAAAATAGATGAATAATTATAATAGCTCGTACAGGTCGGTCACCGAAAACTGGCACGTTCACAGTACTCACACTTTCTAAAAACGAATTGACAAATGCAAAAATGTTCACTCTATAGTGGCAAAAGCAAAACAATCACTGTCTCCTATCTCAGACCTACTAGACTCCTATCTCCGATAGCCCTATCCATAAATACAGATAGGTTATTAGTTTCGGGCGTAAGTTAATCGGCCTGTAATTAATAACTTATTTTTAGATATGGATTGGGCTATTTGAGATGTTGCCTGGGATATTTTTGTTAATATGACCAAAATAACGATGGTTGCTAAGCAACGGAACCAGTATCCCAGGCAACTATCTCCGAAAGCCCTATCCATATCTACAGATAGGTTATAAATTTCGGACATTAATCAAATGAATAAATAGATCTGTGGAATGATAACTAATATTATAAAGAGGTAAAGATTTGATTGTTTGTATTGAATAGGCTCCGATACTACTGAACGGATTTCGAGGAATTTGATTCACAAATAGTAGCCTGGTTAGGATACTTTTTATCCCGATATTCCCACAGGTACGGGAACCACGCGGGTGAAACCGCGAGCGGCCGGAGTATTTTTTTTTCAGTCTATTCATCACACCATTGTTACCCCCATAGAATAGCCGTATTATACCGTGGGGTATACTCCCAGGTTCGGGACCAATGGCTCTGTTTCAAAAGCTATATTTGATTGTGGTAAATATAAATATTTGATGTGTTTCATTATAATTGGGTTCCAGGGCCCCGGGGGAGCCATGGCCCCCTCGTCCTCGTTCGACCCCATCTCGTCGCTGGCGCAGATGTCGCAGCAGCTCACCAACTCGGTGGGCGGGCCGGGGCCCGCGGGGCCCATGCAGGCCGCGCCCGGGCCCATGGGCCCCTTCGGCCCGGCCCCGCACCATATGCAGCACCATCACAATATGCATCCGCATTCACATCCGCATATGATGATCAATGATTTAGGTCAGTTTGGTTTATTTTATTTTAGTTTATTTTATTTTATTCTGTTTTACTACACTTAGATGATTTGTTTTCTAGAGAAAATAATTCGCTTTAGCAGATTATCGTAAGAGTAATATCCTAATTTCGCAGTTGCGTCATTATTATGTTTGTGATTGTCGCTCATTCTACGTTACTTCTAATACTGTTCCATTCATAAGGAAGGCCAGGATAAACTACTGTTCCATTCATAAGGAAGGCCAGTGCCCCAGCAGTTTCAACTTTATTTATTTATTTGACATTGTAATGAGCATGTTTCTCTGAAAATATAGTGGTGCCGGTTTAGCAACTTTTGTGCTCTTCGATGTATTGATGCTGATTATACTTTTTACTTTTGTATGAACTATAACAATTCCTATTTTAGGTTGCCACATGGACAACATGGGCGGGCCAGGCATGGGCGGACCAATGGAAGGGATGATGGGCGGCGGCGATTTCCCTCCAGACATGAACCTCAGTCCCAAAATGGGCGGTGGGCCCATGGGCGGTCCCATGGGACCGATGGGCCCCGATGGCGCCATTTTAGGTCCCCGAATGCCTCCCGGAAAAATGCCACCGTTCAACGGAGCCAACGTTCAAGTCAAAGCAAGCGCACCAAACACAATCCAATACCTCCCCACAAGACCACAGATGGCCTGCAACTCCGGCCCCAGAGGTCCCCCCAGCTTAGACTTCTTACAACGCGTCACGAATCCTATGCAAATGGAACAGAAAGGGGTCCAGTATTTCCCCAGAGGAATGGACGAAAACAGTATGAGAGGCGTTATGAGGCCGCCCGGTATGCTCAGAATGCACTACCCAGCCGGCTTCAACTCGCCCCCAAAAATGGCGGATCCTTTCCAACCAAACCCTATGTGCGGACCTAACTTCAGAGGAGTCAAATCGGGGATGGGCCAAGTCAGGATGACGGGGCAACCCCTACCCCCCTCTATGGGGGGTGGGGGTGGGGCGGGTTTCAAAGGGCAGGGCTTCGCAGTACCTTCGACAGCAGACCCGAACTACGCGGCGCAGTTCCACAATTTCCAACAGCAGCTGTACGCGACCGGCAACCGCGCCCCGCAGGGCTACCCGCCGTACCAGCCGCCCAAGTGATGCCGACTCAAACCCGACACGGAATCGCAGAGGACGTACTTAACCGAACACCCAGTGACCCAAGATCGAATATTATGCTAGTGACTCGACGCGAGTTTCGTCCGAACTCTCCTAAGTGTTTGTACAAATTGTACAAATTGTTTTTTAAACGTGTCGATTACACGATTCGAAGTACAGTTTTAGACGTATTTTTGCTTATGGCAATAAATTAGTTTTAGATCTTTTTTTTTACACAGACATGCCAGAATTTCAGTGTATCGGTTCCTTTACTTAGCTATTTTTATGTACGATTCCTATGCACACAGATATCTAGTCAATTTTGAAATTAATGGAGCCCAATCCTGTGTTAATGTAAACCTTAACGATTGAATCCGCTATTCGGTAATTTTTTTTATACGCAGAAGTACATAATTTTATAATGATGTCCATTTTTTTAAGTTGTAGATTAATTAAATCTAATTAGTTAAATTGGTTTAATATAATTTTTGGCGTTTACGGCCAGTATGACTTGAAATTACTTATAACCGTCTTATCAACTATTATTTTAATGTTTTTCATTTTTCGATCTGATAGCAATGTTTTTTCTGTCTTCCAATACCTTGAATAGACTCTTAAAGTAATGCAATAATAAGTGGTAAATCTGCGCGATCGCTCGGCGTGGAGCGGAAACGCGTGATTCGCGGCGAGTAGTATATACTTTTAAAATAATGAAAAAAAGTACTTAAAATCTGATGCCATATTATTTGCCACATGAATTTAATTTCGTGATATTGTAACTATCTATTTAATTTATTGTTGTCTATTGAATCTGTACGAACAATGCCAATCTTCAAACGCAACATTGTTTACGTTTTGTAGTTGATATTAATATGCTAGGCTAGTAGTCGCACTTGGGATGTCGCAGTGGCCTTCGATTTGTAATGCCTTGTTTGGAAGCAATTAAACCCCGGCGGAGACGCCTACGACTCACCCGTCTTAGCTTACTTGACTCGTAAGAGAAATACTATCGGTTTCGACATTTAAGTTAGAACGTCGAATGTTCAGTATTGGCCGTTGAAGTAGAAGTGTTTTGAAACTTTTTTATTTATTACCTCATTGCAGAGTGCTGGAAAGGGACAAAACGCAGACTTTTTGTATCTCAATGCCACAAAATTCTTTAGAAATCACCTTTTTATGTAATTGCGTCACTCCAATATCTATTGCAAATACTTTCAGTTAGACATACATTGTATAATACAACGTCTGGGTGTTCACATATATATCATATTGAAAGCTGTTGCAATAGATGTTGATTTATATAATATTTGGTAAATCTTGATTAAAGAAATCTGTGGCGATGGGCGAATAGATCTCAGATTGACAGATATTTCGATTACTAGTGGAGTAAGATGTAACGTGTGCCGGACTGAAGCTAGCCGCGTTTTGCGGCGAGTGCGCGCGCCGGCCGCGAATTGTACAGCGAAACTAACAGCCGGCGGGTACAGTCAGCGTCTTAATTGTTAGTGGCAAATCGTAGTAGAATAATATAGCTAACCCCGTTTTCACATCGACGCTGTGAAACGCGAATTTCGCGCGAAACTGCGAAACGATAAGTTGATTCGCGCGAATTTCGCTTTTTGCGACGTCGTTGTAAAAACGGTAAAGTCCGACCACTGAGAAAATGCTTTTCTGACAGGTTGCAATCAGTGCGTAAAGTCTACTGAATAAAGTTGGTTTTAAATTCTCCGGAAAAACAAGATATTCGAAAATTAGCTTTATTTACTTGATATAGGGAATTGCGACCTGTTTGGGACGCATTCTCCCAGCGGCCGGACTTTATCAATGATATCGTCACAACTAAAAGTATTTAAATTTTTGATCAAATAAAGTTTTATATTGTTGTCATCTAGCTGAATATTTAAGTTGTTCAGATATTTTATATTATTTATAAGCGTATTTTTTGCCCAATTGTTTGTCGGTCTTCATATTATGACTCTGACTGTATGGAAGCACCCGCGCGCACGCACTACGCGCAACTTTGATCCTCCAGATTACGAAGGGCGGGGCAATTCGTGGATAACAGCACACAAGTCCAGAATAAAACACCCGCTAGCGATTAGATAGTCTTAATTTAACTGTAATTATAATTATAAGGTAAAGAATGGTTCTTGTTTTATGATAAGCGAAGAGCAATGATATAAAATAGTTTGTGTAATTATGATAAGAGATGAAATTAAGATGCAAACTATTGGTTGTGATTCTGACACAATTTGTTAAGTTGTTCGTAGATATGTCACACAGAGAATTGTGGAACTTACTGACTCACGATAAGGCCCTTTTTAATTTTTATTTTTTGTTTTTTTGGATATTTTTACTTGTCGTTCTCGTTTGTACATCGCTAACAATAATATTGTACAGAGTACTTTTGGACTTAATTTAAGGCAATAAATGTATTTATTTTATAAATCGTGATGTAAGAATTTATTCTTAATTATTATAAAAAAATATATGATATGCTTGTACAGACATGTTTTATTTCTAAAATACCTCTTAGGTCGAAATAACAGACAGAATAATCGAAAATAAAGTCGCGTACAGCATGGATCGGCTGCAATTTCCAAACTTGCTGTTCTCATCTATTTCTCAAATCCCGATAAGATTTATGTCTGTTGGTAACATAATGAATAATAATAATATATATAGTTAACAATTACTAAGGCTTAATATTTACATACGCTGTCAGGATTTTGACTTGCATCTAATTTGAACGTTAAAACAAGTCATAAAAGTCAGTATTGTACAATTTCGTTTCAATAATTCCATTCCATTTCGTCGCTATGTAAATAGACCCCAAGACCTTGCCTGCTACACTTTGTTTCATGCTAAACGCCCGCTACACTTGACGGGCCTGACGACGACGGCACCGGCGCAGCGATTGTTCATTTATAGTTTTCTCTACGCACATCCTACAGCATCAGTTCGATCAAGGCGAGTCTCAATATTGACCATTTTTATATTTGCATCTCACTCTTATGTAGAGCGTAGGAACGAGATGCCAAGAGAATATTGGAAATAATATTATCAATCTACTTATTTCGGTATCGGATCAATATTGGTGTGATATTGTAGTGATTATATATTTATTGATTTACTACGAAGAGAACTGAACCAACAACACATTTATGGGATTTAACAGCAGGCGCCTGAAGTACGTGCCAGGAGCGCTGCGTTCTGTGCGCTCTGTTAAATAGTATAGAATTGTATGTCACAAAACATAGCAAGCGCCGTTCGACGCAAAAGGAACGCGTGGATCAAAGTTTGAACTGAAAAAATAACGCAAACAGAGCTGCATCCCTCGCTGCGAATCTGCTCGGCGCTGCGCCTGGGGCGCTTGCTATGTGTCGTCCCTCGTCCCTAAGCCCTAAGTGCAGTGGTTCTCAAACTTTTCGTCTACCGCCCAGAAGAGTAACAATTATTTTTCAGCGCCCCCCAATTTTTTTCCTTGAACACATCTTAAAAATCACAACTTTTCTGGGCCCTTTATCGCCCCCTTCTAGGCCACCAGCGCCCACAAGTCCACATATTCATTATCAAGATTTTTACGAAAGCTTTCTTCAGGTTTGTTAAGATAAATCTATTAATTTAAAATTGAAAGGGTTGAGTACCTTAGACTTATAGGTTACTAGAGGCCGGGCGCGGTTTCACCCGCGTGGTTCCCGTTCCCGTGGGAATTTTGGGATCAAAGCTATCCTTTCTCTTAAATTGGACCAGACTGCTCATGGTGTGCCAATTTAATTTAAAATCGGTTAAGTAGTTTATTAGTCCATCGCGGACAAACATCGTGACAGGAGATTTAAATATATTACTAGAGGCCGGGCGCGGTTTCACCCGCGTGGTTCCCGTTCCCGTGGGAATTTTGGGATCAAAGCTATCCTATCTCTTAAGTTGGACCAGACTACTCACGGTGTGCCAATTTAATTTAAAATCGGTTAAGTAGTTTAGGAGTCCATCGCGGACAAACATCGTGACAGGGGATTTATATATATTAAGATATAGATTATGAACTAAAAAGACGAGACGAGATTGACCACCAAGTTGACCAAGTCCCAGAACAGCACCAATGGTTTAAATTTTTTATTAAACCGTGCCATCTAGTGATTAGTAGTAGAACGAAATACCAGTTTTGCTATAGTTACGCCATCTAGCGTTGACAAGCAATAACAAAAAGTACCCATAGACACTTGGGTCTTGAAAAATACTTGTAAAGTTTTTTTTTAGTTCTATGCCCTTTTATTAGTGTTTTAAAAATAATTTGGTTATAATTTTAGGTACATAATAAATATGAGGGATGATTTATATAAAATAAAGACATAAACAAATACATTTCGTTCAAAGAGAGTGAGAAATATTCATTCCGTGATTCAGTATTTGAAATTAAAAAGTATATGAGCTTGTCTATGGAAACACAGAACGGAATCTTGTAAAAGATTAGGCCATTTCATAAAACAAATGTATAGTAACTCGCAGAAAATATCCTCGGGACAGTTGTATTTATTTCAGCTTTGCATTTTATTTTAAATTGAATTGTGAGCTGCATTGTAGGTCCACTGAAAAGGATTCATCTTCGACTCTTGCGGAAGGGTTAGCAGTCTCGATTCTGCAAAAGAAAAGATTTGCATTACAGGAGACGTAAGGTAAACATCGATTTTAATTTTTTTCTCGTAAGAAATGATCAGTCGTTGAAATTAAAATTGAGACGGTTTTATCCGTAAAAGGCAGTGTCTTGAGTGTTTATAAAGTATTTTTAGTGCATCCTTGTACGATATGAAAGTTTGACTTTTGCCACATATTCTTTTGAATGGCAGCTGACGGACGTAGGTACATCTAGCTACGATAGTACGTACATAATATGCAACGTAAACTGATTTATTTATATTTATTGATGTTATTTTAATTGTTATGACGTTGGTGGAGTGGTATTGGTAACTTCCACACACCCATGGAAGTGCTAGAACAAATTGTTTTTTACCCAGTTAAAATGTCAAATTGTGAACTTGTCAAAAGCAGGGTTGAGTCATTGTTGCTAACAATTTATATCTCAAACTCTCAATGAAATAATATTTCTGTTTACCTGTAGATAACACTAGTATTCATAAGTAACCTACAGGTAGCCACATTATGTTCAGAAAGTGATTAATTTAAATCAGTTAATTTCTCAAAGAAGTGAATGTTTTGTGACAAAGGCTTTATCTAAAAGTTTTTTATTGAGTTGGTCTAATCTCCAAAGAAAGAAAGAAAGGACTTGTTAATAAAGTTAACTCAGTCCAGTGTTATTTCCTTTATCAAGTTAATATAACAATTTATTTATTTAGGTAAGTTGGCAGGTATCCTTAAAATTAATTTATAAAATCTTAAAACTGAATACTTGAATGTTTATGGTGTGTATTGCATGTTCTACAGATTTTTTTTTGTGAAATGCACTTAGTTTCTTACTTGTAATGTTCATTATAAGAATCAAGATATTGTTGTGAAGAGTGGACAGTAAATACTCCAGTAAGTGAAACAATATTTGTATATAAGTAAATCAAATATGTTCTTGATAAGAAGTTAGGTATTGTTGTTATACTTTGTCTATCATTATGTTAACTGGGTTACAATGTGATCTGTGTGAATTGTAAACAAATACAATTATTTATAAGAGAAGTAAAGATTGTAAGCTATTATGTAGTAAAACTGAATGCCTGTGTGAGATATGCAATATTTTTAACCTTTGGACATCCGCCGACAGCCCGGGCTGTCAGGGCTGTTGAGCGGACGTCTAAAGGTTAATAGTAGTATTCCCATAGAAGTGGAACATAGTTTCAATGTATTCAGCTAAAACTTTTTAGTATATTTTTTTGTAGTAATTTTCATTATATTATATATATGTATATACATTATGTGTGGGTTGCACCAGGTTTTTTAACATATTACTTTTATGTTTATGGCTTAAAAATGTATGTTACCATGATGGATTTGATAGATTTGATAAGCAAATTACATTTACTTTTTACTAATTCGTAAAATGAATGTTCTGATGCAACCAGTTACAAATCTTTTCAAAGATAGCTTCCTCTTTTTGTGATCATTATGAAGTAACAAAGAGTTGAAGAATGGTGTGAATAGCCTTTTTATTTCCTCAAGAATGCTTGCTATGAAATGTAAAAAGGATTTTTCATATCCAACTTTTAGAGACTAGCGCATTCAGACAAAATATATGTCTTCTTTTAAAGAAACGATAGTATAATTTAGTTTAAAATTGGTCAATCAATGGCAAATCTGTGGCTTGACAGAATGCTGTCATTCTGTCAAGCCCCAGTATATAGAAGATCAAAGCTTAAATTTGGCTCCTTTAACATAATACTTTTGAGTAAATACTTAAAAATAATATAAATATCCAAACAGGGAAGTTGCTACATAATCATAATAGAGTGTGTTAAATTTTATGGTAGTAATTACATGAATGATTTATGGCCTATATAGTTTAGTTAACTTGGTAATTAGGCTCTTATTACTAAGTTCTACCATACCCTTAATACGAGATTGGCAAAGTATTTTGATTATCGAAAATTGTCACCTTGTCTCTTTCATATAAATAGACTGTTTTACCGTCATGTCATGAGCAGTGCATTTAATAGTTTTGAATAGCATTCATATCTGCTTGTACTAAGGGCTCGTACTTACGCCGATGTTCACCAATGTCACTAAATACATTTTATAGCTAAACATAATATTTAAAGTGACATTGTCATTACAGTCATTCATTTGAATTGAAAAGTGACAGACCCATGTTTTAAATATGTTAAGCGAAAAGCATATTTTGTGGCAGTTGATGAAAGTCGCCTTTAATAATGATAGTTTTTGCTACATTTAGGGCCGGTTGCATCACTGATTGAAAAGTTCTGGATAGCTGATTTAAAAGATAATTTGTAATTTTTTCATAATAACAACTGTCAAATGACTATCTATGCTATCTCTATGCTTTGCGTCTATGCTATCCAGAACTTACCTGTTATGGTTAAACCGGTCCTTTACCTCTTAAAAGTAATTGAAGCTAAATATTAATAATTACTATTCTTCCATAAACCTTGGTGTGCTAACTTTTTTTTTAAAAGAATTTATACTTTGCATTGCATATGCTTTTCACTTCTTTGATTCTACTTCAGAAAAAAGTACTTGAGTTTGTGAGTCTATTTTATTATCAGTAATACCAAGAAAAGTGGCTTAGTATATTCCAGAGTATTCTCTAGTTCATTTACTCCACTAGTGAGACTCAATTAAAAAACTAAATGCGAACTTTAATCATGATATCTAATAATTATATATTTTGATAAACTCTGTAAGTAGCTTAGTTTTATACAAGAATAGATGTTGGAATACAATTTAGAAAACTTATAGATAATATCACCCTTATTTATCTCATTACAAAATAACGTCATATCTCTACTTATCACTGTTTAATTCAAAGTTTCCAATTTTATCTGTGGAACTTCATATCTTTGATGTTTTGCAATAATCCCTTAAGCAAAATAAACAGTTGTTTGTATTTTTAATCAGTTTTAAAAGCTGTTTATATTATTGTTTCATAATAATTTATTTGTATATATTTATTTGTATTATTTAGAAATAGCCTTCCGCCCGCGACTTCGTCCGCGTGGAAGTAGTCTTATATGATAAGTAGTATTTATAATGTAATTTCACGTGCGTGGTTCTCTTCCCGTGAAAATATTGGGGTAAAAACTAGCTAATGTAACTCCCTGTATTGATTGCTTAGTTAGAACGCGATGGAAGGACACACAAACACACTTTCTCATTTATGATACTTAAGAGTTAGGATGTATAACATTTAAGTATGTTTAAAAACTATTAAAGATTCTTTTAAATCCCATTTCGTCCCACCATTTGCTGTACTATCTTTCCCTAAAGGTTGACTGGCAGAGTAAAATTCCCGTCTTTTCCTAAAATGATAGTAGGTAGTACGTTCCGGTGGAGAGGGGTCAAAATATGGTGAAGGTAAGCTGGACCAAAGATTTCTCGAAAAATTCTCCTAGCTGTATTGTGGACCGGTGGGATGGGATTGGGGGTAGGTACTCTTATAAAACTCACTCTAAAGCTACAACTGAACGACACAATTGGCATTGATTGGGTGGGTTTAAGATGTTGTCTGGAAACAATAATGACAAGTTGCAAAAAATTATATAGGCGATGCGCCAATATATTTTTTTATTATACCCTGACCATTGATTTGCTTTTACTGCACTGGATAGGTCAGCAGCTGGCACATTCTATGTTTTTCTGTCACTCCCGGTCCAGCATGGGAGATATCAAAAGTCTTCAGCTTTATTATATCTGTTTAATATTAATTTACACATTATTATTTGTATAAGTATATCGTAATGTATATCTATAGGACGATTAAACTTGTCCCCCTTTCGCGGGTGCCTCTGCCTTTCTAAGTTGCATAATAGCCATCACCGATGCTCACTCTTATCAAATAACATTCTCCAAAGCTTCGGTATAGTGTTGATAGGTGTTTAGCCAATGCTCATGTAAGACATTGCCATTATGATGTCACAGCAAAAAATATAGCGATAATTAATTGCAATGAACCGGTTTTGTGACGCAGTTTTTAAGTCCTATCCAACTAAAACAAATTTTGGTGTAGGTCTATTTTAAACCGACTTTCAAAAATATTTTATCAATTTAATTACTATCGATATAGGTACAGGGGTAAGAATGTAAAGTTTAGATCATAATCTTCAGGAGATGATCGCACCGTCGAGACTGTCCACGTTCATTCTGTCTATGCAACGTTATTTTATGTCTACACAAAGCCATTTGTAAGCAATCCTGACATCGCCAAAAAAGCAGCTGTTTCATACAAAGTTTAATTATTTTTTTCTCGTGATTTCAGTTGCTTCGATACTATAAGTTGATAGTAATGATGAGTTCTACTAATGGTTTTCAGGTTTCGAGTAGGTAAACATAAACTAACGTTTGTCATACATTTTTATACATCGTTCATCATAATCTTAACGTAAATCGAATCATATTTTCCTTTAAATTATTAAGTTTTGAGATTATTAACCAAAATGTTTGTTCTAACTTTCTTTTCGAAAGTTGCTTAGTTTGTTCAAGTCAAGGATCACATTATTATGAATATCTTTGCACAAGTTTACTAGTAGAAAATAACATATTTACATTAAAGTGACATCGTGAACTCATTGTTTAATTGTTTCGAGTTTTTTTTATATGATACACAGTAATGTGTACTGTTTAGTTTAGTTTAGTAATAGTCCATCGACTTGAATGTTAATATTTGTTTATGCGAAATGCTATAATTACTTGGAGAATTTAAATTGATCAATTTTGATTCCACTGCTTATTTTATAGTTTCGATCAGATAAAGCAGGAAATTTTTGACCTTAGCCATGAGAAATCTTAACTAATATTATAAGTAAGCATCTAATCGGCTTGATTTTTGGCATTGAGTTAGTTGGAAGGAACAAGGTAACAAAAGCAACTTTTTATCCAGATATTCCCACGGGAACGATAACCTAGTGTTAATATACTTATCGCCGAACAATCTATAGACTGCAATAGTTTGTGAAATTTTCACTGTGCAATAACTATTATTCAGATGTAAAAAAAAAATAGAATATTTAAATAGTTTTTAAATTTTAAGTTATTTGAATAACTTTACATGATAGAAATATACGATAGCATTATCAACAATAATAAGAAATTTGATTTAAATGTTACAAATTATGGGTGGAAATCTATGAAAATTAAAATGCTTAATGTATTTAAAAAATAAGATAATATCTTATTATTAGTTGTTTTATGAATAAAACGATTTCTCCGAGTTTTTATCATGCAATTTATTAACAGATTTAAAATTATGAGTATTTCATGTTTTTTTTTGTTTTCCCGACCTTTGTATAATAAGAATGTGCAATTAAATTGTATGTATAAATCCGATAAAACTTTTATTCAATGTGCGCAACAAAATTTGAGATGTGCTTATTGTATCTTTCTAATAAAAACAATTTATTTTGTCCTCAGGCGTGTAGGACTGTACGGGTTTGCTTTACTGGGAGCCATTGACCCATCGACTGTTTGGGCTAGGATGTCAGTGCTGAACCAGAGCGGGGAAGAGCAGGTCACAAGTGTACTTTATCAGTTTTCATTTACTATGTATACTATTTAGTTTTAGTAAATATGTGAGATATTTGGAATGGATAGGCTAGTTTGGGTTTGCTTTACTGGGATCCATAGACCCATCGACTTTTTGGTCTAGGATGTCAGTGCTGAACCAGAGCAGGTCACAAGTGTCAGTTTTCATTTACTATGTATACTATTTAGTTTTATATGTGTCTACTTTCAATAATAGATTCAATTGTCATGATAAAAGGCATGGCATACAAAGAAGTTACAATCAAAGAAAAAAATATTCTATATTATAAATTAACAAAAATATCTATGCATTCCAAATCATCTCTTTATTTTATTTGTTTGCCTTAAGCAAATTAATGATCCAATAAAATAATAATAATAACAAAGAGATTTGGCTTCTTAATAACAGTATAAAAAACGGGTAATTTCATTGTTTGTCTGTTTGTTTCAGGTGGAATGTCCGCTGTGTATGGAACCCTTGGAGGTGGACGATCTCCACTTCTACCCATGCACATGTGGATACCAAGTGAGTTACGGAACCAAAAATATTGATTTGATCATAAGTTTAGTATAACCATAGCTTAAATATTTTAGAGTCGCGCTAACCGCACGCTACCGTTTCGGCGCTGACGGCCGAAATTAATAATCTCGGTGATCACCGTTCACGCTGATAGCTACGCGTTATTCAACAACGCTTCCTAGAAGTTCATACATTTCGCCTGTCAGCGCCGACGACGGTCAGCGCCACTCTAAAACCAGACTTGTGCACCGTACTCAGAAACGGTATTAATCGATAGTTGTACTCTAAAACGAGTAAAACTCATCGTATCGATCAACTCGGAACTCGAAGCGCGCCCTTGTCTTGATTTTGGCTTGACGTGTTGGCTCGATCGAGTAAAACCGTGTGTGAGTACAGAGCGTTAGTCCGCCCACTCAGTGAATCCATTTCTGTTTAGGAGTATTTGTTAGATATTTTAAATAAAATTCATTTGATTATCCAAGATAGTAAGATATTCGAAAATAAGATTCGATTCGCCCCCCATTCAGCCTCAAAAGACTCAATGGGGAGTCTGGAGGGGGGGGGGGGGGGGGGGAGGGGGGAGGGGGGTACTTGATATACGGACCTGACACAACCTGTCAGTCAGGAATACTTTCTCAGCGACCGAACTTTAGGACTGAGTACTTCAGGATAAACACAAAAGTACCATTAATGATTTTTGAATTTTTGCATTTTTCAATGCTATTTTTATACTTATGATTCACTTGTGGCCGAGTTAATTTTTTCCAATATTTTTCTATTTTTCAAATTTATCATAAGTACAAAAGTTCCAGCTTATATCATATGAGTAATGCGTAGTTAGCTGTAAACATTACAATACACTTTTCTAAAAATATTATCTAAACTCCATATATAAAACCTTTCCACAAAGGTCATTCAACTAAGTTTCAGATTTTATTCTTTGTTTCAATGATAATGATGCATATTAAAAGTGTTATTATGAGGAAAAATATTATTGTAAACGTAAAGTTGCACAAAACATGAAATATTGTGAAATTAATCCACAACAAGACGTGATAATAGCCTGTTTGTGAATTTAGTTTTTTTAATTATGAAATAAATGACTATGAGATTTTGAAAATCGATAATGAATTGGCATGATTTATACCAAATTTTAAATTTGGTTGTTTAGGTTAATTTAAAGTTGTATTCGTACGGAAAAGAGCATGCATTAGTACGGTCAGTCAGAGCCAGTGTATTTTAGCGCATAATATGTCCCCTAATCAATATTTTTAATTCAGCAACAGTTTAAAAAATAAAAGTACAATGTTAGTAGTTAATAATACTAAATAGGTTAGCTGTGAAATGACATAAAAGTATATAATTTTTTAAATTACTGAAAGCTTAGTTCGAGGTTTTTATTTTAATTTCAAACGTTTGCGCGTTTTAGTTTTCATGGCGTTGAAGTACATTGCGACAAGGCTTCTATATTCCAGCCATCTTACGGAGAGAATGTTTGTAAACAAACATTTGAACACTTTATTTCAGTTATCTAGTGCCATATATTAAACTTGGACAATATAAGTAAAATATTAATGAAGTGCTCGTATTTCTAAAACCTGTAATAAAAAAGTACTTTTGAAGTTAAGTATTTTTACCAACATTGTTTAACATGAAGTGTAATTTTTGACAGTTGTGCAGCGGCTTTGCCCGCGTTAATTATAAGCCTTGTTGCACTTACGTTAAGGTCTCTAATGAACTTAGCAAAAAAAGGAAATAAAACCGCCATCTTGTGCTTATGTCATTTTGACAATTACGTCGTAGTCCGTCCTATTGTTTAGTTTTTTTGTCGAAATAGCAAATTTTATTATAGGTATAAGTAAGAAAGACTACGATTAAACACTCATTCCATACTCGATTAATTGAATAGTATATTTTCATTCGAAACTGTAGTTGTTTATATTATTTGCAGATATGTCGTTTCTGTTGGAACCGCATACGGGAGGGCGAGAACGGCCTCTGTCCCGCATGTCGGAAGGCCTATCCCGAGAATCCGGCAGACTTCACACCGCTCAGTCAAGAGCAGGTAAGAAAGCGATTTATAAATCATCTTTAACGTCTCCACTGCTGGGGCAAAATTCCTGAAACTAACTTTCCATCAATATTGGATTATGACTAGTAATCGGATAATCGGATGCATATTTACCTAAACTTAGTTTTTCGCTAGGAAATTATGGAAGCGGCTTCTTATATATTTTTTTATATAAATCCCGGGATACCAAAATTTTTCGATATGTCTCGGAAACGGTGTATCGCACTAAAATAAGCTTTTTTTTTTCTTTACCCATAAACTCCTCTCAGAATCAATTAACATATTAAAAACAAAAGTTCAAAAATAAGTGCTCAAAAATTTTCCAAGTCACGTTTCCGAAAGTCGCTGGCCACATCTTAATTTTTGCACCTACTGTTTACTAAGTAAAAAAACAAAAATGTCGATTAAAACCCGTGACCGTGGCCCCAGAAATACTGTTGAACGAAACATCGGGAAATACAAAAGATATTTTGTCATCGTCATCTCAGCAACATGACACCCACTGCAGGGTATAGGCCTCCCCAAGGATCTCCACGACGATCGGTCCTGCGCTGCCCGCATCCATCATATTACCGCGACCGATCACCACATCGTATCCAAAAAACCCATAAAGCAACCCATGATTTTAAATAAAATATGGTAATCCTTGTTGTTGATTTTCTACCAGGTTGCAGCAATAAAGACGGAGAAAAAGGCTCGCGAGCAGAAACGGCGGAACAAGACGTTGGAGTCGCGGCGAGCGCTGGCGAATGTTCGCGTGGTGCAGAACAACCTAGTGTTTGTCGTGGGTTTGCCTGTTCGGCTCGCCGACCCAGAGGTAATGCAAACGAAATTGACTCTCATTTTGATTAAAATAAAGTCAAAGATACAATAAAGTTTATGTTGCAAAACAACTTAAATATGGTGTTTGTCGTGAGTTTGCCTGTTCGGCTAGCCGACCTAAAGGTAATGGACAATAGAAATTGATTTTTATTGCATTTACAATAAAGTCAAAGTTACAATAGTGTGTTTGTCGTGGGTTTGCCTGTTCGTTTCGCCGACCCATAGGTAAGGGGCAATTGAAATTGACGTTTACAATAAAGTCGCTATTTGCTTGTATATTAATACTTTTTATTAAATAAGCAAATAAAATAGCAAATCGAAAGTGTACTCCAACACTGTATTTTGTACAAAAATATTTGTAGATTTTATCTAGCCCTAAAAGTTCAAGCTAAGGAACTTAATTGTAATTGTAAAAGTAAAGAGATTTTTATTATGCAGTTACAAAGGAATAACTTATTTATAACCCTAGAAAGCGGAAGGCTCGGATTCGAATCCCGACTGAAGAGTCAACCATCTTTTTCTATTCTTTGAAATGTTGATGTCCAATAATTTGAAAGGTATATAACATGTTTATCTTTGTTTTGTTTCAGATCCTAAAACGGCAAGAGTACTTTGGCAAATATGGCAAAATTCACAAAGTAGTTATAAACCAAAGTACTGCATATGCAGGGTCACAAGTAAGTAATTTTATTATTATAATATTTTTTGTTATTATTTTGTTATTATACCAAGTACTTGAGAAAAAATGCAATAAACAGTTTATTGCATTCTTTATCAAGTATTTGGTAAGTTTAGCTTTTGTGGGACTGTTATTATTATTATAATTATTTGTACGCTTTGGTTTTACGGGTCAAAAGTGACCCGGTCCTTTAGGGCGTGCGTGGGGATATGGATCCAACACGTAGAGGCCACCTTTAGCGTCTATTATGCGTGTGTGGTACAACTACTGGATCTAATCTCTGACCACATCAGGTTGATATACTCAAGAGACTATCCTCAGCAACTGCACAGGGGCTATTGCATCTACTGGATAGGGACTAATAGTGGGCTATTGGGTTGGAATTGGATGGATTAGCTTTTGGGTTATAGATAGAGATTGCCGGACCTGCCTTATAGTATTAGTCTCCAGATTGAAAAATTGGCAGGCGGTAACTGGCCAAAGAGTAAATGGGCTATCAAAAAATATAAGTGTTTTATTAGTTAGTTAGGGGCAACATCGGTGTCTTCGGCTTCAGGGTGTCGAGAGGTGTGCACCGCTTTCTACCCACTGTACAAGGGACAGTGTGCCAATTCGCGTCTCATGCATATTTCACCCTGCGAGCGTATAGCTCTTGCGACTCTACCCTGAATCCGATGATGGTCAGCTAGGGGCGAAAGTCCGGGACCTCTTGATATCTTCCATCTTTAGCCTTATCCAATACTTAACATCAGGTATGATGAAGGCTAAGAGATTCCCGGTCGCTCATAAAAAATAAAAAAAACCACTGGCAAACCGAGGGGAGGGCCGCGTCCGACTCTCTGGAGCACTTGGTGTCGCCACTCACCAACAGCTCGCCACAAGCTGCCCTGCGGGCTTATTATTATTATTATGTAGTAAAGTTATATAGCGAAGTAATTTGTTAGTAATTAAAAAGAAATGAATGAGTAAATTGATTGTAAACTTTAGTAAATATGTTGATTTTTTCATTTTAAGTGTAGATTCTTTATTTTCTTATTTTAGCGTATCCACGTGAGTTAACATTTACTTAAAAACTTTATCGTCGAATCAGGAATTGAGAATTTCAAGTTGAGAACATCTGAAACGCAACTCGAAGCGAAATCCTAATCCTAACTAATATTATAAATGCGAAAGTGAGTTTGTTTGTCCTTTCTTCACTTCACGCCGTATCTAAATCTAAGCAACCAATCGACTTGATTTTTGGCATAGAGTTAGTTGAAAGGACAGAGAGTAACTTAGGCTACTTTTTATCCCTATATTCCCACGGGAACGGGAACCACGCATGTGAAACCGCGGGCGGAGCTAGTGTTCATATAAAACCACGAGTGAGTTAATTCTCATCTTGAAATTGTCAATTCAGAAACTGATTTTTAGTCAACCAAAATGACTTACAAAGTGATCACTCGGCTTTTCGTTTCGTTCGGCAAGAAAGACAAATATTGTCATATACACACAAATATTCTTCTTGTGCAGGAATCGAACCCCTCTTCAGTCACTAACTCTTAGCAAAAGGCTGAAATTCCTTATTTCTAAGATATTCTTTAAAGGCGTACGCAACCGTCACGTCGGTGCGTATTTACGAAACTGGGCTGCGCGTAAATCCTCTACTCTACTTCCAAGAACTTAGTGCGCGACCGCGTTCAACGCGACTTTAGAATTTAGGGTCGATTTCACCACCGACTGATAACTACTGGATAGCTTATCTGGCAGATTATCTTACAGTTACTCTTGTAATATGAAAAATATTGTCCAGAACTTATTTGTCGGTGGTGAAACCGGTCCTTAGTGTTTGTAATATGAACGTACGATCAGTCCGGACGCACTCCGCGCGATCCAGGGCGTGAACAAAATAATATCTTCACACTTTTAGAGTTACTTATGAACGTGATGTAGTGTAAAATTACACTCGGCTTAAAACTGAAGCTGTATTTTCTTTATTAGCGATTAAAAGTGACCAACTGAGATTTATACCAAGTGTAACTTTACTCCACGTTTAAGGGGATTTAAGTTTTCCATATGCGTGACAGTCCACACTCCCCCAGGGTCCGTCGGCATCCGCGTACGTGACATACGTATCGCCGGCGGACGCACTCCGCGCGATCCAGGGCGTGAACAACGTGACGCTCGACGGGAGAGTTCTGAAGGGCTCGTTAGGGACCACCAAGTACTGCGCCAACTTCATGAAGAACCAGCCCTGCCCCAAGCCCGACTGCATGTATCTGCACGAGCTAGGTATGTTACGAGATTGTTTTGTCATAAAATCTATCTATTTTAGCCTCCAGTGAAATCTATTTAAAACAGTCACTGCTTCAATACCAAACCGTGAACACTGGCCGCCTCAACCGTATGAAATACGGCTAGCCTGAGTTGTAAAAAATTTGATAATTAGATAAACTCACCTATTTAGTTACCTGTAAGGCTTCAGTGAACATCTGCTAAGAATATGTTAGATGTACAGTTTTGCTCTCATAACGCCACCAATTTCACATTTTCCATAAATGTCTAAGCCTTTCCTCCCTTTATAATAAAGTAAAAATAGCGAGACTAAAATAAAACAACAACAAAACAATCTTGCAGGCGAAAACCATACAAGAAATACAAACGTAAACAAAACAAACTTTATTAAAGTGTCATGTTGACTTGACAACGTCACAGTGTATTTTTTTAATTAATTTGCCAAGGTATGTCCGCCAGAACTCCTTCGTACTGGACTTAAGCTCTTTTAGAATGAGTAATTTTCAAATTAATTTTATGATTACTTAAAATAAAAAAAATGCAAAAGGAAAAATATGTGTCTCCTATTTTTAAATGTAATTTCTAAATAAAAAATAAAAACGTAGGACAAATTTAATGAAATGTTGTCAATTCCGAACTCAACGGCTTACGTCTTAAAGTTCAAAGTCGATTGAAGAAATTTTTTGACAGTCTAAGCCGTATCTGCTGTTGACCGTACTTAAGTTTACTTCTAAACTACCTTTGTCATTAAAAGCCATAATGACTGTATCATTCATGCTTCGACTGTTTTACCTATATACCTATAAGCAGCTATTCGAAACATTTCTTACTTACACGAAATCTTAATAATCGCAGCGCATTCTGTGGTTTCCGATGTAAAATCTACACCTTAAACTTTTGTATAGGAAACCCGACCTTAATTCGAAATTCATAAGGTCGATATCCCCTCGCAGGTGATCCTAAAGCGTCGTTCACCAAGGAGGAAATGCACGCGGGCCTGCACCAGGTGTACGAGCGGAAGTTGCACAATCAGCTGCTGCAGGCGCAGCGGGATAAACCCGACGAGAAGCAAGCCTCAGGTATTATTGACTGACTTTACTTAATTTGAACTTTACTGTGAGATTCAAACCAACTTATACCCTACCTGACTCAAGGCACAACTACTATTGGTTGTGCCGTAAGTAGTTTTGATTCCCTTCTACACAACTGATTGGTCCGTTGATAAAAAGTATTAATGAACCTATGGCAAACTGACGAATACTCGAATCCCTACGACTCAAACAGTTGGAGATAGTAGCTGTGGATCCTGGTTGTGTCGTTGGTACTGTGGTGGTAGGAGCTGTTTTAAATTAAAAGATACTAGCAACTCCTGTTAAATTGTTCTGTATTTTCTACTACACGACCGTCTTCTATTCTAAAGGAAAGACGATTGTATTCTTTATTGGAAAAACTTATATCCAGTTCCTTATTATTGAAAGAGTCCAATGCAACACCGAGTTTGCATTGCGATGCTAGTACATTACAGTAACTCAGTTAAAGGGAATCAAAGTAAACAGAAGCAACCAGAAGGAACTTTACAATGTGTTGAAGGAAATTGAAACGTTCATACAGTAGTTAAGTTCCTTATTTGAATGCAATTTACGCGAAGAGACGAGCGGTTTTCGCGTAGTCCAAGCGGGTTCCAAGCTCGAATAAGCGGGCTACAGACTTTCAGTTTAAATTGTGCGATTTAACTGTACATTCGGACTGTGCAAATAAATTTTTAGGTGTGTAGAATAAGCTGTTGAACTGATTCACTAAGATCTAATAAAAAAATGATAATCTTTACTGATATAACTGTACAGTAAAAACTGTCAGTTTGTAGTCGAAAACTGCGCAGTTTCGTCAGTTTAGTCACAGCGAGCGTTACCCCTCCGCCCGCTTAGGCGTTTCGGGAAGCCATGATAATTAAAACTGAACCCTTTTATATTCTTCAGGTAACCCTAGTACGAATGCAGAAAAAGGCAGTTCTAAAGATGGTAAGTTGCAGATCTTTTGAGAACTACATATTACTGTATATTATTCCTTAAGATTTTGACATAAAGTTGTGTTTTCAGGTAATCAATCGAACTTTATTCCGACAACAGTGGTCACATCGTCACATATAAACGTAGTCAATTCATCTAAGTGAGTATTGGTTTATTATTTTATAATTTTAGTTTTGTCACAATATAAAAGAATTTCTAACTAAATTATATTTTTGTGAAGTGCAGAAGTGTTTACGTTTTTTTGGTGTTGAATATTAAAATTACATTTTATACGTACATCTTATGTTTTGGCGCGAACTGTTCATTGAAATAAAACAACTTTTACGGATATCAAACGCGCTATATTTCACGAACTAAGTTTAAAAATAAAACAAACCCCTAAAAAACCTAAAAATACGGATAATTACAACTTAGTTCGTGAAATATAGCGCGTTTCATAACCGTAAAAGTTGTTTTATTTCAATTACATTTTATTTTAACAATAAAATTCGTAGGATATCGAGTTATTTTTGGTTACGTTTATTACCAACCGCTGTTATTTTAGACTGATTAACACAAATATATAGCCAACAAAGTTTCATTAAGCTAGTATCTCTCTCTGAATTCGGCCCGAGTTTGCTAGATCCGGATTTTCATGGATTCGGATCGGAAGTAGTTTGACCGCTCTTATTCTGGTTATTTGGTTAGAAATCCTTTACGAAGGATAGGTTTTTGAAATCGGCTATAAACTTAGGCATTGTAGATAAACAAAAAATAATGCAGATCCTTAGCAAATATTGCGACTATGAGTATTTTCTTGTCGCTTGAAACATTAACGATTTTTTTCTGAATTGTTCTAGATCTAAGAAAGATACTCTAAGCAATAGTGTGGGCAGTAGCAGCAGCAGTGGTAGCGGCAAGGAAGCGTGGCCCAGCCTCGGGTCATCTCCCCCCGCCGACAGCCCCGCCCGCCAACCACAAAGCCCCAAACCAGGTCATACATATACACACAACACTCATACAAATACTTGATACATAAAAACAATATTATATAGGAAAAAGATCTTGTCTTTTTTAACACTCGAAAGCCGCCCGCACCTAAAGCCAGGTCATACACAACCCATACAACACATACCCACAACCCATACGACATTCATTATAATACAACGCATACACAATCCATACACAACCTACATATAATGACTTTAAGCAATAGTGAGGGTAGCAGCAGCAACAGTGAAAGCAACAAAGAAGCGTGGCCCAGCCTCGGGTTGATAGCCTCCCGCTGATAGTCCCGCCTGCCAACCAGGTCATACACAAACACACAACACTCATACAAATATTTTATACATACACATCATACATACACTCACGCCATAAATCCTTTGCGGAGGTGGAAGAGAATCAAAGGTACAGATTGAAAATAAAAAAGAATTACAAAACATCACTATCATGGCCACACCTCCACATATACATATTTAAGATTACTTCAATGTAATTTTTTATCAACGACGCGAAGACGATATAATATGCGTTTCGGGTGAGAGGTTGTTTGATTGTTTGTGCAATGCAATGTTTCCATTTATTCCCAAAACTACTAGTCCAATTTTGAGGCGGTTTCAGTGATGGGTTCGGGTTTGATTGGTGCATGTTCTTAGATAGGTGTTACGGTGACAACTCACCAGGGGGCGCTGCAGTAAACATTTGTTTTGCGAACCAATGTTACCATTTATCTCCAAAACTACTAGTCCGATTTTGGTGCGGTTTTCAGTAATGGGTTTAAGATTGATTGGTGAATGTTCTTAGATGAGTGTTACGGTGACAACTCACCAGGGGGCGCATCAGTACACATTTCTTTGAGCAAAACTAAAACTACAAATCCGATTTTTGAGTATGTAACACGCAAAATTGGAATTATGTCTTTGAATTTGAAGACACAAAATAATTTACAGTAATATTGATTTATCGAAGCATTTAACAAAGTTCAAAATGTCGAAACATTAAAAAGAAAAGTTGTTTTAAAACATACTTTAAGAGTGATGGATAAGGTTGAATTTATGAAATTTTGATATCTTTAACACGTACAGTCACCTGCAATAACATAGAAACACTAAGCAACCTTGTCATATTACAATATTGCATGACATTTGTGAATATAGAGAGCTTTGTTTTCGTGAGCGTCAATACGATTAGGTTGTATAGTGTATACTTATCATTGCTCGTGACTGTACTTATCCGGTTTTTCACATAGTTTTGACTCAATTTGTAATGTGTTTGTTTCCAATAATAAAATTTTTGTTACAGTTAAATCACAAGAAAATGGCACATCAGAATCTTCAAGTCCCACACTCGTACAACAGCAATCACAGACAAAAAGCAAAGAGCACACAGACACAAAAACGAACAGGAGCAACAAAGAAAACGGCACAAACGGACAGTCAAAGAAGAGCAAAAGCGATAAAAAGAAAATTAGCAATAGTATTAATGACCACGAAGATACGGATAGCAAACAATACAACTGCGCGCAGTCTCAGTCAGTGTTCGAAACGGAACAGAACTTCCTCACAAACGATTTAGACGAGTTAGAATCAGAGAGACACAGCCTATTAGAGAACCACGACTTATTAGACAATAGCGATCACAGTCTACTAGAAGATGACAACACACACAATCTCCTAAACGACGCAAATAACGAAGTCATGATGATGCAAAGGCATAGAGAAATGCTCGCTGGTCTCGTGGATAACAACCACGTAATGCCTCACATGAAGAACTCTTTAGTCAATGGTTACGGTTTGTTGGATAGGGATATGAGCTATATAGGTAACGATAGGCCGCTTAGTCAAATTAGCCAAGGTCTGATGGACCAGAAGGAACTGTTGTTGAGAGAACGCAGCCGCAGCGAAATGATGATGAGACAGAACGAGTTGTTGGCCAGACAGCACAACGTGGTCGTTGACCCGAAACACTATATGCCCATTTCTAGTATAGGACTCGAGTCTGCTAGTGAATTATTAGGTAAGATATATTTTCTTGCCAAAGTAGTTGTTAAGTATTGTTCTTTTTGTAAAGTAGTAGCGTAATAATAGCCTTGATTCGCAAGACAACATTTTTGTCTGTGAGATAGTCTTAAGTAGTACTTCTTTAATAGGTGAAAAGCAAATTAATTATCAATTATCTTTTAATCTCGTCGAATCATAACATAATGAAATTTAAAATTGAAGTTAATTTAATTGCCTTTTACTACTTTTTTCTTAACCATCGTTATTTCCGATAGATTTGAGTCAATATTTGTTTGTTTCTTAACAATGTCTCGAAACGAAATTTCTAGCATATTCTTCGCTCCTGGTTTTTTTCACCATATTATTTAGGATATGGTTCAAAACAGAAATGTTCGTTATTCCTTCAAAAGTTGCCCTTTAGCTTAGTTATGTTCTCGGTTTTCAAATTTGTTTTTTACCAAACTTCTTAGGACAATCGTCAATATAGAACTCGAGCGTTATTTGTACCAAAATGTTCCAGGTGCTAATTATCATTCAAATCCCAATATGCTTCCACCGTTCGGTATGCGCGTAGACAATTCGATGGGCAGCTCGATGGGCAACATGTCCAGGCCGAGTTTGCCCACCGGCATGGCCGCGCCAATGGGCTTCATGGCTCTTTCAATCTAGGGACATTAAATTAGTGTATTAAAACTTTATTACATAAAAACTAGAACATTTTTCTCTAACCTAACTTATTAACACCAATTGCAGGTGCTAATTATCATCCAAATCCCAATATGCTTCCACCGTTCGGTATGCGCGTAGACAATTCGATGGGCAGCTCGATGGGCAACATGTCCGGGCCGAGTTTGCCCGCCGGCATGGCCGCGCCCATGGGCTTCATGATGCACAACCAGATGATGCAGCCGGGGATGGTCAATGGATTCGATGCCCCGCAGAATACGGTAAGATAATTTGCGAGTTATTAGCCATATAATTTTATTTATTAGTGTATTTATTTCAAGTGAACTTATGCTTATGAATGACCTATTTATATAAAAATATTTGAATATCATAAACTATGAACTGTAATATCCCGGCTACACGCACCGTCTTACCTGTAACTACTTGACATAAAGCAATCGCTGTCGCGTTGCTATTGCAATGATAGGTAATAGCCCCGCCGGTTTGTGCAGGCATGCTTTCAGGTAAGACGGACATTAGATAGGTAATTCAAGCACAAAAGAAGTTGAAAGTAAAAAGCAATAAAGTCTAAACAATCAAAACTTATGATAAAATTTAAATAGAAAAATATTGGAAAAAATCAACTCGGTCACAAGTGAATTCTGAGATGGGATTCGAACACACGACTTTTGGAAATCCTGTCCACTGCTGTAACCACTGAGATACCTAGACTTGCGGACCATCGTCGAAATTACAATTAATATTAATTTCGGTCGTAAGTTCCTCAGTGTTTGAGGATTCCGGGAGAGGTATGATGACGGTTCAGAGTTAACAACAGGGATGTTGTTCATAAAAAAGTACTTTGGTTGGTTGTATCGATCTGTCAAAATCCTGAATTAAAATAAACACGAAGGAGTTCTTATGTGGTTCGTGGAAAAATAATATTATTTGGATAAATTAGGCTCGATCGCTTTTGGCGATTCGTCGGCCCTAAAGAAGCGTCAAATACTTTACTTTTTCGTTTCGATACTTTTTTCTCTTCGTTCGGTTTAGTGGTCTACCTGTTTTTTATTACCTATTTATATGACAAATCGAAAGTACTTAGGACCGGAAACGAGTTACGACAGTAACACATACACAAAGAAAATAAACTAATCTCCTATATGAGCATTAAAGTCTTAATTTTGTCTGGATTTTAAGTAAATTCATGACGTAAAATATTGTATTATACTAAAACCTGTAAACATTTCGCATTCAGAATGAGGGCCGCTACCTAGCAGAAAACATGGACAAGTTCTTCACGGACTTCCACAAGGCGCAGCAGCTGCGGTTGTTGACGCGTGGCGACGATCGCCGTGATTCTCGTCCGCACCCACACAACATGCTCAGCGCCGAGCGGCTCGAGATGGAACATAAGCAAAGGCAAGATCGCGATTCACAAAAAGACAACGGGTTGCACTCCGGGAGTGCCGGCAGAAGTGAAAACCGCTTAAACGGAACAGCAGGAGCAGGCATACATTTTCGTCGCGCGGTAGAAAGTGAGGGGGATATTACTTCCTCTCCTACGCCGCGTCGGCGGTCTACTCTCCCTCCGGCTTACGAATTTTCGATCAGGTCACGTGTCCTGACGCGACTTTAACATTTTTTACCCATCCTAAAAATTTAAAACTCTGCTGTTTACAACGCCGCTAAAGAAGTTTTCAGTTTAAAAATTAAGTAAATCAAGGACTTACTTAAATTATTGACTTGTGTGTCAATTTTCGTCAAAATCGGTTGAAAATTGGACCCGATAGATGGACAAAGGTTTTTTTTTCCAATCTCAAAACTGAGAATCTCCGCACGCTTCGATCGCTCAGTCAATTAGGACTTCCACAAGGCGCAGCAGCTTCCGTTGTTGACGCACAAAATGCTCGCCGCTGAGCTGCTCGAGATGGAAACACGCAGAGATAAGACCTCGCGATCGACAAAAAAATTAAGTAAATCAAGGTACATGTTTGCCAATTTTCGTCGAGATGAAAAAATGCGACCTGTAGGCGAGAATTGACTGACTGCCCTAATATAGATTTAGGTCAATGGTTTCCATTAGAAATATAAAAATAAACAAGTGCTATCGAACTGAATAATTTATCTCCGGATCGAACCATGCGTGTAATCCACTGTCCATACAAAACTACGCCACTAGTCCATACAACGTTACCTAAACCCCTTTCAATGTGCCAAAATTCATCTGAATCGGCCCAGCCTTTCTTTAGTTATAAATAGTGTATGTAATTAACCAGACTTTGCTTTATTCATCTACGTGGTGGTATTACAAAAGAAAAGTGTCTATTGTCCTAGCAATTTTAACATTTTTCTCTCCATAAGAACTTTCCTTGTACCTAACGAAATTTGGTCAAATTGTTCTCCTGTTTTGCACTTAGTAATATGTTGCCATTCGGCTATTCATTTTTATTTGTATACATGTTTTTCTCTCGTAAATGCAAAATTATCATTAATAACGTTTCTATTCCAGAATGAACAACCTCCGTAGCGAAGGCCCTGGCGGCCGCGCGGCCGGCGATGGTGACGATGATCTAGACTTTGATCCGTTTAAAGAAACACAGAAGGCGCTCGCTGAAATGATGGAGTCCGAGATGATGCAAAATAATATATCCAGCGGGTGAGTCATATCATTACATAAATAAAAAATCTTATTTGTCGCACAACAATGATCCATCCATCCATATAAATATGGAAGACAAAGAAGTAATCTAGTTCGATTTGAGATCTCAAACGTATATACTGATACCTCACAGGCTTGGCGTGGCTCGTGTGCAGATGTAAATTTAGCGCATTGCGAGGCTGCCTCTCAACTAATGCTTAAACGAATAGCCTCGTGATGTCGATACACGCCCGTGGCGAAGGGTCCGTACAAGCCTATTCCCATCAGAGTTCCTTTTAGAAATTCCTCTACATCAATCCACCATACAGCTAGGCGATTGCGTAAAGTCAATCTTATTTGACAGTTCATATTGTATCATAATATATGAAACCACCACCAAAACAGTACCGACGGAAGACCAGCGCTGGCCAAAAAGCCAAGCATTATGCTGAGTCGGTACCGTTTTGAGACGAACTGTGCTTTTTTTTGTGCTACTTTGATGTGTCTTATTGTCGTGTTTGTCTCAAATAAATATATTTTTCTTTCTTTCTATATATCATTCCATACAAATTGCAGCCGATTTAATACGATATGAACTATCAAATGAATTGCATTACCTTACACAATCGCACACCAGATCAAAATAATTATTGAATAAAAAAAACCGGATTTAATCGCGCGTTTATTTTAGTATGCTGCAAACATTTTTCGTTTCCATGGTTGTTATTCTTTGATTTGTGGATTTTTTTAGTCTGGCTTATTTTCGCCATATTTCGGTGACCCCTCGCTACTGGATGACACGCCTTTAAAGTGACTGTCGCACTATTTGCAGCGACAGCATGGAGCTGGTGCGGCGGTCGCGCCTGGCCCCGCCCGGCTTCAGCCACCCCGCGCCCGCGCTCAACGCTCACCATCAAGGAGGTAGGTCGATTCACAACCTTGGACTAACAAAACAACTTTTGAGAAGTATTTAGTGCGGTTTACGAGGGCGGGTCAATAAGTCCGTGACTTTTTGAATTTCTGACCTCTTTACTGAAAAAGCAACACTACTCCTGTCAACAGGCATCTGTCAGTTGACTCCTATCAAAATTTGAACTTGCTGCGTCAGTTAGTTTATGTTGACAGCTATCTTTATCAGACTACCCAGTAATTTGAGAAAAAAATTTGAGGTTTGGCGTTGTTTAATCGCAATATGGAGGAGTTTTTGCGCCGTTTTGTAACCGTGGACGAAACATGGATCCATCACAACACACCAGAGACCAAACAACAGTCAAAACAGTGGGTTTCTAAGGGTGAATCGGCGCCAAAGAAGGCCAAGGTGGGTTTGTCAGCCAATAAAGTTATGGCGACTGTTTTTTGGGATGCACGTGGTATAATCCACATTGACTACCTTCAAACGGGAAGAACAATCAATGGGGAATATTATGCCAACTTATTGGACCGCTTCAATGATGATTTGAAAAAAAACCGACCTCATTTGGTCAAGAAAAAAGTTCTTTTCCACCAAGACAATGCAAGGGTGCACACATGTGCAGTTTGTGCAGTTGCCATAGCAAAAATCCATAAATTGGGCTATGAATTGCTTCCTCATCCACCCTATTCTCCAGATTTGGCTCCGAGTGACTACTTCTTGTTCCCAAACCTAAAGAAATGGCTTGGTGGAAAAAGATTTGACTCCAATGATGAAGTCATCTCGCAAACAAAGGCCTATTTTGAGGACCTCGACAAATCATATTTTTTGGAAGGGATAAAAAAATTGGAGAAGCGTTCGACATAGTGTATAAAGCTCAAGGGAGACTACGTTAAAAAATAAAATGATTTATTTATCAAAAAATCTATGTTTTATTCCAAAAGTCACGGACTTATTGACCCGCCGTCGTATTTACCCGAAATATATATTTGGTACTATAATTTTTCAGTTTATTTGCGGTTTTTTGGTTTCCCGACGTTTCGGCACCTTTTCGGTTGCCGTGGTCACGGGTTGACTAAAAGCACTCCGCGAAAGTTGTTTTATTTCAATTATGAGTGTGCGAAGAAACTTAAGATGTGCTTACCTAAAAGTTCTGAGTAGCTTACTTTGAAGCATTTGACATATTTTTCACTAGCGGCTGCACGCAGTTTTACCCGCGTCGTTCCCGTTCCCGTGGGAATATCGGGATAAAAAGTATACTATGTTCATGACCACGCTATCTACTACCTGTGTACCAAATTTCATCCAAATGCGGTTAGTAGCTACGGAGTCTATTCAATGCAAACAAAAAAACAATCAAATTTTTCCTCTTTATATTATTAGTATAGATATCACAACTGTCAAATCATCTAACAAGCTACTCGGAACTTACTATTAGATTATGGAATAGACCCTTATACTCAGTGGCGGCGCGTCAGGGGGTTAAGGGGGCCCGCAGTTGAACGACCCCCCAAGGGCGTCACATACAGTGGTGGTCACATAATTAACGACACTAGCCGATTTTCATACAATCGAGCTAACTTTGGAGCCTTGGTTCTCTGCCAAGAATTGACCGAGCTGTGATCTGATAATGGCCATCCTTGGTGTGAATGGAGAAGACCCAGATTGCTATATGCACCCATCTGATCAACATTCTCAAAGATGTAAAGATTTGACTTCGCAGTTTCAAATACGTCTACGTTTTTTTTATACATATCCACACATCTCTTAAAATGTTGATCAAATCAGTTGGGTGTGTAAAGCAATCTGGACCTCCTTTATTCACTCCCTGAATAGCCATTATCAGATCACAGGTCGGCCAAGTCTTGGCAGAGAACCAAGGTTCCAAATTTACCTCGATTGTATGAAAATAGACCAGTGTAGTTAATTATGTGATCACCACTGTATAAAGGTTTACCCCTAGATATCTTATTTTGATAGATTTAGTTCTTCGTATGGGTTTGATTAGCAGGGGGTTCTGTTTGTAGTAAAACCAGCACTGCTACTGCCCATTTATAGTAAAGTTCTGTGATGTGAATTAGATGCAAAAGTGTCGTTCTGTTATAATCTCTAGAATCACTGCTTGACCTGCCGTAAAGTCAAACCTCCCGATGGTCTGCGGGGCAGGTGATCGAGGAGTTTACAGCAGGCCAAATAAAATTTTAATAAGCTTAATTGACGCAATACTAATTTATTGCGTAAATAAGTAAAACAAACATACGAGAATCTGGAAAGATGTAATTTTTGCATTTTTGCATTTTGCAAAATTTGGTCCTTCGACCCGTATCGTACGACAAATTATTAAGCGATACCTATCTCGTTAATATCACGAATTGACTATCCTCATGTTCCGATTTAAGGTTGACTTCTATCTCATTCGTTCGCAGGCTACAGCTCGAACAACGCGATGTTCTCAGACTGGACCCAAATGGACCCCGCTATCATGTCCACGTCGGTTCAGAACTTCAAAAGTCCCACTCCCGGCCCCTTGGCCCCGTCCACCGCGGCCCAGCTCAGCCAGCAGCAGCAGGAGCTGTTCGCGCGGTTCCACCAGCTCGGCGTGGGGCCGGCGCCCAACGGCGGCGTCGGCGTCAACAAGCTGCAGCTGGGGCTGGGCTGGCCGCAGCCGCAGAAGCTGTCGTGGGGCTCGTACGGCGGCGTGGCGCTGCCGCCGGGCTTCGCCCCCGCCAAGCCGCCGCAGCACCCGGCCGAGTGTATCGACGCCAAGTAAAACAGTGCAATCTACGACCACAGCGGATATTATATTTTCTATTTCACGATAATTGTTTCTTTCCGTTGGTGATGTGATCGGTAAATCTTTGTATTGAGAGGAGCATATTTTAAACGAGAGAAATATGATAACGAGGAATTTGTAAAATAAATTAACATATTTGTTTTATTTAAAAAAATACAGTTTTATTATTTTCTTTTTGTTCTCTCACTTTCGGCTCGGTTCCGGCTCGTTCGCGCACTGTTCTCATATTTCTTGCAGTGATTCTTTCTACACTTTAGTTCTTTCCTTCGCGACGCATAATATATGTATATTCGTTATATATTTACTAGAATCATATCCCTGTTACGACAGATTATATTTTCTATATTAAAATGAAATGCCAATAAATCGCTGTTCCATTTGTACCTTATTGAGCCATTAACCATGAAAAGATCATTAAAATTAAAGGAGGAAGTATACACATTCTTTTAATGATTGCACCTTCACTGACGAGTTATCCTTTCGAAGTCTCAATTCTTTAAAATATGTAATTATTTGAATTGAAATACGTACTACTTTGCCTTGCACTTCTCATTAACAGTTCATGGAACCAAATCATTTATTATTTTGTTTTGTAGGATCTGTTGTTGATAAAATAAGAATCACAGAATCCATGAATGGATTACACACAGGCCCAAATAGAGGTTTATTTTGCAGAATTAACTAGTTAACATTAAAAGGAAAAAATACACGAATGATCCACTGATTACATTCACTTTTAAACTTTCGCGTAGCATTATATTGAAAATTGAAACGGGTATTAAACGATCTACTGATTATTGGCGAAAATTATAAGCCTGCTGTCTATTGACGCGGAGCGAGGAAGTAATGCGGAGCGGAGTTGCGAATTGTGCCTGTCCATTGTCGTGAGTTTACGCGACGAGTAATTTGAGCGGCGGTAGTGGCTTCTACACGTTTCCTCGCTCCGCTTCATCGCTTTGCTTCTAAATCGGTTTTGTATAAATCTTTAAACTATAGTCTCAGATAATTTGGTCGCTTGTGGTTGGCTGAACATCTTCAGCTGCAGTGTCATCACACTGCAGACTCGTGGTCACACCAGCTTGTCACACTGGCGTGGTGACTAACATGAATTAGTTTTACTCGTGGTGACACTGAGTGATGTGGTCAATAGTAAGCTGTTAAAATATAGGACACATGGTCACGCTATTAGTGTGGGGAATTGAATATGTACAATCGGGTAACTTAGTTCGTCCAGTAGTTTTTTTGGGATAATTTTTTTTTGGAAGTGATAATAATAATAAGGTTAAAAACATAATTATTATTTAAATGAAATACCTAATTTTCTATTATTTAAGTATTAGCTGAAAGTTTCGCATAACCAACCAGGAGTTTTTATACCTATTTAGAAAGTTCCTGCCTATAAAAAACTCAATACATCTTAAATAACTTCAGGTTAGCTATGCGACCCTGGTACTTCCAGCTAACAATATTTTTGTAGAGAAGGACATTTCTTGCGTAGTGGGTCTACGGGGTAGAAAAACTACCCTTGGACCCACCAGGGGGACAAACCAATGGGACCACGGGTAATAAAGGAAAGTATATTCATGTCGCATCTTTCGAGCAGAGTACATAGACATCACTATAACTAATTCAGTCAAGTGTGATCCTTTGCACTGTAGTGCGACCACGAGTAAAATAAATTCCTGATAGTCACACCAGTGTAGTGGGACAATCTGGTGAGACCACGAGTCTGTCGGGGAAGATGAGACGCATTGCCACTGCGCCTTATCTTCAGCCAATCACTAGCGATATCATGAGCCAGGGAATTCTTTCAGTACTAGCTCCTTTTGGTAAATCCCTGACCAATGAAGCGAAGCGAAGCTTTTATGGAATCTGATTTAGATTATTAACAAATATGATAAGGAAAGGACGGCATACTCCATCATTTCAGCCAGCGAGATAAGTATAGAAGATACACATAAGACTGGGAAAGAAGTAAGTACGATGGATACATAAATCAGTTACAGAATTTAGTCAGGCGGATACATCTTATTAGTCTGGCTGGACTGGGGATACATGCTTTAATCAGGTCAGGCATTTAGTCTATCGAAAACTTAATATATACATAGTGCCGCATCACGTATAAGACTGCCCTCGAGGCCCCACATATTGCCTGCAGCAAGTTAGACAAGGGTTAATAAAAATTTAAGACTAGAACCACTTTGAACCTTAGTGCTATGTTAATAAGGATTAAATGAAAAAGGTAACCGGTCCACTATATCACTGCTACGGGGTATATATTTGGTTACGATTTTTCATCCATAAAGTCGCATGTGCGCCGGCGCCTTCGTGCCACACGTAATAGGCGTTTGCCCCCGGGCTCCAGCTCGAGCCGCAGTGGCGATGCGCCGCGCCCTGCCACACTACAAGTTGGAAGAGTAAATAAAAAGTTTACATTATGCTATAAATTAAGGTATGTATTTGGTCACGATTTCCCATCGATATAGCCCCTGGGGTCAGGCCCATCCCACGGTACTATTTGCCCATTGTGCCACACGTATAGGCCTCCGCCTCCAGGCTCCAGCGCCAGCCGCAGCGGATGCACGGCGCCCTGCTCCGGAGTTACGGAGCCGCCGCCACGAGTCATGTCGGACTTAACGTAGCCAGGGTGCACGCAGTTTACTTGTATACCTGAAAAATATCAGTATTATACTTACTACTATAGGGACACATGTAATAAATATTGTAGGTGTGTCTTATATATAATAATAAGTAATAATTGCCCCTGACTAACTAATAAAACACTACCTTATGACTTCGTCCCTCGGGAAGGGCCAGAAGCCTTTCATCGGAAGCGACCGTAGCCCCAAAGCCTAGCTTATTTTATACGTGGCTTTCTATATATTAATGCACCGTGGCTAAACAGAGCGGGGTTTTCTATGCGGTATTGCCTAACCGCTACATCCCATTTGTATATGGCTCTGAATACGGTATTGCCTTGCGGTTACGACGATGTGAGAGAAGATTATTTTGAGACGAGCGTACATTTATTTATTTATTTATTATTATTTATTACATGTGTGCTTGAAAGGAAGGAAGAAGCAAACTTTGAATTGCAGTAAACATAACAATGAAAATAAAACGATACCTAAGTCCGAAACCTTTACCAAGAAGCCAAATATTAATTTAAATATCTACTTCAGTGTAGTCTAACTTGACTAATTTAATGTTCAATGTTTGCAGTGGAAATAAAAGTCTATCTATATACGAAAAAATCCAAAAGTCCGCGGAATGAGGGAGTCGGTTAAAGTTACACGCCAAATATTTTAGAATTCTTTACTACCACAAATACATTTCTGAAAATTGCTCATACAAATTGATTATTGATTAAAAAAAATATTATTTGTGTAGAAATTCAGACTTCTCCTCTAAGTCGCCGTATTTTTTTTCCATGCACATTTTTTATTGCAGTTATTTTAAATTGTTGCTTAGTACCTGGTCTGGACTATAAAAAAGTTGATGAAGTTGTTCGAAGCCTCATCGGTGAATAAACGGTGCATTTTCATGCCAAACCTTTTCTCATTTTTTTTTATGGACCCCTCCAAATGAAGCTTAGTATTGTATGGTTCTATTAACACCGTATTCTACAAAGTCGATGAGTAAAATACACAACGTAATAATTTTTCCTCCTTAATATTCAACTCGGCCCTCGTAGCGAAATACCACTATATCGACTCCTTCTTCGACTAGGATTACGGTGGTGTACATAGCTTTCATCTTCAGTATTATTTTTTTATTTTCATTCTTTATCTCACTACAGAGCTCCAAAAGCCCACAAAAAAAAAATATCGAAAAAATCTTGATTCGTTTCTTCACGTTAAATTACTAAAATATGATTGATAACGTTCAAATTTGGAATATATTGTCATGATGAGGTGAGGAGGAGGTAGATTCATTTGTCCAGGTAGGTATTGATTAATATCTACCTGGACTGGAAATGAATCTACCTCCTCCAGCCCTCCCATTCCGCGGACTTTTTAACCTCCCCTCGTATATATCATTTGCTTACCTCTTTTAGTTAATATCCTGTGCAGCATGAAGGTGTAAGCATTAATTGCAACCTTAGAAACGACGTAAGGAGAATCTCCCCAACCTTCTGTAATGTCTCTGCTTTCCTTCACGGCTTCCACATAATAGTTCATCAGTACTTTCAGTTCGCCTAGGCTTAAATCCGCCGAACTGAGTTTATTTCTCAATTCCTGTGAAGGTATTCTAGAAAGGTGACCGGAGGAACTTGAGATATTGACGATTTTCCCTCCATCGCTAATCAATGGCAATATGGCTTCAGTGAAATTCACTAACGCAAAAAAATTAACAAAAATTGTCTCTTCTGCTTGGTATGGTTTAGGTTCTGTTGCATCTTTCAAGAACAATATGCCAGCGTTGTTGATCAGAATATCGACGTTTTTATGTGTCTTAGTCATGTATCCACAAAATTTTCTCACACTTTCTTCGTTTGTGATGTCCAACTGATGGTATTCTGGATTTAATCCTATTTCTCTTAGCTTTTCGCAGGCACCTTTTCCCCTTTTCTCGTCGCGCGAAGTTAAGTATACGGTTCCATTATATTTTGTACATAGTCCTTTCACTATAGCAAATCCTAGCCCCTTGTTTGCACCAGTCACCACAGCTACTTTGTCAGACATCTCAATAGCAGCTTCAGTTATAAAGAAAATACAGTTAATTCGTTATCTTGGACACGTACATAATAATATTTTCAGTGATGATAAGAACTTTGTTAAACTTATTTATCTTTTTCTATATTTAAGTTGAATTCAATTTATAAATAAAGATGTAAAATTAATTTAATTAGTTCGTGAATTTATTTATTATATATATTTATTATTTCGTGAATAAATTTTTGGAAAAACGATTTCCAAAGACATTGGACAAGAAAATATTAACATAACCTAACTTTTATCGGCCTTTCGAGGTCAGCTGTTCGGCGTACGCGCAGTTTGTATTGCATCATCGTATTACTACATGTTTTTATCACCAGTCAAAGTCACTATTGATTGTCGCTGCTCGTTCACGTTATTGGTTGGGAAACGGTTATTTAACAGTTAAATAAGGAAGTACCTAACTCGTAGTTTATGCTTTATATAATTGTTTTTTTATTTAAAAATCAGCCTTCATTGACAGTGCATGCTGTAGGAAGTGGTTATCAATAACCTTGATACCATTGGATCCTTGAACCAAGAATAATAAATACTTCTTGGCGTATTAAAATTACCTGTATGTTCGTTGAAAGAGCTCGAAGGACCAACAATAAAACATTTAAGAATTCACGTTTGTCACAATTGTTTTCGATCGAGATCATTTAGTAATAGTTCAGTAATCCGAGGTCGAGGCATAGACAAAAAATCGAGGGTCTAAAACACCATGCGATTTCCACCTTTCCGATTAATTTGTTATTAAGGTAAAATGCTACATTAAACTTTAACAAAGAATAATATTCAGCTTCATTAAATGTTTCGAGATATCTAGTAAATCTAGAAGTTCCTAAACATACATTTTAACTTATAATTTGAGCGATAAAATCGGATAGTGTAAACTCGTCTGCATTGTTCGAGAAAACGCTATCAGTTTGTTGTGTTTATCAACACGATTCTGATGTCACACACAAGTTAGTCTGTAGTGCATTCTTACCGTCATATAGTGATCATCTCCTAGAAATATACAATGACTCTAACAGTTTTCAATCCTTTTGGTGATGAAGTAGTCCTCCGTTCTATAGATTGGCTTGAAAATTTTCCTTGGAGACAAGAAGGTGCAGTGCGAGTTAACAAAGATAATAAATACGAAATCAATGTAAATGTAAAAGGTTTTAATCCAGAAGAGATAACCGTGAAAGTAGTCGATGGTTTTATTGTTATTGAGGCATATCATGAAGAGAAGAGGGATGAATATGGATACATTTCAAGAAAAATCGTAAGGAGATATCCTTTGCCAGACGAATGTGTGCAAGATAAGCTGGAGTCGAAACTGTCAGCTGATGGTGTTTTGACTGTCAAAGCACCTAAGAGACTGATTAAAAATGATACGGTCATACCGGTAAAACATGAGAACTCGATGAAATGCAAATTGTGAAATATCATACATGATAACATGACTTAACACGCATTTTTATTTGTTGATAAACTACAACTGATTTCTATCATAAATATTGTTCGTTCTCGAGTTTCTTGTTCTGTTGTGATTTTTATTTTAAGTTTTATTAAAGCCTGTCTTTTTGTTTGAGGGTTTTATTTTTCTTTCAAATGTATAAGAACATTTTGACACATAAAGTACAGAGGACTCAGTTTGTGCCCACTCACCCGATTATGGTAACTTTTAATTTAAAGACGACCTGTTTGGCGCAGGGGTACTAACCCCACCTTCTGCGCCAGAGGTCCCGGGTTCGATCCCCGGACAAGACAAATATTTGTGTGCATGAACTTGTCTATTTGTGTTGGTCTGGGTGATTAATATGTATATTATGTATGTATTTACAAAAAAAAAGTATATAAGTATGTTTATCCGTTATCTAGTATCCATAACACAAGTTCTTCACGATACTTAACGTGGGCTAGATAATTGGTGTGATTGTATGAAAATATTTAAACCTAATTTAAAGTAGACACAAAATGATTGTCTTATAGAGGTAAGATCGCTAAAGGCCTGCGCAGACGAGGGACTTTTGTCCGCCGACAGAACCTAAAAGTCGCTGCGAGTTCAACGAAAAGTAAGGTTATTCTGCCCATGAAGCTATCTAGCGATTCCTGATTCCTCGCGAGACCTTCACGAATGGAATGACCGTCGATATACGTTGTATTCGCGGCGAAAGTTACTACATTTAGGTTATGTCGGCGGACAAAAATCCCTCGTTTGCGCAGGCCTTTAGATTGATGTGGTGTCTAGTGTACTAGATAAACTTTAAAGGAAATAAGACAAAAACAGTCAAAACTGTATAATAAAGAGCAAAATGACTTAAAGTAGGTAAGTAGTGCTCATGTTTCCGTAGCTATAACAAGGCAATGTATGAGTCACTAACTCGACTTGCTAATTAAAGTCCCAAAAGCCAAGAAAATTTACAGGTTTGTGCAAAGTAAGAAAAACAAATGTATTTTTTTAATTCCATTTAAAGTTGTAGGAACTTTTTTTTTATTAGGACGGGGAGACTCTTAGCCTTCACCATACCTGATGTTAAGTATTAATAAGGCTGAAGATGGAAGCGAGCCTCTCCCGGAATCCTCAACCACTGAGGAACTGGCTATCTTATCTCTAACTGCCGGAACACAACAATGCTGAAAACGTTGTTTTAATGGCGTCAGACTTAGATAAGATGGTGGTAGCTAGCCAGGCGGACTTACAACAAGTCCTACCACCAACCAAACCGAATACAATATGTACCCCCGCTGGGAATCGAACCCGGGACCCCTGGGTCTGATACCGGTGGTTGTACCACTAGACCACAGAGGCTCTAAATTGAGTATGTTTGTAGGAAAATAACGCAGTGGCTCGATTTACTTGCTAGAGAATTTTACCTTGACAGGCAGACAATGCAAAGTGCTATAGGCTCTGACCTTTGGAATTTTATTGTTTTTTCTCTCATACGTTTATCATGAAGATACTAGAAAAGTCTCGTAAGAATTTTCGAATGGTTCATTTGTTTCATCTGCTTTATATCTTAGTTAGTTTTAGTACCTATAATCATTAAGAGGCATCACTGATGCTGCTGGTAAACTTAGATGCAACAAACAATATGCTTATCTGCACGCAGTGTTATTATTACCCAGTAGCTATACCAACGTATGTTGACGATGACGAGACGGTTTTTCACCGGACATCGGGCTAGTGCAGGGTGTATCACTTGGTCTGCAACACTTATAAAGTTAGCTGATCTACTGGTGTACGGCGAAAAACTTTCCGTCAACAAGCCGCCTTAATGTGCCACTGGCCACCCCTGGACTGGAGTGGACAGCGGAAATAATCGATTTATTTATTTAAAAAGCTCTTGTAATTATACGGTTAATACATTAATTAAGTATGCGCCTTTTTAACCTCTCAAGCACCGATTTATGAGACTATAGATGTTCCATTGTTCTACGGACACCGGTGTCCTGCTAGCAAATTATGAATTAATAATAGAACTATATTATTGTATTGTATTGGAATTCAGTCGTGTTCTCTGGTATGACGACAACTGGAGCATACTTAGTAGGTAATTTAGTCTATACATAATTTTCTTAATCGTTTTTTACTTTTTGAAGTGGATTTTAATTTTTTTTATATGAAAAGTTCTTTATTATTTCACAATTTTTAAAGTTAGAGTAAGTTCCACATTTATCATCTATGATTAAGTATGTCATCTTATATATAAAGCTTGTAAATAGTGACAAAAACGACACTATTTTCAAGTTTTCCTGAAAACTACTGAACTGATTTTAAATTTAAAAAATGGGATTAACTTGTGAACAATCCTGATGTAAATCATTCCAATCGGTCCAGCCGTCTTCGAATAATCGTTGAACATACCATATATATATACGCAAATATATATTTTTTTACCTCTTTTTTTAAGTCACTTAAAAATGGCTGATATGAGGAGTAGTCCTTTCACCAACACAGATTTAAATTAGAATTAATGTGATCACATGTTGGGGCCCAATTCTGCTAATGCTTAGTCAGAATCGCATTCCAATGGTGTTTCAATGGCAGTCCTGTTTTACACCGTTCTTGTTACAGCAATGTAAATAAACACTACTATTGAAACACCATTGAGAGACGATTTTGAAAAAAAAAATGCAGAAATGACCCCCTGTTCAATTGAAAGGTAAGATATACACGTGTATTAATAATTATGACGTAATGGTCTAGTTAATATAATTTATCACTAAAATAAGTAGATAAGGTACAGGATAGGAATAAATCTGCGAGACACCTGCGTGGTAACAAATGCGTAATTGAATGATTTGATTATGATAATAATACATTGTATTTTAATAAGTTATGTAGACGATTAAATTTTCCGGCATATTCAGAATATTCATAAGGGTAAAAGTCCGTTTTCTTAGAAAAATAAAGTTTCGTTTGACTGCAGATGTTCCAAACAGTTGTCACGTCATTCGTCAATAAGAAAATACAGAATTCAAAATGTATTCTAAGAAAATGTTCAATAATTTTAGACAAGTCTGAAAACAAGCAAAAGATAAGGCGACCGACGGGCCAGTTGTTGGTAATCCAAGCGCAGTTTGTAAACATTTTCTTTTAAGGGCATCTATATCGGAGTGTGGGGTGCGCGGAAGGAGCCTCCCGGTGTGGCGCATCATGATCAGCATGTGTCCGGCGCACCCTGGGCAGTGGTCTGCGGACGGCAAGTCGGTAACGCCGACTAGCCGATCCTTCCACCACAACTCAATCATTCATCGAAGTTCAAAGAGGTCACAAACGGTGTTCCGCTAGAGGGACGTCTACCCTATTGGTACTTTGGGTTCAGAAAAAACCTGTTTAACTAGTCATCAGCCATCTAGGCACACAAGCAAGTAGAAATTTGTAGAAACAACTAGGTCAAAATGTTTCATCCGAACAGAGATCCAATTTCTGTTGAAATTTCTTGCTTCTAGCGTAAGTAGGTATAACAAGGGCCACAAAAGGATCGTCAACCCTGTTTGGGTTCGGTTACTTTGGATTCAGAAAATAACCTGTTCTACGAGTCACCTCACGATCAGGTATAATTTTGCATTATCAACCACAAAATGCGTCTTTATTCTGTAACTCGGACAGCTTCAATGGAACTCGGACATAGTTTCAACTTGGCTGTTACCTGTTGCATTTTACAATTAAAGGCGCTATTACGACTGAAGCGCGTAGCAATGAGAGAACGACACGCGCGGGAGCGAGACTGATTTTTCAGATTAGGCGAAAAAAACCACGAATTCACTTCGTAGTATATAACCTGTGTAAATAACCATGGCGATTAAAAAAAAAACCTTATGATTCTAAATAAGAAGTATTTATTGACGTCCACTAATTAATCCAATCTCCAATAGTATTTATGTAACCTTGAGACACATTGTACATTTGATAGTAATCTTGAATTTTCGTATTTCATGGATCTTTTCGAAAAGAAAGTGTCGAGGCCAAATTATAAAATCGTGTTTTTGAAACTTTACAAATCTAGATAAAGGTATGAAGAAATATATATTCTTATTACCAGATTTGTATCATCTCTAACTGCCCTATAGTTTTATAGCAAAAAGTTAAAGCTTAGAAGCTGTCAAAGTTACAGAATAAGGAGGATGATATTCTATGAACATTTCAGATCTTCGTTCCACCATAAAGTTTTGTATTTCGCGCCTGAATAGGACGCCACTACACGATAATTTATCGAGTTTAGCCAATTGATATTCATCTGATATTATTCATTAGGATATGAGAATGTAGCTCTTATCGCGAAGAAAATAAGGTAGCTGATTGTGGGTGTATTTTTAACCATATACGTCAAGGTATTATACGCAATGGGTAAGGGTAATGTTCCTTCGGTTCTTGCCTTTAGTTCATCAGTAAAGATGGTCGAGTGAATGTGTGTGTGTGTGATAGTGATACTGGATACTCTAATCGATTGTTGAAGGTATGTGCGTTACCGATTAAATTCCAATATAATTTACAGAGTAGGTAAGTCTAAAACTTTAGAACCATACTTGTGAACGTCGTTTTATGTAACAAAGATCGATTTTCATGAATAATTTGTTTCTTTTGAGTAGTTACTTTAACTTTGTAGACGGTGGATATGAAATAGGAGCAAGTTTAGTGAACTTTCTGACATTAATCACATATCGTAAACTTGGAATTTATGAAATCAATAAAGTCTAACGATGTTCAACAATTAATAAGTTTATAGGAAAGTGCGTAAAAATATATTGATTTTTTTTCTTACAACTCGTATGGATGTAATTCATAAAATTTGGAGATTACATTCAAGTGTAGAACAAAATAAGGCTGGTACAAAAATATTTAATGACAGCAGTTTATTTGCGACAAAACGGATTTTTTGAGTTTTTTTTTAAGTTGTGACGAAAACGATTAGGAATAAATCTGAATTTAATTTTAATATCAGAGACAAGTTCAAACAGTATAAAATATGCGATAACTGATGAAAACAATAAATTATTCAAGAGAACTTCGTTCAGGAATAACATAAATAAATCCATAATAAATATATGTCACAGGACCAAAACACAATTTTTCCAGGAAAATCCCCGATTATTTTATTCGAATAAGTAATACAGGTAGGTATTAAGTTTTATGTGACGTATTGTTAAATATTTATATATGTAGAGCACAGGAAATAAGTTATAGGTACGTACGAGGAAAAGTTTCAAATCGTTTTTAACGCGCTAAAAAAACAAATCAATTTTATACTCTCCAAATTATTTAGACGGGACTCGAACCTGCTAAACCTCGAACTTCTAACCTCTGGTGTTTGGATGTAGAGGCGGCTATATGGAAATTAGTAATTTAGGTACTACAATAATCCGCTTTATGGATCTGCTGACTGTGTTTTAGGCACGTATCTAAACGTTAAAAAAGGTAAAAAAATATATGATTTTTGAATTTTTATCTTCTTCTTAAATTTAAGAGCTGCGCTCTTGTCGGTGGAGTATTTTCCATTCCTGTCTTTTTCCTGCCAATGACTTCACCTCCTGGTACGACACAACATTAACTTTCTGCTTTATTTGTGAAATATAGCTCATTCTAGGTCTACCTATCTCCCTCTCCTTCCCTCCATTTTCCCTTCCAGTATGTTTATAATGAAACTGTCATGTCGTAACAGGTGGCACAGCATCTTTCCCCTTCTATTCCCAATCTCCCCAAGTAAATTTCTTCCCTCCCCAACCATGGTCAGTACATCCTCATTGGTCTTCTTTTCAGTCCAGCTAATTCCTTCGATTCTTCTCCAACACCACATCTCGAAGGCCTCTAGTCGTTCCTTATCTCTTTGGGTCAGCGTCCACGTTTCGCATCCATACAATGCGATGCTCCATATGTAGGTTTTTATTAGTCGTTTCCGGATTCCCTTGGATATTTTTGCTTTAAAAAGATGTTTTTTGTTGTTTAAAGTAGTTTTGGCCATTGCTATTCTTGAAATGATATCTGGTGTGCATCTAGAATCACTGGTGATCAAACTTCCCAGATATTTGAATGTACTAACCCGTTCTAAAATTGTCCCATTCAATTTAATTATCCCATTTCCTGTTATATTCCCCTTAGAGACTACCAATGTTTTAGTTTTTGCTGCATTAATTTTCAATCCAAGTTGAATAAAAGAACGATCCATTTCCTCTAGCAAATCTTGCAACTGGGTGTCATTTTCTGCCAGTGCTGCTACATCATCGGCGTATCTAACAAACTGAATTTTTTCTCCGTTAATTTTTACACCCCCCTTTGCAGACTTTATTAACTTCTCAATGACACATTCGACAAATATATTGAAAATTAACGGTGAGAGTGGACATCCCTGTCGAACCCCCTGTCTTATTTTTGCATTTACTCTTTCTTCTCCAATCTCAATTACAGTTTCTTGTTCTTTATAAAGTTCATATATTATACTTCTGTCTCTGTAGTCCATTCCAGCTTCCTTCAGTAATACCATCATCTTATTCCAATCCACCTTATCAAACGCCTTTTCCAAGTCGATAAAGGCTATATGGGTATTAAGGTTCACTTCCATCCGTCTATCCACAATAAGTCTCAGGGCTAAAATTGCTTCTCTGGAACCTTTACTTTTTCTAAATCCGTATTGGTCCGGTCCAACCTTCAACTCTGCTATAGGTCTCAATCTGTTTTGTATGATTTTTAAAAGAATTTTTGACGCTTGCGAAATCAGACTTAAAGTTCTATGTTGTTCACATTTTAATGTGTTTAGTTTCTTTGGTAAAGTGACTGTCTTGCTTATTTTAAAGTCTTTGGGGATATGCCCTGTAACGTAAATTTCTTGTATCAATGCGAATATTTCATTTAATAATAACTCACTATCTGCATATTTTATCATTTGCTCCAGCCGCTTTGCCGTTTTGTATAAGACTTATTGCTTTATGAAATTCTTCCCTTAAAATAGGTGGCCCCAGTGCATCTTGTTCAACTAGATCTTCATGCTCTATATCATTGTCATGTAGTCCTCTTCCCTTGTATAGTTCTTCTATGTACCTTTTCCATCGTTCAACAATTTCTCTATTATTCATTAATATTTTTCCCTCTTCATCTAAAATGCTTGTGCTTTTTGTTTTATGTTTCTTCTCCAATTTTCTTATTGTGTGGTATGCTATATCCATTTGTCCTTTTTTCATCCAGTATTCTATTATTTTGCATATCTCTATCATATCCTTTTTCTTTTCATCCCTACATTTAGTCGTTATTTTGTTAGTCAGTTGTTTATACTTATGTATGCTGTCATTGTCACTTTTATTTCTTATTTGCCGCCTTTCCAACATGAGATCTTTTATATCATTCGTTAGCCATTTCTTTCTAGGAATTATTTTTTATATTTTTTATAGTTAGAGTTAGAGTTTTTATAGTTAGAGATATTTTAAAGTTTACTCTTCTGCAGTAAACTTTAAAATATCTCTAACATCGTTCCATCTTTGGTCTATATTAACACTTTCTGTTTTATACTCTAAATTATTATTATAAACTCTTAGCTTATCTTCTAACTTACTACTATATTGCACTCTATAATTGCTATTTTCGTCCTTAAGTTTATTGAGATCGATCGTTTGTTATTTTTCGCCTTCTTTTTAGCTTAAGTACTTCCACATCGTATTTACAAAGCAGTAAGTTGTGATCTGTGTTTATGTCAGCACTCGGTAACGTTTTGCATGCTTTGAGTTGGTTTCTGTATGCTGCTCTAATTAATATAAAATCTATTTGATATCTTGCTATGTCTCCCGGCATCTTCCAAGTATATAATCTTCTTTTAGGCAATTTAAATAGTGTATTTCCTATAACCAAGTTATTTTCTTTACAAAATTGAACTAACCTATTTCCTCTTGAATTTCTGTTACCTAAGCCAAATTTCCCCACAATACCCTCCTCAGCGCCCTCCCCCACAACAGCATTAAAATCCCCCATGACCAAAAGATTATCCTTTTCCTTGACTGCATCCATTATTGTATCTAAATCGTTATATATGTCCTCTACTTCTTCATCTTTGTAGCTTCCCGTTGGCATATAAATTTGTATTAATTTTTATACTTATGATAAATTTTAAATAGAAAAATATTGGAAAAAGCAACTCTGCCACAAGTGAATTCTCAGATGGGACTCGAACCCACGACCTTTGGAAATCCGGTCCAATGCTCTATCACTGAGCTACCGGTACTTAGGTATAAAACTATAGATTCAGGACAAACAAATACAAACACAAGTTCACCATGTACATATTTGTCTCGGGTTGGGGATAAACCCACGCCCACGGCTTCTGGCGCCGGTGTATGATTTGTACCACTACGCCATCGCGTTTTGTAGTGATGCTTTTGGGATATAGAAAGCATTACGATAGTAGAGTGCTTCAATAAGCGCTCATGGCGTTTGTATTGATCACGTTTGTTTTGCAACGCTCGGTCCAGCCAGGTGTCGGATGGGTGTTGGTAAAGTATAACAACGAGCGTTTCCGTGCTTTGGAGTGCACGTTAGACCGTTCGGCCCGGCTCTTGTCATCCGATAACAGTCGTTAAGTCAAGTCAGAGGCCTTATTGACTTGACAATTTTTTACGCCAGAGATGGCCCCGAATCCTCATACGATATAAGAAAGATTCTATATCCCAACAGATTGAAGCCACCATGACGACGCTACCAACGGAGTCCTTAGTGGAGTACATCCTCGTGGAGTACCGCTGGGTGGTGGTGATATTCGCATTGCTGCCTATGTCAATGCTCTGGAAGGTCTGGTCTACCTTCAGGAACTACGTGGTGTTCAAACTCAATAGCGCTCCTAAAATGCATGGCAAGAAAGTCAAGCACGTCCAGAAGCAGGTTTGTGTCAAATCCGATCCGCGGTTTCAACCGCGTCGCTCCCGTTCCCGTAGGAATATCGGGATAGCAAATGGCCTATGTTACTCTCCGTCATATTATCCCGATATTCCTACAAATAACTAACAGACAAGCACAACTCTTGTTAATTATAGTATGCAGGTGTGGAATACTTACGATAAGTATAGTGATTAAACCGATTTGTAATTGATAATTAGCATTCGCTTTGTAATCTACGCACATTTTGTGTACCTATTTGTTTGTTCTTTGCGATGGATGTGACCGATAAAAGAAGGTATAAGATATAAGAGTTTTAAGAAAGTTAACTTAATTAAAATAGGTATTTAATTATTTTCTGTTCAAACTCATTATTTTGTAGCCATTTGATACGTCAGTCGGAATGAGAGAAAAATTAAAGATATTCTGGTAAAGAACTTTATGGCAACTAAGAGATTTATCACGAATGACAAGGGCAATTGAGATTTTTTGTTTCAGTTACATAAACATTTTAATTGTTACCGGCGGCGGCGGTACACGGGAGCCGCTTTCATAGTGTCTCTTTTAAGCTTGTATGTGTTTTCGACTGAACCTTCATGAGCACGGTCATTAGGATTTAACATAACAAATAGTTTTTTGGTAAACGTTTTTAAGGCGCTACTCGGAAAAAGTATGGACTTTTTGATATAAAACTATAGCACGGTTACAGTTGTTACAAATCTGGTAATAACATATAATATATTTCTTTATACCTATATCTAGATTCGTATAGTTTCAGAAACACGATTTTATGATTTTGCCTCGACACTTTTTCTTTTCGAAAAGACCTCAAAAAAATACGAAAATTCAAGATTATTCTTAAATTGGGTTACTTACACTATTGGAAATTGGTTTAATAAGTGGACACCAAAAATATTTAGGATCGTATAGAAGCTTTTTTTTTTATTGCTGTAATTTTTTAATACGAAGTGATTTTGTTTTTTTGCCTAATCTGCAAAATCGGTCTCGCTCCCGTGCGCGTCGTTTTCTCATTGCTATCTCGCTTCAGCATATTTTTTTCGAGTATCGCCTTAATTATTTTCTTAAAATTTCAGATAAAAGATTGGCTGTCGCGCGGTCGCCAGACGCAGCTATGCACGGCACGGCCCACCTGGCAGACCATGTCTTTCCGCCAGGGGCTCTACAAGAAGTCATTTACCAACATTGAAGTCAATCTGGTCGACGTGCTTGAAGTTGACACTAAGAATATGGTACATTTATTTTATGATTTTGTAATTTTTTTTGCATTTTTCAATGCTATTTTTATACTTATGGTAAATTTTAAATAGAAAAATATTGGAAAAAATTAACTCGGCCACAAGTGAATTCTCAGGCTGGAATCTCTACTCTACTTCTCAAGAAGTATTGGAGAATTTCGACGGTGGTTCGCAAGTCTCGGTAGCTCAGCGGTTAGAGCATTGGACCGGATTTCCAAAGGTCGCTGGTTCGATTCCAGCCTGTGAATTCACTTGTGGCCGAGTTAATTTTTTCCAATATTTTTCTATTTAAAATTTACCATAAGTATAAAAATAGCATTGAAAAATGCAAAAAAATTACAAAATCATAAATTATTGGCAGTTGCATCTTAATCGATCGTTAAACACCTGAAAAGATGTTTCTTTCGAATGCAAGGATATTTCCTAGCATTGATGTAACAACGCTGGCCTACAGCGTATTAAAAATATAAAAGTATTGGAGAATTTCGACGGTGGTTCGCAAGTCTCGGTAGCTCAGCGGTTAGAGCATTGGACCGGATTTCCAAAGGTCGCTGGTTCGATTCCAGCCTGAGAATTCACTTGTGGCCGAGTTAATTTTTTCCAATATTTTTCTATTTAAAATTTACCATAAGTATGGTACATTTATTTTCCTGATAATTCCCATTCTCCTTATTTATACATCCGGAAGGCCAGTGCCCTAGCAGTGAGGCCAATGCAGTGGGGACATTAAAAGATTAGCTGATGATGATAACATGATATTTTCAGACAGTTAATTTGTTTATAGTTAGCACAAAAGTAAGAAACAAGAAAAACAAAACGAAAGAAGCATTGTGACATGACGGGATACCCAAACTAAGCTAAGCCTGTGCTATTGGATGATCTTACGTTTTTTTTATTTTTTTTTTAAGTCCGAAGATATGCCACCCCCATAATTAATGTCTAGATACAATGTAAATATAGTTATTATCTATCTTTAACAGCTAAACGAACAGATCTGTATAACAATTTTGCCTCTTCACTGCATGGCTGCATCAAAATACAATTACATGCTCCAATATCATAATGTATCTTACGATATTTTTTGTCAAGTATAGCTTAATCTACCATTTAATTATTATCTTTTGCCATTGCCAACAGACATTTATAGTAGACTAGAGGCCGGGCGCGGTTTCACCCGCGTGGTTCCCGTTCCCGTTTGAATTTTGGGATCAAAGCTATCTTATCTCTTAAGTTGGACCAGACTGCTCACGGTGTGCCAATTTAAATTTAAAATCGGTTAAGTAGTTTAGGAGTCCATCGCGGACAAACATCGTGACAGGAGATTTATATAGGTATATTAAGATTATTATTAAGCAGTGCTTATGTCACGGGCAGTTTTTCTGACAACACGAAAAAGCACGGGAATTAAAGAGATAGCTATTAAATTATATTTGAATGAGTGCACATAATATAGTATCACATAATTCGAATTTCAAATGTTAGGAGTAAAAATCTCTCTGAAGTGTTGATTTTGTTGTAAAAACTCCTTGGACCAGGGGGCCTACCGCCATCTCTTAGCGCAGTATTGTTTCAATCTTATCATTCTATTTCGTATTAAGAATCACTTAAAGTAAGCTTGTTTTTTTGACGGAAGTTTTGTGACGTCTTCGCTCAATCATCGCCTCCAAAGTGTGAAGTGCGTCAAAATGTGACAAATTCAATAAAAACAAAACGCAAACAAAACGTTCTTATGACAGGAAGTTTTGCCTTAAACAGCTTTGTTTTTTTTTCGAAACTAATTTTTATAGAAGTTTTTGTTGACATTTTGGCGTTCTTAATTTAAGTGTTATCATAATTACCCAAGGGAAGTTCCATACAACATTAGCTCCCTCCGGGCATTAATAGCTTACTTTCGAATTGAGAAAACTTGATATTTAATACATGCTACAGATGAAGGTGGTGTATAAAGAACTTTAAAACAGACTCGCCAAATGAAACGGCAATTAAATTGTTAAGGCTCTGATCTATCTTTCAGACGGTGCGATGTGAACCTCTAGTCACGATGGGTCAACTGTCCCGTACTCTGGAGCCGCTAGGGCTGGCTCTAGCCGTGGTTCCTGAGCTGGACCAGCTAACCGTGGGCGGGCTAGTGATGGGCACTGGGGTGGAGACCTCGTCCCATGTGTTTGGGCTATTCCAGCACATCTGTACGCAGTACGAGCTGGTGTTGGCAGATGGGTCGGTCGTTACTTGCAGTAAGGTATGTTCACGTACTGTATCTAGAGAAAAGACTTAGTAAGAACTGGATTCACTCAATGTTATGTGGGTTAGGTAAAAGGTGCTTAAACGTTGAAAACATCGTTCTACGTGCATGGGCTGTTCCATCCAGCACATCTGTACGACTACGCAATACGAGCTGGTGTTGGCAGATGGGTCGGTGGTCACTTGCAGCAAGGTCTGTAAATTCTGTCTGCCACTAGTACCAAGTAGAGTAGAATTGGCTTTTTCTATTAAATGAGTAATGATAAGGCTGAAGGTGGAAGCGCGCCTCTCACGGAATCCTCTACCACCGAGGAACTAGCTATCTTATCTTTAAGTGACGGAACACCATAATGCTGAAAACATTGTTGATATGGCGTCAGACATAAATAATACAGCGTACGTTTATAAAAAGTCCTACCATCAACCAAACCTAATACAATATGTACCCCCGCTGGGTCTCGAACCCGAGACCTCTGGGTCTGATACCGGTGGTTATTACCACTAGACCACAGAGATGGTAAAAACTCAACCAGAAGGGGCAACAACTTGAAAGTATCAAAAGTGCGAATGAGCGAAGACATTATTCCTATTCTTAGAGCAAAGCTCATTAATTTAGATTCTGATATTTTCAGGATGAGAACCCCGACCTGTATTACGCAGTGCCCTGGTCCTATGGCACTTTGGGCTTCTTGACATCAGTGGTCATCAAAGTAGTTCCTGCGAAGAAGTGAGTAATAGCATTGGAACAGTTTAATTTATAACATTTTTATTTGATGGCTGGCTAGATTTTGCTAGGTGATTTACAAAGAGGATATTAATTGATATGTAAATAAAACCGTAGAAGCCTTGGTTATGATGACATCGACTTGGTTATGGCCACTTTGAAGTACCCAAATGAATGTCATGGGCTTTGACTGGCCAAAACTGTGTGGTCTACCCTACAAATCTTCGCTATTTTAAAGTAATATTAAAAAGTTACAATTTTAGTAATAGTTGCGACTAAAAACGGTTTGACCATTGATTGCTAGTCATTATACCTAATTCATAAATTTTCCTCCATATCTCTTCATTACAGGTACGTGCGCCTCGAGTATCATCCTTACACCGAGCTATCGGAACTAGCTGATAGGTTTAGAAAAGAATCCCTAGACCAGAAGCCACACCAATTCATTGAGGCCTTACTCTACACGAAGGACAGTGGAGTGGTCATGGTGGGGGATATGGTGGACAAAATAGGGGATGATGGGAAGGTAAATAAAAAGAAATGTTATCCGAAGTGAAACTGGATCATTTGTATACGTATATACGTTGCAACATTTTCGTGTCAAAAAGCTAATATTAAAATGAAACTACATTAGGACAAGAACATTTTTTGGCCTGCAGGCGTACCTCGGCAGAACTATCTTGTCTTGATACTCTTGTCGCGTAAGGGCAGTGTCTGTCACGCAGTATCTATCTTGGTACGCATTGTCAATGCATAATCTATACAAGACCACAGAATACTTAATAGTACAAGACTCACATCACACCTCACTTATCTCTCTCGTACTCGAGTACATACGTTTAGGTTTTTATTTTGTATATTTTTTCTAGTTATTTTTCTAGTAATAGATTTAGGATTGTAATATTGACGTGTGTAAATTTCAGTTGAACGAGATCGGCAAATGGTATTCGGAGTGGTTCTTCACCCAAGTCCAGCGATATTTGGAGAACTACCAGAATGGCGGCAGGAAGACTGTTGTCGAGTATATCCCACTCAGGGACTATTACCACAGACATACGAAGAGTCTCTTCTGGGAACTGCAGGTTAGTAGCAGGAATTACATTATTCTTTCAAGAAGTTCAAGTTTTTATTCAAAATAATAAAAGGTGAATTTTATTTGCTGTAAAAAGGTACGGCGGGGCTTTACCTATCTTTGCAACAACAACGCGACAGCAACGAGACAGCGATAAGTCACGTATCACCATAGCAACCGCACTGTCGCGTTGTTGTTGCAAAGATAGGTAAAGCCCCTTCGAGGACAGTTTAGTGGGGGTCTGACGCAGTTCTTCCCATTCGCATTTAGTCACGAAGACGAAAATGGTCCCATACGCATTCAGTCCCATCCCATTCGCATTTGGTCCTATTCGCATTTGGTCCCATTCGCATTTTGTCCCATTACATAATGTTGGACCACTGCGCTGTTATAATACACGAGGCATATAATTTCCCATTCCTAAATTTTAATTAGTTGGTTCTCAAATGTTCGCGCGTACTAACCAACATAAAAATAAAACAAGTTGTAGTGCACTCATCAATCTGTTACACATTTAGATTTCGTAAGTCATGTCTTTATGCCAAAACACAACAATTCCCACTGTTTCCCAGGACATAGTCCCATTCGGGAACAACGTTATATTCCGCTACCTGCTGGGCTGGCTGATGCCACCCGAGGTGTCGCTGCTGAAGCTGACGCAGCCCAAGGCAGTGGCCGAGCTGTACAACCGCGCGCACGTCATCCAGGACATGCTGGTCCCTATAGAGTGCCTGGAGAAGTCGGTGCTTACGTTCCACCAGGAGTTTGAGGTATCTATAGAGATATATCTCCTGTTTAGCATTTATACAAGCTACAAATGAATTTTTTTTTCCGTTTACTGTACAGTAAACGGGAAACATTTTGTATGAGAATCTGTAGTTCTGCTACTGCCCACTAGAGGAGCCGTAAAGAAAACTCATGGTAGGCCCATTGCTGAGCTGGCTGATGCCTTCCGAGGTGTTGCTTATAAAGCTGAAGCCCAAGGCAGTGGCCGAGCTGTACAAGCGCGCGCACGTCATCCAGGAGCCTATTTAATAAACGTGACAATACGTTAATTTTGACACTTTTTGACAAATAAGTCGAATTGTCGCGACAGAAGCTGATTAATAAAGATGTCAATTATATCGAAATGCGACAGTTAGGTTGACAAAATTGTCACCTGTCGCATGTCACCTGACGTTGTTGCGTTTATTAAAAAGGCCCCAGAACATGCTGGTGCTTATAGAGCACCTGGAGAAGTCGGTGCTTACGTTCCATCAACAGGTTGAGGTAGCTATGGAGATATCTCTTGTTTAGCATTTAGAAATTGATTTATATTTTTTAATTGTAAAATATTATATGTATGTTAATCTATAAAGTATTTATTGTATGGGCCTTGATGCCTGAAATAACTGGTTTAATAATAAAATAATAATAAGGAAGGCCAGTGACCCAGGCCTCCAGCAGTGAGGAGGTTAAAACGGCTGATGACTATAATAGCGAACCCTGACATTGTTTAATGGATTCACTTAATGTTGCAGGTGTATCCCATTTGGCTGTGCCCCTTCAAAGTCTTCAATAACCCAGGACAGCTGAAAATTAAATCTGGAGACTGGCAAATGTTCGTCGACATCGGCGTCTATGGTGTGCCTAAAGCCAAAGGCTTTGAGACGGTGAGCTATGATCTTGAACCACAGTGATTTTCTTAAATTTAATGGGAATTATTGAAACCCAAAGTACAAATCAATAATTATTTTTTTATGGCGACATGTAAACATACCTTTATACTTATGTTAATTTTTTAATATATAAATATTAGAAAAAATCGGCTCGGCTCACAAGTTATTCTCAGACGGGAATAAGGGATTCGAACCCGCGACCTTTGGGTATCGGGTACACTGCTCTAACCACTGAGTTACCGAGCCTTACATACAACTTTAACATATAATTATTAAAATAGCATTGCAAATGCAAAAAACTTAAAAATCATAAAAAACATACTCGTCGTCGCTCTTAATTTCAAATGCAAGCCGAAGTACTAGTTATATGGGTATTTGTATACTAATGATGATTGATGATATAAATACCACAATCATCATTAGATATTGGTTGTTAGCATGAGCTTGTAATTGCAATGCAATATGTAACCTAGTGTCACTACTTTCATTATTTTATATTACTTCAATAAGGCATAATTGCTAATTCCACGACTTGAAATCTCTTGGCTGTATAAACAAGTATCACTGTGTATTTACAATATTATGGTCTTTCGGGCCGGATCTCAATCAAAGACAGTGCTAAATGCACTGTTGCAACAAGCGGTTATATTTTTAGCGTAGTGATAATAATTAATAGTTAAAGTTAACGGCTCCATTATTATTATTTAGAAGTGGCTGTCCGACAAAACGCAACAAAGAATGATCGGTTTCGGTCATTTGTCAACCCTTATTATTAGACGCGACATTAATTTGAAAAGTGACAAGTGCTGCTCCATTAAAAACTAGTCTTCCTAAACTTTATCTCTCTTCCTTATTACCCAGTTAGTCAAGCATTGATTCGAAAAATTACGACTGTAACTATTCATCATCACTTTTCTTCTTCTTCTTATCGAGTGAGGATTAGTGGCCACCTCTGGTGTCAGAGTTTATCAAGCCGCCTATAAGGCCTCTGACTTGGTTTAACGACTGTAATCAAATGACAACAGCCGGGACCGACGGCTTAACGTGCCCCCCGAAGCACGGAAGCGCTCAGTTATAATGCCACTTTACGTTCACCCATCCGACACCTGACCGGGCCGAACTTTGCTTAACAAACGTGATTGAATACGATCAATCCGTCAAACGCGGCCATGAGCGCTTCCATCATCACTATTCTATAACTATCATTGCAGGTATCATCAACTCGCCGCATCGAGAGCTTCGTGACCTCCCACTCTGGTTTCCAGATGCTATACGCCGACACTTACACTACACGGGAAGAATTCCGCGCAATGTTCGACCACACCCTCTACGACGCGGTGCGCGCGCGCTTGCCTCACTGCACTGATGCCTTCCCCGAGATCTATGGGAAGGTCAACAGGCATGTTAGGAAATAATAGTGTTAGAGTTTATTGACATATCGGCTTAACAATTTTCTATTGAATAAAAATGTAGTTAGGTAAATAGATCATAGACATTAGCATACATGAAAGAGATGAATCGAAAGTTTTCGATATTGAATGGGGGCAATTCTTGAGCCATATTTCTAACCATATTTTTTTCTTTATTAAAAATGTAAGTGAAACCTCTATTACTGTCAAAATGTTTTAGCCTCGGCGACTTTCGACAATCCCATAATGTCGAAGATTGTTTTCAGTGAATATAAATACAGATTCTTGGCTTCAAAAAATGCTGAATAGGTACGACATCTCAGCGCGAGAATAGGTAATAATAATAGAGTCGACCGTAAATTTCTAACATTATTTGTCTCAGAATATTTCACTCGAAAATGATTGATTGATATGTTATAATTTTATTTTATTACTGATTGATGATTAATATTAGTCTTATTTTATTACATTAAAAATAAAGAACTAAGAAGTAAAATAAATAGGTAAACATTTATTCAGCTGTTTTATTTTCCACCCTCGTTTTACCCCGTAAAAACCACAACACAAGAAAAATGTTAGCTCATCCTACAGTGCGTGTAACGCGCCGTAGTATCGTAGTAGTAATAAGTATTAACGATATCGTTGACATTTTACCGTACCCTTAGCATTTACAAACGATACGCAATAAAACAACGAAAAAGTAGTAAACTTTATTATCGGACATTTTCACGCTAAAGGAAATATTCCTTATCGGGCAGAAAATTTGACATATTTTTGATTTGACGAATAATTTGTTTTATGTTTAAAGCCCCTTCGTACACTAAGCATTACAAATTCATAGAGGTTCATTCATACACAGGCACGCGTCGTTGGATACCGAAATCGCCGGGTATCGGGGACTTGAATATCCTTGTATACGAACGGGTTAAATGCTGGTACACAGGATCTTGGATTTTATGTGGGCCGATAATAAAGGAAATGCATTGAAATTCGTAAAAAACCTTTAGTTTCAATGAATGTTCTCGTGGCATTAAATTAATATTGCGCCTGTTCTTTTCTGAAGATAAAAAAAATGTTCCGAATGGTTGCTATGGAAAAATAGTTCCTACTTAGACTTGCTTTTACATATTTTCTTAATTATCAGATCAGAGGAGGCCAGCCTCCTATCACGAAAACTGCGTTGTGCAATGGCGCATTTCAACTTCTTGGTTACAATCATCTCGAGTTTAAGTAATTAGGTATAACCTATTATTTATATTTATACCAAGTGCACACCAAATTGTCCAAGTGCACAAAATGGGCCATGAACCACAACGCAGCACGCTTCACAAAACAGCTTTTGTGAAGGATTCTTACCACTTATTAGTGAGATACAACACCTACATCTCGCTGATGATGAAATCATGGTCAGTTTTGATGTACAGCCCCTATTCACATGTCTACCAGTACAGGACTGCATCACTTTCACTAGGAAGAGACTAGCAGATAGGTAGGATATGCCTATGGAATATGCGGAGCTACTAGAACACTGCCTTACATCGGGCTATCTCTTTTGGAATGATGAATTCTATGTACAAGTTGATGGGGTAGCAAAGGGGTTCTCCTGTATCTCCCACAGTAGCCGATATTTTTATGGAGGATTTCGAGAAGGCACTGGCTTCAGCACCAGTGTATCCCCGGTTCTACAAACGGTACGTAGATGACACTTTCACTGTACTACCTAGAGATAGTACTTCTGCTTTCCTTAACCACCTTAACTAAACATTCACCTAAACATTAAATTCACTATAGAGTTAGAGGCAAACAATACTAGATGTACCTTCCTAGATGTACTTGTTATTAGGAATCCTAATCAAACTTTGAGCCACACAGTGTATCGGAAAGCAAAACATACAGATAGATACTTCAATGGTGATTCACACCATCATCCATCTCAGTTAGCTACCGTAGGGAAATCTTTGTTTCAGAGAGCTAGCGGCATCTGTGACGAGAAACATCTGACTGCCGAGCTTCGACATGTCGAGCAAGTACTGACAAATAACAAATTACCACACAGACGTCACAGAAACCGCGCCAAACTAGCCACAGTAGAACGTCAACCTGCCATTCTACTAACGTGAAGGGTGTCACTGACAAGATTGGAAGAATTCTAAAGCCACCCAAGGAAGATAAACCAATTCCTACCACCAGTCAAGTGCAACATACCCCTTCAAGCTGCAGGTGTCTACAAACTGGATTGTGACTGTGGGCTCTCGTACATCGGGCATATACTAAGACGTATCTACAGTGTCTACATGCGACTATTCATGCAATAAGGGAATTGCTGCTATAAATACATCAACACCTAATGCTCTATGACACCTTAATAGATAGTTTTAAGTGGCGAAGGGTCCATAGAGGCTATATAAGCCTTCCTTTTAGAAATCCGACCCCAGCGATCCACAATACAAATCTCAATAATTATGTAATTAATTATTGTCACCAATTACCTGGTTACATATCCGTAGATGCGAGGCAGTTGCAAATTGAACAAAATATTTAATTTTCCATTTTATTATTGTCTGATTTGTGGATATTTTCCGGTCCGGCTTACCTTCACCATATAATTTCACCCCTCGCCAATGGGAGTTTAAATATGCAGATTCAAATATGCAGCCCAATATGCAGATGCCTCACGGCTGATCTCAATAATCTATTTTCGGTAAGAAATAGACTTAGGTAGGTACTAGAGCTTAGTTTCATTTGAACCGCCTTTAAGTTCTAACATCTAACTAAGTGATAACATCTCCGGTATCGGATGGAGAGGTGAGGTTTCGATTCCCAATGGACCATATTGTGTTAGGTTTGGTTTGTGGTAGAACTTGCTGGATTTCCTTCTGGCTTGCTACCACCATCTCATCTAAGTCTGACGCCATAACAACAATGTTTTCACCATTGTTTGTGCTCCGGCAGTTACAGATAAGATAGCCAGTTCCTCAGTGGGCGAAACGCGCTTCCACCTTTAGCCTTATCATTACTTATCATCAGATATGATGAAGGCTAAGTCTCCCCGTTGCTCATTAAAAAAAACAATAATTGATTGATCAGCAAGAATCCTATTTGGTCAGCAAGTACTGATTAGCCAAAGAAAGATTGCTGACCAAATAGATTTTTTGCTGATCAATAGTAATATATAAAGTCAATGGCTGATCAACGTATTTTTTTATTCTCATAAAAATCCCTCTGGAACTAGCTCTAACGTCTTTTATATTCTTTTCTTCTCCTTTTTAGGTTTTTTCAATATCTCGTTATTTCCCGTTTTCTTTTACCTGTTCCCTTGTATTTTTCCATGTTTCGCTTTTGGATTTTGCCAATGTTTAGATTTTGGCTCGGAAGATTGGTTTGGAACAAAACTTGAAGGTGTTGTGTACCTAAGTATAATGTGTCACGTATGGCGATACTGGGGACCTACCGCTATCTCTAAGCGCAGTATTGTTTCAATCTTACCGTTATTTTTCGTACTTCGAACCTCGTAAAGCAAGCTTGTTTTTTTAACGGAAGTTTTGTGATGTCTTCGCTCAAGCCTCCAAAGTGTGAAGTTGTCAAAATATGACAACTTCAATAAAAACAAAACGTTCCTAAGACATGATGGTTTCTAATAGATGATGGTAGGCCTTCTGATCACGTTGGAAGCTGTTTATGTATATTATCAGTCGTGAAGTTTTGTAAGCGGCCCACTATCAGTTAAACTTGACCCAATGTCCGTTGTTGGCTTACACTCGCTAGATAAGCGGGCTAATACCTATCTAATACAACAAGACACTTGATATAAGAACCATAGTTGTTGAGGTTACAAAAAAACTTTACTACATTTTTTTTTAGTTTTGGCTTCTTCCGTTTTCCTTTATTTTCTTGTCAAAGCTGTCAAACTTCATACATTTGACAAGCTCCGTGGTTGAGTGGTACGTACACAGGTTTCAAGGTGTCGCCTACTCTGAGGTCCTGGGTACGAATACCCGTAAGGCCAAATGTTTGTATGATGAATATATATTTCTACACATAAATACTTACTTATATATGTATAATTATATGTATTTATTTCCGTTACCCTGGTATCCCATAACACAAGACAAGCCTTATGTTGCTTACTTTGGGGCTAGGTTAATTGGTGTGAGTGTTAGAAATATTTATTATTATTCTCAACAACTTTGACACGAAAAATTACGATAATAGTTTTTGTTGTGCAAGTAAAGATAAAGTAAGGCTGGCAACCTGAGCAAGCGAAGGATTCTAGAATTAAACCCTGCGTGTAGCGAGCGTTCCGAATGTTTGCTGCCGAGTGCACGAAAAACTTTGCTGCCGAGTGAAACACAATTTTCCACCTCACAACAACAAGGATTTTTTTTAGAAATAAATTATTTTAACCGCTAGCCCATTTACCACAAAGAGGTCGCCCGGCTACCGCGCTAGACTTTACGCGCTACTCGATTTTAAAGTCTATTCTATAAGGCTTAACTAAATGTTTTATTTAAATTTACCTTATACTTATTTCTTAAAGTACTGTATCACGCTAGGCCGCAAAATGCGATTTTCCACACAGAAATTGAATGACAAAACCTCCTTTTACGAGCGTGTGAGGTGAAAAAACCTTTTTTAAATTGTCTTGTACCTAAACATTTACTTACCGAATCGTTTTTATTGTTATTTTTATAGGTACTTACTTAACAATTTATTCCAATTTTTAATAATTATTTTAATTTTTTATATCATTAAAACAACAAGAATAAGGTATATTTAGATTAAATTTTGTGTTAAGATAATTTTTTACCGGATGTTAACCGCGGAAACAACCTAAAAAATTTCCTCGCTGTTGTGAGGTGAAAAATTTTGTGTTGCCCTCAGCAGAAAAGTTTTTAGCGTCTCGTACCTTTGAAACCCTCGATCGCTAAGGAATCAATCTTGGCATCCTAGAATCCTTCGCTTGCTCAGGTTTCAATTGAGGTAAGTAACTCGCCGATAAATTACAACTTTGCAACCTTCCATAACAAATAACTATTGTCACCGTCCGAAATCTAATTATAGGTTGTGAAATCTCACCCAGCCTAAATATAAAATTCTTATAACAAATAGTATAATCTTATTGTTTTTATGATTCAAGGAACTAAAATAATACAATAAAATCTTGTTCTTATAATTACTAGGTAATTATAAATGAAAATTGTTGTCTTACGCGGGTTTTAATTCGCATTGATAATTAAATTGTTGATAGCACCAAATTCTCGTTTATCTCGGTACAGTTCAAATCTATAAATGAATTCCGAGAAATTAATACCGATACGATGAATCTGTCTCTCAGCAAATTGTTTACTGTCAAGTGTATTTTAGTTATGGAAGAAACTATCGTTGGCCTGCGACTGCATCCGCGAGTAATTATGAGGGATTCTCCAAGGTCTAATCCCAGTTATCACAAAATTCATCTATTTTTGTTTAGTGGTATACACAGAACAAGGAAAAGGTGTGAAAGAGTTAGGGCTAGCGCACATACACAACTAAATAGCTGAACAACTATTTGGTTGTGTATCATATTTCTATAGGAATATAATATATAGAACCGCACATACATCAACTGTTGTTCGACAAAAAGTAGATGATTGACTTTTTCACGAACTAAACTGTTTAGTTGTGTTGAAATCGCGTGAAGTACACAACTCGACAAAACAGTTTAGTCGATAATAATCATAATCATAATCTTTATTTGCAATTAAACATTGTATATAACAGATGTCACAGATAACAATAAGCACTAAAACATGTTTAGCCAAAATTAATTAGCATGCAAAATATACAATTTATTAAATAGTTCACTTAAAATATTAAAACAAAAATTAATATTAATAATTGAATTAGTTTAAATAGTACATAAATAGTAATAATTTAATCTTTAATGTCAAAAAAATATTTTAGATTATAGAAAGTATGCAAGCCTAGCCATGTCCCCAATTGTCTTTTAAATTGAATAATATTTAGAGTCCTAAATTCCTTGGGTATTTTATTAAAGATTGATATACACATGACCATCCATATTTGGATCTCTAGTATTTCTTGGGTAGATATCACATGCCCTTTTAAATAAATGCTTATTCTGCATTACAAATACGCATACATCGAAAATATAAAGAGATGTCAGAGTCAATAACTGCATTTGACCAAATAGAGAACGGCAAGAAGTCCATGGTGGAACCCCATATAAAGCTCTTAAACATTTTTTTTGAGCAATTAAACTCTGTTAATATAGGAGCTATTGCCCCATATCAACAGCCCATAGCGTAAGATGGACCCAACATAAGCGTGGTAAGCAGCTATCGCAGTATTTAAATTTGTTACAGATGGGAAGTTGTATGTATGAGCGATGCATAGACAGACGAATTGGGGCCGAACCGCGCAAGTGGCGTCGGCATCAAAATCGGCTTCATTTGACAGATGGATGTCTTGACGGAAGTATTCCAGGTCTTGTCTTCTTCCAAGTCTTGTTTTCCAGGATTGTTCTTGACGGAATCAAGTTCACCTCAGGGTAGAATCAATGTCAAACGCATACTATGGAAACTATAGGTAACAACAGTTTCCAAAGTACCAAAATAACAGATTTTTTACGCTAACTCGTTCCTAATGTGAACATGTGTGAACTCGATTCCGTCCAGAGTGAGGGGGCAGTTAATTAACCTGACAGGCTCCAGGCGACGACTTATGAGGCACTATAGATATTCCATTGTTTCTGAACACCGGTGTCCAGCTCTAATTTATGTTATAGCTAGCGGACCCGGCGAACTTCGTACGGTGCCCTTTCGGTTGCATAATGTTTTTAGGAATGTCGTTTAGCATAACAGTTTTGGCATATAGTTTTTTCGCATAAATTACGATAAGCATAGTTTTATGAACGCAGAATGGTTTCATCAGCATAATTCTTACTTACTCTAATTTCCATTAACATAATTTTAATGACCATAAAATTAAAGGGCATAATTGTTATACATCTAAAGGCAATTTATCATAAAATACGAAATACATTAGACTTATCCATAACTATATTGTCTGTAACCATCCACAATTAAGAGTTAAAGATTATAATGTTAGCGTGTTTGGTAGAGAATTAGGTCCCGATCCCGACCTGCCGTGGTCACTTTGCCTTGGTACTTGTATGCCCAATACTAGAGTGCAATTTAGAGCCCGGAGTGCAGCCCCCGCCCGCCGTAGCAAAACGCAGTGTCTGTGTTCTGATACGCAAGGGTTAAGGGGCTGCACTTCCCGCAGCGCCGGAGACGTGTATTTCCCATATGCTTGCTTGCATGATTGTTTGCTTGCATGCTTACTTTGCATGCTTGCTTTGCGTGCATGCTTGCTTGTATGTTTGCTTGCATGCTTGATTCCATGCTTGCTTGCTTGCATGCATTGCATGTTTGCATTGTATACTTTTAACATTAAAGTATTTGATATATATTTTGTAGTAATATGGTGAAAACATTTATGCGAAAAAAAAATATACTGAAATACCATTGATACAAAAGAGGTTATGGGGAAAAAACTATGCGTTATGATGTGAAAACATTTATGCGAAAAAATTTTTACTGAAATACCATTGATACAAAAGAGGTTATGGGGAAAAAACTATGCGTTATGATTTATTCTGTATGAACGTTATGCGAATTGATAAGTATGCCAAAAAACGTTAAGCAGCTCTAAATATGCATTTCTGTTTTATGCAACCGAAGATGGACCCCCACATCAGGTATAGGTACCAGGTCTTTCATTTTTGTTATCATCATAATCATATCAGCCGCATGACGCCCACTGCCTGCTGGGTATATGCCCCCCAAAGAACTCGACAACGATAGATACGATGATCGCATCCAGCGGCTACCCGCAACCTTCACCAAATCGTCGGTCCACCTTGACGGGGGCCTACCCACAGTATTGATTCACTGTAGCACACAGTGCATCGTCCGGCGCGCGTTGGCCATTCCGGAACCATTCCGCCCCAACCGCCATCGATTGTTATACCTAAACAGAAAGTGCTCATTCGATGAAGAGCCTTACCCAAGGCGTTATATTCGTATTTTTTATAGTTTAGCTTGGCTGCGCCGTGTGGTGACGGCCTAAGAATACAAGTGTCATCACTCCTTTACATGCCTGGGATGTCGTAAGAGTCGACTAAGAGGCTCGACGCATTGAAAACCTGTGCAAGAGAAGGAAAACTTGAAACAAACCCTCTACCAACCCGTCTGGCCAGCGTGGTAGCAGTAGGCTAATAACCTCCTATTAACGCCACAAAAGGCGTGAGCTAGGAGATGCCTATGTCCACCAGTGGACGTCCACAAGCTGATGATGGATAGCTTGGCTGCTAGGGTTCCACATCAGGTGTACCAGGCCTTCGATATTTGAACATACGTCAATAGAAAATGCTCATTACGATCAACAACTTTTCTTATGTTGCTATTTTGATATCTCTCATAGTTTGGCTGGACTGCTATGGTTCCACATCAGGTACTACCTCTGTGGTCTAGTGGTACAACCACCGGTAACAGACCCAGGGGTCCCGGGTTCGACTCCCAGCGGGGGTACATATTGTATTCGGTTTGGTTGGTGGAAGGACTTGTTGTAACTCCGCCTGGCTAGCTACCACCATCTTATCTAAGCCTGACGCCATTAAAACAACGTTTTCAGCATTGTTGTGTTCCGACAGTTAAAGATAAAATAGCCAGTTCCTCAGTGATTGACGATTCCGGGAGAGGCTCGCTTCCATCTTCAGCCTTATCAATACTTAACAACAGGTATGATGAAGTCTTCCCGTCGTTCATAAAAAAAAGGTATTTCGATCTTTAATTTTTTCTTTCATAAGAACCTTCTCCTGCCAATAATAAATACAACAACGAAAGCACAACACAATTAGCGAAATTGTTCCATCCGTTCACGCGTGATGCGATGACCGAGGGAAAATTCTTTCATTTTTATATATAGGTACTTAGATATTAAGGTCTTTACCTATGAAATTGAAGATTTGTATGAAGAATTTCAAAGTAAGTTCGTTTTCCATCCTAACAATGTTTGCTATAGTTACTACCAAAACTGCTTATGCCATATTTTTTATGTACAAGCATTGTATAATGACTGAGCAATCTAATGATATATTTTTATCTAAAAATAATAAGTATTTTAGATATTATATTAAGGTGGTACGACTTCCATACAAACAAACATTGCACATTAATTGGTTCATCATACATGAATAATTCATAAATACATGTGCAACTAACTCGAAATTATAAAAAATAAGTACTTTCATACATTAGCTACATAAATGCGATGGGTCACACGTCACACACACATACGTAGAATTATTGAAATTATAAAATGTTAGTATATTCGTGTTTTATGTATGAATGTATTTTTTATTATTATTTCGCGCAAACAAATAACTGAAACGAGTTAGTTGCGCATATATTTATCAATTATTAAGGTATGATGAACCAATAATTGTGTAATGTTTGTTTGTATAGAAGTCGTACCACCTTAACAAAATAAAGTGGTCATCTATGCTAATAAAAAAATGAGTACCTTTTTTTATCATATAAGAAACGACAATAATAAACTTAGAGTTGATGTTACTTGATTAGTTAATCTATACTTAATATTATAAAGCTGAAGAGTTTGTTTGTTTGAACGCGCTAATCTCAGGAACTACTGGACCGATTTAGACCATTTGAAAGCTACATTTCTCCCGAGTGACATAGGCTATATTTTTATCCCGATATTCCCACGGGAACAAGCACCACGCGGGTAAAACCGCGAGGATCCGCTAGTTTAATATAAAATCATGCAATTTATGTATTATTTCATCATAGAAGTAGCGAGGTTCTCTAGGAGTGTAAGATAATAATCGGAAAGGACATCAGGCAATCTACATACAAAGTTGGTCCAAAAAAAAAAAGTGAGCGGCCAGACCCAAGATTATTTCTAATAGGTAGTTCATATTAGGACCTACAAAAATATATATGGACTTAACCCTGTAACCGCGTGAACTGAGAAGCTATTTAAGATAAGACATTCTGGGCAAAAACACAAGTAACATTAGGCGGACAGACCCGGGATTATTTTTAATAGGTAGTTCCTATAAAGACCTAAAAAAAGGTATATGGACTTAACCCTGTCACCGCATGAACCGAGTTGCTATTTCGAGTTCAAAAATCAGGACAAAAAAAAAGTGAGCGGCCAGACCCAAGATTATTCCTAATAGGTGGTTCATACTAAGGCCTAAAAAAAATTATATGAACTTAACCCTGTCACCGCATGAGGAGAGTTGCTATTTCAAGTCAAAAAAATCTGGACAAAAAAAAGTGAGCGGCCAGACCCAAGATTATTTTCAATAGGTAGTTCAAATAAAGGCCTAAGAAAAATTATACGGACTTAACCCTGTCACCGCATGAACTGAGTCGCTATTTCGATTTACAAAATCTGTACAAAATAAAAGTGAGCGGCCAGACCCAAGATTATTTCTAATAGGTAGTTCACACTAAGGCCTAAAAAAAATTATATGAACTTAACCCTGTCACCACATGAGGAGAGTTGCTATTTCAAGTCAAAAAAATCTGGAGAAAAAAAAGTGAGCGGCCAGACCCAAGATTATTTTCAATAGGTAGTTTAAATAAAAGCCTAAGAAAAATTATACGGACTTAACCCTGTCACCGCATGAACTGAGTCGCTATTTCGATTTAAAAAATCTGGTCAAAATAAAAGTGAGCGGCCAGACCGAAGATTATTTCTAATAGGTAGTTCATACTAAGGCCTAAAAAAAATATATGGACTAAACCCTGTCACCGCATGAAGATAGTTGCTATTTCAAATCAAAAAAATCTGGACAATAAAAAGTGAGCGGCCAGACCCAAGATTATTTTCAATAGGTAGTTCCTATAAAGACCTAAAAAAAGATATATGGACTTAACCCTGTCACCGCATGAACCGAGTTGCTATTTCGAGTTCAAAAATCAGGACAAAAAAAAAGTGAGCGGCCAGACCCAAGATTATTTCTAATAGGTGGTTCATACTAAGGCCTAAAAAAAAATATATGAACTATATGAATATACGAACTGAAAATAGCAACTCTCCTCATGCGGTAACAGGGTTAAGTTCATATAATTTTTTTTAGGCCTTAGTATGAACTACAGAAATAATCTTGGGTCTGGCCGCTCACTTTTATTTTGTACAGATTTTGTAAATCGAAATAGCGACTCAGTTCATGCGGTGACAGGGTTAAGTCCGTATAATTTTTCTTAGGTCTTTATTTGAACTATCTATTGAAAATAATCTTGGGTCTGGCCGCTCACTTTTTTTGTCTAGATTTTTTTGATTTGAAATAGCAACTCTCCTCATGCGGTGACAGGGTTAAGTCCATATAATTTTTTTTAGGCCTTAATAGGAACTATCTATTGAAGTTAATCTCGGGTCTGGCCGCTCACTTTATTTTTTTTGGACCAGAATGCCTGATGTCCTTTCATAGGTAATTGTAAGACCGATCGACACACGGTGTTTTGTCTTTGGCCAAAGAATTAAGGAATATAAAAGTTTGCAAAAACATAATAGATATACATAGAAAAATATGTAGATTTGTTCTATATATAAATAGTTAAATAGAAATAAATAAATTTTTGTAGTCTAATTCGCTTGGCCGAAATACGTAATCTCCCAGCCGTGAAGTTAGCAATATCGAGGGTACGCAGGAATATTTTGTGAATTAACTACCATCGTGAAGTTTTTTCAAAACAAAATAAAGTAAACAAACAAGTTAGAATGGAGAAGTGAATGGTTATTGATTTAATTTAGTTAAAAGTAAGTACTAGATTAAGATTTAGGAGTGTGCGGTTTTTAGAACCGTTACAACTTATTATTAAGTTATAAGTACTTATATTAGAAATTTTTAATCATCATCAAAATTTGTTTTTTTAACAGAATTTTAAGTAGATATTGTTGTGAACAGGATTCTATAATTTCAATACCTATAGGTAGGTTGGTAGGTAGTTCGTCTGAAAAAACATCTAATAGAAGTTTTTGCTTTTTACAACTGGAAACAAAAATAAAATATATAAATAATTGCATACAACACAACAATTTATCTAGCCCACGTTAAGTTTCATGAAGAACTTGTGTTATGGACAGTAGATAACGGATAAACATACTTATATACTTTTTTTTTCAAATACATACACACCCAGACCAATACAAATAGACATGTTCATGCACACAAATATTTGTCTTGTCCGGGAATTGAACCCGGGACCTCTTGCGTAGAAGGCGGGCTTAGTACCCCTGCGCCAAACAGGTCGTCAAAAGTGTATTGTCTCATTTACCCGTTGTTGACCTAGCCGAAAAAGTAAGTGCTAGCATAAGTAAGTACTTATTAGTATTTTAATACAAAATTTTAAACAAATTTGATAGTCTTTAATGGGAAAATATATTATCTTCGCGCTTTTTACTTTTGCTTATCACCGAATAATAATAAGATTGCATTTAAAGAATGCGGTTATGCAATTAACCGCTAGATTGTTGCAACACAATAAGGCACCAGAGGCCATACAAATGCCATACAAATGATAGTTCATCGGACAAACGCACTGTAAATACTACAATTACATCTAACCATAATACAAACAATAGACCACTTTCATGGAGTAACTGAACTTAATTCCAAGTGACTAACTAGTATACAACAATAATTACTAGACATTGCAATAAAACATTTGGTTTTAAATGTTGGTTAGTTTATTGGTTAGGTTATTTACATAGGCACTTTAGCCTACATCCCCTTCGGGTTCAACTAAACATCGACGCTGTTGTCATAAATGAACGTCACATCAGCTTTCAAATAGTATTGATAATGGAGCGGTGTCCACTGTTGCAGCCATCAATATGAAGTATGTTTGCTTAGAGAATAACCTATCAGATCACATAGCTACCTACTATAAAGCAATCAAAATAATAATATAATAAAACGCAGAACAAACAGTTAAGAGGTTAGAATTAGGAAGTTGGCTATCACGAGACGCCATCGCTACCCTTATGCGCGAAATACAGAAGCCATAAATTCATTTACCTTTACAAGATTTTTAATGACTTCGCATTGACATTGCAATGTATCTGTTTTAGAGGCGTCATTATTTTTTTTTCACCATTTTGTAAAAAAACGCGTTGAAGTCTATTAGTCGTATAGATATAATATCATAAAAATGGATACATTGTTATAAGTAACTGCTGTGGGTTGCATCATGTTACTTTTACGGTTACTATTGAATAAATGAAATAAAGAAATAAAAGTATTTACTTCGGACAGCAGTTAAAAGCGCGCCGTGCCGTCTACAGGAAAACGTTCGTACCATACAAGTATAGGGTCTAGGCTCCGAATATGATTTTGTCCCATTCGGTGTCGAGACCCTTGGTCCGTGGGGTCCTAGCGCTATAAGGCTTTTTAAGGAAATATCAAAAGGTTAGTCGACATCACAGGAGACCGAAGAGCTGGCAGCTACCTCGGACAAAGAATAACACCCATATTCTAAGTCGTTCCTCCAAAACTTACTCGTCCTCGACTTAACGAAACCTCATTGAAAACCTTTTCGAAATACTCCTCGAAATCGGTATTCTAAGTCATAACTCCGTAAGGACCTGGAGGAGCCAAAGAGTACGTAGCCACTCCATGTTAGGCCTAGCGCACACTACCATTTTTACCCACGACGAGGTTGAGTGGAGTGTAAAAGTTTTGGAGGAACGACTTAGAATATGGGGGTTAGTCTAGCTATTCAAAGGAACGCTGCCAGTATCTTCGGAACCTTGCCTAAAGGGACTTATTTTAATAATATATTTTAGTTATTATATTATATTTTTTAAGGTTTTTAGTTTTAGGGTCATTGTTCTAGTATATATATTTAATTTAGATATATACAACTATTATATAAATAATATAGGTTCAGTGTTTTGTCTAAGCATCGATATTTTAGTTTATTGGATAGTGAAAGGCTTGAAGATCTCTATCTTGCAATTCAAATCGATTTTTTTCTTATACAAATTTACCCGTGATACATTACATACATTTGTGGAAAAAATTTAAAAGTTACGAAACAAATTGTTCCTTTTATGGTTTTGGATTTGGAAGACATAGGTATCTACTCGTACTGGCAATATAGAAAATAATTTTCTAGCAACTATCACACTTTTTTTAAGCTGACTTGTCTCATTTTAATTTCTACATTGAATATGTATTTAATCATGACAATGACTAACGCCCGAAATTAATATCCTATCTGTAGATATGGTTTATCCAGCCAGTATCCTAGCCAACTATCTCAGATAGCCCTATCTATATCTACAGATAGGTTATTAATTTTAGATATGGATTGGGCTATCTGAGATTTTTGCCTAGGATACGGAGTTCGTTAACCTAGCAACCGCCTTTATTTTGGTATAACAAAAATATCCAAGGCAACTATCTCAGATAGCCCAATTTATCTCTACAGATAGGTTATTATTAATTTCGGGCGTAAATGAACAATCGTTAAAATAGCTTTTTTTTAATTAACCATGATTTGTTTGAATTTCGCAACTTATTACACGAACTTACAAATTCGTCAATGACCTTTCTTCGCATGACACATTACTAACTGACGGGGTTCTGAGGAAAATCCTCCTTCGAAGGACATACAGATTTTGTAGATGAGTAATTATTATACTTAAAAGACAGAACTATGGCCCTGTGCAATATTACATGCGCAATGCTATCGTGGTATCAACTCATGACCTGCAGATCATTGTAACGTAAGACAGTGCCGCGGCTGGCCGGTTGGTAGTAAATGGCGAAAAAGTACTTACTAAAATAAAATAAAATGTTCGAAATACTAGTTCCAGTTTGAGTATCAACTAATTTAGTGAATTTTGTACTTGTTCTTAAGAGTGTTGTACTGGTTGTGTGACAATGAAGAGTTATGTTATTTTAGTGTTGTATGTGTTTTCTGGATTTAGTTTTGGTGAGTAATGTATTAAATTTTGGTGGTACCAATTGTGCAAACAATTGATTCATTGAAAATTTGTTGCTACCTGTAATTATCGGTGTTTGGGGTAAAAAGAATAATATGAAAAAAAAATATATTTTTCCATTATTTTGTTTGTTTTTTATATCTGAAACATTTAAAAAACTTGCAAAGGTATTATACATTTTAACTAATAGAAAAATATTTGAAAAATTTACCCTTGCTCACAAGTGATTCTCAGAATCGAAACTAATTAAAACCCATTGAAACAAACGAGCATTGAAAATGAAAAACAAAAAAATTATAAAGTACTAGGTATATATTATGACGTATTTAACTAACTCTGTATTTATTTAGTTACTTTAACTGTTCAGTTTTTTTAGTTTAGAACTTATTGACGTAAATCAATGATGCAATATGTATGTAATAACTTTTTAGCCGTTACGGTACGGGGACGGTATATGCGTTTGGGGTGTGAGGATGTTTGTTTGTTTGTTTCTGCAAACCAATGTTGCCATTTATCTCAAAAACGACGGTTTTCAGTAATCAGGTTTGATTGGTGCATGCACCAATCAAATCCGAACCAATCAATTTATCTTTATATCAATTTATCAACACCTATCTAAGAACATGTTCTTAGATAGGTGTTTTGGTAACAACTCACCAGGGGCGCTGCAGTAAACGTTTGTTTATGCAAAACCATAACTACTGGTCCGATTTAGATGCGGTTTTCAGTAATGGGTTTTATGTAATTATAATACCTATGCTCTCTAAAAAGTTAGAAATAAAAAGCAAAATTTGAAATTGAAAATCCCTCAGCGGTTAAAACGTAATCGAAACGGATAAAATAATTTAAAACCCCTGACTTAAGTATCCGTTGGGGGCTGCCATCGCTATTTTAAATTTCAATATGAATATAATTAAGTACCCATAAAATATCTCCAATTATTCACGTTATTATAAAACTGCAAACCTAGTTAATTTAATGGCAGCCCCCGACAAATATTGTTTAAATTATTTTATCTTTTTTTACGTTTTAACCATCGTGGGTTTTTTCAAAATTTTTAATTAAATTATTATAACCTTTTTCAATTTACGTTTTTAATTTCCTAGAATTTAAGGATTTCTTTACTTCGGAAATATAGTATGTCCTAGCCTTTCTCTTATTTTTACTCCTAGACATTTTTGGTTCAACAGCTACTTATTCAACTATACTCAAATGTATGAAACACGATTTCAGGGTTGCATCCATACAAAAAAAATCATATTGTGACGAGTTCTACCAAATGGTTTTTGGGTAAACGTAATTAACGACGGTGTGTCTTTTAGTTTATATTGCCTGTGCTATCCTCTGGTTAGCTTTCTTTTATTAATTTACTAACTGTCTAGGGATCAAGTATGTTGTACAGTATCGACGCTACAGAGGATTATTATTATAACACTTTTGGATCGGTAATGATTGTTTTTTTGTAAATTTTACTACTTCATTATGGAAAGAATTAAAGTAAGCAGACAGCCTGAAGACTAAATTTGATAAATATTCATTGGACGTTGTTTATAACTAGTTAAAAAAGTATTTGATCTCTAGACGCTTTTGATGTGTTACTTATATATCAATTTACGTCAATGTGTTACACTCTTAGCCTTCATCATACCTGATGTTAAGTATTGATAAGGCTGAAACTGGAAGCGAACCTCTCCCGGAATCCTCAACCACTGAGGAACTGGCTATCTTATCTCTAACTGCCGGAAGACAACAATGCTGAAAACATTGTTATTATGGCGTCAGACTTAGATAAGATGGTGGTAGCTAGCTAGGCGGAATCACAACAAGTCCTAACACCAACCAAACCGAATACAAATTGTACCCCCGCTGGGAATCGAACCCGGGACCCCTGGGTCTGATACCGGTGGTTGTTACCACTAGACCACAGAGGCAGTTAAAACGTTAAACGGTTAAAACGGTACGATTCAGATTCTTATAACCCCTCAAGTAGGGTAAACCACATACATAGACTTTCTTTTTCTTATTAAAGATTTTTAAAATCCTGACTTATTAAGAAATCATTACAAAAAAAAGTTTAAAGAAGTTTTTTAAGAATGACTGGGAGACTATTAACTTTCATTATAACTGATGTTAAGTTCAAGATGTTAAGGCTGTTAAGGCTCAAGATGGAAGCGAACCTCTCCCGAAATCCTCAACCACTAAGGAACTGGCTATCTTATCTCTAACTGCTGGAACACACCAATGCTGAAAACATTGTTGTTAAGGCGTCAGACTTATATAAGATGGTGGTAGCTAGCCAGGCGGACTTACAACAAGTCCTACCACCAACCAATTATTTTTACCAAGTGACATTGGCACTTGTCAAATTACTCTGAATTAAAAATGCGACTTTATATGAGAGAATTTCACCCGAGTTCTTTTCGTAATAACACTTGTTGTGAGGGTCCACTTTTAACTCAATCTACCGTACAATTTCTTTAGATTACAAAATATATTTACTTGACATTGGCAAAATTCGCGAATTTTATCGCGAGCACGCCATTAATTAAGAAAGAAGAAGTTTATAAGCGATGCGACGGGATAGGTTTTGTGTTAGTTGGCATCACGTTGGAATTATCTAGTCCTAGGACTGCCTTGGTGTCGTAAAACGGCAATGTTAGCACAAAATTAGATCACTATGGGTGGCACGGTTCTTATCATTGTTTACTGAAATTGCACAGTAGATATCGAAATGCAGTAGCACAAATTATATAATGTTGACAATTAATGTTTACTCACTAACACTATTCAGAATCAGAATAATTTATTTGTGAAATGGAGGTTAGTTTTACAATATTGGTAGATCTTGTGTTTGTTAGTATCACTACATTTCCACCTTATGCTAGGTATACAAATAGGTGATAATAACAAGATGACGCAAGCCATTTCACTTATATACTAAGTCTACTTAAGTTTAATCTGATTAATTGTTAATTAATTAAAATATCAATTCAATATTCGTAGTAATTCACAATGCCAAAAAAAAATCTTATACCTACATAATAAAAATCAAATGTCACAAATAATAATATATTAAATAGTAATCAACAATAATATTAATAATCAGAATCAAAATTAAAATGTCAAGTCATTTAAAAAATTTGTCATTTAGAAATTCCTACACCGAATAAAAGGCTTTGTCAACAAGTAGTACTATAAAACAATTTTTAAACATTTTATCGGCAAGGTTCTAAGAGCGACAGGTATTTTATTAAAAACATTGTGGGCCATACCTTAGAAACTACTATTCACATGTTCTGTTCGTAATTTAGTTGCACATAACCTACTCCCATTCAAAGTTCGATTACTTTTATTTGGATTCCTTTCTTCAAAAGTAGTAAAAAGAGATTGGTTAAATGCATGATGAACTTAGCCACTTCATATAATGTATAACGATGGTAGAGTTAAAATTTTCAATTGCCGGAAAAACGGTTTACAACTCTCTGTAGGCTTAAGGCCGGTAATTGCTCTTATGCATATTTTTTGGTACTTAAATACCAGTCTCTTGTCCACAGAATTTCCCCAAAAAAATTGTCCATAACGCAATATCGACTAGTTGATCAGAGGCGGATTTGCAAGCTTTCGCTTTCGAATTTAAAAAAACTTTAAGCTAGTTTTGTTTCTAAATATTTGTCAGAAATCTTAGAAGTTCAGTAAGCATTTAATTTCATAAAAATGCATTTAATTAGATCTATTTTTAGAGTGAATAAAAGTTAGTGAATACATTATATATTTTAGGTAACCAAATTGGGCATCATACTTAGTTGTCCGTTGCTCTGTTATTGGCAATATGTTTCTCAGACGCGGAAATACTGCGGTGCCAGGGACTGCAGTCTCAACATACATGATTTTATGTAATATTTAGTCCGATAACTGCCAGTAGCGTAACAATACAGATCTCTATCCAGATAGACGAAAAAAGCGCTTCAAACTGTATGAGAACCTAGCTTCTCGATTTTTTCGTATGTACCATGACGTCACGAGCGAGATTTAGTGACGTGGAAATGTTATTGACGAGCTCTTGCAAGAAAGCACTGCACAACTAACCATTTTCGTTTCTGAGTGACGCGTGTTTTCATGGCAATGGTCTCAAGCGGACTACTGACTTAGGTCGGGAAACTTTGACAGTGGATAAAACTTTTGGCACGCAAGGTAGCTACACTTTTACCGTCTATCTCGATTTGGTCTGTGGTATCAATCCTATTGCCAACTAAAATATTTTCACTTTTAAGTTTGCGATGATATTGGATAGCCCGCAATCTTTGGTATAGTTTCGTCACGAGCTTAAAATTATCAATTATGGTAACTTAAAAACAATAAAACACGAAAAAATATATCGACAAGGTCACGAAACCAGCATTTTCACCGAAAACCTGCGAAAATATAGCAAAGGTCAGTCACATGAAAAAAATAGGAATCAGAATCTTTTGTTTTAAAATTTTATTTATCTAGTTACTGTTATACCTCCTACTGTGTCAACATGAAATGACGTCACGGTGACCCGGTCACAGGCATAAGGTATCGGATGACAACTAATATGTGGAGCACTTATGAGCCAATAGATAAACGGGATTAGACGATAGTGGCCAGGTGTAAAAAGGGCACTTTGTCCGGCGAAGACTTAAAACAAGACGTAGTTAAGTGTACTCACTTAAGGACGTCTAAATTGGCCACGGAACACTAAATAGTACAATTAATTGGCTGACAATATGACTTCTGACTGTGAGTAGCCAAACAAAATTTTGCATTTACAATTTTTATTGGGTAAAACTTCATCCAACAAAAAAACTTTTTTATGACGTTTTTTATATTTTTTTTTAAGGTTGCAATTTCAAAATAGACAAGTTATAGGTTATTTATTAAAAAAAACTAAAGCTTTATGTCCAACTCCAATCACATAGCGATAGATGATTATGTCCTAAAAAAACTTATGAAACTGTAATCTCTTCTGGAACTTGAAACTTGGAATCTGTTTTGATTTGAGAGACAGTTTTAATCCGATTTTTTTTGTGGTCAATCAAAACATTTCAACATTAAAAACAAATGGGATGGTGATTCAGAAAATTTAATCAGAAAATCAGAAAATTTCAAGTGGATAAATCATTCTGGGAAATAATATTCAACAACTTGACTGATGTCATCGATGCTGAGTATACCTATAAGTTTCAAGTGAAGTCGATGGAGTAGTAGGTAAGTCGATGTGTCAACATCATATTGAAGGCTTTTAACTATAACAAAAACATACCTAAGTGTTTCAACCGGCAACTTCAACCGCGTGAAATAACTTCAAAGCCTATATATACATTATGTCCTTCTCCAAGGTCTAATCTAATATTTTTATGCCAGAATCTATCATATTGGTTCGTGGCTTTCGCATTTCCTTATAAATAAGTTTATTATTAAAAAAAAAAAACAAAAAAAACTGCATAGGAGAAGCGAGACTGACGACGGAATCACCCTTCTCCCGGAATTTCACCCACAGATGAACTATCTTATATGTAGCTCTCTCCCCGTCGTTTATAAAAAAAAACAACAATACTGAATTGTTTTTTACATTCATCATACATCACATTAACATTATTGTTCGAACAAGTCCTAGGACCAACAAATCGAATACAATATATCGACCAAACAAATCGAATAGAACCCTGTGTACCTCTGGATTTAATACTTGTGGTACTACCTCTAGATCAGAGAAGCCGTTATATCGCTTATATTACAAAGCCAAGCCATTTTAGAATTAATATAAACTAGCTTCCGCCCGCGGTTTCACACGCGTGGTTCCCTAGGACAACTAGAACAAGTCCTACCACCAATAAAACCGAATAGTTACAATAAGTTCTCCATGTAATCGAACCCGGTACCTCTGAATTTGGAACTGGTGGTGTTACTAATAGAGCAGATAGATGGTTTTATGAATCGCTAACAAAGCGAAGCTATTTTAGAATTTCAATTAAAATAAAGTGTACAGGCGATAAAATAATAAAATCTAAATTGTAGAATAAGATAACTAATAATCCATCGATTAAAACTTGTCTCGTCGTATAAACAACAGTTTATTTAGATAAGTTACTGTAGGACAACGTGGTATTTTTATTAATACAACTTAAACAGCAATGACATCAATGTTTTCAATGCTATAAGTAGGCATCACATTGGGCTTTTCTTAAGGATAAATCCTTAGTCAAGTACAGAGAGCCTACCATCAGAGCCAATCAAGATAAAAAAAAATCGGCCAAGTGCAAGTCGAACTCGCACATGAAGGGTTTCGTCTCTCGCCCACGGTTGCCGGGAAGAGATTGCTACGTAGCAATAAGGCCGCCTATGTTCCTCTTTTTTGTCATTTTCTCTGTATGCGTTTGTTTTTGTATCGTGTGCAATAAAGTTACTATAATTATTTTTGCCAAATTGCTACTATAATTTTTCGTCTGCAAAAATAACTTTGTTTTTCATAGTGTTTGTATGAATGACAAAGTTATATTTGCGAAATATTTGGAAAATGTGCTATAGCTCTGAAACTACTAAATATATTTCGTTCAAACCAATTTTCGTTGAAAGTTTTTATAAAGATCTACAGCATATTTTTTAATTTATTTTCACTCTTTTATTTCAAAAGTTAGAGGGGCGGACACACATTTTTTCACTTTGAAAGTGTATATCAAACGTAAGCGTAAAGCGGTTTACAAAATACATCAACCTACCTAGTTTCAACTGTGTTATCCTCATAGTTTTGGAATAAAGTGGCTGTGCCATACATCGGATTGGGTGAATCTATAAGGGTTTAGTTTTGCCTTTTTAACCGACTTCAAAAAAAGGAGGAGGTGCTCAAGTCAACGTTTTTTTTTTTTATTTTTTTTATTTATGTTTTACCATAACTTCGCCAGTTGTTAACAGATTTTTATAATTCTTCTTTTATCTAAAAGAATGGTGTATGTGTGTTCCCATATAATTTTTACGAAGCTCTGGCTAGTAGTTTTTTCATAATCCTGAAAAATATCAATCACGTTTTGGCAAATAGTCGTTTACCTAGATGACATCATTGTTGTGTATGGGCTGATTTTTAGTGTAAGTAATGATGTAATAAAAAAATCTGAAATAAAAACATTTTATAAAAATAATACAAACCGACTTCAAAAAGTAAAAAATAAAACTTTTGGAGTCGGTGCTAGCTAGCTAAGGTCAAGAAAATATATAGTTAATAGAAGTGCAATGTAGAATGCCTTGGCTGGCACAATTGTTTTTTTTTTATAAAATGTTTTTAAGGCTACGAAACCCTAAAAACCGGCCAAGTGCAAGTCAGACTCGCGCACCGAGGGTTCCGTAAAATACTTTTTATTATATGATGTAACTAAAAATTTACGGTTTTCGCAATTTTTCCTTTATCTGTACTATAAGACGTTACTTCGTACCAAATTTCAAGATTCTAAGTTCACGGGAAGTACCCTGTAGGTTTTGATTCCCGTGCGAGTTTCGAAAATTTGCGGCATAAACGGCTGTATCTTTTGATTGCTTTGGCTTAGAAGTTTGATTTCCAAAGGACAGTAGACCTGAGTATTAGATATAAATTTCAGTTTGATACCTCCACGCGTCCCTGCGAAAAACGACCTTGACAGACGGACGGACAACGAAGTGATCCTATAAGGGTTCCGTTCTTTCTTTTGAGGTACGGAACCCTAAAAATAATACCTGGACTCGAACTAAACCATTACTTCTTGCTTGCTTTAAAGTTGGATTGCAACATTGTCAAATTAAAACGTTTCAATAATTGAAATCGATGTTGTTACGACTGCAATACATTAAGATAGAAATCATGGTTAATGATTCAATTTGAATTGCAAAAAGATATAAAATCATGATCAAATAAACATAATCTTTATTAACTGCACAAGTAACGCATGTCACTTCGAATTGAATTTGGTCCGTATTGTACTTTAAATTGCATTTCTTTGTTAGGATTTTCCAATTTTCATGTAGAGTAGCCTAATGTTCCTTCTTCTTCTTCATAAAAGTTGTTTCATTAGTTTAGGAGAGAAAAGGTCAGAGGACATTTTCCCATAATACTATTAGTGCGGAAGTATGGATATGGAACTAGCTTGATTCACTGTCGCCTGATCGCCTGTAAGATCTTTCTTTTATGTGATAAATATTAAACAAGAAAATATACTAGAAAAAAAGCAACTTGTCTCATGTCGCCCTGACGGGATAGACAAGATACTTCAAGACACTTCTACAGTTGACGGGATACTTAAAAAATAAGTGATAATTGTAAATATTTAAATAGTTAAAAATGACTATCATAAAATATTAGGTATTAAGTTGTAATTATCTAAATAGGTATCCTAGTCATCCTAGATATTTACATGTATTATACAGGGTGGAAATTTAAAACGGGGCATGAAGGGCAGGTACCTTAACCGATGTAGCTACATGAAAACGTTGTTAGGAAACCATTCTTAATTATTTTGAGAAATTTTGAACTGCATTCACCGATTTTGAAAAAAAATATAGTAAGCCGAAAAATAATGAGTATCGAATTTTTGAAGTGAAAACTTCTTTAGCGGCGTTGAGCACTTTTTCTGTAATGGGTATAAAATCTTAAACTCGCGTCAGGACACGTGACCTGATCGAAAAAGCGTAGGACGGATGGAGAACTGATAAAGCAATTGGTGCAAAATTATTCCCTAACCATTCCAAAATATCAAACATGCTCAACGTTAATAATCAAGTTTTCACTTCTGCCGGCACTCCCGGAGTGCAACCCGTCTTTTTTTTTTTTTATTGCGATCAATCCTGTTTTTTTATGAGGATCAAAACACTCTTTGACATCAACTGAGGTATGAGCACTAGGAAAGTCAGAAATAGAAATACGAAGTCAGAAAAAGAAAGACGAAGGGCACAGCGGCAGGTGGGCGGAGCGCAGCGCGCTGGTTACAAATTAGAAGGTTGTTTAGATATTTTTTTTAATTGTTTTTTAATATCTTTGTATCAATTCTCAGCCAGTTCAATTAAATTATCGTCTTAATATCAGGGTGACTTTAGGCTCAAACGAAAAAAATGTTCTTAAGCATTTGTTAGGATATGCCTGAAAGTTTCATTCCGTGTTTTCTGGTAGCGCACGGCATGCGTCCCGCCCCGCCCCGCGCTCGCGCCGCACGCAGCCGCATCCGCTTCATCTACTTATCATAATATGTTAGCGAATAATTTTTAATCAAGTATTAAAAAGTTATAAGTAGATGGCAGTTTCATCTTAATCGATAGTCAAACATCTGTAAAGATGTTTCTTTCGAATGCGAGGATATTTCTCTCATTGATGAAACGACGGTGGCCAACACCGTAGAAAAGGGTGAATATACTAGAGAATTTCAACGTGTTCTCGTAGGTCTCTGTAGCATAATTGGTCAGTGCATTGGGCCGGATTCCCAAGGATGCGGGTTCGAGTCCCGTCAGGGCGACATGAGACAAGTTGCTTTTTTCTAGTATATTTACTTGATTAAAAATTATCACATAAAAATAGCATTGTAAAATGCAAAATTAAAAAGTTATATGTTAGCGAATGTATGAAAATAGTTATTCGCGATTTCTGACTTTCCTAGTGCTCATACCTCAGTTGATGTCAAAGATTGTTTTGATCCTCACGAGAAACAGGATCGATCGCAATAAAATTTTTTTTTTCGAAAAGTCATTATTTTTCTATTGTTTTCTACTGATATTCTTGTTAGAATTTCCCTCGATATATCTCTGAAATTTCGTGATTACGTCGTAACCATCTCAGGAGTAGTACCTACCCTTTCAAGCATTACGTTAGCCCTACATACTACTAAGTAGTTTCCATCGACCAATTGCTAACCCAACTCCAACCATTAAGGAGTTCTGTAGCTTCACAATCAGCACAGCAGCATCAGATGTTGTTTTAAGCATACCTCACAAGCATCACGTTAGCTCTACATACTGCTAAGTAGTTTCCATCGACCAATAGCAGTACTGTCTCCCAACTCCTAATCGTTAAGGAGTTCTATAGCTTCATCATCAGCACTAGAGCATCAGATGTTCTTTCAAGCATACCACATAAGTATCAGTATCACGTTAATCCTACATACTACTAAGTAGTTTTCATCAGCCAATTGCAGTACTGTCTCCCGACTCCTAACCGTTAAGGAGTTCTGTAGCTTCATCATCAACACAGCAGCATCAGATGTTGACATCCTGAAGTGAATACCTGAGTAAGATATGATTACGTAACAAAAACACCATACGGGCATACTATTTTCGGCGGTTGCCCTCGAGTTATCCTTGTTCCCATCATCAGATCCTGACCTGGTAAAAATGGGACCACCTCAAAAGTGAACTCTATCCAACAAAAATTTTTTTTTTTATATCCGTCAACAATTGGAGGAATTATCGGTGAACGAACATACATTAAAAAAAATCATACAGTCGAATTGAGAACCTCCTCTTTTTCTTGAAGTCGGTTAACAAGGGACTTCAACGCGACATTTGTTATATGTTCTGCCTTTTAGATTTCTATTTTACTTTATTCCTAAGAATCTTGTGCATTATCTATTAGCCAGACTGTACGGTCGTACAATGTCGCGATTTAGTCCGAGATTATAAATGTCGACGCCCGCGCATCGTTCACATCAATCTGATTGGATAATTCGCCGCTGTCATATGAGATATCTAATAATAACCGTTGGAAATTAATCATTCTCAAGGATCCTCTTATTTTCAGTAGGTACCTCTGTGGGTACAAATAAAAATATTATGTTAATATTAAAATATGTATGTATATATATATATATACTATAGGTACTTACTGATTCAATATGATTCTGAATGTTCTAAAGATGCATCACCTCATACTATTATATGCAAATAAAAGCTCTCGTTACGCTCTTGTAGTGTGACGGCACCCAAAAAACTGTAAGATATTTCTCGAATAGCATTCTTCATTATGGCTCATTCATACGCTCCATAAGTGTGATCTATCAGTAGTGATAGAGCACACTTATGGAGTGGAGGATTGTAGAATACTAATAACTAATATTCTAAGTAAATGCGAAAGTGTGTTTGTTTGTCCTTCCTTCAGGCCCTATCTAAGCAACCAATCTACTTGATTTTTGGCTTAGAGTTAGTTAAACGGACGGAGAGTAACATAGGTTACTTTTTATCCCGATATTCCTACGGGAACGGAAACCACGCAGGTTAAACCGTGGGCGAAAGCTTGTAAGTTAATCATTTAATAAAGGCTTAGGTAATCGAGGTAGGTCAATAATACTATAGGGAACTTTTTCAGAGATACTATTGAAATGACCAAGACTTTCCTAGTAATTCATTGCAGTATTTCTTCTTTTGTACCCAATGTAGTCCAATCGTGAAACATTATTTAAAATATGCACGTGCTACTGAAAAAATGGCTGGTTTCAGTTAACAGATTTCTTAATCTTTCCAGCTACCGCGTCACTATCAGAAGAAGACGTGAAGAAGGCGTGTTGCAGTCATGGCAGGAAGTTTGCGAAGAGCTCTGGAGACTGCAACGTTATAGAGGTTCCACTAGACCTTGACATCGAAGAACCGGATCAGCTAGACACCTGCAGCTTACAGGCGACAGCTTGTTGTCAACACGAAGCGTAGGTTTTATTAGAATTTATTTTTTAAAGGGGATGGGCGAAAAGGATTCTCGAATGTTGACCATGGGCTATCTCACAATTTGGGAGAGGCCTATGTCCAGCAATGGACCCAAACAGGCTCATGATGATGATGATAATGATGATGATTTGTATTGGGATTTAGCACCAAACCACCTGTCATACTACATCCAATGGGAATCGAAGCCGGAATTTCTGGTGGTGTTACCAGTTAGGCCACAGACTACAGAGGCAGTTTTAATCTTGATTACACTTATGTTTTGTTTGTTTGTAGATATTTAGGTGATTGCACGAACGGTATGAAATATGCAGAAGAGAAACGATGCGAAGACCCTGAAAATGAAATCGGGAAGGTAGGAACATTTTATTAAAAAAAAAATTAAAAAAAAAAAAAAAACGCCTTCAAAAACAAAAAAAGGGCAAAAGATACTTTTGAAATCAGTGCCAGCCAAGGCAAGAAAAATGAAAGAGTAGAACCGCAAAGTATGTAGAATTTATATAATGTTTTTTGAAGTCGATTTTCATAAAAGATTTTTATTTCACAATTTTTAAAGGTAGAAGAGGTCCCGTGATTACGCTAATAATCTTATGTCAACTGCTCATTTACAAAACAACCTTTTACAAAATGCTGCTTTTCCCGGTGAAGGGACGTTACTTATTAAGGAGTTCTCCCGGTACGAACAAAAAAAGAAATACTCATATCGGTCCATCGTCTTCGAGTAATCAAGTAACATACATAAAAAAAGATTCCGACGAATTGAGAACCTCCTCCTTTTTGAAGTCGGTTAAAAATAGTTTACTTTGAGAAGTACCTATCATTCGCAAGAAAAAACAATTGAAAATAACTATACGACCGTCTCTGCTTCTTTGTGTTGGAAGTTTTAATAAACCGACTTCAAAAAAGAAAGAGCGACAAGCTCTTTCTTCAAACCAACACAAATAGGTAGTCATAAACGAACTTTCGTTTATTATGTGCATAAATATTGGCGTGGTTTTCGTAGTGACATTTTTTAGCTTACCTTTACATAAAATTACCACCTTTTCTTGTTCTTAGCAAACCTTTTCATAATGGTTTTCGTGCTTCTATTCCTTCAGACTTGTTGTGAGGAGTGTTCGCTGGGAAGATGGGTGGGCGAATCTCAAGGGAGGGAAGGATGCAAAAGCGATAGTGAAGATTACTTCGACCCCATGGCCATGCTCAGGAAAGACGCCTACATCAAATGTTGCCAGGTAAGTGATTTGGGGTGTGCTTTGGAAGAACTTATCATGTAATGGAGCATGTGCCCCAGATCAGAAATAGATTCGTAAATGACAATGAATTGAAACCCGTATCAAAGTTTTGTAAATTTTAGTTTCCATTCGCGTGTGATAAAACATTGGTAAGAAAATTTTAAGTTCGAAGTTTTGAAATCGTATTCACTTATTAATTACCTAAACATTACTACTTAATCTATATTAATTACCTAAACATTACTACTTAATCTATTTTTATAAGAGGTCTCGGGTTCGTTTCCCGGACAAGACAAATACTTATTTGAGTGCATGAGTGTCATTTGTTTTGTCTTGGTTTATGATGATAAGCACCCGAGTTCTTTTCCTAATAACACGTGTTTTGGGGCTCCATTTTCAACTCCATCTACCGTACAATTTCTATAAATACTACAAAATATATTTACTTGACATTTGCAAAATTCGCGAATTTTATCGCGAGCAAGCCAAATTGAGAAAGCAGAAGAATAAGATAATATTAAGTAACTACCTTAGATAGTAATAATATTAAGATCTCTATGACAGAAAGCTGCAGAAGAAGCCGAAAGAACAACTGAAGCTATACCAGAGACAACGACAAAGAGAGTGCAGACGACCACAGAGAAGAGAGTGACGACAACCGAGAAGAAGATCGTGCGAGAGAAGTGTAAGAAGGATTCATGTGACCACGTGTGCAACGACGAGGATGGCCGGGTCAGGTGCCAATGCCATGAGGGGTACAGGCTGCAGGGTGACAAGAAGACTTGCAAAGGTATATTTATAAGGGCAAAGCATCGTGACACTGTTCGTCGCAAACATTAAAGGAACAGTATAATAGGCTATAGTCACATAAATTAACATACACGTATATAAAAAAGCTTCAAAGAAATTGAGAAAATGCAAACCTAATAAACTTTGAACATGGTTAATTCGTCCAAGCTTTGAACCTACCAAATTAAATTGTTTTGTTATATAGGACTCAGCTCAGTTGAATCGCCGACTTTTTCTCAATATTTAATGATCTACAGCAGAACGACCACCTTTCAGACAACAAAAGACAAATACCTACAAAAGGACTGCCTATAACAAATAGGATATTTAATTAATAATCTTTGTCTCTTCTCCAGATATAAACGAGTGTGCCGAAGCCATAGACGATCTATGCTTGGTTCAAGACACGGTGTGCCACAACACCGCTGGTTCGTTCAAGTGCGTACCTATCAAAAAGAGGGACGTGGGAATCACCTGTCCTCCTGGCTTCAAACGCAACGTCCAGAACCAAGTTTGCGATGGTAAGATTAATTCAAGATCAGAAACAGTTGGTTGGAGCAAACTTGGAATATCATAGCTAAGTCGTACCTGACCTTCTAAGATATTCTTCTATTGCTCCAAGTCTTCTTTATTTATTGTAACTGACAGTACCTATCATCTTTTGTAACTTCAGGCCGTCACTATTTGACATTTGATAGGGATTGTGATCAGGCCGCGTCTTGAAAGGTATCAAATGAACGAAATTTAACTGTCTAAGCAAAGTGACAGACGAAAATATCTTTCAAATTTATGGAGAAGTGTCAAATGAAGTGTCATTTAAAACATCATTCGTTCCGAAAGGGATTGCGACTATAAGTTACACAATTCCATAAATCACTATCACAATCACAATATATTTGAAAAGGATTGTGATAGATTTTGAAATTAGCTGATTTTGCTGAAAATTTAGATATCTCACGTGCAAATAGTTTTCAAGCTTATGATTTTAGAATTTTTCATTTTTCAATTCTATTTTTATACTTATGATAAATTTTAAATAGAAAAATATTGGATAGTACCTATAAAAAAAGCATAAAAAAATGCAAAAAATCTAAATTCATAATTTATTGGCTGTTGCATCTCAATAGATCATTAAACATCTGAAAAGATGTCTTTCGAATGCAATTGTATTCCTAGCATTGATTGGTAACGCTGGCCTACAGCGTATTAAAAATATAAAAGTATTGGAGAATTTCGACGGTGGCATAGAATACCTGAATAGTACAAGTAACGGTGGTCCGCAAGTCTCGGTACCTCAGTGGGCCGGATACCCAAAGGTAGTGGGTTCGATTCCCATCTGAGAATTCACTTGTGGCCGAGTTGACTTTTTCCAATATTTTTCTATTTAAAATTTATCATAAGGTTTCAAGCTCTTTCTTATTACATTTTTAGACATAAACGAGTGTCAACTACCACGCCCTCCTTGCCCCAAGTATCTGTGTGAGAACACGATAGGCGGGTTCAAGTGCGCTGGGAAGCCTGGCAAGCCGACCCAGGAAGAAGCCCCTGGAGCCACCACGACAGCCCCCGCCGCCACCCCCGCCTCGCCCAAGAATGACATATGCCCGCCTGGGTTCAGAGCTGGAGCTGATGATGAATGTCTTGGTACAAGATTTATTGAACTTTAATCATTAGAATAATTTAGGATAGGTCGCAGGACCGGTTCTACCTTTTATCGCAGAACTTTTTATGTCATAATTTTATTATGCATAACTGCGGAAAGCATAAACGTCATTTCGCAGAAAATCGCTTGGCATATCTCATACATTCAAAACCCATAATTTTATAAGCCAGAATCATCTGAAGACATATATTCAATATCCATAATAATTAAGAGGCAGAATCATCATATCGCAGAAAGTTTACATGCAGAATCATCTTTAGGCATAAATTGGAAATCCATAATATTAAGAGTCAGAACTATTTATAATACAAGAAAGCATTGCAAAGAAAGCAAGTCGCAGATGGTTTTCGCTCACCACCTGCTCCTCAGCTCGCGGGCCGCCTCACCCCTCCGCGCCTGAGCGGGCTTACACTCTAGGGGTAGGGCATACAAGACTACGTGGGGTCGTTTTGAAGCGATTCGTTTCTGTCACTATTATAGCACAAAATTAAGAGTATACCCATTTTCGCGAACCTTTTTATGTCATAATACTATTATGCATATCAGCGGCTGGCATACAATTCATTAGAAATAGAATGCCTAATGAAATTATTCCAAATGAAAATCTGCAATTAACGTAGTATGCCAAAAATTCTGCCATCTTAAAAGTATGCCATTGGAAATTCGGACATATAAACATTCGAACAAATAATAATTTATACAAAACAATTGTTATGCCTTGAGCACATTCGTTTAAAGAAAATTATGCCAAGTTTGTTCTGCCAAATGAAATTCGGAGCAACGAAATTCTGTCAAACAGCGGGAACCCCGCAGGACCACCATGCAGATGACTTGAGTAAGGGCAAACCCATAGTAACAAATTGTGCTCAGTATTTTCTTGCAAGCCCAAATTCTGAAATAAACATTTAGAAAACATAATATTAAATAATTGAATTTTCATAGAATGAATAAAATATTCATCTCGCACTAACATCAATACTTTGACCTTTCGCGTTGCATTATCTATATACTTAATTCAGGTTCGCAAAATTTGTGACGACTCGATAGGGACTTTGGCGCGTCTATTTCGAGTCGTACTCGAGTCTATTTGTTCCGAAAACTATAAAATATACAAAATGTTAAACGTGATGATCACAAACTGCAATTAAAAAGTGTCATTATTTTCGCATAATTTGGAATTTTTCGTCGATCGACGAACCCCAGTATCGGGTTGTAACCGCCCTAGTAACTTTTTAATTTTGCATTTTACAATGCTATTTTTATGACAATTTAGCAGTCAGGGTGACATGAGACAAGTTGCTTTTTTCTAGTATATTTACTTGTTTAAAAATTTGTATTAAAATATTTTAACCGCCTCTGTGGTCTAGTGGTAACAATCACCGGTATCAGACCCATGGGTCCCGGGTTCGATTCCCAGCGGGGGTACATATTGTATTTGGTTTGGTTGGTGGTAGGACTTGTTGTAAGTCCGTCTGGCTAGCTACCACCATCTTATCTAAGCCTGACGCCATAACTACAATGTTTTCAGCATTGTTGTGTTCCGGCAGTTAGAGATAAGATACCCAGTTCCTCAGTGATGACTGTTGTGATCTTCAAGATATTATAAAATTAGTTTGGATGAAATAATAACATTTTAAGTGTTTTACTAATAGGTGAGGAGGTATTATTCAAAGTTGGAAAACAATGGAGAAAAGGTAAAATTTTGTTTGAAAAACATCCAATTATCTGATGAGTTACCTTCCCAGCAAAATGGTGAAGGAAGGGCTATTTGTGGCATGCGAGCTTCTGTGTATTGCTCTACAGATTTTTCTTCAGGTGGAGCCATTTTGACAGAGTTGTATGTTTATACAATTATTTTTACATTTACTAGCAGGGTCTTAAAATTTATACCTTATTCTTCTTCGCGCATTATTACAATGTCCAATATTCGCATTTCCGACTGCGCCATGTTGTGATCATCAAGATATTATAAAATTAGTTTGGATGAAATAATAACATTTTAAGTGTCAGACAACCAGAGACCTCTCTTTATTTTTTAAACTATCGTACAAAAGAACAGATAACACAACAATGACGATTCCGGGAGAGGCTCGCTTCCATCTTCGGCCTTATCAATACTTAACATGAGGTATGATGAAGGCTAAGAATATCACCGTTGTTCAGAAAAAAAAATATTATTGACATATACTACCTACTAACTAATCGCACTAATATCATCCGATGCGCATAGACTCTCCAAGTGCACCGAACGTGATCATCGACTACTCTCCTCATCAACGATTTTTTTATTGTCCCTACTGCTGGGCACGGCCTTCCTTACGGATAGATAAGGAGAATGAATGCGGATTGGTGGGTATTAACGACTGCAAATGCAGCCGGGACCAACGACTTACCGTGCCTTCCAAAGCACGAGGAGCTCGTGATAGTAAATTTTTGGTCACCGATCCCGTGACCGACCAATGTAAAAGTTGCTTAACCTCATCAATCGCAGGCCGAGCGCGTGAACCACTGTGCCACCGAACTCCTCTTATCCAGCTCTAATTAAGTGCCTTGGGAATATTATTGCTCTAAGACGTTCTACAACGTTTGCCGAAACATGGTGGTCTCCACTCAAGAACACGTTTACCCCAGCGGTATTTAAGGGAAGTATTCTGATGTCTTAAATTTCAAATTGACTCTTTCCATTTAGATATCAACGAGTGTGACGAGCGGTTGGACGACTGCCAGCGGCTGTCGCAGCACTGCATCAATACCCATGGGAACTTCTTCTGCCAGGACCATGTCTCCAAGCGCTGTGCTCCGGGGTTCAAGGTTAACCCTCAGACTGGGATATGTGAGGGTGAGCAAGCATAGACATGTTGAATTTTGATTACCGGTAAACTTCAGGGTTGCCCTGCTCCATCACTACAAATTGCTTTTATTCAAGACGTTTCTCTACATTTGACAAAGTAGATACCTATATGTAGGTACTTAAAGTTTGTTCATAATGAGGAGTAGACATACCATGAAATTTCGAGCCATGTACCGTAGTTAAACTAACTAAAAAACTAAATATTAAGCTTAAAATAAATAAAGAAACGATTACTCAACCAAATCAAGTTGCTAATGTATTTAACAATTGTTTTGCATCCATCGGCGAAGTTTACATGTACCCAAACTGCAGTAGGTCATCCAGCAATCTGCCCAACTGAAAACACCATATTTTTTAAACCTGTTGAATATCAGGATGTATTCAAAATAATTCTAAACCTAAAAAATAAACTTACCTACCAGCAGATTTGTTGAACTGCCACCAGCACTATTTAGACATTACGCATCCGAACTCGCGATACCTTTAACCCTTGGACGAATAATTCGTCCAAGCTTTAACCGCACTTGTTAACGAATCCTTTTATGAAGGCAATTTTCCCGTTTTACTTAAGAAAGCTATCATTAAACCTTTACACAAAAAGAATGATTCCTAGCAATTTTCGGCCCATAGCTATACTTCCAACACCCTTCGGCCGTGTATGATGCCAGAGTTTGGTAACCAGTATCATACGAAGAAAAAATGATCGTCGTAGGATACTGGTATCCAAGTGATAGGATTTATTATTTTTCTGATACCCTTCATCATGTTTGGTAACCAGTATCCAGTAAGGAATATAACATTCTGCTTATGAAACTTAAACAACAACAACATTATTGTAAAACCCTCGCTTTATTGAAAACATACAAGGAAACGAGGAAATAGTTCAACTGTGAATCGTTTATTACCTACAACCTATTGGAATAAAATGGCGAAATGATTTCGATACAATGTCCAACACTAATTTCGTTTTCATTTAGCTGAGATATGGCGTCATTTATTTCTTCATCAATTTCTTTGAACTCTCGGCTTAGTTTCGATTTTCTCTTGTATATATCCATTACGGTGGTTTCTTTTCTTAAAGTATCTAAGAGTTGAGCCAATGTCGGTCTTTTACGTCCAATATATCTGTTAAGGCGACTGTGCCAACCTTCTATATTATTAGTAGTGCGTATTTTAGATGATGAACAACAGCAAATTTTTTCGAAGTCAGTCTTTGCCATCCATTGGTTATTGAAATATTTGTTAAATTTTGTTATCTCTTCTCCAGACGGACTCTTTGACATAACATATTCATACCCCTTTCGAAAATAGGCTTTGGGTAAACGTGCAAGGCCAGCACACCTGGCTACATGCCTTTTTTTAACCCTTGTGGTTAATTTCAACGATTTAGCTTTTCTAAATAAACACCTATTCAGATGATAATAACATCCCTTAACATCAATGTTGGGGAAAACTTTTCGAACAGCTTTAATTGGAGCCAACTCGAAGTCAACAGTTATTGTTTCTGGTAGCCACTGCTTGAATCGGGAATTTATCATATAAAATAGTACCTCGTAAGTTTGCTGTGTCTTGTCTGGTAGTAAACAAAAAATTAAAGGTACAACAGCCGATGTAGTTTCGTCGACGCCATGAATTGTATATAACTGATGAAATTCAGTCGGGCATGAAGTAAAAGTACCGTCAGATAAAATATGCTTGTACTTTACGATTGATGCAGCACGTTGATTGCAAAATAGTAGAATCTTCTTGTCGTCATCACTATATTCTGCAAACAAGAACTTTTTGAATTTATCGGGTACTACGACTTCAATCGATGATTTGCTTCTCAATCTTGGTGCTCCTAATACTTTATTTCTTTCGTTGTACAATCCCGTTTTGATGTTTTGGAATTTAGGGATTTCCCGTATAAAGTCAAGTCCTGCCTCTTCTAGGCTGAACACCATGTTGTCATATTGTTTTTGAATACTATCAAAATTATGACTACATTTTTGTTTCAAATTGTCTAATTCTTTCAATATTTTATTATTTGCAAAGTCTTGTTTGCAGGTTTCCTTGTGAGTTTTGATTTTTACGACTTCATTTTTAACATTTAGAGTAACACTCCCTGTACATCCATAATTAATATTGTGGCAAAGCCAAAAGATAGATTCGTTTGAGTAAGTTTTTTTCCTGTGGTACTTGCGACCATCACTCAATAGTGCTCTTCCTCCTCTCTTCGTAGAGATAAATTCAATTTCTTTACTCATTTTGGATTACAGGCAACGCGGAAATTAATTCGTTGTAGATTAAAATCACAAAATGAATAATTACTTACTTGTTAATCTAATACACTGACATTGACATCAATTGTTATGAAAACTTCAGTTATCTAAAGTGCCAGTGCTTTAATATCAAAAGAGGTGAAATATCAATGCACATGACATGCTTATCAGTTACATACGAGGAAATATTAAGTACTCACTTGTAATTATTTGATATTTTCCTGAGCTGATACTCGGTTACATAAAACGAAAAATCACTATCACTTGGATACCAGTATCCTACAACGATCATTTTTTCTTCGTATGATACTGGTTACCAAACTCTGGTATCATACACGGCCGAAGGGTTCCAACATCATCTAAAATCTTTGAAAAGGCAATGTCAGACCGCATATATGGGTAATTTTTGTGACAAATATAAGATTTTTGACGACTGCACTTCCGTAAGAAAATCAACAATATTAGCAGTTTATAAATATAAATAAAATATTCTTAATTTTATAGATAAAAATCTATACGCAATTGCCTCTATCCCACAGGGAAGTATGATTAAATGTTTGTTATTCCTACTTTATATCAACGATCTGTCAAAAGTAGTGCAAGAAACGTGCGTATTATTTGCAGATGATATATCGCTCCTAACATCATGTGATAATACTAACGATATAAATAATAAACTATATACCATGTTGAATAGTATTAATAACTGAAAGCGTAGGCACGCTTTTCGCTTTGCCCCTTGCGCGCTCGCTTTGGGAGGCGGTACGACAGGCAAAAAGCGAAGTTAAGTATATAAATGCAAGGTAGCTTTTACGGAATACGGATACTCAAACGTCGCACAAAATTCAGTAGAATCCTCGCGAGACGTTTTGAATCACTCGTGGCGCGAGTGGCGAGGCGAACGAGGAGGCGATCAGGCGATTAGCGACCTTGCAAGCGTAGACACAGCACGCTTTTCGCTTTGCCCCTTGCGCGCTCGCGTTGGGAGGCGGTACGACAGGCGAAAAGCGAAGTTAAATATATAAATGCAAGGTCGCTTTTACGGAATACGGAAACTCAAACGTCGCACGAAAGTCAGTAGAATCCTCGCCTACCTTACCTATAATAAAACTCAAATAAAAATGTTATAAGTATGTAAAATTATATATATACTTGTATAACTTATTTTTATATCGTCGTCGTCGTCTCAGTCACGTAACACCCACTGCTGGGTATAGGCCTCCCCCAAAAGGAGGGGTTTGCCATAATCGCCACGCTTGGCAGGCGGGTTGGCGGTCGCAGTACGGGCAAGTTTTGTAGGAAACGCTGCTGCCCGTCTCCTGCAGGCTGAGTCCCTTAGTCGGCTTTTACGACACCCACGGGATGAGAGGGGGTAGTGCTATTCTAAGCCGATACTACGCAGCTATATATAAAATATATTTAAAAAATAAGTTTAAGAAGTGTCTTGGCCCTCTCATCCAGTTAAAAAATAAATAAAAAAAATATGTTTATTCCAGTTCCTCAATCAACATTGAACACAAGATATTGGAACACTCCTTTTAAGTATTTTAAAAACACTTGTGTCAGGAGTGTCCGCTCTTCCTAAAACTTAATAGATATAAACGATTGAGATTTTAAGGGTAATTTTTAGGGTAATAATAATAAGTTAATTACAAAAAAATATAGTGCATGCATGTGTGAGTGGATACATCATACACTCACACATGCATGCACTATATTTTTTGTACACATCGTGTGTGTGTGTGTATGTATGAGTGTATGTATGTGTCAGTAGTTAGTGAATAATTAATCTTTTATTATATTAATTTATTATAACATTCATGATTTAACCTCTAAAAGGCATTCAGTTTCACTCTAAGATAATTGTTTTAACCAAGCCTGAAGTATGCTTTTACAATCATAGGTTTTTAATGGATACACACTTAGTTTTTTATTAACAATATTAGATATATATACGTGCTGATTGTCTTGTGCTTTTTTTCAGACATTGATGAGTGTGAAGAGAGTGCAGAGGTCTGCAAGCGGTCCGAAATATGCGTGAACCTGCCGGGAGCTTACAACTGCAAATCCAAAATCAGCACGTTACCAAAGTATTCATTTTATTTATAAGTAAACCATTATGTATTCTTGCTTAATCGCAATTTAAACGAATGAACGTCTATTAAAGAACATAAGCGAAGAACCTAGCTGGGTCTGTGTAGGACTCATTTTTTTATTCTCTGCATTTCACATCTCAATGCTATTACACATTATTACAGTATAAATGCTGCTAGATGTATTACCGAATTATTCAGAAACTAGAAAAGGACCCGTTACTGCACTAAGTGCAGTAACGGGTCCTTTTCTAGTTTCTGAATAATTCGGAAATTCTTTAGAACTTGTTTTCAGTAGTTTTTTAAGAACCACAAACATACATTGCATTTTTGCTTTTATCAGAAGGGCCAGTTTTTAAATTTCATTATGTTTTCTGGGTCGGAGTTAGTAAATTAAATGCTTTTACTGGACTAAAATGGCGTAGTGTAGAATTGCTCAAATAAACCACAACGAGTTGTAGTTATTTATCACTCACTGTTTTAAGTTCTAAGTAGTTTAAGTAGTATCTTGAATAAATGCCAAGATTTTAATTGAAGCTCTACGAATACAATAATTTACAATTTCCGAACAACAGATATGCAAAATTTTATTGTTTTCTTTTGCAGGTTAGGTTCTGGGAATAGGATATGCCAAGAAGGTACCAGATTGAAGCCTGGGGGTACTATTTGTGAAGGTAAATTTCAACATTCAAATATTCTAAAATCATGGATCTTTGGGAATTTGAGTCTTGAGTTCTTACACTTGAAACACACGTCCAAAGTCTACTCGTCTTCGTAAATGTATCGTTCTTCTTTCAGACATTGACGAATGCCGCGAAGGGTCTCACCTGTGCGACGAGTTCCAGTATTGCATCAACACTTACGGTGCCCACGAATGCCGCTGCAAGAGTGGGTTTGAGTTGGACCCCGGATCAGGGTCATGCGTCGGTGGGTACTGGGTTTTCATCACATTTGTAGGTCTTAGCTGTGACATCATCATCAACATCAGTCATGTTTTAATGTCCATTGTCCCCAATTTTGGTGCAAATGTTGTTTAATCGGTGTCAATGGCAATAAACACATTCGAATCAAGCAAACTCGAGATTATACATTTTTAAGCACTCATGGAAAGTTATATCTTCCAGAATCACAGGCTCAACACGCAAAATAGTTACTGTGCCATCGGACTCCTCTAGTGACATAATCAATACAATTAGTTTGCGGGTAATCGGTGACAGTTTTCGTACATGCAGAGACTCCCAGAGACAAATACGCCATCGATTTCTTTCTGAACTTCTTACATTTAATCACAAATCTGCAGACATCGACGAATGCGGCTTGAAGCTGGACAACTGCGGCCCTGAACTGCAGTGCCTCAACGTCCTGGGTTCATTTACTTGCACTCGACGTGCGCCCACGACTACCACCTCCGAATTCGTCGACTATTACTACGACACGTGAGTAGTAATTATCAGAATCATCTTGTTCTTATATCAATTTCATTTTGGTTTGACGAAGTACCTCTTTCCCTTCAACTCCTCTCTGCCACCTCCTTTTTACTTAGGTACTTGTACTATTTAGTATTCTGTGACTTAGGTATCTCATTACAGTCCTTTCGCACATAACCCATTCATTTTGTAGTTTTCTAATTCTAAAACTACATTTTTTCTATTCTAAAACAGCATTTTGTAGTTTTCAATTCTAAAATTACAATTTCAAATGTCTGTACAGAAATGATAGTGTCACTATCATTTCTGTACAGACTTTTAAACTTTTAATATAGTTAATTCATTATTTTACAGTGAAGAAGAAGAACCTCCAGAGAGGGTAAACCCTCCAAAACCTAATCCTCGTGTCACCACTCCGTCAGTTACACCATACGCCACGTATCCGCCAGCCCGCCCATTCAGACCTACTACTCGGAGAAATCCGTATACAAGCAGACCTGAACCGAGAGTCACATCACCACCCACCACTATCACAGAACCTACAACTTCATCTAAAGTAACAGAGACTACCCCACCAGAACTTCCAAAAGAAACTTACATTCCTCGTCCTCCACCACTACCACCCAGACCTGATGACAGACCTAGAAGACCAGACTACAGGCCCACGAGACCGACGGAAAGACCTAGAAGACCCCAATATACTCCAACAACACCGACTACAACCGAGCCTGACGCATTGACAGAAGTCTCGGTTCCACCACCTGGTAATCCAGATTTATTAGAAAAGGACAAGAACCCAGATGGAAGCTATGCAGTTAATACCAGTGACATACCAAAGGATACGTGGACGAATGTTATCGGAAGGGATAAGCCAGAGGAGACTGACTTCGATGTCAACAACGTTCACTGCTTATATGGATTGGAGAGAGATGCCAATGGGAATTGTGTAGGTAAATAAAGGAATGCATTTTACTTATGTAACATTTTCTGAAACGTCGTCAGTTACTTTTCAGGGGTCATCCAAAAATACTGCGGTGTAGTTACAGCGGTACCCGTCCGCTCAACTAGTGGTTCTTCCTTCCTTAGTGGTAGATCCTTTGTAAAATTCGAAAACCATATTAGATAACAATGTCATATCTTACCTAACTGAATGGTTTTAGCCTGCTCAAATATTCCCTAGATATCTCGGGTTGAAGCTAATGGCTTGTCAAATATTCCAGACGTGAACGAGTGCGAGACGAACAGGCACATCTGTAGCGGTCTGGAGATGTGCGTGAACATGGAGGGCGGGTACCGGTGCGACTGCGTGCCGGGGTACCGCCGAGACCCCTCCGGGTGGTGCGTGCCTGTTGGCCCACCAACCACGCAAAGATCCACCACCACTGCTGTGACCACTACCAACACTACAACCACTATAAAACCTACCGAAAGAGGTTCGAGTTCATTATAATAGTACACGCCCTACATCTCGCTTTTTTTCTTAAAAAAGAGAGAAAAATTACACATTTTTTATAAATTGTAAATAGTACTTTTGAAGGAACCTCTCACTAACAAACATGGAGGAGTGTGTTACTCTTTGTGTGTGTGTGTGTGTGTTATACATATAGATAATTCAACATGTGTGGTTACAGCAACGACACCCAGGGCATGGAACACCCCTCCTGGAAGACCTCGACGACCTGTCATTCCCCCTACTTCGTGTGACACGGGATTTGCTTTCAATTCCATTGTAGGAGAGTGCGTTGGTGAGTTTTCTTTTATTTTCTGTGAGTTGCAGATATTGCTGTATAGACTATAAATGTCTATAGTTATTATCTCAATAAAGTTTTATGGATTTCATACAATAATTTTGATTACTGCTAATCCTCCTTCCTCCTGCCACGCAAATTAGGTACGGCATCAGTCTTCAACTGCACTTCAACATCATCTTCACTAATAAATCATTCCTAATGGATGGATAAGAGAATTTGCCCATGAGCACGTGGGTCCAATGTGGATTGGTAAATTTTAACGACTACAAATATAGGAGGATCAACGGCTTTAGGTATCTTCCGAACAGCACTAAAGAATTAAAGTAATAATTTTTTGGTCGCCCGCTAATATCAATATCAATCATAGATGTCACTTATTAACAATTCTGATTTTCATGAATTGCATTACGAGTATTATAAACTTTATTGTATTTCAAGATACGTAAGTTACTTAGGACGAAGTAACTATTCATTAATCTGTGACTTAGGTAGGTATATAGATAGCAGATACTACAGCAAATATTTACCTTTTGCAGATATCGATGAGTGCAAGATACGAAACGTTTGTGATCCAAACGAGGAATGTCACAATGTTGAAGGTGGCTTCTATTGTAAATGTGGAGCGAAATGTCGGGCGGCTGCTGAGAAACCTACTTATGGTAATCAAATTATAGGTATATTTATGTGTAAAGAATTGCTTTCTTTCAATGAATAATACGTTCCCAATTCAATTAAAAACTTATTTAACTAAGTAGGTAGTAATTAATTTATTTATTTTCTAACTCGATGACATCTTAATCGATTTTTACAATTTAATTTTGGTTCATCATCAAGGGGGAAATGTTATTAAATCACTGTATTACATGTAGCGACTGTCTATTTATCAGAACCAGCACGGCCGTCGTCCCGACCAAGAGATCCATATCCAGAAACATCAAAGCCAGCACCCAGACCAAGAGATCCTCACCCAGAATCAACACAGCCAGCACCTAGACCAAGAGATCCTTACCCAGAATCAACGCAACCTTCACCCCGTCCTAGAGACCCATATCCTGAAACATCACAACCAGAACCTCACCCAAGAGATCCATATCCTGAACCTTCACAGCCATTACCTTATCCTGAAACTTCTCAGCCAGCACCTCATCCAAGGGATCCTTACCCCAGAGAGCCGGAGTCTACCATCATCACTGTAGGAGCTCAGTATGGACAGCGGGGCCCACGAGTACTGAGGCCCACTTTCACCAGGCTTCCCAACACTCGTGTGATCGTTCCTTCCTGCCCTTGGGGTTACAAACTGACTTCAGATAAACTTTGCTATGGTAAGAAAATTTAACTGGTGAGATAGGTATGTTGCATGTATAAATGGGGACAATTCCTGTCATTTTAAGAGGTAAGTCCTTACTTACCCCTATAATTCACTACAATAAATGATCAAAACCCGTATTTCTAAGAGCGGGCGCCCACGAGTAACTTTATTGCCCAAAAACTTTTTGTCTCTTTAGCTATCTCCTTGTCGAGATTTGGATGAGACAAAAGCGCGCTAGTGCGCGATAACTCAGTTTCTGGGTTGGTATGAGGAAAATCGGGCTATTGAGATTAGTTTCTTCTATAAGTCGTTTGTTCGATAGGTCGCTCGCTTGACTTGAAATTTTTTGTTAGATATTGACGAGTGTGCCGGGAACGTATCGCGATGCGGCCCCCAGCAACGCTGCGAGAACTTCTTCGGCGGGTATTCCTGCCAATGCCCCGCGGGACACAAGCTGTACGGCAAGGATGGTTGCCAGGACATCGACGAATGCCGATATGGTTCCGTAAGTAAAATTAATAGTAAAACTTTAAAGAAGACGTTCAAAATCCATCCTTCAAAAATTTTCGTGTCTATAATCCATATTAAAAGGTCTCATCAAAAGCGCTTTTTCGTTATAATCTTTTTTCGTTCTAGAGTGCTGTTCTATTATTTTTTTTACTCACCGTGGTTAATTGGCGGCTTGCTCTTTCTATTTCTTTCTATGATTTTCTTGCTTTATTTCCAGCCATGCGCCTACAACTCCAAGTGTGTGAACACGTTGGGTTCGTACCACTGCGAGTGCGGTGACGGCTTCCGCAATTCTCCGTCCAATGACAAAGTATGCGTGGATATCGACGAGTGCTCTGAGACGCCAGGAGTCTGCCAGCAGAACTGCGCCAATTCTTGGGGAGGGTATCGCTGCTACTGCAAGAGAGGGTATCGTCTTGGAACTGATAATAGGTGAGCTGGAACATAAAACTTTTCTTAAAGAAAAATAAAATAATTCTCCTACTAACGATAACGTGTTTGAACATCAACGAGTGCCTCGGAGTCTGCAAAGCAGATATTCTCTTACTTGCATCTCAGCAGATTACGAAGCTCTTTTTCGTCTTCCGTGCCACGAGGCTGCACCGGAAAATGACTTATGATAGCAAGATGGTTTAATTTTACGATATCGATATCCAACTTTAGATATATAGGACCCAGTGCGGCATCGAATTGAAATTTGGGACTCATAACCAGCCTCAGCAAGAGCAAGACCTTAGTAGTGAATTTTAGTCCTAAATCCATTCAAAAATACACAGTATCTTACAAAAAAACTTGCATTTTGCAATTTAAACTGTACTTTAATTTGACGGCTTCTTAATCGTTTCCTCATATCTGAAGATCGTGATCATTGGCCGCTTTTACGATTTGTCTCCATCGGTCTCGCTCCATGGCTCTCACTGCTTGATAAAATTTACTAGACGAGGCTTACTTTTACTTACTTTGACCATCCACCGTCCACTCTTTCACCGCCACCACCATCCACCATCCATTCACACTTTCAAGACTTTCATTTTCTCTACGCATTAAATCTGACGTACTTTCATTCAAACTACTTAATATAACCACAGTCTGTTTATCTTCTACAACTATATCCATCAAGCCATTAATACAGCAAGTCAAGCTGCCTATCGTAAACTATAACGTCACCACCTCGTCATCAGGACGTGCACGGACATGGACGAGTGCGCGGAGTGGGGCTCGTCTCGCCTGCGCGGGCGCCTGTGCGGCGGCACCTGCCTCAACGAGCCGGGCAGCTACCGGTGCGCCTGCCCCGCCGGCTACCGGCTGGGGGACGACGGGAAGAGCTGCATAGGTAAGTACCTACAACTAATATGATAGTGAAGTAAACCTGGAGAAATATGGAGCATGTAATTAAGAGAAATGCGCAAAAAAGACATGCCTAAAATGCATGATTATAAGTAGGTAAGGTATTGTATGTATCTAGGGTAGACTACCCTTTTGTGGATACTTTAAACGCCGGTTGTGGCCATTTTTATTTAATCCTTATTTACTAGTGTTAAGCTTCAATGTGACCACACCTAGAAAACGAGGTCGTAACCGACGTTCTCCGAGGCTTTTACCCTATCATATTTAGTCCAAATTTCGCATGTTCTCAATAAGTTCCTTCTAAAAATAAAAACGATAATTATGATCTACCTACCCGATACGAACGATAATGATTTGCTTTTGTTACAGATTTTGCAAGTCAGGGCTTGTAAAAAGACTGCTTGTGGACATTGACCAATCGCGACGATACTAACAATAACAACTCTTCTATTCCCAGATATCGACGAGTGCGAGACGGGCGAGGCGGAGTGCGCGCGCTCGCGTGACGCCGGCCACGTGTGCCAGAATACGCGTGGCGGTTATCACTGCCATCGAATCAACTGCCCGCAAGGGTACAAGCTGGAGGCCAACCAGTAAGTTTTGACGACCTCGGACCTGAGACCTGTGTTAAATCTGCTAACATTTAGGTACTCAAAAACGTATTCTATCTCTTTTACATAGTTTTTGTTTTTATATTGCAAAAATCACTAGGAATGTACCTACTTTTGAAACACGATTGATATATACGATAATGACTAAAACGTTAACAGAATTAGGTCCCTGTTTGGCGAAGGAATATAGGGATATAGGTCGCGGCATGAAACTTAACTCAAGAGTGGCTAGACAAGCGATGCGCAGTGTCTAATGTTCGTAGTTACCAGCAAAAGCGTGGTGGCCACATCTGCCACCGCATCAACTGCTTGCAAGGGTACATGCTGGCTGCCAACCAGTAAACCAACTGCATCTTTTGTTCTGTTTGCGTTAAGAGTTCAATTATCAACCTTATTATCAAATTATTAAGATCTATCTGTCAAAATTTTCCTCTTACGCGATTATAACGTTTGTTATTTTTGCAAACTCACAATAGGCCATAACTACCCTTAGTACGAGTTAGGCAAACTATAATCGTTTTCGAAAACTATCGCTTTGTCTCTTTCATAACTACTTATAGGCTAACTATAGCCTACCGGCATGAGTGTAATAGTTGTCGAAAACGTTGACAGTAAATGTCAAATCGTACTAAAGGCAGTGTCTTTTTGAGTATTGTTAATTATCGTCAATTTTTAAAGCTATGGTGAATAAACACCTACTGGATAAGCTCTCTCCGTCGTAGATCCTAAAATGGTTTTGGTTTTTTTATATTGAATGGGTTAAGGAGCAAACCCATTCAATATAAAAAAAATAATGTAGGTACCTAGCTCGCAGTACGACCGTAGCGTGGTCCGCTGATATGACAACACATCATCGATGTATGATACATAAGATGTAGGACGATAGTGACCCACGACGACGACCCTAAGTTTCCTTTTTTTCTTCTTTGATAAACATTTTTATATTTTAATCATCATCAATATTTGACGATTATTTGACGACCTGTTTGGCGCAGGGGTACTAACCCCGCCTTCTGCGCCAGAAGTCCCGGGTTCGATCCCCGGACAAGACAAATATTTGTGTGCATGAACATGTCTATTTGTCTTGGTCTGGGTGTTTAATATGTATATTAAGTATGTATTTACAAAAAAAAAAGTATATAAGAATATGATCTGTTTTGTAGCTCAATAAGGCACGTGCGTAAATTGATGATGGATAACGACACTGCTTTTCAACAGCTTAAGTAATGCTTAAATTGTTTTATATCATTTTTTTTCTATCTTCAAATGCTTATTTATCTTCGTTAATTTCACTTACCATTATGTAACTACATAGCTTTTATCTGTGGAAGTTTGTAATTAGCTTTTAAGTGCTTGCTTTTTTACCTAATTTGTAAATACTGCTGTAAACTTCCCAAAGTAAATAAAATAAAAATGTTTATCCGTTATCTAGTACTCATAACACAAGTTCTTCATGAAACTTAACGTGGGACTAGATAATTGGTGTGATTGTATGCGAATATTTATTTATTTATTTTATAATATGAGTTTTTCACGTATTATCATACATAGCGAAATTAAGATTAACGGAAAAAGACCAATAATACCTAATCATCTTGTTTTCTTTGTTACATTTTATATACAGCGATGACATTGTCTGTATTACTAGTGCCATTTCTTCTAAGCTAGTTTTTGGTCTTCTAAAACATAAAATTAATCTTTCAAACCTACCCAGCCGCTGCAGCCGCATTCAGCGGTCCTGCCCCGTGACTGACTGGGGATGTCTCCAGCGGCCCTCCACCTACAGCTACAACTTCATCACCTTCGTCGCCAACATTTACATGCCCACTGGCAGTGTGAGTACCTTTAAACCACATGCTTATCAACCATATAGAAACTTAAACATAAGAAACCCGTAATCCTCATTAATTGAAGAACTGCCTATCTTATCACTAACTACGGAACACAACAATGCTGGCAAACAAATCTCTCACCGTCTGCGAATGGCTATCTCGTCAGCCATAGCTCTGCTCGCCAAAAGCTCGATTCTACCAACCGTTTGCTCTTGCCCAATGTGTTAATATACCAAATACCTAATACCTAGGTTGGATGCAATAATTCCAACCATTTTGTCAGGAAGTGGCGCCGGAATTATAATTGCATCGAAGACCGTGTACCTAATAATAAGCGTAGTTCTGAAGAAACTTTTCTTCCAGACACTTTTTTTCACAAACAACATTTGTTAAGGTGACTTAAAAAAATAAACTGGCTGATAATAGTATCTTTCCTTAGGTGGACTTATTCACCATGCACGGACCCTCGTGGCGAGACTCCATAGTGAGCTTCGAGCTGAGTATGATCGACGTACAGGCGGGGGCCGGAGTCAAGCCAGCAGAGCTACGGTGTTTTGAGTAAGTGTTGCTGTAACAATGTTTTGAATGTGTTCTTGTTTGTTCCTACAGACCCTAGCTAGAAATATAGGGCACATAGGGTACATAAACAACAGACCCGGAGGCGTTCGTCATTATCAGCCATTATAAGTCCACTGCTGGACATAGGCCTGGACTACGCCCGAGGCGTTCGTAGACTATTAAATACTTACATAACAAATGTTTTTTGGAAAGAGGTAAGTTAGTAAGATAAATCAAAAGTATTTTAAATGAATACTTGTTCGTCGTGTAAGTTTGAATGAATAATTTGAATAGAATGCCCAAATCACAGTCTAAGGATTATAAAGACACGTGATACTTATGGTCCCTCATTAATTAATAAGAAAGGTAAATTACCTATATTTAATAGAATCAGGCGTTAATTGGGGGAAATCCATTACTATTATGAAAAACAAATTAGATCCAAGTAGCTTCCGTAAGAAAAACAACCTGTCTCGCGTAAGAAGTCCTCTGAGAACGGTGCTGCAGTTTCGTAGCCTTCAACATTAAAAACTAAGCTCTATTACTGTGATATTAAGCCAACGGCAATTAATGAGTCCCAGTTATATTCCGTGGGACTTCTTTCGAGACAGTCTTCAGGAATTCAGGATGCACCAAATGACCTCTACTCTAAATCAACTATAATGTTTTCAGCATGCGACCAATGGACAACGTGTGCGTGATCTCGCTGCTGTGCCCCCTAGCCGGGCCTCAAGTGGCTGAGCTGGAGTTGACCATGTCTCTATATCAGCGAGGCCAGTTCGCGGGCAATGCTGTAGCTAGACTCATCATCATAGTCTCGCAGTACGAATTCTGAAGAGAAGACCGCCTTTAGGATAATGCGTTTTTTAAACTCAAGCCTTGTTCGGACTACTCAGTAAAGTAGCAACTTCTTTGCTAGGCTTGTTTGATATACTTATTTAAAAATTCCTTTATACGTGATATCTTAAGCTCCAATAGATGGACTTCTATTTACTTCTTTCTACTCGACTAGTACGAACAAGGTTTCTAAGGTTAAGTTTCGAAAAAAATAATTAAAGTACATTTATGACAATCAAAATAAGCGCAGCGTAGATTGGTTCATATTTTGCGACATTCCAGTGCCGTAGTTACATCATACTCTTTCGATTATTTGTATGATATAACATTTTATAGTTGATAAAATCCGGCCCCACAGGACCAATTTTACAAAGTCAATGAGAACATAGCGACAATCAATCAGTGCATCAAAGCACTAAATTCTGGAGCGCAGGAATAATAAACTATTAGACTAGTGCAAATGTAGCCCAGGGGGCCTACCATCCCCTGTAATGCGATTCAATTTAGGTTATTTTCAGGTAGTTAGAGTGAGACGCCGCTATACGCGCCGTATGGCAGCATCCCACTCTCGAAACCTAAAAAGAATCGCAATAAGTTAATGGTAAGCCCTTGTAGTCTATTCTGGCACGTTTTAATTTGAAATACTTTAAGTACCTGTTTTCTATATTTCCTCTTAGATTTTATAAGTCACCAGTTTCTATTTAAGTTTAAAAAAATCTGAATCTCATACCAAAGACAAGCAGTGCTTAAAAACGAAACATGTAAATAAAACAAATAAATTAAATTGGAATATATCTTTTTTATTTTATTTAAGCACAAGCGCTTCTCGCGCCACACGACTGTGACGTTAAACGATTATATACATATACCTATAGGTAGTGGTGCAACTACATTAGTAACTGATTAGATCTCCAGATCACAACATAATTATTATTAATAATAGTTCAAAAATTATAATCTAAACAACAGACGCGAAAACAACGTACATGTATTTTATTATTTATCACTACAACGCTCTGGTCCCAATTACATTTCATTCCCTATCATACCCAAAAACATTGAAAAGATTTGTAATAAAAACTTATATATTTTATGTAACAATACATATTTTTCTCTGTCATAAACTTGTATGGAAGAGCTTCACTAAAATGTATAGATGCTATATTTCGGGTTTGTACGAGGCCAAGATTAGGGCGCGTTTCCATTGCTGCAAAGAGAAGCAAGTGGTTGGTATATTCACATGCCGTTGGAATGACAAATTGAATTAACGAAATTTACAAGTCACCGTCGTAGTTTAGTAGAAACATATCTTTAGTATCAAACATGGCAGTTTTTCGTGACTTTAATAATGTATGGGTGACAATACAAAATAGGAATTTTTACCTGTTATAGAAATAATGCAAATCGTAAAAATAATGTCTTCACAATTTATATAATCATAGAAGGATTTGATTACTAAATTAAACTTGCATTAATACGTCCTATAAATGTTTTGAATGAATAATGAAAAAATATAGTTATACAGTCTCTACGAATTTGCACTATTTTAATAATATATTGTATAAACATTTAAATAATCTCTCGATTAACTATGCATCTATACATTTCAGATGTAAAAAAAACATAATTCTATAAAAGCAAAGGCACTTATAAATCATCATCACTATTTAAATAATTTTCTAAAAATACTACACATAAATAAACTGATTTAATAAAAACTGAGGAGTTTATTGTAAAAATGTCAAATCATGTCAATTTCGTTAATTTTCCTGATTTAATTATAAAATTTCAGTAATGGAAAATTTTCCATGTTTTTTTTATATAAAAATACACGTAAAGATATTTCTTTACGTGTATTAAAAAAAAAAGCGTAACAAAACTACAACCAATTGTTGAATTCACTCTCTTTAGCTGCCCACCAGTTAGCGTAAGTATATTGGACATTCGCATAACTTTGAAGGGACGTAAACGTAAATTAAACAAGTATTATTGGAGTCGAAAAATTGATTAACTAATTAAAGACCTTATTATGCACAAGACATTATAATAGAGACCAAAATGTATATAATTAGTTTTGCCTTAATTTTAATTAATCAATTATTTGAGACCGCTAAGGTGCCTACTTGAAAATATTATTCACATCGCTTCAAAGTTACGTTATCAAATAATTCTAACCCTGTTCTTGTAAAATTGTTTTATTATATATTTACATCAATATTTAAGAGCAAATATACACTCACCATCAGAAAATCGCACCTTTTAAAAAACTCACTTTTAAACTTAGTTAAACCTTATTTGGAATCAATTTATGAGTGAAATGTTGCTTCATTTGAAAGGTAACGAAAAGGATTACCCAACAAAACAATTCAGCGTTTTTATTTTTATTGGAAATGATAAAAAAAAATATAAAGTTTACAAAACAATAACACTCCTCAATTAGGCTTTTTCTATTAAAACTACTTACTAAATACTTTTTTAACGGTTTTTTTACGAATCAACCCCTATTGAACCTGCATTGACCATTTAACACCCACAAATTGAAGCACAATTGCTCACCAGCGGCCCTTAAAAGGAACCAATTTGCATTTTTTTTTATGTCACATTTGTGTTAATATGTTTTTTTTTAATGCAATAAAATGTTGTTTATTAAGTTTATTTATTGGGCCTTCGAACAAGGTCAATATGGGTGGTACACGCCGTACACGCATTTGTAAAGTGTTAATAACGCTTAAGTTTGTTTTTTAATGTGCGATTTTTTTTCTTTGATTGTAGTAATCTAAATTATAGAAACAATTTTTTTTTTTCAATTTACTTGTCGAAATTGATAATATTGTTTTAATTCATTCTGAAAGCCAAGAATAGTTCTGTATTAAATTGCGGCTTTATTATATTGCTCTTAAATATGTAATGAATAGTTCTCTTTTATCGCTATTGTTTATCTATTCACAATCATTAATACTTGTATAGGATTTTTACAGAACTATAATCGAGGAACTAACGTTTTAAATACAATTACGCATTTATAATTGAAGACATAATAATTATAATGTTAAAACTTCACAGACTTAATGAAAGGGGTTTCCCGGGGTTGTATTTTTATCATGTTTTATAATAATATTACATTAACAAGTTACTTTTGCAGATATTGATCGAACATCTATAGAAAGTTTTGTTAAAAATATACTTATCAATTTATTGCGTATAGCTACACGTGTTGTTACTTAAACCGTCTTCACTACAACTGCGTAACTGTATACAGTTATAATAACCACATACAAAGTTCCTAATACAGTATATGAAAACAATAACAAAGTTTACAATAAAAATGGCATAGACAACAGTCTTCACAACATCCATAGCTGATTTAAACGACAATGTACAATAGGCGTCGCATACGCAATACGCACGCGAACTATCTGATATGGTGTGGTAAATTCGTACAATTCTCTGAACATTCGAAAGGTATAGTTAGCTTTCGAATAGTTGAATACTTTAGTACTATGTCGCACTAAAAACTGTTGCCATTTGTTAGTAGCTAGCCCAACTAGGTGCGCAGTATTTAGCAAGACAAAGTTCCAAAGTCTTAAAAGAACTTTGAGACTGACCACATGTTTAGTCTGGTAGATAAAATAGTCATTTTCATATTATAAAAAGGCAGAAAATAAAAATAATAAAGAGAAATGAACTGTAAGTGTAAAACTTTAAAAAATATTTTGGCATATAAATTGCTTTTGAAAATGCATGTCAATAAAAAAATGTCTTGATTAAAATCATATGTCAAAATGCAGTAAAATAATTGCGAAAAATTAAATAAAAATATAAAGAGGTTATAATAACACAGACTGCACACTTTGTGACTTAACACATGAAGATATAAAAAAAAATACATACACACTAACGACTAAACGACATTTTGAGTCAATGTTTACTTTACAGCTAGCTCACGACATTTAATATTTAACAATTTTGAGACAATAATGCGACAATTTAGAAACGATTCAACCAAAAAACAGATCGTATACCAGACAAATATTTGATGTACATTAAGAACGAGCTTCGAATTATTCTTTCTTTGAATAAAAAATAATTTTATATGTAATTTTTTTATTATTAGGAATATAAGCTTCAATAAATTTCATATTATAACTAAATAAAAGCCGTCAATAATAACGAAGTTCACAACGTACATCAAATATTTCACAAAACAAAACAACTCGTAAAACATTTTCTTATCGCCAAGATTTTTTTAATCGCGTCAATATAATTAGTTATTTAATGGACAATAAATGATAAAACAACAAACTTTCAACATAATAATAATCGATATCCTTAAACAACATGAAGCTCAATAAAAGCTTAAAGGAAAAATGGCATTTTGATAAATCACTTAGTAATTTATTAAAACTACAAAAATATTTCTCCTTACAAGACTAATCGATCGATTGACTTGACTTTGTCTAGCATACCATTTTGAATACATTTCATTGTAATATATTGAGACACACAACTTAAATAGCACACATAACTCTATTTTATGATTGCACGCGATAATGTACTATGCCTTAGGTAAGAATAAGCACTATGTTTTAAAGTTTTACTAGTCAATCGATCTATATGCACAACGAAGACTGGATATACTCACATAAATCACTTATTCAAAATAATGTAACAAAAGAAGTCTGAGGAAGAGTATTTTTCAAGAAAATAAAAAGTGATAAACGATTTGGAATTAATCACGAGATTAGATACATTGCTAAGAATACATTGCTTTAAAACGAAACGAAAAAAAACACGTTTTGTTTTTTTGTGAAGTAAAGTGAATACGTTCAGTCTTCTAAGTACTAAACTATCATAAAAATTACAAACATCTATCCAATGAGATTTAAAAAATTTAGGCTTGTCTTTTTAATGGGGTCACGACACCGACTATACACGACTAAGGAGACGCGTCCGTTTAGACGACATTTAGATACTTGATATGAGTTTCATAGAAAAATTCAGTAAGTAAAAAAAACTTTTAGGACGTCTAAGCGAGCTCGTCTAGTGCTACGCACATTTATTACGATAAAAATCTCTATTATATGCAAAAGTACAATCAATAACACATTTTTATGTTATTGAACCACACTGAAAAATATCTTCGAACCTTGTGTATGTTTCGGTTCTAATCCATTTTGGAAGTTCGAGATATTAATTCGAGGTTATTGACTGTACTAGGACGTGATAATTCACAGAGATCATTTCTTCTTAACAGTAGAGCTACCGGTACTACTCGACCGGGTTTGGATGCCATCTTTTTTCAGCATGCTGACTCCGAAGGCAGGGCACTTCTTCCTAAGAGCTTTGATCTTATAAAGTTTGTTACCTTGGGAATTGTTCGTCTCTTCGTAATTGTCGGGGGTGACGTCGGCAGTGATGACCGAATTCGATATACACTCCATAGGTTCGGGACTGCTCGATTTGTCCCGTTTCCGTCGGAACCGGAAGGGGGTTTCTAAGGAATCAGCTGAGACGTTTGTGACGTTAGTATCGCTTGAGGAAAGATCTTGAGTGGATTCTAAGTTGGATTTGGGAGGCTTCGGTAATTTTTTGCGGGAGTTAGAATTGGAACGGACGAGTTTTTTGCGAGTAGGGGGGTTAGGGGAGGGTTTCGCTGTTTGTTTTGCGTCTGGGAGTCGTTTCCCGTTGAGGTGGCAATTCTCTGTGAGGGCGGAAAGAGTGGAAGTGACACTGGAGTTGGCGTTCGCATTGGCATCTACGGTTCTGGCGGCGGGTTTTCGGATAAAACTCTTTAGGGGACTACTGCCGTGCGTGTAGCCTATGGTGGGCCTTGCTAAGTTGGCACGTTGGCCGTGGAAGCTATTTTTACCTGCGAACAAACACCAATAAATTATTATAATTTTTTAATTTTGCATTTTACAATGCTATTTCTATGTGATAAATGTTAAACAAGAAAATATACTAGAAAATAGCAACTTTTTCTCATGTCAGAGCGACGTGAGACAAGTTGCTTTTTTCTAGTATATTTTCTTGTTTAACAATTACCAATATATTAGTTTTGACATGCAGATAAGGTTCATTCGAATGCCACTACGAAATAGATGAACATCAATGCAATGTGAGAAAAAAAAACTGAGCTTGGGAGTGAAGAGTATAAACATCGGTATCATAGCCACTCAACGTCGCCACATTTGTTGGATCCAAGATGTTGTACGGAAACAAAATAAATAGTGACAGGTTCATTAGTGACCACCCACCGCCCATATTAGTTTCGAATATACCACGTCCATTGATAGAATGGAAACCTAGCAGCTGGCATATTCTGGTTTTCTCAAACATGCTTGGAAATCGAAATTGGCATACTGGCCAAATACATGCGAGCAGCGGCCGGCAAAAGTTGTAAAAAAAATCATATCTGTCGTGGTTTAGCGGCCAAATAAATTACACATAAAAGTCATAACAGTCGTGTGATTTAAAAATGGCTCGATCATTTACTTCGCAACATGGCAACCAAAGAGGTAACTTATCGTTAGAAAATTGAAAGCCGTTTAAAAAAAATGAACACTTTAACGCGGGAAAAAATATTGTTGTGTGTCATTGATTTTGAAAGTTTTAATTTCCGCCCATTATTTGAGAAAAGTACTATTGCTCAAACATTACTAAAAAAAAATTAAAACATTTCACATTCACCCGTAAAACGTTTGGCGCTGGCCAACTTACTGGCCTGTGAGTTGGCACTCCAAGTTGGCGGGAAAGTTGAAGTCTAAGCGACGTACGACGTTAGCGCGGCGTTTATCCGCGTCGGCTGCTTCAAGTTCCTGTTATTGGTATTCCTGATTGTTCGTTGGATCTTCTAACTTTCCGATTCTTGTTTACTTGTAATAATAATATAAAATGTTCTTTACCTAGTACTTTAATAATACTTTTCGTTTTGCGTTAAATTTTATTAACCTTACTGCTGAACAGCGGAACTCTTGCCCTGAGTCTGTTTCCTAATACTTACAACTAGAAATCTTCAAGTCACGAGTGAATATGCATCTTCAAGCGAAGCGCGTTTCATCCTAGATCGCATCATCGCTTATATCATCATCAATAGCGGTTTAAAGCTGACCTTTATAAAAAAAAATATCTAAAAAAGTACTCACTGGCCTGCGAGTTGGCACTTCTATTTGGCGGGAAAGTTGAAGTCTAGGCTAGCAGCTAGTCTAGGTTAGCAGCGTACAGCGTGCGTACTTCAGCGAGGCGTTTTTCCGCATCGGTTCGTGTTGTTAACATTTCTGGGGATCTATAACGGTCTAGCTATCGCTCTCGCTAATGCTATCACTTTCATGCTCAAAATGCAATAGAGAATCCAATAGATGAATAGAAGTATGTTAAGATCGGACAAAAACCCTATCGTTGAAGGGTTTAACGAGAGGTTTTTTTTTTGAATGAATAACGGGGAGACTTAGCCTTCATCATACCTGATGTTAAGTATTGATAAGGCTGAAGATGGAAGCAAGCCTCTCCCGGAATCCTCAGCCACTGAGGAACTGGCTATCTTATCTCGAACTGCCGGAACACAACAATGCTGAAAACATTGTTGTTACGGCGTCAGACTTAGATAAGATGGTGGTAGCTAGCCAGGCGGACTTACAAGTCCTATCACCAACCAAACCGAATACAATATGTACCCCCGCTGGGAATCGAACCCGGGACCCCTAGGTCTGATACCGGTGGTCGTACCACTAGACCATAGAGGCGGTTAAAGTTTGATTATTATAGAGATAGCTATAGCTAGAGCGTTAGGCGGTAGACCCCATGATATTAAATAAATAAATAAATATTGTTCATTGGGACTACTAACCTTCTTAATCTTACTTGTTACTTGTAATAATAATACAAAATATACTTTAAGTGGTACTCACCCGTAAAAGGTTTGGCGCTGGCCAACTTACTGGCCTGCGAGTTGGCACTTCTAGTTGGCGGGAAAGTCGAAGTCTTAGCGGCGTACGACTTCAACGCGGCGTTTATCCGCGTCGGCTGCTTCAGGTTCGTGTTGTTGGCGTTCCTGATATTGTTTGTTGGCAACATGTAGTTCACTTTGGGAGTGAAAGTTTTCGGAAGCATTGGCGTTGGGGTTGTCTTGTATTTGCCTATTACTGATGTTACGTTGTTCTCGTAGTCGGTTACGTTAGCGTTTAGTACGTTCGCGTTGTCCAGCTGTGAAAGGAAAAAAATATTGAATATAGCCTTAATTTTTGTAAGTTTTTTAGGTCACTCTGAAGCAGTCTACAGCCATTTTCTAATTTAATGGCCGAAAGTAATTTTGTGTCGTCCATGTACAATAGTAATTTTGAATTTATTAGGCAGTTGATGACGTCATTGGTAAAAATATTAAAGAGCAGGGGACCAAGATGAGACCCCTGAAGTATAGAAAACAGAACATCGAACTTTATATTTGAATTACATGTGATGTGAAGATGTAATGAAATTATCAAACTTCCAAATAATGTTTATCATTCTAGATTAATTGTAGTCTTCTACTGGTTTTGAAAAATGCTATATTCCTGAGTAACGAACACGTGTCAAGCGACTATATCGACACCTGCAAGCAAAAATATTGTAACTCAGTTAAGATGATATTCTTACTAAACAAAAAATGCGGATTTTTTTACACTTATCATCATATCTAAATTCGTTATAATTCAAAATCTGCAGAGTGTAAAACATCGTAAAAACATTGTATTGATTGGCATTAAGGCTTTTCCGAAATTGCTAAGATATTTTTGAATCTTTGTCGTGCTCTCCTGTAAAATATCCAAAACTGAGTTACCATGTTTTTGCTTGCAGGTGTCGATAAACCTTACTAATATTCTGGTTATTGGTGAGAATGGTTTGCAGCAAGTATAAAGTTAGGAAGTAGTTGACATCTCTTTAGACTATTAAGTTTTTTTTTTTGTTAAAACCCACGACGGTTAAAATTTAATTGAAAAAGGATAAAACAATTTATAAAACCCCCGTTTTAATTATCCGTCAGGGGCGATTTTATTGCTATACTTATTTATATTGATATTGAAAATAGTGATGGCAGCCCCCGACGGATAATTAAGACGGGGGATTTTAAATTATTTTATCCTTTTTCAATTAAGTTTTAACCGTCGTAGGTATTTAAAAAATTTAATTTTGATTTTTTTTGCAAGCTTTTGATAGAGCATAGGTATTACGTACATTATACTACATAAAACCCATTACTGAAAACCGCATCAAAATCAGACTAGTAGTTTTGATTTTGCAAAAACAAATGTTTACTGCAGCGCCCCCTGGTGAGTTGTTACCGTAACGCCAGTCTAAAAACATGCCCAATCAAACCCAAACCCATCACTGAAAACCGCATAAAAATGGGAATAATAGTTTTGGAGATAAATGGCAACATTGCTTTGCACAAACAAACAAACAAACAAACATTCTCTCACCCCAAACGCATATATAGTATCCGTACCGTCATTGGTAAAAATACGTTCTATTCTACTTAAACACGTTTCAAGCAAATGCAAAAATCTTATAAGTATTCTAATTATTAGTGAGAATGGTTTGCAGCGACACCGGTTTCTCTACAACCTTGGGCTCAGGCGGTCGCAGTAGATGCCGCAAGTGAACACGGAGTACGCGGTTATATTATAGATGACCATGTATATAAATACGTGTTAAGCTAATACATACCTTATTGGTATTCTTGTTATTTGTGAAAATTGTTTGCAGCTACACTACTATCTCATAGCGTCAAAAGTTTTACCACCTCTTTAGTCAATTAAGTTCAAAATACGATCTATTATACATAAACACGTTTCAAGCGAATATCTACCTTATTAGTATTCTTGTTATTTGTGAGAATGGTTTGCAACGACACCGGTTTCTCTTCAATCTTCGGCTCTGGCGGTAGATCGCAGTAGATACCGCGAGTGAACACGGGGAACGCGGTTATGTTGTGGCGTCGCCTGTATGCTTCACCTTCTGCGTGCATTCGAGCTTGGATGCTGCGAAATAAATAAATATTGTAGTATTCTTCTTAATACGAATAGGATAATTTAATTTTTGTCTGGTGAACAGGTGACGATA